>OY294067.1:41629142-42325201 GCA_958510875.1 Endomychus coccineus | reverse complement strand
CTTTGCTTGTTAGTCATTTCTTAAATTTTTCTATTGAAATATAACTAACCTCAGGGACCATTTAATTTTATCTGTTTCTGTAATTAGAATAATGGATGTTCAGTCCCTGAATAGGTTATTTTTCAGTGGATGTAATCAACAGCGTACCTCACGGCATGTCGCACAATCAATTTGCATTTAGCATGATTCAATGAAAACCTTCTCCATCATTGCGGGGATTGTTGTAATAATTGTATGAAATCAATCTAGCGAGACGTGGGCAGTTCATACCGATAATATTTATTTTTCATCTTTGTAGTTAACCCCACGAATTGCACATGATATTTGAGCGATTTTGAAAATCGCCATTTTGTGATCCTAGTACAAAGAACACAGGGTGGTCTTATTAGACAACACGTGCAGTGAAGGTTGTTAAGGGTTAGCACAAAGTAGGTGACCCAATTACTGCTTATTGGGTATACATATATATATTACGTCTGTTACGCTCGTTCAGAGTTAGTACAAATTACAATAGCAATCCACGTGTGCAATTCATTTCAAGCAATTCAGATGTTTATGCTAACTGGCAAATTCCAACATTTCAATTATTATTCTTTCAGTCACATTTTAATTATTATTCTTTCAGTCACATTTTAATTATTATTCTTTCAGTCACATTTAAATTATTTGCTAATTTAAGTAGCAATTGTAATAATTTAATTCTTTCAGATTGATTCAGATTGTTGTCTAAATTGATATCTCTTCAATATTTCAATTTTGTAATAGTGTTTTTGCAATTTGGGAAGGTAACATAATCAGTTGTGGAATCGTATGGTTATTCCAATTGACTGTGTTACTCGTCCTTTGAACTCAGGCCAGGTTCTGTTCGTTTTTTTGAAATTACAGGGTAAGAACAACTGAGGTGCCTCTCTCCTTCTTCTCAAGACGGTTTTGTGAATCTCCTGGCCGGATCGACATCCAGATCCATCAAGTTTCAAGGAGAGTAATATTTTTTAGTTTGAATGACCACGTTTTCATTTCTCTGATTATGTTTTTCAACTGAAGTTGTATTCCACTAATTTCATAGAACCCATTTTGAGGTTGATTTTAATTCTCAGCATTCGATATTTTTTTTTTCAATTAAATATTTGATTTCAATCTCTTAACTGAAATTGATGTTCATTTATTTTGTGTAATTGAATTCAATTTCATTTTATGTAATATCAAAATTGTACTTCCTTTAATTTATTACCAAATTCCGTTTGGAATAAACCAAATTGTTAAGTTGAACTTGTATTATTTTTCTGAATCTCCATCAACTATAAAAACATCTCGTAATGCCTGTATTCTTGACTGTGAATTCATTTATTATTGTAGCTATTACGCTCAGGCAATTCACAAGTCTGGAATCACAGGGCACGTTTCACTACGAGCCCTGAGATTAATCATTTTAATTTGAGCTAGTTGGGCCAATAAAAACCGATCCAAAGCGGTCCGTTTCACAACCTGCATTTGATCTTCAAAATTTTAACATGTTGTTCATAATGTTAAATAATGTTCATAATTCCAAAAAATGGAAAGAGGACCCTTCCGTATAATTATCTGTGATCTCCGAAGTGATGAAGAGAGCAATCAACATCGAGGTCATTTAATACCTAGAGAGCTCCAAAATCTGAATCACCGGCAGTACGATTTTCGTCATCAGATATCAAGAGGAGACCTGTATGGTGGACATTCACTATAAAACATCTCTAGCTGTATTCTGGCACCAAGGCCTTCTTGGAAACTTCCGTCATATGGTTTGCCGCCGCAACTTTGTCGCTCACTGTCGAGTTTTCTCCAAAATCATTCCATGTGGTGATTCCATGGAGTATCCTCCAATACAATTGCTACTGATGCTGGTGTTTCACAGGGATCTGTCTTGGCAACTACTTTGTTTCTGCTCCGTATCACCGAGCTGTTGGAACTGACCACCCGTCTCATCCAGAGCTTCGCAGATGACGGTACCGCTTTCGTATTTAGAGGCCCTATCAACATCTAATGAAACCAGAAGAGCAATACAGATACAGGTTATTCGAGATCTCGATATAACTTCGAAATGGGTATCTGATGATCTAGTACAATTTAATACGACCAAAACTCAAGTTTGCATCTTCTCTAGGAACGCGAATCCTACAATCCCCAATATAATGATGTCAGGTTCAACTATTTCCTCGACATATTTCATATTCATGCACAAGATCACTACCAACAGCATCCTTTTATGGAGTGATCCTTTGGTTCATTGCAAAAACTGCTTCACATAAACTTGGTTTTCTATCCCATTCTAAGAGCTATTTTACATCCCAGCAGCTCCTTATGAATTACAAAGCACATATTCAACCTATCGTGGAGTAGTGTTCACATGTTTGAAGTTCGGCTCTCAAACGCTGAAGCTCTTGGATTCTATCCAGAAGACAGCTTTTCGTCTGATTGATGATGTAACACTAACAAATTCATTGACCTCTCTAGAACAATGTAGAAAGGTGGACGATCTCTCACTTTTCAACAGAAATCTCATCTGGTATTCCACCACGAGACATTCCAGGTAGGCGGGACAGACGAGTTCAACATGATCAACCCTTCATTGTCATGCTGGTGACCTGCCGAACTCCTTCATACCATACTTCATTTTTCTATCGAATGGCGAAGTTGTGGAACTCTGCGCCTAGTGAGCTCTATCCTTATGGCGCCAAGTCTTTACGAAAAATTCGAATGCCTCACACGATATTCTTCGAACATTATATGTGTTCGTCCCCTGTACTACAAGTTTAGAAAGGAAAATCAATTAGGTGTATTAGAGATCAGCTTATTGGTTTCAATCTTTTTTAATCTTCCAATTTTGTGTGCTTATTTTTTTTAGAGTTTTTGTGAACAATTTGTTATTTTTAAACCTATTCACTTCGTGTGTTCCACCATTTTCTACGTGGTCTCATGAATGTTACATTATATTAGAGTCCTATGGTTTTGACGATGAGAATTCGCCTAGTGGTCATAAGTCTTTCATGCTTCCAGTGTGGGAATATTGTTAAACAGCGGCAAACCTTCCTCAAATGTTGCTGCAACTTATTATGGAAAAATAACAAATTAGAAAGGCTAATTCCAAGAACATTGGATAATGTTAAGGACTATTTCACCTTCTTATCTCAAATTGGCTGAACTGACTATAGCCAAAATTCATCAATCTCAACATATTTAATATATCATCACTATAGATTTTACATATTATTCATCACCAGTTCGACAAGTTATTGAATTCAGTGAATGGTGGCTAACTTTTAAGGGTATGGAATAATATATACAGCGTCTATGCATGACAGTTTTCGAACATAGGATATTGTATGCAAACTACATTCATATCAGGTTTCGCTCAGCTATAAACAATTGACGGAATATTTTGCTATTTCTTTCCATAATTTCTCATAAAAGATCATCTACTCTGTGGCTTGAGTCGCAGAATGAAGACAAACTCATATAGTACCTTGTAATGTAATTTCAGATGCAAGATTCGCCATCATATGCTTTGTTTCGTTTCAAAGTAAAATAAAATTCCTAATTCATCCGCAATTTACTTTTATGTAGCTCTACAGAACTTGAATGTATAATAATTTATACGAAGCTTAGACTCAAATGCATGCATATATGAACATAACAAACACAATATGTTTCCATAGTGTGGAGGATGAAGAAAACGGTTTTAAAATTCAAAAGCGGGATGTGCAGCTGAAATGCTATTAGCTTTCGCATTATCTTGCATTCTACCTTGGCTTACTTCAAATGAAGTCTATGTTTTGCGAAACTTCGTTTTACTTAGCTGCAAGCAACGCTAGTTGCCTCCGAACCTTGATATCTTGTCTATCATATAGAACAGGTAATAATAGTTTTGGCCATTATATCAAAACGTTATCCGACATGAAAGTATTTTCTGACTGTAATGAACAAAATACACGAATTTGTCCTTGTTACTGCAGTATCATTATGTGTTTCGCCATTTGTGTTTATAGGTACTGTAAACTCAAAAGGCTATAAGCGATCTTTGAATTCCGAACAGTAATAGATAAATGAGATAATCAAATATGAACAATAACATTCAAAAAACTAGAAACGCCTTTCATCAATTGAGCTGTCATTATAAGTAAATCTGAAATCTATATGCCTAATCTATATTTAGGCGGAATTGGTCACCACTGGGCGAAAAAACTTATTTATAATTACCCAGTACTTTCTCAGTTTTATTATATAACCATGATGATATTACCGAATGAGCTCTTAAAGAAACTTACAACCCTAGCATCATCATTAAAAAGAAGCTCTAGAAAAATATACATGAAGAGTTGAAAATTCGTTATAAACTCAAATAAAATAACTATTAAAGGTTCGATCTCACCAATCCATTCATTAAATGCAACAAGTCAGTATTTCGTAACATCATATTAATTAATTCTGTATATGCTGGAGCAGCGATCGATATACAGGTCATGAAAGTGAGTATTATAATGAAGGTAAATATGTTGAGAATACAATATTGCCCTAAGTAATTTTTTTGGTAGGGCTAAATGATTTTGAATAAAGAATAGTTTAAAAGTTGGAGGGCAAGAGGCATGGCGTATCCTTTAGGATTCTGGTTAGAGATGAGTTAAGTATAAGTAGACAGCAACATCGTTGGCGAGATTAAAGTTCAACAAAATTCAAGTTATCGATCGATCACTGACTTTCCTCACTTCTGTTAGCAGAATAGCCTTCGAACACTTCTGTTGGTAAATGGTCTACATAATGTATTTTAATACTGACCCCTGTCAGGTTGACGATTAAAATTAGTGACACTTCAATTTAACCTTGTTCTATATTGACACCTGCTGTCATACAAGCCATCGAAATTCACCACAATGGATAGACTGTGACGTCATCAGTGAATTTTGAAAGAAGAAATTCCGGGAATTTCGGATTAATATTTGCATGTGATGTATATTTATAACCAGCAAAACACTGTTGTGGTTCGATGAAACCCTATAATACCATTTGAAAATGTGTAAATGAGTATCAAAAATAGCACTTGGATGGGGAGGCGAGCGCGCTCAAAATAGCTCAGCTTAGCTTAGAGTATGGGGGAATTTTAAATCTATCCTACCAATGGGAATGGTGCGATCGTCTCTGCAGTTTTTATATACGCACGCACGAACACACACACACATATGGAGACACACACATACACAAACACATACGCACATGCAAACATCATGTAGAAAATGGTCTAACAGATCGATTCAGAAATGCAAAAGACGGATGATATCAGAAAAAAAAATTGTTGTAATGTTCGAAATTACATATTGGTAGTAGGTGAATATAACTGCAAGGAGAAGTCATATTGGAATACGTGAGAATAGGCCTGCAACTCCTTTCGTATTTCATCACAGAGATTAGTTGCAAGACATATATCTGCAGGACAAAGACTCTATGTGAGTATGCAGAATTACCCCAGAGGATAATGTTGTATCCTAAATAATATTGATATTTTATTATTCATTATATATTACTTATTTCATACATGTATTTATGCATAATTTTTTTAAATTGTGAATATGTGTATGACGTACATTGTTTGGCGATTGTTACTCACGAGGACTTCAACACTCCTTCAAGTCTACTAGATCAGAATCAAATTGACTCTATATTGATTTCTCGGGCGCCAGATTTTCTGTTAAGGTTCACTCCTCGTTAAGGTCTTACTTTTCAATTATGGTGAATACTAAAATTCATTTATCCTGTACTCTTCCAAGTTATTACACGCAAATTCTCGATAACGGTCTCACCGGTAATTGTACGACAGTGCGAGGCACTTATATACTAACCACGCAGAAATTTGGCAATCATAACTCTCTCTTACAGGTAGTCGCAGCGTGTTAGAACTATAATTACCCCATCAGCAATGCCACTATACTTCCGGGTAGAAACAGCGTGTACAGTGGATATTACGATGCTCGAACATAAATTCCTCTTCAGAGCCTACTTCTGGGTAGTCAGAGCATGTAGACCTTGGACTATATACTTTCAGGACCTATTTCCTCTGACATAGTATAATTATTTATTGATTGAATAATACGTTTATCGGTACGTTATGGAAATTCGAACAGGATAAACTTATCAGTTACAATACAACAATTACAATTACTAATTAAACGATATTTGATATTATAAGGCCATACAGCGAGCAAAACAATGGAACTGAATGTACCAACTCAATTAGCAAAATCACCATTTACCTAATACTGCAATGGTAACTGGCGGAACACCGATTTTGGCGGTACAACTGTTTGCTTATTTTCGAGGACATATTCACTTCGTCTCTAAGGCTGTCTAACTAACGATCTCTGAACTCTCCCAAATTGACTCAGACCGACTAACTAACTGAACTATATTTAAATGACTATATCTCTCCGTTTGCGAGTCGTTCTTCTATACTAATCGAGGTGCTGGTCAAGTCACCTCCACCTGTTGCTGCATACCTCTTTTAACTTATTTCGCGTGAATGATGCTCCACCAGTTCTTAAATTCTGAGCCGCAGTTTTCATGCTCATGAAATCTATTTCTTTAACTTACTAAATATGCACGGTTTCGAATGAAATCAAACATACGCAGTTTATGAACTGGAGTGAATGCAAATCTGATCCTTATACTACATGGGTGTCTACACTCAGTACTATCTATATCCATATGAAACAATATACTCATTCAGAACTATGAATCACATATACCAATATAGACGTAACCTTCTGAAACTTATGACCGATATACATGTTACCCATTAAATAATTATTTATTATTTTTGAGCTATGCTACACATGTTTCATGAAATGAATAAACTTATCTATCTATCTAAATGACATCGAATTATTGGGGCGATTATTGATATAGAGGTTTTCATCTTGCAAAATGGCATAGCGTCTATGATTGATTTCCTTGGACACATAGCGTAAATGAGTTTCCCATGTCACAAACTCATGTTTCATCAAACCCAAAAATTTGTGATCGGTGAACGCATTGTTATCTTCCATTTCATTCCCGTTTATTCAATTGCTTCGGAAGTTTAGGTATACAGTTTTCTCTGAATTTGAAATCAGATTGTTTTTTTCTCGCACCACGTTTCAAAATCGTGCAGTACATTCGTTATTAAGTGTTGAAATAATGTAATTAGGCATTTCATTGATGAAAATGAGAAAAAACAGTGGTCCTAGAACAGAGCCTCGAGGCACTCCCATTTGTATCTTAGGTAGATTCCATATAAGAATCTTAGACAAATCTGATTTCCGTATTCTGAGTTGAACATAACGTTTTCTGTCGTTAATGTATGAAGACATAATCTCCATCATTTCACAACTAATTCAAATACTTTACAATTTTCTAAATAAAGAGTTATCCACTGTCAAACGCAGGATATAAATCGAAGAATAAGACCGCTACAGAAAACCTAGCATCAATATTCTAGTAATATGCTCCCTGCATAAGGTCAAAAGTGGCCCCTTCACGAAATCCATATTGAGAAGGTGATTGATTATTCAGTACGGTTATTGGCCTATGGCTATCTACACAGACTGTGTCCAATTTCTGCTTGGAGAAGCGAAAGTGATTCAATGAAAATGAAACTATTAATAGTTGTTTAAACTTTATATAACAACAATTTGAATTTCTGCCGGGGATCAAAGTGGTGTAATTGCTCTGAACTTCATTGCTCTGAACTTGAAACTTATTTCAAAAGTCTCATGATAAATATTTGATTGACATTTCTGATTCTACCAAAAGTTTTGAAGTTGATAATTCAGATGTTATTTGTATCCCGAACAGTAGACTTCCGCGGATAACTAATGATGAAAATTTTTGGCTTTCGGATGAATTACGCGTCACAAAAGTACAACTTGATGCCGACGTTCCGCCAACCATTACAGGTGGTATCTTCAGGACAGGCTTTATGCTTGAACCGAAACAGATTCCTTTGGTTCCTGTACCGGTAATTAGTCTTTAGTCCAGTGGCACCTGACCCTGCCGTTGTGTGATTATGTGTGAAGTGGAATTTTCAACGATGGACTACCAAATGTTGGGAAGGTGATGTCCTGAGTGACGGTTTAGATTATTTGGATGTTTTGAGATTTGTATCGCTCCAAGACTTTTTTGCTGATAGAAGTTTGGGGCTCGGGCTAGGATTTCTGTATTTTGAATTTGATGTATAGTGTTAAACTTGTGTTCCGCAAGTGCAGATCTACTGGTGTCACACAGTGCTCATGTTCTTCCACACCAGTAGCTATTGTACTACCTGTTTCATCAATGTAGACTTTACCGCAAGAACAGGAAATGATATATAAATACCTCCTAAATGAAAAGGAGGAAGGGGATCTTTAATAGGTTTGTAAAACTGAGATAGTTTTGTAGTTTTTTAAGGATTGATTTGAAATTTTAGGCGAAGTGTATACATTTATGGCTTTTTGAATGTTATAAATGTAGATATTATTTGATAATAAGACAGATGAAAGAATGACTTAGGGGAACAAGAATTTTGGACTTTTTATTATTACGGTGGTTGGAAACCCATTTTTATGATTTGCATTAGACTAATGAAGAACGGTCCCATTCAAGCGATTGCCGCAAGGAGTTTCCAAACTAACACATGCAAATATTGAGCTTGGCTAAGCACTGTGTGCATTTGGGCCTTATGTTTCGAAGTAATGAGATAAAATTAACAGAATTTTATGTCAATCAGTTTTAATTCCCGTTCTTCAATAATTGTTCGATCTTCGAAGATGTGTATTTTCAGCTACAGGAAATAATTCAAAAGAATTCAATTCGTCTCTTTCCCAGGGCAATATTTTATTCGGAAACGAATTACCGATTTCATTAGTTCACATGAAAGAAATTCAGTTGGACAAGGAATTTCAAAGCAGTTCTTTGTTGTCAAGTCTGTTACTATATAAATCAATAGCACACAATCAGCGTCTTAAACAATGGTTACTTACTGGAAATGGACGTGGCCCTAACTTCCTGTCAAAATGGCTGTATTCGTCCTTCCGCTCTGAATGTGTTATTGTTTCCTATTCCGTATTGAACTCCTATGGATTTCCTGATGTTTTTGATGTTATTGTGTACCATCTTTATTAGTTCAAATTAGAAGAATCGTTGCAGTTCAATATTAGTCTTTCTGTTTTTGCGTTATTCATCTGATTTTGAGAATATCCAGCACATATCTTTACTTCCTCCACTATATGTAGTATATAGTGTGAAGGGAGTATTGTTCCCCAATTTGCTCGAATATATCCGTTCTGAGCATTTCTGAATCTATTTAAACTATTTTCGACATGTTATCTGTGTGCGCGCGCAACCTACGTGCGCGTGTGCGGGTGTGCATGTGCATAATCTATTGAGGAGGCGATTACGCCGTTCCCATTGGTCGTAGGGATTTGAAATTTTGCAGATCGCTTCAAAGTGGTGAAAATAGGAACTGTTTTGTATGAATGTTACAATGTGAATAACTTCAGATACCACTGCTCTTCAGTTCCCGCTTCAGAGGGAACTGGATGTCTATTATTCTTTTCTCTTATTTCTTGTAATCACATACAGTTTTTTTGTCATCGAACATTTGGGTAAGACCAATATTGTTTGTGAATTATATTTATGATTGGAAATATTTTGTATTATTTGATATAATATATAAAGAACCCAATTTTATTTATGGTTAATGTTTATTGTGATTCGTGAGATAATCGAGAATGATTGATCCTATTTAAAGGAAAAAAGATACCACGAACTATATCTTTTCAATCTTCCTGATCAGAAAAAGTGTAGAATTATTCATATAATCAGGGTTAAGAGAATCTAAATTTTATATTCCACTTCATGCCAATGATTTTAGGTTATCCCGACCGGTATGAAATGAAGTGGTGTGGACAAATTCCAGAAGCAATAATTCAAGATTGGTCTAATCAGTTCGGTTTGCTTGATTTCTTATTTTCTCTGGTCGAAGGCTTATCAAGGAAGCATCAACTGAAACCTGTATGTGAACCTTTCGTTGTGGGCTCCATTAATACATGACTTGGTATCTGCAATGGTTTTTAACGAAAGAAAATGAAAGTGTGATTCATGGAAAAAACAAATAAGAGCCGAGGAGGGAAGAGGAATTAATTGGGGGAAGGATGGAAATGTTCTGATCCCTCCAGCTTAGCTCTGGAATGAACATAATGAAGTTTCATTTTCCTGCTGGGTGAGCTTCAGCCGTTGCGACACAAGTTTAGAGTGAACTATTGAAAACTTCGTAAATTGTAGAATGTATGATGCCAACTGCCATATTGCTGATGATCAAAGTGTATCCTTCCGAACACTCCCACGATATCATGAAAAATGAGTTGGTGCATTTTGAATTGGAAATAACCCATCTCTAGTTGTTTTCAACCACACTGTAATGAGTTTTTGGTCAATTCACTCCAAAGTTGAATATGTATCTAAGCACGGACGGAAAGATTACTTTTCATCAGTGAAAAAAGTGGTTTCCACTATCCGTTGACCCATACAAGCTGTAAATCATGTCTGCCTTGCTTTATAGTTGTTCACAACTCGTTGCAGTATAGTATTGTTCAGAACTTTGACAAATTTCTCCTTCCACTGTCTGAGAAGAGAGTGTATGGTATCGCAATCAATTGACTCACTGAGGAACAAAATCTTGTCCCTTGCATGCGGAACAATGTTCAGCGTTGCTGAATAATATAAATCAACTCACTGCCTACCTTTCTTAGTTTCCAAGAAGAGAATGTTTCCGAAAGTTGTGAATGCTGCTCATATCACCTCTAGGTCAATACCTTTGCCAACAACCACAACACATTGTAACTCAGTTTCCATTTCCGAAGCGTTTTTGATTATTAGACGAATTTCCTTCACAACTAAAACAGAACAATACTCATAGTCACATATTGTTCTTATTATGTGATAACAATTTCTCTTGAAACATGGTGGATGATAAATGTTTATCGAACTTGACGTGACTATGTGTTCTTCAGTTCGTCTCATATCTTCTGCTGCTTTTGTACTTTCCGCTGCAAAATCTCCAGGATAATCATCAGGAACTAGAGTGAACCCTATAATGAAGTGCTTTTTCGCGTATTCAACATAGTTTTAAAAGATGGAGGGAAATTTCATTGACCTGCCACACCACCTGTTGCAACAGAAAGCTACATTAGAATGTACGAATGTCTTCATAGACGAGAGATGGAACAAACTCAAATTCAAAACAAATTATGAAAAAATGCCTTCTTTGGTTATTAATCTTCTTGTTGAGGCTAAAGCTACCCTAGCATGAAAGGGAAACATAGAACTTATGTTAATTTCGAACCTGGACTAAGCTGAAGGAATTGAAACCATTATCAGCTTCCTCAATAAGTCACAAAATACTGACTTGAGGGTTTTGCACTGTCCTCATCGATGAGAAATGGAGAAAGAAAATAAAAAGAAATACAGTTAGGTTGTATCCAGTTATTCACTAATTTCGCGGATAGTGGTGAGACAACTATCGATATATTATATTTATGTGTAAATTTGCGTTCTGTTCAGTGGTTTGATTAATATCTCGAACCCTCAGAATTATGAAGTGTCTATACACTCCAGTATTGGGAACGAGTCACTTTTCCGTTATATTTGGAGTTAGCTATTCGTGATATTGAGAACGCACATCACAGATGGAAATACGCCAACAAATGGAAATGGTGACATGTGAAAACTGGCACCTGACAAAACTCTACTTCTGTTCTCCTTTGGGCCAACTAAATTATACATGAAGTTATAAGCGTTGAATGGCTGGAACAACAGACACAGCCAGTTGTCTTGTTCGTTCAATTCGTTTGAATCTATCAATTTTACATAAATCAGAATCGATGTTGGAAACTTGGACACTGAATTCATTGTTTTTAGAAGGGTTTCCAGTAGGGTGTACTTCTAAGCTTGAATATTTAATTTCTTCAATTCAGGAAATTACAATAAGTTTTGACATTAGAAGATACATTTTTCAAAGTAATTCGTTTCCTATCACCTCAATAGCAGAGAATGTAGGTAAGCACTACGTTGACCTCATGAAGATACTATTTCCAGAATTGAGTTGGATATGACTTTCTGTTATCAATCCTTCAGAACTGCTAACATGTGAGTATGAATTTATTTAAAATTATTCCATTTTTTCAACCAACCTATTGTTGTTTTATGTTAATACGTATCGGCGGACTTGATCAATATCTGATATTTGGTATCTAATATTGGAAACATTCACTGTTCCATACAAAATTTGACTTCTGTGTTCACTTCAGGAAAGAGTATAGTTAATTTGAAAACAACTGTCGTTGATCATGAAATTCAATATCAGGTGTTTTTGGCATACCACGACTTATGATTTACCGGGAACTACGATCCCAGAAGCCGGTTTCTGAAGATTTTTGGAAATATAAATGAAATAGAAGAAAGGTTACTTGTAGTGAATAGTTTCTTATCCACAATCGATAAGTAGCTCGGCTAAGTAACATCACTTTTCTCACCTGTATATTTTATGTGAGTAAATCACCTGCTAATAGCATGATTTCATCAATTGAAACTTGAATCCCAAAAAAACCTATTCAACTAGGAAATGGAATAAGATCAGAATGTGTCAACACAATAAATAATTCCGAGTAAAAGTAAAAAATAATGAATTTTGCAATAAGAATAACAAATAAAAATAATATTAAGTCCTTTATTTCTTCCAAAATTGTACATACATAATATAACATAATATATTATTTGCACAAGACTTTTTTCTCATTTTATTTTCGGATGCAACTAGGTGCGAAACACCTGTGAGTACATCTAAACAAAATTACGTAATAATAATAATAATACATAATACATTACATAAGTTAGTGATGGTTGAATGTTCATTATTGAAAGAAAAAGAAATAAAAGGTTCGCGATGATGGAATGTTGTTAATGATGTCAAATGGCAAAAATAGTTGCTGCATGTAATGTTGAAGCAATAAGAACTGATACTGATGGTGGAATGATCGTAGAGGGACCGTATACAGTGATAGGAATTGTAGATGATATCAATTGAGGAAACAGTTGACTACTATTTCAAAGTAATTTGCAAATTAAATTATACTTAGATTATATAATTAATACAAAGATGTATTGAATCTCAATTGAGGAGATGGTTATATTCACATTATAACGGGTGTTCCATCTCAGACGAGCCACCCCGTATATTTCTTATCCCCTTGTGAGTGGAAAAATCTCCCGAAACACGTCGAATGATTTTGTTTGGGGGACATCTTTTGACGTATATTTGAGGCTTGAATGAGCAACCCCCTAATAGGGGGCGCTTCAACCCCTCAAAATTGAATAGGGGAAAGGGGTTGAGTGATACGTCATTTGAAAGATCTTGGAAGCTTCTTTACAATGGTGTATGAAAAACGTGAATTTGATGAACCGTTTCGCCAAAAATTAATTTTGTTGCTCGAATGCGCCACCTTGAATTTTTTCGTTATTCGTACAATGTACAGGCTCATTTTTATTAAGAATTTTTTACAAACTTAAACACTCTCCAAAAAATCAAAAAATTGAATTGTGTTGTCATGCTTATAATGAAAAAAATTAAATCTGCGTGCTTAAATCAAATGTTCAAATTGTCCTCCATTGACTTCCATACAATAATACATTCTCTCAAACTGATAAATGAAAAAACAGCAAAACGTTTACTTATGTTGCCTTCATTGTTTGTTATTAGAAGGTGTTTATCTCGTTTTAACGTTTCTTCGATCATTTCATGATTTTAATCAATCTGTTGAGTTACTACTTTGCTGATTTGATTAAAATTTCAGAAAATATGGTGTACACATTGCAAGAACGTGTTGAGCTGGTTAGCCTTTATTACCAAAATCAGAATTATGCCCGAGCGGCTGCAAGGATATTTAACGAAAACCATCCTGAACGTAGCGTTCGCCATAAGTACGTAATGGAATTGATTCCAAAATTTGTGGAGACGGGTTCAGTAATGGATAAAAAAAGGGCACCCATTGGAATTGTTGATGATGGAGGAGCAGCTGTGGCGGTATTGGGACGTGTCCAACTTATGCCAAACACGCAATCTGTACGACAACTTTCTGCTGCTTCCGGTTTTAGCCAATCTAACGTTTTCAGAATTTTACATAAACACAAGTTCCATCCGTACAAAATTAAATTAATTCGGGAATTAAATGATGGTGATTGGGATCGGAGGCAAGAGTTTTGCGAAATTATGGTAGAGCGAATCAACAATAATCCAAATTTCTTGTATAACGTTTGCTTTTCTGACGAATGCACTTTTTTAGTTAATGGAGAGGTTAACCGGCATAACTGTAGAATTTGGAGCGATACAAATCCTCATGTATTTCGAGAAGCTCACACTCAACATCAGGAAAAGCTAAACGTTTGGGTAGGAATTTTGGGAGACCACCTAATTGGACCTCTGTTTATTCCTGGTAATTTAAAAGGCGAAATTTATCTTGAAATGTTGGAAAATGCGATCGATCCGTTAATAACTGAACAATTTGAAAACGATCCTCTACTACTTGAACAACAATTGCATTTTCAACAAGCTCCTCTCTACGCCGCACCAGTTCGCCAATACCTCAATTTGCAATACCCCGGTCGTTGGATTGGAAGAAAAGGTCTTATGGAGTGGCCTGCCCGATCTCCTGACCTGAACCCTCTGGACTTCTTCTTGTGAGGACATCTTAAGTCCAAGATTTTTGTGACTCAGCCTGGAAATTTGGATGAACTACGCCAACGAATTGTAAATGAGTGTCGTCAAATAACTCTAATTATGCTGAACCATGTTAGAGACGGTTTTCAGTCAAGATTGTATTATTGTATGGAAGTCAATGGAGGACGATTTGAACATTTGATTTAAACACGCAGATTAAATTTTTTTCATTGTAAGCATGACAACACAATTCAATTTTTTTACGAATGTGATTTTTTGAAGATTGTTTGAGTTTGTAAAAAAGGCTTAATAAAAATGAGCTTGTACATTGTACAAATAACCAAAATATTCAAGGTGGCGCATTCGAGCAACCAAATTAATTTTTGGCGGAAACGGTTCATCAAATTTACGTTTTTCATACACCGTTGTAAAGAGGCTTCCAAGACCTTTCAATTGACGTATCTGTCAACCCCTCTTCCCTATTCAATTTTGAGGGGTTGAAGCGCTCCCTATGAGGGAGTTGCTCGTTCAAGCCTCAAATATACGTCCCCCAAACAAAATCAATCGACGTGTTTTGGGAGATTTTTCCACTCACTATGGGATAAGAAATATACGGGGTGGCTCGTCTGAGATGGAACACCCTGTATATATTTTTTTCTTATTCACATTATTCTTGAAGTATTTAGCGAAATGAAAGATGAATGATGATTCTTGACCCAGGCATGAATTACATATAAATTCTCGGGAAATATCACACTAACACATATAACGCTATAAGTATCCACGTATAGTATTTTTTTTGGTTTCAGTCGTATACAGACTTTGTTTGACATGAGTTCGTATATTATAAGCAAATTACTAAGAAGTGAATTCTTGATGAATTTCATATACTTGGAACAATAATGTGTTACAATTTCAATTATTCGTGTTTCTGTTCGTTTTGGCGACGTGAGCATTTTTAATTGAAATTGGTGCGATAAGGACGCTTTGTGCTGATACAATTAGTATTAGTACTGTTTTAGACATAATACGTCTTCTGAGATCGTGAGATCGAAACGTACGTAAAGACGAATATAATAAGCATATGTATCAGTGTGAGCTATTTCCCGAGAATTCATATCTAATGAAATGGATTATAACTAAGATTTATTTTGTACAGAATTGTTTTTAACATTCTATGATGTTGGCAAAAGATTGAATATTCTTGGGGAAACGAAAACGAAAGACTGTTTGCTCATATTTTTCGTAGTTACATTCTTATTGGATTTATTTTTAGTTGAGTATGGATGCGACATATGTAGCTCTGAGATTTGTAATTTTTTTGCATATAAATACAGTTTGCCAGGAAGTATTGTGATCTCACGTTCTGAATATCTTTGTGATAGAGTAATGCAATTGGATAATCTCTTTTTTTTTCAAAGGACTATTTAGAATATATGTTTTGAACTGTGTTCAGCTGACACAAAACATTGTCATAAAATCCACCCCACACTTCAATTGCATACCGTATCGTTGTTTCTACTAACGATTTATAGATTATTACCAGACTTTTTGCCTAGAATGCTCCTCAGCTGATGAAATTCAAATACGAATCTTCTAATTTTCCTAGATACATCACAGACATGGGCATGCCATTTGGGGTTGTTATAAATTGTCATTCCAAGATATTTGGTAGTAGTAGTTTCATCATGCGAGTCAGTGGAATCATCAATTTCCAGAGATGTAAAGTCTGGTCTTGTAGTTTTATTTACAGAAAAGGCTATAAATGTGATTTCCTTCAAATTCAGAGACAGTTTTTTGATACAAAGTGTTTACCTTTTGTTATTCCGCGTATGGTTAAATTTTTCCCTCCATTCCAACGATAAATTTCAAAGAAACCAAACAATTCATCAAATCTAACCCACAAGATTCTATTATCTCAAAATCAGATAAAGGTAATAAAACTGTTGTCATTGATACAAATGAATATGTGTAAGATGTTGAATAATCCTGAAGTATATAGAAATATATCTGAATCGCATCTTATGTATTTAATTAGCTAGATTTTATCCGTCTCACACAACCGATCCAATTTTTTCGATAGTCTTAATAGTATTTTAAAATAGTAGTCCGCTGTGGTCGCATTTTATCAATCAACGTCATCTATTGTTTTCTGAATTACATGGGAACACTAATAAACATAAAAAATTTTGATGAAGAACAAAATGAATGATCGAAACGTCAAAAAGAGCAGTCTTATTATATTTTTAGCCGTAATAGAGAACAATAATTCCAAGAAAACGATACGTATTGTGACTAACGTTGAAATTACCGTGATTGTTAACAAATTATATTTCCGAGAAGATTGTGAGGAAACCTGTCCTGATTAACATCAGTGAAGGTGCTAAGTATTCCGCGACAAAATCGAATTTTTATCAAGTGTACCTATCATGTAGAAGAATCGCTAAATTATATTTACAAACTACATGACGCGAGAACTAGGAGTAAACTCTCTCACAATCCTAGAAAATTGTATATTCCGTGGAGGCCAAAGCTACACGTCTGTGGAGGCTATAAACTACAATCAAAAGAATGATAACATCCGATGCAGTAGACGTCCTATATTTTAAGATGCGTGTGTTGACTTTCATCCCCATCTTCATCTCTATATCTGAGAAATATGAACGGAAGTTAATAGAGCCATTATAGACCTTGTAAGATCAATTCTAATTTGAAGACGAATCCTTGGTTCCCTCCTGAGAGAAGCAGTTACAGCTGATGAACCATTCATCATAAAAATTTTACAGCAGCTGCTCCCTATTCAGGAAGTAGATCTAAAAATATTTTATGATATCCTACGCAATGCGGAGAATTATTTATGATATTAATAAACCCAATTTTGTTTTCTGTCGTAAAATTTAACAAATATGAACGCTGTTGATACCTTGCCTGACTATCGATAAAAAATTGATAGATAACTAGAAGAAAATAGCTGACATCAAGTCTAAATTTGAAATCAATATCGTTCGAGCTGCACAAACATTTTGATCATGAAGAAACATACAAGTCGCAAACATAATATGATAAGTAATAATATATAAATTGGCATGGACGTTCTCTATGTAGACAATAAACATTGTCGTGTTGAATATGATAATCGAATACACCATGAAGGAATTCAAACTGTGCATACACTATAATACTATGAAAGAGAATCAATCTGACAATACTGCTAAAGTACTGAAGACCTTCCAGCCACCAAATAATATAATGAATAAACTAAATCAGAAGGAAAATGTGCCTGTTTGAATACTATTCGGAATCAATTGGGAAAATGAGGGATAGCTTCTCCACTGGAGATGAAGCTGAATTAATAAAATTGTTTTCCCGTTTGAATATTCCCATACGTCCTGAACTACCTAGATATTTTTCATTTCTATTTTTCGATAGTAATAAACTTTTTTGAGAAATTATCTGACCTGTATTCGAAATATGTTCGGCTAACGCTGATTTTTCAGCAAATATGTTTCTCTATGTGTGCAAAATGTTTGTAAGTTTCTGGAGAGACCTTTCGTGTCTGATGATCCCAACTAGCTCATCATAATGTTTTACAATCAGCTGGTGATACGTGACCTAAAATTCTAGATTGATCGCATTAGCGCCAACTGCTGTTATCAAAAAAATAAGATGGAATCCTTAATACAGAGTTTCCGTCACTGCGAGGTAGATACATGTTGATTTCAAAGAAATAAAGACATATTTCAATTCAACAATTTGGTTTTAAATATAGAAAATATTAGTCTTAAAGATAATTAGTGAATCAATGTCGAAATTCTCAAGAGAACAATTAGATAATAATTTCCTGAATATTGTAGACTGTAATAGTGATCGTAGTTTACAAATGAATAATCTGTTCAAGCAATATCAGAAGGTGTATTCCCATAAAGCAGTAAACGAAAATTTCGGATTCACTTAAGTTCATCCAGATCAATAAATATTCCGTTACTTCACCAAGACTAGCTTAAAGAGACATATTCATTACAAGGTTATTAGGTGAAATGTCAAAGAAGGGTGATATACAATACTACGTAATCACGTTAATTATTGCTAGGTTAAGCAAGCCTTAAAGAACGATATAAACCATCCCGACTATTAACTTAATTATTAACGAATCAGATACGGATTGAAGATAAGAGGAAGAACAGTTGAATGATTATATGTTTTAGATCGGAGTAAGAAAGGCGATGTTGTGTCGCCACGCGGATTGGGCGATATTTATATAATTATTGAAAAATATCATCGATCAGAGAAATATACACGTCCACTACAAGGTTTAGATATGATTGGATATACAATTATTAGCTTCGCCGTCGATAATAATCCTCCAATATATTCAATTGATGAAAGATGAAGGAATGAAAATAATTCAACTCACCGCTTATAAGGTCCGGCACAAGATGATTCCTATCGATTTTCGTTTTCCACTCTTCCCTATCTTGGTGTCTAGCGAGACCTTTCTCGAATTTTCGCGCATTGATAAATATTCGATTTGCCCCATTAAATCACAGATGTCGGTAACAATCTCTTTCCATGTTTAATTATCTATAATTCCGAGCGGGAACCGTTATTAGGATTATTCAAGCAATCAGACTTGGTGAGGTATATAATTATGATCAGTCGAAATTTGGAACTTTATCAAAGGTGTTGCCTTGGTGAATTTATCAATAATTACTGAAGGATGGAAAGTGAATATTTCGAATTTTTTTAAAACTATTTGCAGGTAGTCTATCTGACTTGGTTAATAAGTTACTTTTATTAATCCTTTTTTGTTTAAAAATTAAGTTATTGGTGAAAGATCATTATCCAACGCTATTTGCAAACTCGTTGCCAAAATGTCCACGACTCAAAGCAACGCTTGATAATCCACGAACGAGACTAATAAATGAACCTATTTTTTCGAGAGGGTTTTCTGTATGCTGAATTCCAAGTCTTTGATAATATACCTGTTCCTTTCCCTGATAATATCAATATCAAAAATGGTCGTCACTTGGAATTCAAGATAATACAGAAGACCCACTCAAACAAATAGGTATACGACTGCTGCGGATTCGGTCCCTGAATGCTCAATCAAAATAAATTAGGAAAATCAACGCATGTTGTGAAAGAAACAATGGCGAATGCGCCGGGTAATTATTGATGAAACATATTTATCGAACGTTTAGAAGATTTTTTAATTTATGACACCTAATTTCAATTCAATCATCCACTAGGTAGGTCATTTATGGGGAGTATGGTTATATGGGGGGAGGGGCATGAGAAGATCTGATAAGTTCGAGGAATGATTTTCCGAAAACATAATTTTCATCTCTATTATTGACAACCCTTTATGGGGCAGAGTACGTAAAAAAGAAAATAAAAGGCTTCTTTACGGGATTTAGTATCCATCTATGCTCATTGTCGGCTTCAGAATCGAGTTCTAGACAGTGAGTTAATTGTTTCACTTCCAAATTACGCGAGCTCTATATTATGCAAGGAATGTGAAAGCTTACTACCAAGTCTGGGTTCTTCGACAATCTTGTAAATGCAACGGAAATAATTGTACATAGTTTTTTAGTGAAGTAGTTGACCGGAAACGCGATTACATTGCACAGTACACTTGATTTCTCGATCACTATAATTTCAATACAAAGAAATTTAGATACGTTGCCTTTGAAGTCACTGACATGATTTCATTACGGTTCTGGGGTCGCCAGAATAATATTGAGGTCGCGTATTCAAGAAAATTGAGAAGAATTGCATAGTCTCACAGGTTTTCTCAATTGACTGTTATCCGTAGAGATTCCTGTGAGTAGTGGCAGGTTATTTTGAGACAGTTTCAAATTATATTTTGGTGTTTTCGAACAAGATCCTTTCTTGGCCAGTCTACAGTCGAAGATTACATCCCATCTCTGCTTGAGCACTGTATGATGACATCGTTGGTAAAGGATTTGAGGAAATTTGCATGTCGAGATTCGTCATTGCGGATCCCTGACGAACCAGATAGTCTGCCTTGTAATTGCCCTCAGAGCAGTCTTATGATTTTAGTCTTTCTTCCTGGCTTATATAATATCTGATACAAGCGCGAGGGGTTGCTTCAGCCTATAATATGTGACCGAGGGTTCTTTCTTCAGCTTGCTAAAAACGCCATGACTTTTCAGTTAACAGGTTAGGTGCAGGGTTATAATAGAAGTTTCGTAGATCTTTCACACATAGGAGCAGACGGTTGAAATCATAACACTAGGTATTGAATGTGTGAGAACTATATTAAACTCCCTCAATTACCTGAACTGTTTGCTTCTTAGCTTATGGTGCTGTGTCTTTCTAATACTTAGCTTGAGGAGATCTCGTTTCATTTCAATACTAGCATTGTAGATCAGCTATCCGTAACGATTTCAATTTCTTCACCACTGATTTTGCAGCTGAGGATCTATTGTACCCCCGTAGTTAATATTCGTCAGCATAGGCTTGGATATGTTAAGTAAATATCCGCTCAAGCTCATATTTCGGTTTTATATCTACCAGTAAAGATTTTGTGAGTTTTCCGCTTCTCTTTATCCATGGTTCTCGTATCAGTTATTTAGATATTCCATAAGTTACACGAGAGGAGATCCCATATTGTTCATGGAACATGGTGCTCTTGAAGATAAACCTTGTTGATTCAGTTATTTACTTTATTTATCGCCTGGGATTCGATTCATTTGATTAGATCTATACAAACAGTGAATCGTAATCTCTGAGCTTTATATAGAAGATGAATAATAATTCCGGATTATCATACGATGTTAGGCTACATGTTCTAACATAATCACCGGAGGGTTTACTAGGAAGGTTCTGCTAAACAGTGCCAACAGATTTCGCATTTTATACGTGGTATAGAGGAAGTTTGAAATGAAATACGTCAGCGAATGTAGTAATGAAAGGTTCTTTCAAACAGTGCCAATAGATTTCACATTTTGCACATAGTATATAGAGAGTTAGGAATGAAATACTTCATCATTACTGCATATTGTGAATAATATATAGAATAGGATAGAAAACTACTTACCTCACACTATAGAGGAATAAGTGAATATACGTTGGCAATAATGACGGATTAGTGCTCAGGTTTTTGAAGGGGTAAAGCTGGGTAGCTCGCAAACCTATTGGAAGAATGAACTATTGTTCTACTGTTTTCCTCATCTCTGAAACAAATGTGTGCGGTACGGAAGAACCCGCGCTCTGACATCATTAGCAGTTCACTCCATTGCCTTCAACTCGAATGCCTCATCCTCTCTACCAAATACTCATGCTGTATACTCTTGCTGAGTTCTACCTTCACTGTTACTGGAAACATTTTGAGGTGATTTTTGTGATGGAATACCACAGCAGGCGGTTGTGAATACCTTCACAGAGAGAACTTCATTGACAATTCAACACAAGAGCATAAAGTACATTTTTGATAAATTATTCTTTTTCATCTTCCAGAAGCGTCAACATGTAACTATCAAACCTTCTTGAATCGGTTATTTTTGTATAATTCTCGCTCAAGATCCGGAAATTTGAGCAGATTGTCGAAGCCATTATAGTGAGTGCTGGTAAGAGGAAAAGATAAACCTTCAAGCTATTTGCTTGTGAACAAATGCGCGATACCGGATCAGGAAGCTACATTTATATTCAATTCATTGAAAAATATGTGTTCAGTGATAGGTATTACAAACGATAAAGTTTTGGTCGATTTACTGAAAAATTCAAAGTGTTCGTTTTGGTAAATACTGTAGAGGGCAATGATCTGCAACACCTTCGAATTGTATGCATGATGAAATGAAGCTGCTCACAAAAGAAAAAAAAATATGGATCCAGGCAGTAAGACGACAGGAATGCGTATTTGTTACAGTGCAGACAAAATAATTGTTCAAATTCATTTATTTAAACGAAATAATTGCAGCTGAAATGTAACTTTTTGTAACCATCCCTGAGCTCATTGTAGTGAACATTTCGCGAGTAGGAGTAAAAGTGGATACCATCCTGATGGTCCTAGTTTGATACTGACAATTTTCCCCTTGGTGTAGGTTTAGGGCAAAAAAAAATATTTTGTGAGAGAATGGAAGAAAAATCTACCAATATTCATTACGACAAACTATTCAATCTTTAATGTATTCGAGGACACAACAAATTTTTCATGCAATTGTAAATCCTTTGGAATCAATGTGGGTACATTGATTTGTGAGTATGTAAGAGAATATTTGTTAGTAATAGTTAAATTTCTATGTCCTGAACTTTTACTATTTTATATTACTATTATGCCTCTATTTATTTGTTTAGCCCCACACAAGCTTGCTTAAGGGGTCTTTTTTGCTTTTATTTCTACTTCACTTAAAATTGTACACATCAAATACTGTCAAAAATAAGTTCTGTTTCGGTTGTAGAAATAAATTTATTATTATTATTATTATTATTATTATTATTACATTAGAAGATTAATTTCACTCACAAAATGGGAGAAAATATTTTTGATCAGCTTGTAGTATATTTGGGAACATTCAAATGTCATGAAATTATACACAATATAATAAAATCTATGATTGATCGAAAAATGTAAATGGATAGAATCATAAATACTTCAACTCTACATACAGTATCATATCATAATTTAGGAGAAAATAGTATTAAAATTTATCTTGTAATCTAATGAGGGGGTTTTGTGTGTGAAAATACCGAACATATATTCAGATTCAGAACGAAATCGAAATAGCTTCAAAATCTTTTAATATCGTGAAACTGAAGACTTCGATTGAAAACATGAAATTGGCAGGTCAGAAGGAATACTTCAATCTACAAGGATTGAATGATTTTCAGTGACCACAATAACTATTAATGAAAGTTTCTTAAAAATTATTGTGATGTGTTATCTCTTCCCTCGAAAATGTGACACTAGTCATATTCCATTACATCCCATTTGCAGACGCATTCTTAACAAAAACGAGTGTTGCGACATTGCTCCAAGCTTCAACTGGGTGAAAGGAATGATTCGCGCTCTTGTCATGAGCGATCCCACTTCTAGAATTGCACCACTGACCATCAACTGAAGTGAACCCATGTGTTTCCATCGAAATGCGAGTCACGTCTAGTTGAAATTGGAGGTTCCCACCTCACTATTATCTTGCTCATACGTTTACGTTATTAGCCACAACATCTTTTTAGTAGCGTATAGACGATGCTGTGTCTATTCATATGTATAGTTATTAACATGCACGCTATCTATTGCATTCCACGTTATTGCGGTTATCTCCCTCCGTAATATTACCATAGTAACAAAAGAGTTAAAAGCTCAGAATTACCCAAATCGTGTTGAAAGTTACTGTATTCTCAATATCTGAGAACTTTCCTTTCACAATTTGACTCCTTCCATGGTCACTCACCGACAAATATCTGTCTATGAAACAATTTCGGTGAACCACAAACCGTGAAATTTTACAGCTTTGAATATCACGGTAGAATAAGCAAACGTCTGTCTCAGAATTAGTTCCAGTCTGCCCTAAGGATGCCAACTGTAATGGTTCGTCATTGGTGGGATGTCGTAGTATTGTTGTACTCTTGTGATTATAATCCATTCGAAAACAAAGATTATTCATGAATCCATTGACACCAACAATTAGAGAAATCATGTTCCAAAATTGAGAAGGACAAGTGTTATCGTCATAATAATCTGACACAACGCTTACAGTTTCCGAATTTTCATTGAGTTTCCTCCGCTACAAAGGAAATATTCTCTGAGATTCTTCTAGCCATTGAAAAGGCTCTGTAATTTGTTACATTTCAAGACGGTCTTATTTATTTGAGGAATTTGGTATTAAATTATTCGAACGATGTTATCCAACAATGTTGATTATTTGAGCTTGAATTCTCAATACAGTTGTGTTCCGACTATCTATTACCCAAGCTCAAATTAATTCCAGTATTACACCAGTATTATCCGAAATTATTCCAAAAGTTGTTCGTATTAATCGAGCTTAAGATTGAGATATAGTCGCAATTGGTGTTTAATTGAAATTTTGCATGCCTGAGCCTACATCGATTACTAGTTCTTGAATCATATCACATAGTACGTTGCATAGGTAGGTTGAAGGACACGAAGAATGTTGTTAAAAGATTACAAAAAGATTTCCATGTATTTTTCTCATGACAACAAAGAAAACGGTTCCAGCTTATACGAAGTGGGAGTTACTCAGTGTCCACTCTACATCGGTTAACCGAACCTCCCTGATTCTTTGTGAGGCTCACGACATGTTTTCATGATTGAGGAATTGAATCCTTCAAATAAACTCTTTCTAACCGTTACATTAAGTGGAAATTGCCAGTTTTGCTCAATGTGATTAATCAGCGGAACCGTATTATTGACTTGTAATACTTACAGGCTAAAATAACATTATTTCATAATGTTACGTTTAAGATGTTGATAAAATATTAAACAATGCTCATTGATTATTCTGATATTTGTTATGAGATATTTAATCTCACAAAGAGACTACCTCGACCTCTGTGATTTGATAGCACAAGTATGTCAATGCAGTAGCAGATCATGGAAGAATCAAAATATTGACGCCAGAGTTCACAAATTTCGCCAAAGCAGGCAAAGGTTGGATGCGGATATAAAAGTTTCCATCTTGTGTGTAACTGTGAACAAGGTAAGATCGATAAAAATCTATTTTGTTATAATAAACATGAAAGTTTATGGAGTTGTGAATAGATAATATTATGGTATCTTGATTCTTCTAATTACATATTATGAATGTGATATTCCCTAATTGAACTTTCAAATTTTCGTTTATCGAAATTATGCTGGTCACACCAAGATCATTTTTTATTGTATTCGGTTGCATTTAATTGAATGCAAAATTATAATTCTTTTTATAGAGTAATGAATTTGTCAAGTTAACCATCAGAATTGTTCATATCGCTTCATTTCGTTTAACCTAGCAAATGAACCACGTGGAGTCGTACTATTCCATAGAACCATGAACTGACATTCTTCTTGATACGGTAGCGGCACTTTATGCTGAAGTATAGGTGATATAACAGAATAATTATTTGATCTGGGTGAACATATATAAAGCAAAATCTCTCAGTTAATGCTTTATTGGAGTGAACTTTCTGATATCACTTCGACAGGTTATAATCATTTATATAAATATCCAATCATTCACTTTCAGATTTCAATTTCAATATTATAATTTAGTGAATTGTTTCATTCTTCTAAACAAATTTCATGTGATTCATTTATTTTCTTCAAGAATTCAATTCCTTTTAATAATTTTGAATATACAATTTTGGATAGATAACATAATTAGTTGTGGGATTATTTTCATTATTCCTGCATATTCAGTTATTTCCTTCTCGAACTTGAGATCAAGATATTGCTCGTATTGTCTCTATTTCAGGGTTCAAACGATCGAGATGTCCCCTTTCTTTATCCCGTGTCATGTTGTAGGAGGATTCCTGTCAGAGCACTTCCACTACGCTCTTCCAAGCTTAAAGGATGGTAACAATTTTTTAGTTGTAATGACCAAAATTTCATAATCAGCTATTTATGATGTTTTTCCAAAATTATTGTTATCAAATCAAATTTGCTTCCTTAACTTGAACTTAGGATTTGAAATTTATTTTCGTTTCATAAAATTAAACCTCTAATCTCAATTTACTTTAATCAACTTTTTGGAACTATTATTTATTTATGGTTGTGGATGGAGCAAAATTATCACACGTTGAACAAAAACTACCATAAACAAAAACCTAATGATGCAATAAGCAATCCACTCTCTGCGTTTTTGGTCAATATTTGAGTGAGCGAAAGGGAAACGGCCCTAATATCAGAACTTAATAAATTTGCAAAAGTTCGGCATAGATATGGCGATTATATTGTCGAAATTATAAGTGAAAATATTGATTTACTCAATTTTTTGAACACGCTCAATAGCAAATTTGATTCATTCGAATTCATTGTGAAAATAGAAACATATAAGTAGCTTCCTTTCCATGATGTTAACATTATAGAAGATGGTAATCACTTGGAATTCAATATATACAGAAAACCCTCTGAAACAATATATAATCATAACATAGCACCATTTGATAGTCTTGTTTGTAGATGAATAAACTTCCCTTCGAGCAAGCAAATAAAAACGAAGTTGAGAAACTCCAGAAAATAACTTTGAACAATTATTACGACGAATCTTTTATCAATAACTCAAATTTCTAACAAAAAAGGAAATTGGAACGCAATTCAATACAAGCCGGTTGGTAATGTGAACGCTGACTATCACTTTTTCAGTAACTACCACGTTATCCCCAAGATGAAGTACCTCCAATTTGGGAAATTATTTCTGCTCAAACTTACTTACGAGTCTCCTCTAACCAAGCTAGCATCAATTGCTCCCAAATGAACTATGTTGCTACTGCTCTTCAGTTTAAAGTCTCATGACCAGCCTAGTTTAGCTCAGTGACAAAGTCAAGATATTTTATTTGTTAAATGATATTCGGCTGAGGTGAACTATAATTCGTTGGAATGAATGAATTATGAATTCTTGTAAGATTTCATATCATTTTCATATACAAATGAGAGACTGTATATGTGTAGCAAATGAATTAAACATGAGAAGAGTGGACCGAGCTATGATCCTTGCGATAAACTCTCATTTTGCATAAAATACCTCGAGATTCAACCTGTTATCCCTTGAATGAGACTTCTGGAGTTTTAAAATTCAATAAAACAGAAAAAGCAGGGAGCAGATGATTCACCTAAATTTCTTATCCCCATTTCTATAATGATGAGCATCCCAGTATCGGAACTAATGAAGAAGTCGAGATACTTCATCTTGTTTATTCCACTAAAATTGTGGTTGCAATATATTTGGAACATCATGTAATGTGCAACATCACTTAGTTTCATGTCTTTTCATTTCAAGCGGTTTGTATTTTTATTTACAATTTTTTTGCATGACTTTTGTACACCAATTTTGAGAGAGATATTCACATCACGATCATCTGTTGATAATATTCTAAAATGCGATGCGATGTAATTCTACGGAAGACTCCAAACTTCCGTGTTCCATTGTCTTGCGCATCGACACAAACAACTTATATTTTCACTATTTCTGTTGAAGCTCCATTAATTTGAGTTTTGTCACATCACCAAATACGTAATTTCATATATACCTAAATATTCATTTATCTATTAATTCACAGAACTCAACAGTTAAATAACCTATTATAGGACGAGAGATGACAAATAGAAGTGAACTGTGAATAAGCGATCATTGACTTCCCTCACATTTGTTAGCATCATTATTTCGGATACATCTATGAATAAAATGTTTGATTGCCCGAATGGAAGATGTATTGGAGATGATTGACAAACAACTAATGAAAGACATTAAATTATATTTTATCTTGCATTGACACATTATTCAAATAGCCTATGTGATGTATATTACCACCTGCTGTCAAGTTGACTTTCGGAATCATTCACACTATAATATGTCTTATACTGACACCTGCCTTCCCAAGAACTCAAAATTTGCTACAGAGTAAATACATAAAAAAGACTGTGACTTCACATCGATACTTCACTTGATTCTTGGAATGGGGATTCCACGCACGCACTTAAGCACATACTCACACACAGTCATCATGTCAAATAATAATAATATTAATAATAATAATAGCTTATATATAAATTCTCGGGAAATAGGTCACAATAACACTTATGCTTTATATTTTACTTGTCTTTACGTACGTTTCGGTCTCACGACCATCATCAGAAGACTTATTATGTCTAAAACTTGATTACTTAAAACTAATTGTATTACACAAAGCGTCCTAATCGCACCAATTTCAATTAAAATGCCTACGTCGACGAAACGAACAGAAACACGAATAACGAAATTGTAAATTATTATATTATTATGAGGCAAGATACAATGTGCCGTCGAGCCTGAGTGTCATCAAGACTGCCCTGATTAGAATTGAGCCTATCACACGAGGTGGAGTGTTTAGTGGGTATATCTGATGTTATTAAATTCGGACTCAGGAACTCCCACACTACCTCATGTGATATTGCAGGCCCATAAGTTGCTCATGAAGGATTTCAACCACCTCAAAATTCGTGAAATTTATATTCTGGAATGGTTCTTTTCAGATTACCAACTGTGTTCATGACCATCAGTAGTCAGCTGGTAGCACGGATACCCTGATGACCTACGTTGTCCGCTAGGATTGTTTTTCAATATGCTCTGAAATACAACCAAATTCTTCTCTTGAGTTTTTTTTTGGGGTGCTGATCACGATTCTGAAGTCGGAATCAATAATAGTAATAATAAGGATAATGATAAGAACTACTGAATTCTTACTTATATAATATTTCTAATAAATAATTCAAAAAGTTGAAGTTCGTATCTTACGATATGGTTTATGTTGTTTTTTCTTGTAAACTTATCTATAGTAGATTGATTCTTGAAAAAACAAACTTGAACACCAACATTTTCAACATTTACATCACAAAATATTCATTCACATTATTTTTTTCGCACTTGAAATATTCTATCAAGTTTGATTACAGTGCAAATTTATTTTTTGGATTCTTTTTTTGCCAACACCAGAGATCTGTATGTTCAAAAGATGCATCTTCGATCAATTATGACTCCATAATCGTGAACAGCGCCCAAAAAAAAACCACCGAGAGACTAATTTCTTTGCATTTCAGAGCATATTGAAAAACAATCCCTGGGTATGACCTAGGTCATCAGGGTATCCTTAACACCAGGTGACTATAGAGGGTCATGGTCACAACCAGCAACCTCGAAAGAATCTCCCTCATAAGGTTCATTCCATTCCAAAAGTTAGTTTCACTAATTCCCTGGAGACGACATTAGTACCAGGATGACCTGAGTCCCAGGTGCGTCACAGTCTGAATCTGGCACCTGGATCGTGATCTTCAACCCCAAAAACCTCCCATCGAGAAATTTTGGCTTTTTCCTGCTATATTTCTTCACATTCAGCTCCTGAAAGTGCATCCAAAAAGCATTATACTCTGTAGAAATGCTGAAATGCATGTAAACGGAAAACAAACTGATAAAATAAAGCTGCTTTTTTACTTTTTACTTTCGCATTATTTCGGTTTAATTTCCTCGGCTAGAATGTTTTCAATGTTGATATACCCATAGCTATGAGAGGAATTAATTGATTAGTTACTCTTGATTCACGCTAATATATAATAATTACTCATCAATCGGTGAGTTTCAAGTTTATCAAATTTTCATAAGGTGTTATTGATCTTAGCATGATAAATAATGCATTTCTGACAATGTTTGAGTTGCATATGAGCATATGAAGAGGAAATATATTGATCAGGATTCGGTATTCACCCCTAATAAGACTGAACTCAAAACCTAGCAGGGGATATTTACTGAAATGTTACAGTCTCCATGATATTTGTGTAAATCACGTGAATATCTGCCAATGTCGGGAGGTGAATAGGAATTCTGTTTCGGAAGCTTTAGCGAGTCGCGACCCACATACTGTATTTGATGAGAATACGAGAATATCTAGAAAAGTTGCTGATCTCAGACGGAATAATACTGTTCAATGAAATGTAATATATAGTTTGGAATTCATAAAGCCTCAAACATTCGGATGGATTTTACATAATGTACATTCTTGCACACATGCGGCAGAGCTTGTATGAAGTACCGAAGATACCTTCATATTATACCGTAACCAGTGAATACATTATCCGGAACTTCTGCGAGAAAGTGAACTAGGAAATATTATTTTGAATTGTGTGCTCGTCTGATTCAGTCGGAAGTCGGAAACAAAACAATGAACTGATATCGCAGAGGAAATGGACACCACTCCGTACTTGAATGTATGTTATAGTGTCATAATCAATTACAATTGGGAAAGGTAGCAATTGTTATGTTTTTGCAATCGATAGAACACTTGAAAATACATCTGGTGACATCCATGATTTCCAAGCCAACCATGAGAAATAAATAATTGATGACGAACTTTATCGAATGGCAGATTGTAATTAAATATTTCCGACAGTTTTTACTTTTCTCATTATAGCATAACAGTTATCACCAACAATCATTTCAAAAAAAGGAGGGCAGTGCAAATTTGTATAAACAATAATGAAAATAAAATTTGTAGCTGTAGCTGAAAAATAAACAGAAATTTATTATCATTCTATAGGATACCTAATTAGAAATAAAGAATAGACCTTATGTAAGCGGATTAATGAGGGTATTTTAATTTTGGGGTATATACCTACTACCAAGTTTTCATTATATATTGTTCCATTCCTTTTAGAAATTCTTGTTGTATTTTCCAGTTTGTTAAATTATACTCTTTAGTTTCAAGCTGCCACATAAAAGATTGGAAGAATATAGTAACGTTATTGATTATTAATATTTGGAGATCATAAATATAATTCACTATTTCCTTTAAAATTCAGAGTTTATTTCCATCGTGGCCTGGCGGCTTTCCAGATACTAGAAATTCTATTTCTTTCTGAACTATTTATCCTAATATCTCATACGAGAATTTCTTCATCTACCTTATTTTTGTTTTGGTATTGGAGATAATTATAAATTCGACACATGTAAGATGAAGGAGATCTTTACATACCTCTTACTAATATTGAATGGAACTAACAGTTCAGTTTTTTTGATTTCGATATCAACTTAATAATATTATAAATGAGAAATGCTCACTCTAATCCACTGAAAATACTGTTAATGTACTGAGGACCTTTCGGCTACCAAGTAAATAAACAGTTTACTATGATGATTGCTACTGCAAAGCTGCTTTATTAATAATTATCAATTACAATTCATTCAGATATCAAACATGTTGATGAAATTCAAGCTGGGTTTTAAGAACACCCATTAATGTAAATAGAAATAGGATATTCTTTGTTGCCTTTTATTACGGACAAATTAAGTATATGAGTTCATATCTTAGTACAACCGTCCCATCAGGAACTAATACAGTTTGTTCTTTGTATCTGTGGGACAGAAACGAAATGTATAGTCTCTGAATCCTTGTCAAGGAAGGGTCATCATAATTTGTAAAATACCCACAAAGTTAACAGAAATGATTTTAAGAAAACAAGTGCTTTTCAGTATATTGGTAGTTAAGTTAATATATTTTTATGATCAATTCGAAATGGCAAATGGATCACTTGCTATAGTTGGAACAAAGGTTTTTTACCATGTCTTTTCCTTCAAAGCTAGAATCTATTCATCATCATTATTTAAAATGTAATTAGAATATTAAGTTGATATAATTTTTAATAATACCTCAGTTCAAGGAAGTCTGAATAAGGTCATAAAATCAAGGTCCTCAAGGTTCTTTCATATTCAGCTTGCCCCAGTCTAGGCAAGTCTCTCTCTTATTGGGTAAAAGTTACTACCCCCAAACATATTACTAAAATAGGAGTGGTTATTCAAGATTATAAAAACCAAACTCACCACTTTAAAGTCAGTTATATTTCAACTTCTTGGGTTAAATCTTACTTTAACTGTTCCACGATTCATTTAAATCGTATTGCTTAATACACAAGATTTAGAATTCCTCGAATAATTGAATTTTAATAATTGGCCCTGGTTCATCCGGGCTGAGTTAAATTAGTTTTCATTTCATATTCAGGTTCTAATAAGTTAGATTTAAAATTAAGGATTGATTATTTATTTGCTAAATTTAACATAACCTCTTGATAATTAGTTATATTTAATTTTTTAACTTTTAATTCATTTCTATAATTGTTTATTTCTTTATTATTATTAAACATTTCATATTTGTTTTGATTGAGAGTTTATCTACTTAGCGTAATTTTTGAAGTACCCTTGATCACACAGTGCTTATTCAATGTGTTAGTGTCTCAACAAAAGAAGAGTGAGTATTACAAATATCCATTGACCATATTGTTGCCTGATTTGCCTAGCTAATGAAAAACCCGTAATGCGGGTCACTTCCTGGTTATCGGTACACGTACTGCAAGTCATATTGATATTAGCTAATGAAATATAAGAATGAATTTGATGAAATAAGTAAATTGATAAATTTAATAAACAAAGAAAACCAAAGAAGGACACGTTATTACACTACTCAGTAGCTGAAATTTCCTTAGTACTTCAACAGCATTTTTAGTGGATGAGGGTGATTATTTCTCATCTATAGTGTAACTAATATTACTATCATGGATCAACGTGCTTTTAATATAACATGATAATGATGGTGTACATTTTCTTTTGAACGTCCATTATTAGTCCGTAGGTATGTTCAATATTTTGTAGATCAGATCTGATACCTAATGATCGTGATACATATACCTTTACGAGACTTATTACTGGAAATATTGGTATACAATTTATTTCACATTAGCTATAGTAATGGTAAATCGATTTATCGTTTGGTTTTTTTCGAAGTATCTAGTTATAATTTAGGTAAAAAGAAGTAGTCAGAAGACAATCTAGATTAGATTTGTACAATTGGAAAGTCATCTCACGTTCCCAACTCTGCTCAAACCAAAGTTTGAAAATTAGCCACAAGGGAAGAATTAAAACTTTGTCTACTCGGTTTATAGCCTAAAACACTTTATATAATATAAATGTCTGGAAAACAATCATTTCTACAGTTATCATACTCCTGATACGTGTTTATTCAATACTTCTTTCAAAATGATGATTCTATGCCTTCAAAAATGGTATGATCAGATAGAAAATATGGGTCACCTTGTTATTTATTATTATTACTATTCAACATTGAAGGAAGCTTCAGTCCTCAATTCTATCGTTGAGAATGGAATAGAGTTATAGAATATCCTTCAACAAAGTAATCTGATTTATTAATGGGATTAGATGGGTGGTCATATTTGTTCTCATTACACGTTCCAAAAATACGTCAATTTATATATGGAATGAGTCATTATAGAGATATGAATAGCAATGATGGATTGAGAATAATTCACTTGGTCTCTACTTATCTGCTCCAACATGAATGAAGTGAACAGTTACGTCGTTGGCTAACTACAGAGAATAATTGATAGAGAAAAATGTACATATATGTATCGAGTAAAAATGAGATTACGCAAGGATGTCAATGCTGCTACTAAGTGTTGAGTGGAGTTTCAACCTATTACGTCCAGTCAGAAACCTGTGTGAACACTTGTTCACATCCTTTGTAGCCAAATTGGTCAAGCAATATCATGTTATAGATTATGTCAGAACTCTGTGGTAATTCTTGTTCCCACCATTCGTAGTCAAATGTGTTATAATTGTATCCATAATAGGTATACCAAATTGTACTACATACAGATCAACCATTTTTGTGATATGAGTTTAATAGATACTGGATCAATATTTTCCTCTATTCGCAATCATACAGGTTATACCGTTTCGTGAGCTGTCATAGTTGTTGAAGGATATGTTGCCCAAAAAATTTTTAATTCACAAACGCCTATATCTATGTCGTAACTGAGCTGCGTTGATTTTCAATTTGAATAAATATCAAGTAAAATCTCATTTAAATCAGAACAGTTCACTGTAAATCAAAAAGTTTAATGCATTAATCAATTACCCGATTGCACTATATATCTATTCGAGCTTTTTTCTGACCTGGAGAAGTTTCTCTACTAACAGTCTATTATACCACATCAACCATTCACTCTACGAAAATCTATTTTGAGAATTAATTTCTTTTATTTCTCATCGCCGACGATGTTCTCCAACTGCCACTCACCAATTTTCATAACAAAATGCACAAACGTAGTGCACGTCGGCTTAATGTTCTTTTGAAAAAAATTACCACCGTTTTAAGCTTATTTGAATGTAGATAACACGCGGAAGGACGAAAAATTGAGGTAGGTAACTTTTGTAATAACAGCGGAAGTGAACTTTCAAATGCTTATGGGACAGTTACGATAGACTTTTGGGCATATATTTATTAGACACTCTGTACTCTGTGATACAGGATTCAAACTTATTTTGGAACCATTGTTCATTTATTTTTTCTTATTCGAATGAGAGTTCTTTCTTCTCTTTTCATCAAAGCAGTTGGCGCCTTTAGGCAACCCATCAACAATCAAGGTTTACGAGGAGCTGAGATACAATTGAATCTACTGAGCTAGATGGTTATTTGAGTCTTCTCACATTATATTGTGAAACAAGGTTGAACCTCACAATATCACTTAACGCCGCCTCAACCTTACACACAGTAGAAAAAATGGTGATTAATTTCATAAGAAACACGGTATTATTAGAAGAAAAACGAATCGTCGTTATGGATAAGTTGATAAGGAACAGTGATATATTTGTCAGCACAATAGGATCCCCTACTTATGAACTATCCCCATATATCTCATCTATTGTCAAACCTCTTGTAGATAATTTCAACAGTCTCATTCCAATTTCCTTTTATTTCTTCGAAAAACTCCAAGCCGTAAGAGATTACTACGACGTCAAATCACCCTTTGCGAATGCTTCAATTCCAGACAACCTATCCATAATTTCTCAATTGTTACATGGCGAAAATATTTTAATGGACTTACTCTCGTTAATTACGATATCCTCGGGAGCTGTCATGGGTTCCCCACTTCCTCTGTGCATAGCTAATATCTTCAAGGAAACTTTTCAGGAAGATCCTATTGACTCATCTGTTCTGAAGTCGAAATGTTGGTTCAAATATGTCGAAGACACTTTTGTTATTTGCCAATATGGTTGCCAAATCCAAAAGGTTCACTCCCGTTCCTAGAATATTAGTTAGTCGACAGACTAGACGGCACGTTGTGTTATACTGTGTATCGAAAATTCACTCACACCGATCGATACCTCAATAGCCCCCACCACCCTGACAAAAAGCAATCTGCCATAAGCTTCTTGGCCTACAGAGCTGTTAACTCATCCCAACCCCAATGGTCAAAATTGGAAATGAAACACTTTTCATGCTTAATATTTCTCTTCGTTTTCCACAATTCCAAATTTATCTCTCCACCTCTTCATTCAGAGGGTGTTTACATCATTCGCTGTTCTTGAGGTGAAGTTCACATTGGTGAAGCAGGTAGTACATTAACTACCTGTGTGAAAGAGCATAAGCGCTGTATAAAGATTCGTACAATCGGTGGATCTGCGGAACATGAGTCATCAAATCCTTTTCGAAAATGCTAGTCCAGGCAACGAAGCGGAAAATGAAAAAAAGATATAGTGAGCTAGAATTTCAAAATTCTTTTTGCATTTTGTTCCTGATACCCCATAGATCATGCATGACTATCAAGACCGACGGGTCGACCTTTCAACCCCCAAAACGGGGTTTCATCTCCTCAAAGGAGCATTCTTATAAAAACAATCCAAAAATTTGGAAAATTAATAAATTACGAGCCGAAAATGACCTTAATATGTTTTTTGAGTCGCCGATCACGATTCCGCAATTAGTTTTCTTGGAAAACTTCCTCCAGATGGGAAATTTGGAAAATTTACATATAATATATAATTTATAATTTTGTTGCAAAAATGACTAAATGACCTCTAGTCATTTTTGCAACAAAATTATACTTTATTATTCATAACATTGAAACCGTCTCAGGAAAATCTCAAATTTCCCGAATTTTCCATCTGTAGAGAGTTTTTTGGGAAAAATAACAGCGAAATCGTGATCAGCGACTCGAAAAACTTACTAGAGGTAATTTTTGCAACAAAATTATAATTTAATATTCATAACCGTCTCGGGAAAATCTCAAATTTCCCAAATTTTACATCTGGAGAGAGTTTTTTGGGAAAAATAACAGCGGAATCGTGATCAGCGATCCAAAAATCCTACTAGAGATAATTTTTGCAACAAAATTATACTTTAATATTCATAACGGTCTCGGGAAAATCTCAAATTCCCCAAACTTTACATCTGGAGAGAGTTTTTTGGGAAAAATAACAGCGGAATCGTGATCAGTGACCAGAAAAACCTACTAGAGGTCATTTTTGCAACAAAATTGAAAATTATATATTATATATAAATTTTCCAAATTTCCCATTGGAAGGGAGTTTTCCGAGAAAACTAACTGCGGAATCGTGATCAGCAACCCAAAACATATACTAGGGGTCATTTTCGGCTCTTAATTCATTAATATTCTAAATTTCTGGATTGTTTTTACAAGAACGCTCCTCTGAGGGGTTGAAACCCGGTTTTGAGGTGGTAGAAAGGTCGACTCCAGAGGTCCTGATAGTCATGACTGATCTATGGGGTATTAGGAACAAAATGCAAGAAAAATTTTGTTATCCTAGCTTACTATATATTTTTTCAATTATGGCCTTTTTCCTGGCTTATTGCCTGGACTATACTAAAATCCTGGCCCGAGCCCCAAACTTCAGCGAAAAATGTTTGAAGCGATACAAAAAAACATCCGATTAATCTAAGCCGTGACTCAGGATATTACCTTCCCAAAATTTGGAATTCAACCTCGAAAATTCCACTTCACACATGATCACACAACGGCAAGGTCAGGTACCACAAAGGAGTTAATCACTGGAGTAAAGGCAGTGACCGTTTTCCCCTAATGAATACCGCTACAGATACCAGAACAATCAGTTTTAGTTCAAGTCTCAAGTTTGCCGTGAAGATGCTATCTGTAATGGTCGGTGAATGTCGGCAATGAGTAGTGCAATTGTGACGGTGAATCCATAATGAAGCCAAGAATTCTCAAGATTAACTATCCGCGAAAGTCTACTATTCAAAATAATACACACACTTCATTGATATTATGGGTTGTTGAAGCACAATATACGGAATTACGTTCTATTTGCAATGTTTTTCGGAAGGTACTTGAAAACTGTTAATATTCATTTCCCTCAATTCAAACGTTCCATTCAAATCAGTCTTCAGTTCATTGATGCTTTCCTGATAAAGCACACGACATACGTGTGGGGATGACATTAAACTCACAGTTGCGTCTTCTTTTATATCACTAACGGTCAGAATAATATGTATCATCCTACGATACTCGAACGTCGAATACAGTATCGTCCCCGTTTATCCACTATGACCTTCCGCATCTTTTACATTTTTCAGGAGCAGGTTCAAAATTTATATTTATGAAAGACGTGTGACATGAATAGTAACATGCACAGCTCTTATCGTGATAAATGATAGGTTCTGAAATGGGTTACTTGATGTTGACTATGCGGAACTTCACGGATCATCAATATTGGAAATATGTGTATGCATGAGAAATCTGTCTCCAACATGTCAATATTCTACGCTGTTTGCACTCACTCAATGTAGAAAACTCTTCATACACACCACGCATTCTTCTCAAACTAGTACCTATCTGAAACCGATGACTTTATTCCTTGATAGCACTCGCTCTATAATCTACAGCGCGGCTTTGTGTATACAACTATTACGTTAAAAATTATTGGTAACACCCCAACCACTAAAAATTCAACAAATCCTTATATTCAGACTAGATAAGAAGGTGAAAGGAGATTGTCACGTAACTGACATCTCATTTAAGTATTCCCAACTTCCCTAACATTCGAGCAAGATCTTGCAATGTATGGAATTCACACATCACATCCAATGGTACTGTGTGTTATCTACTTCGTCAATATAGTTGATATAATTACAGTTGGAATTCAACCGTCTGCACTATTATCTGTGATCCCTGATGTGATGAAGAAAGTAGTCAACATCGAGCTCATCTAATACCTGGAGAAAAGAGCTCCAAAATCGAATAACCCGCAATATGGCTTTCGTCGGCAGAAATCAACAGGAGTTCTGCTTGCCTATGTAACACATGTATGCCACACATCTTTTGAAAAATATGGGAAATATCTAACTGTAGCACTATATACTGAGACAGATCACTCCAGGTGGTGTTTGACGGAGTATCCTCCGAAAAATTGGCTCTCAATGCCAGTCTTCCAAAGGGTACCAACTTTGTTCCTGCTCCATACGGAGTTGGAAGTGACCACTTGTCCCGTCCACAGTTGCAGATGTTGGTTCACTTAATACCGCCTTCTCATCTACAGCCCCTATACCATCCAAAGAAGTTTGAGGAGATAGACAGACAGGCCGACGCAATTAATTAATACTTACCAATAATTTTGGAATGTCTGATAATCTACTAGAACGTATCCTGGAGTACTGTTCATACGAACGATTTAATTTACCTCTCTCCCTATTCTATAGATATTTCCATGATCGGTGTTCATCAGAGATCTCGTCTGTTGTTCCACCACGTGAGATTCCAGATAGGAGTACTAGACGAGCTCAAGCTTCATTGTCAGGTTCGAGATCTGCTGAACTTCCTCTTACCAGACTTCATTTTTCTGTCGAACGGCGAAGTGGTGGAAATCTTTGCCTAGTGAAGCCTTTCTATATGCCTATGAACTCCAAAACCTTCAAGGAAAATTCGATTGCCTATCTCCTCTCCCAACATTTCACCGCTGGATTGCACGTTGTTCTTCGAACATCACAGGGTCTGCTCTCGTGTTATCAAAGTATAGAAAAAAAATAATTTCTGAAGAACTATCTCTCTGTCTAATATTCTGAATATATCCAATCACTGGGAATATTTTAATGCATGTACAAGAATAGCTCAAATAATAATCAAGTCAAACTCAGCGAAATGATCTGAACAAAACACCCACATACAAGTGGATTAATTGATTCATTCAATCATCAGTGAATGAAGAAAATATCACAAATATCATTATAAGTAATGAACTAGAAGCCTTTGAACCACTATCGGATTGTATCAAAGCGGGAAGATCAACCGAGATGTGAAGTGTTTTAGTGAATTAAGTTATAAGTGACCAAAACACGTATGCAAGGATCTTTCTTATTATCAGATTATCAGATTCATGGTTTGTTATATCTACTAGTCACAAACATTCTACAAACACTATTAGATAATGTCTTCACAAATCTAGCTCCAGATGTAGAATGTTGTGTGGAGAACTTCCCTACTGCAATATTGGATCATCACTGCCAAATAGTTATCTACGATATTGGATAAAAATATAAAAATTCACCTCCAAAAATCTAGAAATCATGGTACAGAGTCTAAGTTGGACACCTTTAAAAATATGCTGGCTAGAGAAGGCTGCGGGAACATGTATAAAATTGTATTGATCCGAATAAAAGCTTGAATAATTTTGCGGGAAAACTCTCAGTTCAATAAATCGTAACTAATGAAAAATAAAAAGACTTGGATAAATAAAGAAATAAGAATATTGAGTTGAATAAAACGTGAATTTTATGAAGAGAATGATGCACCTTATATCAAATATAATACAATTTGTGAGAACTTAAAAATTAGATAATGATTCAAAACGTTAATCGATGAATAAGATTGGATAGGGAATGCTCAAAATGAAACGAAGGCAGTGTGGAGTGTAATACATTCTATAACTGTTAAAACTGAAAAACCGAACATTTCGATTCTTGTAAATTATATGTAGATTATAGGAACAACGTAGATATCTTGAATGTCAATAGAGCGTTTCTAAATCAGTTCAAATTTAAATAGTAGAATCCACACTAACAAGGAAATTATTGATAGCAACTCTTATATTTTTCCTACTTTTATATACGGCAAATATATCTGAAAAATAAAAACTGAGTATGCCATGATCAGATTCCAACTGAATTGATCAAACACGGCTGTACTAGAATTGTCAGCCCCCTTACGTACATAGTCAATAATTGTCAGAGTCAGATCACATTATCTTATTAAAGTGTTTGAGAAAATCATATGTACAAGATTAACAAAGTGGAAGGACATAACATCCGACAAACAAAAAGATTTAGAAAAGGTAAATCTACTATTACCGTTATATATCAAACACTTCGTAGGATTATAAGCTCACTCGACGAAAACAACTTAACTCTGTCAATGGGCCTTGACTTGAGTGAAGCATTTGATAATGTGGACTATATTATTTTGATGAATAAATTAGAAAGGAAATGTGTAAGGGGAATAGCATTAGGACTCTTTAGATGACACCCATTGAATCGCTACCAATATATTGTCAGTGAAGATGAATTAGGAAAACGGAATGAAAATATAAAAAGGAGTACTTCAGGGACCGGTGTTGGGACGTCTTTTATATATCATACACGAATGACCTACCGGATTACCTGCAGGATAGCTTTGAACAGTTTAATCATGACTCATCGATTACACTTTCAGTTCCTTCCTCTGATGCAATTGACATGAAAGCCTTTGACACTTTATCAAGTCAAATAGATTGTTTTCGGACAACAATTTGAGAATGAACTGTGACAAAATATAGTTTATGAAAGCTAGTTATCAATCAAATAAAGAAATTATACTCAACAACTCTGTAGACACCCCCATATATGAGGAACATTGTCCTCTTCTGGAAATTATCATTATTCAAGACTGAATTGGTCCTTGCAGATAGACAAGGTGGCGAAATTTCCATGAAGGAACTGTTTTGCCCTAAAAACTAATTCAGTACTAGTAGATATTTGTGTCTGTTTGACTGCCTATCATGCTTATATCCAGTCCACTCTGAGGTATGGAATAGTTTTTTGTGGCAACTCGGGGGAGGTTCAGAAGGTGTTCACTGTTCGAAAAAGATGTGATAGATTCATTATATTATACTTATATATTACTGTATATTTGAATTGCCTCAAAAAGTAAATTGTAAACAGTATTTTGTAGGGAATGGAATACTTACCTTACATAGTTTGGATATGTATGTGGTAGTGATCTTTGTCCGCAATAACCGGGAAATAAACAGAGAGTGTTTACAGAGTGACGATCATGACGCTAGATCTAAAAACAGGTATAAAGGAAACAGATCAAACTATTCGTCTGTACAAAGAAACTTGGAGTTCACTCACCTGAAAATATTAAATGAATTGCCTTTATGACTGAAAGAGCTGCCAACTTTAATCTTGAAAGATAAGTTTAAAAAAGTAGTCATTCATAAAATATATTATTCGTTGAAAGATTATTTCACGTAGATATTTTTGATAGAAATTCCAGTGTGCGTAAATTTTTTTATAACATTTTGAACATATCATTACTCATTACTCATTGTATAGGGTACAGGTTCCTAAGAAATTATTTATGGTGTTTTTACGTTTTTTGTGTGTAATTTAAATGTAGTAAACCATTCCAAAATTGAGACTAGGAGGATAGATTGTAGTTTTAAAAGTTCTATAAAGTTTGCTACTGCAAGTTTGTGGGATAATTTCACCTATTTTGATTGAAAATTTCATTTTATAACATTATAATACTATAATTCAATTATCTCACTGTATTCAGACGTGTTTTACGCAAATTGGAAGTATTTTTGTGATTTGAAAGAATAAACTTACTTATCATAAAGTTTGAACTATAAAAAACCTCTATTTCAGTTGGCTTATTTCATTATTTTTGGTTCTAATTTGCTTCTGCACAACCTTCAATTCACCATATATTCTTGAGGCCAGGTATGAGAAGGATCCTTGGAAAATAGTTTTTTCAGATTTGGCCATTATGTTTTGCTTTTGTTTCTGTCTCGCATTACAGTTATGTACGATGTTAACGAGTACATATTGGTGATTATGAAACCAGATAATGATGGTATTGCTATAAAATAATTTTTTAGGTCTAGTACATGAGCATCGTAGAGCTGTTCTGGAGGGTCAGTAAAAGTAAATTATAATGACGATAACGAGAAAAATATATTCTGTTTTCTGGTATATACCATTATTCAAGCTCTCAACTCAGCTGTTATTATTGCGTTCAACATTTCAGTATTTTGTCTAGAGAAAAATAAGCCAATTTGATATTGTTATTCCAGAATCCTGTCGTGTTATTGGATAACAAGTAGAGGAAGTGAAGGAAGCGAACAAATTACTGCGGTAACACCTGTCTAGATACTCTTAAATACACCAAAATTGATCTTGCAAATACAGAAGCCTCCTGGCTGCTTTTGAAATTTATTTCAACTATCGCAGCGTTCTCTTTCTGAGTGTTATTCGATATCAATCTTGAACCGAATTCCAATGTGGCACAAAGAAATCTTCCAATCAAAAGTTAATCACGTGATGGGAATGAGTGACGGACTATTATTAACTCCATTGTCGAAGGCGTAGAATTACACAATTCAATATTGGAAAGCAAATCTAACAACGTTAACTCGAAAAGTCTCCTAATATTGTCGAAGTTCAGGACGGAAGAGATAAGACTAAGTTACCAAATTAAATCAGCTAACGCATTTCCTTTATATGTGAAGTTTTACTCGATGCGTGTTCCCATTACTTATCGAGATAAAGGCGCAATGCGACTGTATGTTATCAGACACTACTTTAAATTCAGTTCAAAGTTAATGCCATTGTAAAACTTAACTTGGCAAAATAACGAAATGTCTTATAATGACATTCAAACCAGAATGAAACGGCGAGTTTATGTTGCATCAGTTTACAGAGAGAAACTTACATTATTCGTCCATTGATGCCCTCTAACTATGAGGTAATAACGGAAACTATTCCAAACCATTGTTCAATCAATCAATCAAGCCCTCAGCAATTAGGTCTTTTGTTTGAGTCCATTGTGCGCCCCTTGAAACAAAAGTCAGTTTAGTAGGCCTAAGATAGATCTGATGTCAGGATCCTGCATGGACTGATGTCTATTATGGCCTTATCAGGCGGCATGTATGTAATCCCGAAGTACCGTAGCTTAAGAAAAGATAGTGCTGGACATTGTACAATGATATGAGAGGCAACTTTGTCTGCCTGTCTGCATCTATCACAACCTGGGTCATCTATTCAGATGACCTATAACAAGTTCTGTCACCAGTTTACTACTCTCAACGTTCAAAGTTTCATTGCATAACGTTCCGTACCATAAAATATACGTAATACCTATAGGAAAGTTTTAATGGATTGTTATATGAAACTTTGCACCACCAATCCTGCAAATCGTACCGCAAACGCCCGGTGAAGGTGAACTTATTCAAACAAATCAAAAAAATAGAACTCTCTTAAGAATTTTTCATTTTTCTAAGGTTTGTAAGGTTTGTAAGGTTGTTAAAGGCCTTTTGTGTCTATTGATTAGAACTAGCTCACCAGGATGTTTTACACTCAGGGCTCGTAGTGATACATGTCCTCAGATTCTTGATTGATCGGATTACCCAGAGCTTTAACTGCTTTAGCCAGATAGAATCCTCAATCAAGAATTTCTGGCATTATGAGGTTTATTAATTATTATTAATTAGTTTTACGAATTTTTAAGATTAAGTGGAACACAGAGAATTCGAACGACAAGTTATAATCCAAAAAGCAACGGCATGGTTGAACGTTTTCATGGGCATACTTTAACGAGTAGATCAACTACCAGTTCTATTATCAGGTTTTTGCTTTGCTATCAAAGAAGATCTAGGTTGTTCTTCTGCAGAATTAGTATATGGCCAATCATTGAGAGTTCCAGGAGAAATTTTCACTTCTGCTTTCATCAAGCATTTTCAGAATTCAATTTCAGTGCAACCACAACAGTATCAGACAAATAAAATTTGTATTCCTTTCGATTTATACAATTGCAAATTCATTTTCGTTAGAGTAGACAAAATTGGAAAGGCATTACACCCACCTTATGAAGTTTTGGATAGATAAGGCAACGTTTTCAAGCTTTTGATCAACAATTTTTCCTAATTCATTCCAATAGATTGACTGAAGCCTGCACATATTGCATGTTCAATACCACCATCACGACATAGCGAAAGAAAGAAAGTCACTTCTCCTCTATGATTTATTTTAGCTTTTTTCTCTGGACGGGAATATTGTGGGATACAAATTCATTTTATTCTATGGTTATTATTTTCAAATTTTTATTTTTATTTTCATATTTATAAATAGTAACCATAGTTTCATATATAATTCAATTCAATCAATTAGTACGATCAATTAACACCTTGATATTTATTCTCTAAATTTATAATTTGAAAAGTTATCGAATAAATATCTACTTAAATTTGTCTTCACTGAAATTTATATTATTCACGACTCTAGACATTCACATGCCGACTTACTTTCAACTAAAGAGTTTCATTTGATTCTGTTCACATTACCAAGAAACCATCTTTTGTCACGCTCATGAGATATATAGTTTTATTAGTATCTGAAATCTCGAATGTGCACCACACTCACCAGAAAATTTCCACCGAGATCTACCATAATGTGAGTGTGTAATGCTTGGAGATTGCATTCGTTCGCCGTCCCACAGGCAACATCATCGTCTACTTGCAAGTGACATGCACTTACTTCAGCACTGCCGTTGTCAAGACACGGCTCCCAAGGGATTTAAACTCGTGCTTCTAACAAAATTCATATCTCTGTATTTAATTCTTTCATTTGGTCTCCACCCGCATTTTACTTCTTATTATAGCATTCCGTCATATTACATGTTACTCTTGAGATATGCATGCTAAGGCAGTTGCTCGAATATTATTCAAAATACAGAGCACAAAGTTTGTATTTCCGTCCATTTTGGACACACGATTGTCCTACAGCGGCCATTTCTAAGCCGTGAAGTTGAATTTACACGTTACAAATTCACCCCTTACTTCAAGAAAATTTCCCAAAGTTTCACCAAGACTAAACGTGGAAATTAGATCAGGAAACCAATAAACAAATGAAAACCAAGATCGCTATTCCTGAAGGAAGTAGGACCTTGAAACCATCCTTGAAACCCACAAAAAAACCACTCTTGAAGTCCACAAAAAACCTCCCTTGAAATCCACAAAGAAACCCAACACAGGACAACACACCAATCATAATTCTTTTTAAGGAATTATCTAAAACTAATGATATGCGCCTAATTGAGAAATTCAGCAGAAGGAACCAAAAGCTCGCCCTCCAATACGATAATGATCAGCTCAACGATTGGCCTGGAGTACAGAGCGGCGTAAGATCAAATAAACGCTTCGTGCTCCCTAGGTAACTCCCGTCGTTGAGTATCTCATCCGCGCACAAGGATTGCGTTCCCCGGGAACCAAACTACTAGCAATCAACCAGATTCATAACAGAAGGTAATGAGTCTACAAGTCAAAAATGAAAACAATAAAAAAAAATAAAAAAACAGCTAATTCGGTTAAAGATCGGGCACAGGGGGAATCACACAAACGGTATTCTCGCGCTCCCACCAAAACTTTAACCAGGGCATGTTCTTAATGGCGAGTGACCAACCCTCAATATTCCTCTAGAAGCCATCTACTTCAGGCGGAAAAAACCGTTGGCCTATTCGCAATCCCGGAACCAACACGAGTTACTCCAAATAACAACAAATTAACAAAACAAAAATATACCAGCTCAAATAAATTACAGTATCAAGGTAATTAGCGATTCTATCTGTAACTTCACATGAAAATTACACAGATAAATAGTATCATTCCAAAACAATTAAACAACTGAATCGAGTACTAATGGAGCAAAACAACATAATACTCAATCACCAATTAACCCATTATCTAAGGATCAAGACAACATCCATAATTCGGCACAATTGTGTTGCTTAACTTGGAAATAACAAACCTAATCCCCACATTCGGGATACAAAACCATTACCCTTCCACCGATACTAAAAACAAACAACAAGGTAGCTGGTACATCAGTGAACCTAGTTCACAATAGTGAATAGATATTTTCACTCAAATTATCCCACGCATACGTGTAGGTTCAATTTGAGGTCCCCCACACTCCAGACCACAATAGTGAATGGAAGTTTTCACTTATTATTCCCATGCATAAGTGTAAGTAAATTTTAAAGTCCCTTACACTCCGGACTACAATAGTGACTGTATGCAATACAACACTAAACAAGTGGTAACGGGGATCACACCGACACACACACACACACCCCATCTACCCTGGTAAAAAAAATTCAAAGAAAACTGATTTAACCAGAAATCTTAACATTTCCTATCATTCAAATATGATGGAACTGACACAAAAGATAAAAAGAAAATGATCACAGGACCAATTACAACAATTACCTACATTACATGTATAACACAGTAAACAAAACACGAAATCTTGAAAAGTGGACGTTACCCCTAAGTGTTCCATGTTGTGTACATATTACCATTGGACGTGACATATTGAAAAGGTGAACAAAGTCCTACAATTTATCGATACTAATTAACAAAAATAATAGGCGAACGAATCCCTTCCAAAACCAACTATCGATATTTACACTTGGACAATTCGATGTTCCCTAACCTCCAAATCTGAATGTCACAGTTCGCAGTGCACAATCGAGGTATAATTCGAAATTAAATCGCTTAAGTAGCTATCTCCACTCAAAATTCAACAAATTCAACAAGCAAAGGTCAGCTTACCTGTACATAATAAACATTAACAATCCTGAAATACAAAATTAATAATCTGAAATACAAAACAAATTAAACAAGTAACTTCAATCACTCTCTGGTATCAGTCTCAAAATTCAAATTTGTAAGTCTCAAAATTCAGGCCCCACTCGTTGGGATGCCAATTTGTAAGAGTTACAATTTACTCTTACTAAAGGATAAACTAAAGCTCTATTTTAACACTTGCTTGCCAACACCTACAGTGACGATGGTCGTAGGTTATATTTCAGATATTAAAAATTTGGGCGCCAGAGTATTTTAATCAACGAATGAATTATGTTTATAACTAGGGGATGCAAATATTCAAATCCCCAGGTTAAATTACCCCGAACGAAAGAAAATAAAAGACCTGTACCCAGAATGATTGAAATTTACTTTGAAATACTAATATTGATATAATTTATGACAAACTTATATTAATGAGATATGAAGCGAATGATTAGAAAATATGGATGAAATTAGTTACTTAAATCATCTAAACAAGTGAACAGTTGATTGAATTTACATGATATACAATACTCAATGATTATTAAAATTGTAACACAAAACCACAATCGATAATCTGACCTGGTGAGAGTTGATGTTGTATTTGCTTGGTGATGATTAATCACTTCTACTTCATGTAGGGGTCCCTGCCACAATTGTAATATTGTTTCCGCGATTGTACAGCACAAATAAATCAGCGACTCCTAAGTGATCTCCCCACAGCAGATTCCAAACAATCCTCAACACACTTCTTGTTGAACTTTCCACAACATAGACAAAAATATAGGGAAGAAGAAGAACCCTGAAATCACGAAACGTTCAAACTTCTATTGTTCTACTGTCGTTAGAAGACAGACATGAACAAAATACGTAACAATTGTTGAACAATTTAAGGCTAGCCTATGTTCTGTCAGATACCACCTATGAAGGCAATTAATTCCTGAAGCTAGTGAATAAATCAAATGGAATTACAAAGATATTTACCTCTAACACGATAGGGTTTTCCTTCAAATAAGACAACTTTTACTTCCGTTCACAGCCAGTCACGTCAAAAACTAAGTTTAGATCCCCGAAGGTATATCAATTACCCAATTAATTCCAAATATTCCAATCCAAATTGGTGATTGATGTCTTTGTTTTCAACGGAAGGGTATTCCCAGAATTTGGTTCCAAACACACGCTTGGTATTACCTCCTTGTTGAAATAGCCTAGCAATCGACTTTCCACTCGAACGAATTGACCAGAAGTAACATCTTCTCTTCCCTTCCGGCGTCTCACGGAACACCCTCGAAAGAGAAGCATTAACTGACACCGAGCAAACAAGACCCTTAGAATATAGATACGGTCCATGGCTCTTAGAATATACCGACCATGACTCTTAGAATATACTGAATATACGGTTTAGCATAGCTGACGTCACAGGAGTTAGATGGTCCTATAGCGGTCATTTCTAAGCCGTAAAGTGGAATTTACACGTTAACTAGCAATATCCATTACAAATCTGCTATTTTTGGGTATATTTTGAAGAAGACGAAGTTCAAACCAATCTTCAAAAAGATTTACTAATCTAGGGAGGAATATGTTATGTATTTAGTCGAAAGCAACACACAGTTCGGAACTGATCCATTTTTAGAACCTGCATAGATCATTGTTATTCTTTTGTTTTTTTTTGAACGAGCTTACGTTTGTCATTTTTTCAAACCGTGTTTCATCAAGATAGATAATTGGGCAATTTTGTATATTTGTATATTGTATAATAGCCAACAAATATTCATCACGACATTCCTGTAAACGTTGAGATTTCCTCAGGTTTATCTTTCGTCGATCGTGTTATAAACTATAAAAAGGTCCACTCTGTGGATACACCTTAACACTATAAATAAGAAATAATCACCTTCATCCATTAAACATACTATTGAAGTATTGAGATCTTTTCGGCTACCATGTAGCCATCATCAGAGTAAACTGCTGACCACTTTAAATTGGTGTAAACATGAGCTGTATATGTTTTCATGCGTGATAGCTCCGGTTTGAGTGCGATTTTTAACATCCGAAATTATTATTTTAAGATTCAAGTGATGTCACCGATGTGAAGTTACAGTCAATTTTATGCTTTCACTCTGTGGCAAATTTCGATAGTTCATGTGACAGCTAGTATCAGTATAAAACAAGATCATATTATAGTGTCGACAATTCGATACTCAACCAGCAGGTGTCAGAATGAAACATAAAGTACTAAAATATATTTTGTAGACTATTTGAATAAAATTTCAACATAACATAGAGTATATAATCACAACATGTTTCACTAGCGGTTACTAACTAATTTTCATTAAATTTTCCCACAGAAGTGTCCGAAACCTATTTTGCTACCTTCTAGCTACTGTGTTATAATATAATAACCAGAACCACATCTTGATTCCTTGAGCTTCAAATATACTGGAATTTCTATTCGGCAATGGAAGACATCCATATGCTATTCTGGAGATATTTCGTCCATTAAAGAACAAGGAACATAAGAACCTCTAATTGTGCATGTTAACACAAGGTTAATGCCACTGCTTAATTTATCTTGATGGCTTTTACAGTAGGTATGTCGCTTCAAGTTAGTAATTGTCAGTTGATGATGTGCATACAATTATCCTTCTCAACGTTCGCATCTCTCGCGCCCTACAAGGATCTTCATTGTTTTAAGCGTTGTGTCCCAGAGGAGCCTCGAAATTAAGTACTGAATATTTAATTGCCGCTTCGTATTCTGAAGGCTTATGTGATTAGTTCTAAAGAATATGTCGTGGAAAGTCATCATCAAATTGAAATGAAAGACAATTACTTATAAATCGCTAAAAGCGTCCATCCACTCTGGTGAAATACAAAACGTTATTTTATTCATACCCATGTTATTTGTGAAAAGGATGGTTCCAAGTTATATAGTAATTGAAGCTTAATAGTGGGTTTGAGAAGTTTATTGTATATTAATGGAAATGCCCGTCTCTTGTGTGCCTAACCACATCGTTTCGGTTTATACAATGTGACAAAAATATAAATTCATTCTCCCTATCTAGCATCTACTGGCTATGAAAATTTCTCTTTGTCCTGAGTGCAGTATTTATTTTCCATTATCATTATTAAGAACTTTCGGCGTCATACTCCACTGCATGAGAACTTCAAAACTCTTCGAAACAAATAATTGGAAATATTAGCTAATTGACGTTTGAGAACGAGAAAATTCATTTGGTATATTAAACTGACTTCTACGCACCGTTTATGCCACGAAAATATTCTCAACTGCCATGCTGAAACCTATTCAGATTAATGTTTCGAAAAACATTACAGACAACGAATGCTCAATAGAGGGGTGTAGATTGACCATGTTATCTACACACTTATATCAATTTTTGACTTCCGGATGGCATTTGGAGTAGTTAGCATGTGAACATACAGAAAGTACTTTGATTGGCGAGGTGGGTTGGGGGCAGGAGGGTAGGTAGGTGATCTCCTTTTTGTTTTGTTTATCACCAAAACCGTGCACCGTAGCAGGTAGATTATCATTCTCAAAATTGAAGAAGGAAAAATTTTCAGGATTCTGGATTCAGGATCGGATTGGGAGGGTAGGACATTGAGAACACTCCTCCAGTGTGCTTCTAGCTCTCCAGCCACGCTAGGTTTTGGACGAACGTGAGCTATGATCGACCAAAGAACTCCAGCACGGCTTTTCTAGTTTCAGCGAAGGCTGTGTACTGTATAGGTGCTCAGTATGTGCTCTACCGCCTCGTCCCATTCTTTGCGTGTTCTTCCGAAACTCAAGTGATACTGAGTTGTTCATCGCGTCCTCTGCCTTTCTATGAACAGAGGTTTCAACTCATCGTTGCTAGAGCACTTCGAGGATGTTGTCTTCTAAAATAGTTTTGAAGCTGTTACGTGATGGTGCAATTGTTGCTCCTACCCAGGGATTTCCCTTGGTAGAACCGTCACAAACCGGCTAGAGTTGTAGAACTTTGAATTTCCTTCAAAAATGAGATGTAATTCTTTTATCTCCAAACGGTCGAAAGATACAGCAATTTGAAATTTTTGAGTGAATTTCGAGGATCCAAAAGAAAACGGCATACTGCGCCTTCTCCTTAGTTGAAAGTTATTTATATATGTATGTTATATGTATATTGTATATTCACGCCATAAAACAAAAAAAGAAATGACAATTAATGGAATAACTTAGGAACAACATATACTATACTCAATATGAAGGTAAAGCCGCTGATACTCGAAGACAATCATGGTCTACAAGGAAATTTCTTCTCATTACAAACTAAAGTTTGGGAAGCTGTACAACTCGAGATGATAGGGACTCCCTGGCAGAAGGAGACATCCCTCACGAGCTGATGACATTCCTAAGGAGCATCTTATGAGATATTATCATCAATTCCACTTTTCTGATCAGAAAAGAGTTTGCTTCTCATACAATCATAGTAGTTCGTGTTTCCACGGTATGAATACACAATTACACAATATAAAGCTGAGATACAAAAATGTTACTATTCCAAATCGCTGTAACTTTCATGATTTGAAATAGGGTGATAAAATGAAATGAATAATAATTTATATATTATTAACATTATTGAAAAGGAATAATTACCCTTATCCACTGAAAACACTATTAAATCAATCCCTCCTAAATTACGTAGATATTTGGCTGTACTGTATCTCAAAAGTGACTTCAAAACAGGGATTTACAAAATCGATTGTGAATTTTGTTCGAAATGCTATATGGGTCAAACTGGAAAGAACATTTAAACTCGGTATAAAGAACATTTTGCTCATATAAAGATGAATAATTGTGGAAAATCACCGTTAGCCGGAAAGATTTCAAATATAGTTACACACCATTTCTTAAGAAAGTTTCTCACCCATTGTTTACATTATTATCTTCTAATATTATTTAAGCAGGTACGTTTTGATTCATAAGTTAGTTTACTCTGATGATGGCTACTTGGTAGCCGAAAGGTCCTCAGTACTTCAATAGTATTTTTAGTGGATTTTTGTCAGGAATTTAATGCTTCACAGCACTATTGAGAATACGGAAAATTGATAATATTTTATTTTGTAGAAAACTGTTTCATTTCATTTTGATTGGAGTAACCTTTCTTGTGGCATCGTCTATTTATGACAGATACGAGACAGTCACAATCACTATTTTTCCAATAAAGTGTTAGTAAAAGATGTGAACTCCTCAATCTTATTACGAACCATGTAGTGTATAATATATTAGAGTATAAACTCTTAGCATCCAAGTTTGTCTTTGTTATCTAAGTGTACAATTTATATTCAAGATTGCCACAAAAAATACAGTAAATCTTCTAACTATCTACACGTACAGAATTTTAGTAGTAAATAAATCATCTTGAATTTTCAAGCTTTCGGTCAGTCTGATTTATAAGGTTCATATTTTATTTGGGATAAATGCATATTCTACACACCACCGAATGCGTATGAATGGACCTACTCTGAAAATTCATTTCAATTGAGAATATCTGTATTATGAGGAAATGTTCTGAACCTTCGTCGTTCTGATGGGCACTTACTGCTCATTGTTGAAGTTGTTAATATTATGACGAAAGATAATATTCAACTAGGAACATAAACTGAAACTGTTAACATTCAAAAGAACGTCAAATAGGGGAAAGTAGCCTACGATGGACAACCTAACTTTTGTCGTCAATAAGTTTCTTGCTTCAATCATTTGAAAGTAAGTTCACGGATAACTTCGATTAGAAAAATAGTCAATTATAACAACCACGTTCAGAAGCATTAGCACATAGCGATGGACAATGGTTACAACAAATCTTTGATCAATAATTCAATTACTGAACAAAACGGCAAATGGAACACAACCCATAGAGTCATTTTCTTCAAATAATTCTATAAAGAGTTTCATTTCTTTATAACTAATAGATACCATGATTTGTTCTCTAAATTCGCAATAAAATCCGTTTATAGATGTGAGAACTAGCTGAAGCACCGTTTAGGCATTGATGAAGTTGGCGACGCCCGTAAATCCGAGACTTACAAAATCGATTGTGAGTCGTGTTCAAAATGCTCCCTGCGTCAAACTGACTCGGTTTAATGAACATATTGCCCTTATTATGGAAAAAATGGTGAAAAATTATCATAAGCTGAACTTATTCTAAATACAGGTCACCCTATTTCTAGAAAAACACAGTAATGAGCAATATCTAGGTAAATTGGAATGGGCGGAATATTATAAGCGAAAAATCAATTCAATGGATTCAGTTTCAGCTCCTCTAGGGGTAATCTCATATGTACCTTATTAATTTCGAATATTATCTAATCAGGCACATTTTGCTTTTAATTGAGTTTACTTGGTTCTCCTTACATTACAGTATTCTTAATGGATAAGGGTGATCGTTTCTTATATGTAGCGAAATATCACATTGAACATTACAAAAATTATAATCAGTCTGAAAAGAACAAACAAAAAAATAAACTCCCCGTTATCTGCAAAAGTATGAACTAAGTCTTTAATAAACTAGGTTGAAAAAACCTTCGCCTGGATCTTGTTTCAGACAACTTTCAATTTTATGGCCATAATATGTTTGCAACGTTCCAGGAAACTCAATGTCCAGTAGTTGCCCGAGATGTGTACAATGTGCTCGAAACAATATAATTTCGTTGTCTAGTATGAGAAGCACTTTGTTATTGGTGAAGGTTTTCGCATAACGCATGAAATTTCGTCATTCATAAAGTAATTTTCGTGACAAAATGGTTTGCTGGCAGGAGAAGAACCATTGATAAGCTGATTTTCAAATAGTTTCGTGAGAAAAATAATGAGCGTAGCACAAAAATGTACCTATGGTATTCATTGCACAAACTACTAATGGCCCCAACATATTTTAAGTTGGAAATTGGGAACCTAGATACACACTATTCCAAAGAGAGTCAGGAATATGAGTAACAAAGGTTAAATTTCAAATCTTTCTTCTAAGAAGTCTCAGGAATTTTTATTTTATGGATGAGTACTGTTATTTAAATAAATTGTCATCAATAGCATAATCGCTTATCATATGAGGTACCACCATGGAATGTGATAATAGTATGATTGAGTTAATACCAACACGCTTTTTCCACTTGAATTGAACTTATCTAAACCACTTATCAACCGCTATGCAGCCATTGTATATAAACTGATTCCAAAACTAAGATTGTGGAAGAATGCGAATACTTAACAAATTTGAGGGAGGGTTATTTGGAACCAATAATAAAGCGACCGTTATGCTAATTCTAATGGAAGAAGTTGTTAATCTGTAACACCTTCATTCGCTTGTTGGCTGGAAATAAACATCAAATATTTCAGATAGTCAATATCATATTAGTGAACAAATATTCAATCCTAATGTGTGGAATTAACCTGAGTAATAACGAAGTATTTGTTGTAATAGTGGGTTGGTTTCGAAATTTCAAAATTCTATGGGCCTGGGTTTATATGTTTCTATAGCTTTCAATGACCCTAAGGTTGAAATACCCCATTTTGTAATCGTATGTCTTGAATAGTATATTTCCGCGGATGGCTTATCTTGGAAATTCTTGGCTTCCAGATGAATTCCACGTCACATTAATTTTCACCATGGAAGCTGAATCGAAAGGTTCACTCCCGTTCCTCGATGTATCACACCGATAGATACCTCAATCGCCTTTCCACCACCACCCTGGGTCCACAGAGCTGTCAACTTATCCCAACTCCAATCATAAAAATTAGAAATAAACATAATATTTCTACTCTTCCACACTTCCAACAGTATCTCAGTTTTACAAACCTATCAAAGATTCCCTTCCTCTTCTACATTTAGAAGGTGTTCATAGCATTCCCTGTTCTTGCGGTAAAGTTCACATTGGTGAAACAGGTTGAACATTAGCTATTCGTGTGGAAAAACAAGTCATACTCGAAATTTCCACTTCGCACATGATCACACAATGGCATCGTCAAGTGCCAGAACGAAGTTAACCACTGGAATAAAGGCCGTGAACTGTATAACGTGAAGGTTTCTTCCTACAATAAATACCACTACAGAAACCAGAAGAATCAGTTTCAGCTCAAGTCTCAAGCGTGCCTTGAAGATGCCACCTGTAATGGTTCATGAAACGTCGACATCAAGTCGTGCTATTGTGATGTGCAATCCATCCGGAAGCTGAGTATTTTGTATGACATGGTTTGCAACGGCGGGCTCATCAATGTTTTAGAAAGTAATAATGCTCTTCGAACTAGGTAGAAATGTTCCTCGTAGTTAAGCCAACATTACATCTTCACAATCATTGCTCTGGATTCAATTTGAATTTGCAATCATTAAGTCAGCCCCTTCTTTAAATTGTCCTAGCTAGTGATATCGTTGAATTCAAGTACCATTGTTCTCCTGAAGTTGCCACTAGGTGACTAAACATGTGTTTCCTTCTATTTTTATGATACAAGTTTATATTGGAAATTTTCTACAGACTAGCGTTCGTTTGTAATTATACATCTTATCTTATTATTTTAATGTACAGTGAACTGTTTTTACACCAAGTAAACGTTGATCTGAAATGTAGGTACTAACGTATGAAGGCAAAAAGATGGTAGAAACTGGGTTTTATTTTCCTTTAATCACTATAATCATAAATATGATATTTTGCGACATAGCAACCATCTATTTTTGATGAAAATTATTAGTTTAGAAATGTTCCACGTATTCCGGTCTATAGTATCTTTATTTTAGTTTTCATTGATAAAACTTTTTTTTATGGAACGAACTATGATAAACTGATTATACTGTGCTCAGATTGTGTTATTGGAAAACTTTTACTGGAAGTATTTATGATATGACACTCAATAATTTCCAAAAGATCGAATGAAATGCCGTATTAGGTCATGTTGAATATTCAGTTACATAAACATGGAAGATATGTAGTCTATTATTATTGCAGGGAATGGTTGTTCATAATTGTAACGACAACTTTGAAATGAAGGAAGTTTGGTATGTGAAATGTTCGTGTTCTCGAAATAAACTAAAATTAAATTAATCTAAATTTCAAAACTTGGATAATATAGTAAGGGTATATAAAGGTGGAACTGCGGTTCATGCACAATGCAGGCAATAGTTATTATTGTTCGCAAACAACACATTTGACTTGAACCACTGAATGCTGAAGAACAATTACAACCGCTGTTTGAGTGCTACGTGCTCAGTATTTAGTTGTAAACTAAGATAATTTATTCATTTAAGATGTCTTCAGGGATACTTACGTGCCCAGATGTAATCGCAGGAAATTGGCAATAAATTGATCTCAATATAGAAGTAATTTTCCTCTGTTCCTCTCATTTCATTTCTTACGTTCAGAGTCTGTCAAGTCAGTATCCCAATTTCTGAATTCATTTTATGGTTTTCCCTCAATTATTGAATCGTTCATTCTCCTTGTTAGAGGATGGCAGGAAATTCACAGCTATGTATTTCAAATTGGAGGTGCCGATTAAATTAACAACTGGATAGTGAGAACTAATGCGACTTTTTCTCTTCACCCATATCACTCATCGAAATTCCCAGTAGGTAAACATCATAATTGTATTGGTTTAGCAAGCACAAAACGTATTGATACCAATTGAACAGTTGTCATAGTTACAGTGAATATCCATCTTGTGTGATAATAGTGCTGCCAAGCTCAAATGAAAACCTGGGTACTGTTATTTTTTCGTATGTACTTATATATTTTTATATACATTGACTGAACATTATAGGTGAAATATTAGGAGAGGCGATAGGCATTCGGATTGATCTTGAAACTTTAGAGGTTATAAGCATAAGGGAAGATCTCACTAGGAGAAGAGTTCTACAACTTCGCCGTACGATACAGATATTGAGTCTGGAAGGAAGAAGTTTGGCAGGTCTTGAGCGTTAAAGGGTTACTAGCGTGAGCTTGTCTAGTCCACCAACCTCTAATTTCTCTTGGTGGAATAATAGACGAAATTTCTGATGAACATTGACCATGAAAACATCAATTGAAGAGGCCGAGTACGCTCACCTTCCCACGAAGTTCTAGAGAGGCAATGGGCTTGTAAGTGTGACATCATCAATCAGACGAACAGCTATCTTCTCAACTGAATATGAAAGCTTCAGCGTATGTTTGAGAGGTGAAGTCCAAATATCTGAACAGTACTCTAGGTGAGCTCAAATATGTGCTTTGCAGTTTAAATGGAGCTGCAGGGATGTGAAGTAGCTTTTCGCATGGAATGGAAAACAATGTTTCTGTGAAGCGGTTTCCGTAATGGCCCTCAAGTTCGTCCCATAAGAGGGTGCTGTTGATAGCTCTTTGAAGAATATCTGGGTCGTGTCGTATGGATGCAGCTGCAGTCATAATATTTCAAACTAGCTCATGTTGTTATCTTTCATTCATTCTGCCTAGAGGAGGAGGGAATTTCCGCTTCCTTCAGGGTATCTTCTTGCGTCCTATCAAGTTGTTGTTGATGATACAAGAAACCATCATTTTATTAATTCTATACAATTTCAATTGAAATTTTCTAACTTGATCATTGCAAAGGACAAGCATAATTCGGCTAGTTCTGAGTATGAACTATTCAAATTCGGAGTATTTTCTTACATCTTAATGATTTATTGTATGGAATAGAAAAATTCTGAATGATGTTTAACATAAAACAAAATAAGTTAGATGAGGAAATAGCGATTGTGAATTTCATTTGGATTTTCATTAGCATTTTTTGTTCTAGTATCGTCCTGAAAATTTGAATATTCAAGTCCTGGAAATTTGCAATTTAAATCTGCAACCGCAAATTGGAGAACTCTAGCGTCACTATTGCCCTTCTCTGTTTGAAAGATTCCGAATATGCTCCGTAACGAGCATGAGCATCCACACTATTCTAAATGAATGAAAATTGAGTGATGGTTTATGTATGATTCCCATTAGAACTACTGTTCGTTGTTACGATGGCTGAACCACAAACTGTAGACTCTTATGGCCTTCGTATATTTTTATCCGAAACACATTTTTAGAATGTATAAATCGTTATCCGATTCCATGTTTTTGAGGCTTTCAAGATATAGCAGCACGTGAATATCAAGAAAACCACAATGTTCGATTCACCAGGAAGATTTAGAACTTCAAAATTGGTAAGTATTCATGTTAGATTGGATGAAACAACCTGCTCTTTCAGCTGTTCATATTCATAAGGTATCCGATTTGAATGTAGCTGTGAAGCTTAAAGTGGTGATTATGGACATATTGGCTAGGTCATTGTTGTCTATCAATTGAACCTAGGTGTTATAAGACATTTCCTGTTTGTAAGGAATTAGAAAATAAAAAATCATGCATCGCGTCTCTTTGTTAATTGTTGTAGGTGTCAATCTCGATGACATTACTCGGTTCATACATGATAATCAACACGAGGGTATATTCCTAACAATTTAGAAAAATTCTTATTCTTCCGATGAGACCGATAAGGGATTGAGGGAACTTCTTTGAAGGTTCAATTAACGCCTCTAGCAATTACAGTACTTTATCTGTATTCAGCAATTGAATTGTTAGAGTTAATAAATGAATACATCACAACAAAGTTTCTATCAAATAATAGGTAAGCTTATGCAGGATGCGGGATGGAAGATACGGCATTAATAACCTATCAGGCCAGTGCTCGAAATTTTAATTCATTTGAATAGTATCATCTGAAGATTTTCTATGCCATTATTAATGCCAAATGAAATTATTTATTGGATTAATTGGATGTTACATAACTTGAAGTTCTCAATGTTAACTGCCAAAATGTAGAAAATCATTTTTGGGAAAATTTTTTTTCGTAGCAACATTCTTCCGTGAGGTCGCTATAGCTTTGGAATTGAATCGGCAAATATCTGAAACAAAATATTGTCTAGATATTATTTGAAGCTGTAGTGTCCCAAGCATAACGTTGTTTCGATCTTTATATGTGTTTTTTGTTCCAATTATCATCATTACATCACAACCACAAGGAAGTAAGCACCCGGTTGGTAACATTAAGCTGTTACTATGAAACAATCGACGGTCAAATTGACTTTGAACTTTATTTAGAAAATAGTATCTTTACAATCCCATTTGTAAAATTAAATAACAGAAACTAAATAAATGGAACACCAATTCAGTTTGATAGTGTTGATTGGTCAAGTTTTCAATTTCTTCATTGAATAAGGATGTTCTAGTTTCTTACATGATATATAAATACATTATTCCGACATTTGTGATGTGCTGAGAGTTATCAGTTAGGATGGTTTCGTTTCGCTCTTTCTAATAATATGAAAAAATAAAACTAGATTGAGTTGCGTCAGACTGACGAAGGGTCAAAACCCAGACAGTCAATATAATTTTTCTGATCAATTCACTCGTACTGAATCAATTTCATCCAGGTGGGACAAGATTATTCATGTAGTGGCACTGTCTGAAGAGTAGTTTATTGATTTTCATTCGTTCCCCTCTTCAAATGAAACGATAGTAATATATTTTTCGCTCTAAATCAATAAAAAAGATTGGTGTATTTATTTTGATCTGAACTTATACAGGATGTTCCAAAAAAAGGCAGCCACCTTGATAGGCTAGGTAGAACACTGAAAAATAAGTGAGGTTTGCTTCGAAAAAAAATTTCGAAACGGCCGTACTCAAGATGTTGTAAAAAAAATGTAAACACATTTTTTAAGATTATTTCGAAACAGCTGGCAACATTGTAATGAAATTTTGTATGAACATGTTTTGGGAGCTGACAGATCGTACGAATTCATTTTGATATCTGACTCTCAAAGAGGGCGCTAATTACCCAGTTCGTACCAAGTAGCTTTAAACATAAATTTTTTCAGGTCAGATTTCCTAATTCAAATTTCAGATGGAATTAAACATCATTCAATTTTACATCAGAAAGATACTCTTGTTAAAACTCGATATTGTGTACCGTTTTCGGAATATTTTGATTTGAAAATGATGAAGTAATAACTGATGCTGGTATAAAGTGGAAAACAATTACCAATTTACTGGAAACCAAGAGCAATCACATTATACTAATGCTGAAAGTATTATTCGAACAAAGAATCACAAGAAGAAAATTAAAATAAATTAGAATAAAAACATGAAATATTCAATGATGCGATTTCAATCCTTTGGACTACACAGTTTGGTCGTATGTTAAGGAAAAAGTTTATTCTATAGAGGTAAATTAACTTCAAGATTCGTAAAACAGAATTGAACTTCACTTTAATGACCTCATAGTTGATCCTCAACCGCTTATAAATTTAAGCATTCTTTAGATTAGAAAAAACGATAGAATTGTGTATTCGTGAAAACGTAGGACATTTTGAACATTCACTCAGATTAAATATTTCATGCTTATATTCAAATTTATTTTAATTTTCTTCTTGTGATTCTTTGTTTAATCAATTAGTTTAGCATAAGAATAACGTTATTGTTTTTGGTTTTTAATAAATTGGTAATTGTTTTTCACTTCATACCAGCATCAGTTATTACTTCATCATTTCCAAATCAAAATATTCTGAAAACAGTACACAATTTCGAGTTTTTGCATGGTACCTTTTTCGTGTATCAATTGACTGATGTTTAATTTCATCTAATATTTGGATTAGAAAATCTAACCTCGAAAAGTTACGCTTGAAACTACCTGGTACGAACCACGGTCGTATAGACAGGTCTGGAAACTCGAGGCTGTTTCCTATCTGAGCAGTGAGTCGTTTACGCGTCTAAGTGCGCGTAGTACCAAAAGTCGTCACGTAGGCACATAAAAGGCGTCACCACGATCGTATGTACGACCGTGGGCTTCACGTAAGTGTATCATCTTGATCTCTATGAAGAGTATTTTCTGACAACTATCAGTTGACTTGTCAACACAAGGAATACCTGCGTTTTTAGAAATGAATTACGAAACTGTGCATTGTGCCGAAATGCAAAACGAGGTACGAAAGTGTAAAGCAACAAACTTCGGTTTTTAAAGTGCCGAAAGATGCGGAAATGCGAAAAAAGTGGATGCTTGCGATTCCGGATAGAAATTGTTTTAACGAGGTCTTTTATGTTTGCGAGCATGTATAACGAAAAAGGGAAAGTTAATTTTAAGATGAGTAATACATTTTGACAAGAGTAACAGTTCTATTCCTCTCTCAAATCAGAATAATAAATACAAGAACACATTTAATTGATAATTATTTCAATAATTTATAAAAAGATAAGAATCTACACATCAGTTTGGTTAACTGCACATAGTTGGCTTTCGAGTTCTCAACATGCTGCTCTTGAATTCGCTCAGTCCTCAGCCTAATGTTGGTTGATTCTGTCATAAAAAATATTATGTTTCTACGATATATTTATGTTTCCCAAAATACCTTACCATATCAGTAGTTTTGATTTCATCGTTAGAATTACCAGGTTGGTCACAATTATCAGGTTCCATTGATTGAATCCAGTGAATAATAGATTTTCAATGAAGAGAATAAATTGGGTTCTATATTTTTGAAAGCACATCCCTCGCGATCCAAGCGCTAGCTGGTGGCTGAGCGAGGGACTACGACCGTGGGGACGCGTAAGGGACTCAGCTCAACCATAGAGTTTCCAGACCTGTGTATACGACCGTGGTACGAACCGTGTAATTAGCGCCCTCTATGAGAGTCAGATATGAAATTGAATTCATACAATGTCTCAGTTTCCAAAACATAATCATACAAAATTTCATTATAATGTTGCCCGTAGTTTCGAAATAATCGTCAAAAATGTGTTCAGGATTTTTTTTCACAACACGGATGCTGTTACGAAAATTTTTTGCAAAGCAAACACTCACGTTCATTGATTTCTCCTTTGATGTTATGGAACATCAAACAAAACGATCGACAGTTATGCCCGCACCAATGAAATCGTTCAAATGATGGTTTCGACTATCGATGAATAATAAATTGCTTCTATACAGTCATTGCATGATAATTTTGCAAATAAAAATATCACCATATTTTCTGTTCCTAAAAGCAGTTTCATCCTTTGAAGGTAGGTACGTAATTTTGAAGCACTTACAATAATGTGTCTCGAATACAATGTGCTCCCACCAAATAGCAAACTGGCGGATTTTCTAGGTAAATCGATTATACCTGCCTACAAATTTTCAGATTGGTATCATCGAACTCACAATAAATAACTTCTAATGTGTGTTTTAAAGGGAACATCCTCTATATTTTCATCAGTTCCTCAACAATCAATGATATTGTAAGATATCAAGACACAATTCAGTGAATACTCCAAGAGCAAATTATTTCTATTCACGAATCAATTCTCTTAAAATTTCTAGGAGAGATGACCTGGATAACGAACGGAAAGAAACTTCAATTCGATGGAAGGGAATGATAATTCTTGGTTTCTAATTCAATTGAGATTCACTCGGTTGAGCGTACATCTTCCTGATCTACATTTTAGAGTGAAATATTATATTTCAGACCAATTGGTTTCAGGATCTAATGCAGACACATATGCAAAAATTTATTCACCGTAGAACATGTTTTTAAACTTCAAACATTATGTGGATAAAGCTCACGTGCCTGTGAATTATTGCGTCCAGAACTTTTCATTTTTATTTTATTCTGATCTTTGATATGTGTGTCCCTTGACACTGCAGATTTTGCTGTGAAAACGTTATTTTCTCATCAAATAGGTCACGCTCTCGATCTCATCTAGATTCTATTGTTGTATAAAAGAAGCAGAATAGGAATTCATTAACAACTCCATTCAACATTATGTATTGGCCCCTTTCTCAACAACGTATCAATACTTTCTGCTGTAAATATGTATTCTTCATTAAATAGGTCAAACAATCCCAAATCTGTCCATCTCAGATGTTGAATAAAGAATTTACTATATGAATAGGATAACCATTTTTTACTGAAGTTTCGTTTGTTACACTAACTGAAATTGCTCTTAGGAATATTACATCACACGATTATTACTTTATATAAATACATGTGTGTGAGTGTCTTAGTATATAGTTGAAATAAATATAATTTTAGGAGCTTTTTGGAAACTGTAAGATTTGAAAAAAAATGTTGTATGTAAACTGAAAAAGTTACTATCTTTGACTTCATGTTTTGAGATTTTTTATGTGAATACATATTATTATAACTATTCTTATGTATTAAATTTATAATACGTTTCTTGTACGTTTCAGGTTTTTCAGAAATGAAATTCGTATGTATTTCTGACCAAGTAGGTTTTGTCTACCATTTAAATACAATTATTTTATCGTTTGGTTTTAGTGCTAACGTTAAATCCAAAAAATTAGTTTCATTTCATTTTCAATTTCAATTGTGAATTCTAATTTATTGTAAAGAGAATTGAAAGAACATCAAAATGCATCACATCCATCTAATGGAACCATAGCGATACTTACAATCATCAACATATCGTTTGAAAAATATTGTTTTGTATTATTTCTTCTTCGAAAATAATCTGAGCTATGATACTTGATATGAGAGAATAATTGCACAATCATATAGTTGTTAATAACAGAAATCTCAATATTGTAAGAAATTTGCTGTGAATATCTATAGCTATAGGTATGACTTTATTCCATCCCATTTATTTTGAATTATTAGTCCAGCTAATGCTAGATATCTGTATATAAGGAATAATCCATATAATCTCACAACTGATCATATGATCTGCCCAAACTGTATATTCAAAATTATTTAAAAAATTGAAATCTTGAAGAGAACTACTGAAATACAATATTAAAATCTGAAAGACAATATTTGGATGATAGTTGACTTATTGAGTTTATACTACAAATTATATGAAAAAAATGGTAGTTTTGAAGAGAATTAGTTGGTGGATTTACAAATTTGCAAGAGAACAATCATATAATAGTTTACTGAATATAGTAGACTGAAATCGTGATCGTAGTTTCTAAGTGAATAATCTGTTCAAGCAATATTAGAAGGTTTATTACCATAAAGCTGTAAATGAGGTTTTCGGCTCTATTTGAGTTGGCCAGATCAATGATTATTCCGTTATCTCACCAAGACTACAAACATTACAAATTTATTATGGGGAATTTCAAAGGAAGGTGATACGGAATATCACTTAATCGAGTGGATCGTTGCTAGGTTGAACAAGCCTTAAAAAACGATATAATCGATTCTGACTATTAACTTCACAAATAAGATACGGATTGAAGACAAAATAAATAATAAGTATATGTTTATCTAATTTAGATCCGAGCAAGGAAAATCAATCTTTTGTGACCACGCGGGGAGTCGATATTCATATAATTATTTAAAAAATTGATCAGAGAAATATACACGTCTACTACAAAGTTAAGATATAATTAGACATCAAATTATCAATGTCTATTATAATCCTCCAATATATTCAATTAATAAAAGATAAAGGAATGAAAATAATTCGACTTACCACAGATAAGGTCCGACCCAAGATCATTCCCATCGATTTCTGTTTTATAGTCTTCTCTCTCATCGTTTGTCGCGAGAACTCTCTCTCAAGTTTTCGCGCATAGTGAAATAACCGATTTGCGCCATTAAATCACAGATGTCGATAACAATCTCTTTCCAAGTTTAGTTATCTATAACTCCGAGCGGAAACCGTTATTAACATTATTCAAGCAATTAGAAACTCAGTAGTAACGTATAACGTTACACATCTTGATGGAAATACTTTTTTCACCGAACATGAAGAGGACCATTTTCAAGATAAACAGGCAGTTCTTCAGAAGAAAACTATGAATATCTGTATCAATCAAGATAGAGTATTGGGATCATTAGTGATCCATTCAATGACATGGAAACAATCAAACTAAATATAAGTTCGCAATGATAAGATAAACAACTAACGAATGGAATTAGAGCATTTATTGGATTTCGGAAACTAAACTTTTAATTGACTGTTCTAATTCTAGATATAAGAAGACTTTAGCGCTCTGGAAAAGGATTAGTAAGATCGATTCTCATTAGGATGGGAATTTAACGTCTTGCTTAAAATGTGGCACCTGAAATGCAGTTGCTAACTGCCTAAGAGTAATGTACTTTCATTTAATGTTTAACAAAACTGAAACGTTTCAGACATGTTACTACTCAATTCTCCCTTATAATTTGTTACAAATTGTGAAACATTCGCCACATGTACTCATTCTCATTTTCCTTGGCATAAAATAATGGCACGAGCAGATTTGAAAACAAGAACACTACGCTTCATGTATAAATGGTATAATCAGATGGTTTCCAGAATGAATAAGTATCTCGACTTATTTGGAGACAGTTGTTGAATCATCTATCAAGCATATCGTGAAAGTGCTTAGAATTTAGTGATAACAAATATTGTGAGTTGAAACAATCATCATCATTGCTTGAAAGGCTCAGTCAACTCAATAGAACTTCTGAATCACTTCTATCTACGAATATAATTGAGTGAATTGAAAAGAATTGTTAGAACGGATAACGTATCTTTCATGGCATCTCTGTATCATAGAATTATGTATATGATATATAGATCAATTAATATCCCATTAAATGAAGATAGCTTCCATTTTTAATTGGACAGAGTTACAGATATTGATAAAAAAAAAACGGTTGTCTGTAAACTCGGTTTACTGACGATAGTTGAACGTGACAACTTCATAACAATTTAGAAAATTTTTTCATAAAATTTTTCATTCAGAAAATCATTTTAAATTTACAAAATACTTGAATAAAATTTATTGTTCAAATTTCTACTCGACTGTTAAAATTTAATTTTTGATTTTATTATTTTATAATAATAAATTTTGTATTGACATTATTTCTTTCAGCAAGTAAACTGAATAAAAGTTGTTGTTCAATTAGTTACTTATTCATTTTTGCAAATTTAATTGTAATTTGTTGTAAAAAAGTAATAATTTTGAATAATTTATTATAAGAATAAACTGTGATTAAATTATTGTTCATAAATCTTAAATTTAAAATTTAAAATTTGGAAACATCATTAAAATTTTTGTAACTCTAGCTTTTAAAAAGCCCGCCTCAATGTGTTTGATATAGGAGAAAATTGTTCCCTTTGACGGCTGGCTGGTCCAACTTGTCATTTCAGACACGTTGTTTTGATATGTGGAAGATTTAACATTTATGTTTTAATTTCTTGAAATCATAGCGACGTTCGATAATTATTTCGATCGAATAGTTAAGCAATTGATTTTTTACTCATCGTGAAATATTTCTGTTAACTTATTGTTATAGTTTTGTCAATTATAGCATAACCTACAATCGCTGCACTAGCGGACCGATGCTATTTATTTTAATGATGGAAGCACGAATATTCGACAATATATCACTGAACATATATTTAATATCGAAAGAATCATTACCTTTATCGCCGCAATTATCGTTGCTATGAACAATTGACACCACATTCACTTTTCACTGCACTTCATACTTGACGAAATATTGTATAGCAGCTGTCCACGCGGACGCATCGATCAGTCAAGTAGGAGACGCTCTCGCTTGCACTTCAAGCCTTAAATGGAACGTCTCAGAGTGAGGTAACGCCACATGCTTAAATGGAACGCTTCAGAGCGAGGTAACGCCGCATGAGTCATGTTTTCTCGTGTTTGCAGCCGGCTCCATCGAATTTTAAGACGTTGTCACGTCAATAACGGTTATACCCAAGTAACACGTCAATGAGCATTATAGTTTGATATAGGTACGCGTATTCAATGATATTTGGAAAATTTTTTGATTGTGGTGTATTTATTATACGAATATGACTAACGAATATGTTTTGCAGCGTGTAATACACGTATTTGGTTTACTATTTCGTTACGGACTTCCTGTAAATTTAACGAGTTTCGGATAAAATAATGATAATAGGTACTTCTCCAAGTTATACTGTGTTAGTCAGCCCCAAATGGTCACTAAAATATCTATCAGTACATTGAATATCTTTCATTGGTGATATATCATATAATCAAATGACACGAAACCTTTTCCCTGTGAATAAACGTGTACGCCATAGAATAATCATCGCCGTCTTTCGATATAAATCGGGTTACTCCGTTCGCCTAAGCCTTCCACGATTTTATTACGTGATCGGTACGCCACTGGTCTGCGTGACCGTATTTGACAACACAACACTTACCGACCACGGGTACAGCCACAAATAGTGAATTTCTTCTGTGCCACAAATCATATTATAATTAATGGCGCTGTTATAGTTCATTTTGTTAGTATTGTTCTATCGTTTATGATTGTTTTGTTATTTTGTGACTTCGAATCGCTACTGGCGACTGGAAAGTATCATCACAATAATAGGTTATTATTGTGTGATCATATCTCAGGATCTAAATGTATGTTGTTTGCTAAAGTTTCAGCAGCTTCAATTACAGTTATTAACATTCACTTTAGTCCATTAGTACTTTTATATTCATTTCTGGTGTATTTTATAACATGTGAACCTATTATAGAATTGTAAGTTCATGATGCATTCAAATTGCTGAGAGTACCCCAATATTAATATTTGTATTAGCTTCCATAAGCGAAGGTAAGTTTCCAGCGCCGCAGCACAGCGTTCCATGATGAGCTCACCGATAAAACTATTGTGACTGCAGTTCATTGTGTATTCAGTAACAATAACGTCAAAAAGTAGTGATTATTTTTTTATATTGGGTGTAATGATTTATTTTATTTTGAATTGTTCCATATAATGCACTAAATACAAGAGTTTCAGCGCGTTGCATTTTAACCACATTAGCAATGAAGTAATATACATGATGAATTGTTATTCAACCTATTAAAGTACTTTCATAACATCTAATTGATGCTAAATACAAGCGTATTTCTTCAATAAGTAATCAACTATTGTATTGTACGCGTATTTTCACGTTTATCATGCGACATTTTACAGTTTATAGATACATGGTTGACATTCAACCATGAATATACTCTCGGTATATAACAGAATCAAACGTTTTTGAACCATTCTGTGTTGCTTGGGTGAAGTCAAGATAAATAAAATACTTCAAAATAAACTTAAGAAAACAGCCTTAAGCCTAATTTATCTTCAGATTAATAAGAACACCGAATCACATTTCGCATAACAAACATTTTTAGGTGAACATTCAAAAAATTTCTCAATTTCTTGAAAACTAGTATAGAAACGTCGCCTTCAAAACAATAACAATCAACTTCACTTACATATTAATAATTCAAAATCTGGAAAATTTAAATTGAAAGAATGTTGATCCACTATAAGGTCTTGTAAATAGGACAAACTGGACGCAGCTTCAGTGTACTATACCACTAACATTTGTGAAGTTACAGGCTCGAAAAAGAAGACTCTGATTACGCGAATCACCTGAACGAACATAATCACGACTTGTCGGTGATATATTGCATCAAATAGTTATTATAAAGGAAAATCGAATATTGAGGAAAAAAAAAGTAACCATAAGTTCAAATTTTGTTTACCTTGCGATGGAGGTGTGATATCGCGAAGAGATTCATCCTAAATAAGATAACTCACAATATTCTATTTTCTTATGTCATAATAATGTTTATTGGATATAAACATATTTGTTATTGTATTATATAGCATGAATGTCAATGCCAGCACGTAGGTCAACTTTTCTCAAACCAATGGGAGAAGAGAAAGGCTCGTTCCTTGAGGATGAATATTTAAGTAGATAAGATGATAGTAAGAAGTTAGTTCATTAAGTTCATTACGTGCATTAAGCTTAGTCAGTTCAATAGAGCCCAAGTATTAGAAAGTACCATGTAGTGAACATTAAAACCATACATCACATTTCGTACCATGGGGTTGTGATTTCAACCATCTGCCACTTAGTTTAAGTTCCATACGAAGCTTCTACCATAAGCTAGCACCGAACCTGTCAACTGATAAGATATGGCGTTTCTTGCAAGCCAAAGAAGGAACCCTTGTTCCTATATTATAGCGCGACACTGCCAGCCCTTTCATCAGTTATTATATTCTAGAATCCATAGAAATTTAAATACATTAAAACAACAATAGTAATATAATATGAAATGACCAAATCGATATCTATAATTCACCTCTTATCAACAACTGTGAATAAAACTCCCACCCAAACCATTGTCTCCCCTAATCCCTCAATTTGTACCGCATTTAGCTTGATTCATTTAGCTTGATTTCTAATATTCATATAATTTCAGATCTAACTTTAGTTGATAACGCAACAGTGTGGTGAAACAGTTTGTCATCATTAATTATAAATCAAATGTGACTAGCTATCAGCTATATTATTCGAGAGAAATTGACATAGTCTCATCTTCCTACTATCCAAACTTTTTAATATATGCTTCCAATATTTTCTCTGATTGTCTAAAAATGTCTGAAGTAATTCCGCTTCATATAATATCTTGAAACATAGCGGTTCAGTTAGAGCATCACATTTTTTCTCCATGAATATAAAATCTGGACTGAAGAATTATTAGTGAATAGCAGGAATGAGTTCTCAGAATACGTTCCATAGCAATTAGGATGTATAAAGAATGGAATAAAAATCACAAAAATGGCTCCAAGTTGTAAAGAACGGATTAGTAAATAATCTTCCGAGATAAATAATATTATTCTTTGAAGTTTGCAGCTTTAGTGCAATTAAGAAGCAGCAAAGAAAAATAAAAGATGAAACCATAGAAACAACGTAGTTTATTACTCCATAAATAGTATCAGCACACGATGTCGTTAAAAGAAGTTCGCCCCAAGAGGGCGCTAAGTTGCGGCTTCCGCACGAAGAATAGATAAATGCACATATCCAAAGAAATAGTGAAGAGGATTGCGAGAAAAACTCGTAATGTCGAACGGGTCTGCTGTAATGTTTATAACTAGATAAAGGCTACTACCCAAATGAGAACTCTAGATATTGTGGAAGAAATTAAAATTTTCCCTCAAAGGGAGACATTATTTACGAGAATTTCATCGTGTTACTTTGAAGTTTACAGATCTGCAAGCTCGAGGCAACTCTGGAGTAAAATTATAATGGATTTTTAACTACATAGAGTACACTTAATGTGCCAAAAGGAAATTTAAAGGCATATTAGATGATGCTTTGATAAAAAAAGGGGCAAAATGTTACTGGGAAAGATGAAGCTCAAATGAGATGCTCGCTGAAACTATAAATTTATCTTGAGAAGACTTGAAAATAAAATTTCGTATAATATAAAATTAAGACGTGATTCCGGAACGTTAAAGATTGTTATTGACCGGAAGTATCTATTTTAATCAATTTCCTAGAATTTATAGGAGAAATATGTCTCGATTAACTTGCATTTCTGGTATGGGATGTTTTTCAGATTTCACGCTTCTAATGGAAGGGAAAATGAGATCACAGCTCCACCCATCGCCTAATAGATGTGCAATGAGTCAACCAAGAATTGGAACCCACCGAAAATGAGGGAAAAATGTTCAGCTTTGATCACCTCTAAAGGAGGAGCTTCGGATTCATTCACATGAATCAGAGATTCCTCAGACTTTACCCAAAATATAAGCGTGTCTGATAATAACGTATAATATGAATGAAATGAGACGTAAATCACTTTCGAAAGATAGATCCACGAACGTGAACGATCTTGAATAACTGATGGCCGTGGCATCAACCGTCCGAAATAGAAGATTGGTGAATTGAGGAGAATGCTTATCAATTTGAAGTGCCAGTGGGCAGTAAAATGATGAGTTTAAGGTGGTGCGATAGCACCGAGGAGCTCCCGATATTCCTCGAGATGCTCTATTAGGCGAGGTAGATCCTGCTCACGATTGAGGAAGCAGCCAAGTGCCTCTATAAGTTCACGACAAGATATTGGGAAGTGTCGTCGAAGACAAGAACTCAACATAATGACCATCCCGGGACTTACCGATCCTGAAGAGATGACCTCCAAAACTGCCATCTTCACCGCTTGGTTTTCACGCATAGGCAATGGTGCAGCTATTGGAAGCCATTCTTCGATGGCAGGGATGGGAGAATGTGTCACCCTGCTCTTCACGGGGTTGTCCAGAGATCTTGCCAGTGCGTGAGAGTGACAACCCGGAGTTGGCGAGTGAAGTCCGACCAGAATCGAAACTCAGTCAAAGACAGGAGGTTTTCGATGTGTGTGAACGTCCCAAACCTCTTGGCCGATGCCAAAGAGTAGACCCACGAGAGAAGAAAATGGATGGGCGGTTCCTCAGCCACGCCGTCTCATTTGGGACCGTGCGGTACAGGTTACAGACTGTACGCAGACAGTTGGCTTGAGCAGAGTCAAGTATCTCGACATTTTTTACCATTCGGATCCTGTGGCTTCACACCAATATTCCGTAGCTCGCAAAAGGCATGATGGCTTGGTGGTAGATGATCCTCAAGGAATTTGAGATCATGTCATATGTAAGTCCAATGTGTCGGCTCAGAGACTGCGATATGGATTTGACCTCAGCATATATATATGCGATATGTTGTCCGAAGTGAAGTTTTTGGTCCATCAAGATGCCGAGATACTTTGAGTCCTTTACCCTACGAATTTTTCTGCCATCAAACTTCAAGAGTAGGTCTCTGGCGAGTTCGGCTTCAAAGAGGATATATTGCGTCTTCACGACGGAAATAGAAAGCTTGTTGTCAGAGGTCCACGCTGAAAGCAAACGCAAGTACTCACATCCAAGCCGTTCAAGCGTGAACCGAGAATCAGCTATTATTATTGCAACGATGTCATCTGCATAAGCATCTCAAAACCACCCATCAGGTGGTTCGTGTTCCAAAAAAGTGTATACGACCACGTTCCAGAGAGTTGGTTCTATTACTGAGCCTTGAGGACAGCACTTGGAGAGCGGCTTCATACGTAGATGATGGAGTGAGCCATATTCCACTGCATGATCAGAAAAGTAGTATTTACTGAGGGTAATTACTCTAAGGTCCAGAGCAATAATAGCAGCCTGTCACTACAGATTGTCAAAAGCCCCAGAAATGTTAACACAGCGTACTGATACAATTGTTGACGGAGTTGGTCAGATGTAGGACCGCATCGATGGTGTTCTTGCCTCTCTGGAAACCAAACTGCCTCTGACTTAGAAGACTGTGCTCAGGGATACGCTCATATATTGTCTCAAGGATTAGACGCTCCAAGAGTTTGCTCAACTCTGGCAAAAGCGTTATAGGATGCAAAGAGTTATGTTCTGGAAGATCTTCATCAAGGGCCTTCAGGATTGTTGTAAGGATGCCATGTTTCAAGCTCGTCGGAAAATATCCTAAGCTCAAGCAGTCATTGTATAGGTGGAGTAGGAGATACTCGATGGCAAGACAAATGACTTTGATGATTGTGCCAGATATATGGTTCGTCCCAGGGGCTTTTACATTGAGGAGTTCCACTTTAATCCTGTCAGAATTTTGAGAACCAATTATGAAAATTTTGAATTGGGCTCTTTAAACCCTCTATAATATGTGTAACCCAGTCCCGAAGTGCGCTGCTAGTATTTTGGTAGTGACAATCATCCATTAGTATGAAAATTATGAACTAGAATATAAATGTGAAGTCACAGTCCATTTTATGCCAATATTCTGTGGCAATTTTGGATAATTCATGTTACAGCAAGTGTCAAATTAGAACGGGTTGTATCATAGTGTGAATAATTTCGTAAACCTGACACTGGACAGCAGGTCATTTCAAATTTAAAAAAATTCATCTTCGACAGTGGATGGCAGTGAAAAAGCACAGACCCTCCTAAATCTTCCCAAAGTTTCATAAGAATCGGTGGCATATCAAAAAATTATGACTAGTTATGAAGTCTCAAAATAATACACACCCACAAAAAGAATTCAGAACATCCTGTTATTCTCATTCTTTTGAATTATGAGGACTATTCCCTCCAACATAACGGAATATAATCCTCTTAGTGACTGCTAGGGAACTTTCGATAAAAGTAATAAATGGAATAATAGGAACAAGAAAGAATCTTCAATCTTTCCCTTCCAATTCTCCCAATATATTTGTACTGCTTCGTAGAATACTTTGATAGTTTTTAAAGAAGTTGACAGAAACTTTCCCGTTGTAACTTTAAAGAAAAATCAATAGGAAATATTCAGTATTCCGTCGCTAGATCTAATAAAAGAGATAAACTTATTTTCTGCGTCCGACACATTTTGTTTTCCATCATTTTATGACGTCACCAGGCAATCTAGAGATTTTCTTTACTGATTGTTATTCTATGACGGTTTGTTTCGTTTCTGTCTTGTCTTTTCGTTCTACGTTTTCAAATTTATTATTCTCTTTATATTTTATTTCCTTTGATGTGAACACTCAAGGAGTGTGCTTGCGTACGCTTCGCCATCACGTTTTTATTTTCAAACTCTATATTCAAAAAAGGCTTTCCTTGCATTCGATATATTTTATTATCCGGCAGAGTAAGAGGATTTCCTGAATTGCCTTTCTGAAATAAAAAATCTTATTATTGTATTAACTCTGACATTTCAGTATCACGATGTTTGAATTAATGTGCCTCAGAAAGTTCCCATTTAGTAGCTTGTTGAACATCAGTGTTCAGAATAATTCCGACGATAATTTCGGCTTTATATCATGTTATATCATCATATTTTATTCATCAAAATACATAACAAACATCAGTCCGAATTGCGAAGGTTTGTGTAGTAAATAAAAACTTTCCCTGATTATCGCATGATATGCTATGAAATTCTCCTTTGGCAACCTTTGTTTCAGCTTTCCTGGCTTGTAGCATTTCCATCGTCCATCTAGATGAGGTTTGGTCTACACTCTTCTTCTGTCAAGTAAAGCACATTTTATGCGTACTGACAGTGGTGGAAAGGTTTCTCTTTCACTATCGTATTCCCAAAATTATTCACGATTTCTCTATTGCCTTCAACATAAGAATGTTTCACACTTTTTGTATAAATACCATCTTCGTTCGGCTCTAGATATGAGGGATATATCCCAAAGCTGAACTGCTCTTATGAATTGTCGTGATGGTTGGGTGATCGCCCTGATTCCAGGCATCACGCTACGTTTATCGATATGATTTGACTGGCTCACTCATAACGAAATCTCCGAAACTATTGAGCCGACAGACTTGAAATTTGGCATATGGCTCGTTATTCGATATAGGCCTGTTCAAGAAGGGGCGAAGAAACACCCGGAGCATTGAATGGAATGAAGGACTTGATTGGCTCTAATCCTACTTAGATATCGTCAGTTTCTAAGACATAATGCCAAAGCTCATCGATATAATTTGACTGGCTCACTGATAACGAAGACTCCGAAATCATTAAGACGACAGACTTGAAATTTGTCAGGTAGGGCCGTTATCAGAAATAGGCCTGCTGTAGAAGATGCGAGGAAACCCCCGGAGCATTTTATGGGATGGAGGACTTGATTGTCAAAGGAGTCTCTTATCAATGCAAATCCTTATAACTTTGCTCTAATCCTCCCTAGATCTTGTTAGTTTCTAAGACAACGCTCCAGATGAAGCTTATCGTTATGATTTGAAATCTCCCAAACTATAACCCAACAGACTTGAAATTAAGCAGGTGAGTTCGTTATTCGATATAGGCCTGCTGTAGATGGGGCGAAAAAACCCAGAGGATTGTATGAAATGTAAGACACGATTGTCGAAGAAGTCTCTTATCAATACAAAAAATTGCTGTACCCCTCTCTAGATCTCGTCATTGTCTAAGACATGACGCTTCACAGCTAATCGATATAATTTGACTGGTACACTTATAACGAAATCTCCGAAAACTATCAAGGCGACAGACTTGAAATTTGACAGATAGGTTCGTTATCTGACAAAGGCAGTCACTAGGGATGGATTTTGCAAAATTTAACCTCGGAGCGTATAGAAGAGGATCGATACGTTTCGACGTTCCTTATAGTTCATAGTAACGTTCACGTGACATACAGCTCATGGATCATAGCTCAGGCTATTCGTGGCTGACCACAGATACGCCCATACCAAGACATCAGGTAACGTTTACACACACAATGTCCGTGACAGACCACTCCATAACATAGATATCCCTGTCAATTCAAATAAACTTTTCCCATGACACAGAGTATAATTTTACGTCTTTCCTCGCCTTACATTTCATACGTATTTAAATCTTGAAACTCTGGTGATGCTGACATCGTTACTTATTCTCATGGGTATATGATATTTCTGCTAAGCCCTCGGACAACAGCTAGTATGTGTATATAATAGTGAATATTGGATTCAACTTGTTTATATGTAACGAGTGAGCAATAGCGAAATAAGTCGTGCCTCCTTCCAACTCTTATGGTACTTCTTGATCCCTACATAGCGGTCGAACGATGATTCCAATTTACTGAAAAATTTTACAGAATATAGATCTAATGTCAGATACTTAGTGGTTTGTAAATTCGATGTTATACCTTCAGCATCTTTGAGTTATAGAGCAGAGCGGTGTATCAAAATACTCAACGCTATTCTCTTTGTCCCGGGCAATTTGCAGAGCGCTAACTATACGACCGATTGTAGACAGAATAGTCCTCATGAACTCGACAATAGTTCACAGTTCACGAGTGTCCTTTGATAAAAGGTTTGCTAGATATACGGACTTTGTATGCCAATGCCGCTTTCTTTTTTCTATACCGCCTGATGCATTTTAATGGATTTGTAGCACACCATAATAGTCTATCCACTTCCAAGATAGAGCGCACGTACACAAAGGCATGCACTGTTCACGTGAACAGAATACTCAAAATGTGGTTCTCTAATACATATTCACATATTTTACACATTAATGTGTTACGCTTTCAATTATAAGTGTTTCGTTCAATGTTGTGGCATAGACTTTTTGATTGTAATTAATGCCATACAGACGACAGTGTTTAGTAAAATTAGTTAAAGAAATCCCGAGCTTTGGTTTAGTTTAGTTGAATCAATTTTGAAAAGTCTCCTTATGATGGTCGTGAGACCAAAACGTACGTGATGATGAAAATAATTAGCACATCTATTAGTGTGACCTATTTCCCGAGAATTTATATGTAATGAATGGAAATATCTCAGAGCGGAGTGATAGTACGGAACCAAGTCTCTCCTTTCACTGAAATGGCCTGTTAAGACGGAGTAAGCCTAGTCTGGCCTCCTTTAGACTCATTTGGGACGTTGTTGTATGTAGTAAATATGCTTTAGGCCCAAGCCTATACAGACGGCTTGGCAGCTGTAACTGTCGACAGACACGAGGCTACCTCTTGCGAAATGCAGAATACTGCAGTTGCCATCGTGGCTCACTGATGTCAAGTCGGGGGACCTGGCACCTGGAACACTCACCTTGGATTTATCTTCTATGCTAAACTGATCTAGAAAATAAATCTGCAATCCCGGGTGGAGAAGGCATATAGGAGAGCCTTCGCAAACACATGGGTCTGCGGCCGTTGATTGAAAGCTCAACTCCTTCAATCAACGCTGCGGCCACGAGTACTGCATTAGATCTACATGTACAGGATCCGCCCAATTATAACTCACACAGTCGTTGTGTCGCGGCAGGCGCCGGACACTCGCCTGCGTGGGGAGAACGGGGGCTCCCACTAGGGCTCTGGAGCTCCTGGTTGTAATTGTCTTCATACAGTTTTGACTGCGAATATCGTTTCGGCCTGGGCCAATGAGTCAATGCCTCGCGGTTATCGCAAAATATGGGATTGGCCTGTTGAAAGCTGTACGATCCTCCGACTGAAGCAGGATGCGATAGATAGCACTTGCTGTCGGGTTCTAAGCAGCAGTCTGGTGTGGTCGGAGTTTACTCGTGCACACCCAGAAAGGAGCTTTCAGTTCCCCAAGCTGCTCATGTAACCATTCTCCAGGACAAGGTCTGTGCAATTGGGACCTGAACCCTAGTAGCCTTAGAGTAAACTATCGATGTAGGCGTCTATATATCTGCGCAGGTAGCCGAGCGGGCCTAGGCCCGTAGAGCCCATAGAGTGACTTGTAAGCTTGTTTTGGAGTTCAGAGAGACCCGACTGAATTAGTTAGAAGGGAATAACTCCAGCTAGAATGGATACCTGTCCATTCTGGCGTGAGGGGAAACGAAGTGGCCGAAAGGGAGTTCTCTGGCCAAATGGGAGTTCCCTATTAGCCTGACCTGGATTCAGCGATCGGAATCTCAGCGACCTCATAGAGCTACTGGATAGATAGTGGCCCTGGGTTTGGTGCATTGGCTCCAGTATGAGGCAGGCGAAGCTCCACATCGCGAAGTTCTTGCCCAAACGCTCGAAAACCCTTCTCTCTATGAGAAGAGGCTCAAAACTGATGACAGGACTCCTCACAGGACAGTATCATCTGAATAAAAATCTTTACTCATTGAGCATTGTCGATGACCCAGGTTGTAGTAGATGCGAAAAGGCGGACGAAACTGCCTCTCATATCCTTGTAGAATGTCCAGCACTGGCTTTTCTCAGGCTACAACATATCGGCTGCTCATACGTGCCGCCTGAGGCCATAATAGATATCAGTCCATGCAGAATTCTAACAATCGGCGTGACGTTATGCCTGCTGGACTGACTTCCATCAAGGGGTGCACAATGGGCACGATCAAGCGGTCTAAGTGCTATCCGCCCCCGTTTTATTGATTGATCGATATAGTACGTGAAATAGTAATTGAATAAATTGATTGGCAAATGCGAAACACTTGGTCTTAACCAGTACAATTTTGAAACGGACGTTTTCCAAATCTGAGTATGTACGAGTATATTGGCCTGCTTTGTCTTTCATTCTCACTAAACTAATCAATTTGAAATTAATTATTTTTCATTGCTTTCAGGTGGAGTTAAAAACCTGTGGAAATCATTCTATTGCAATCTTATCAGCATTGAGTTTCGTAGAAATCATAATTCCAAATTATAATATTCAGTTTCATATGATAATTTGGTTGAAAGTTGATGAATTTTATTAATTGGTACCTATATATAATTCTCATCACATACATCTATATAGAATTGTCTGCACGTAATGCGGATGTGATATTCAATAATGCAAATATTTTGATATGTATGTGAAGGCACGATTCCTTCTTGATAGGAAAAGTTCGCGATGGCCTATCAGTATTCAGATAGAACGAGGGCAACAGATTAGGATAATCAGAAATGTCGCTATTTTTGTTGCGCTTCACTACTGACAAATATAATTTCTAAGCAATTTATATGCTTATAGAAAAAGTTTGATCGTATGCGACTAGAGCATATTACGAACTTCAGTTCCATCTTGAGTTCAGAAGAATGAATAAGTTAGTATGCGCATCAATAAATATGTTTTTCTGTAGAGTCTTTTGATAAGAACGACGAAAAAGACTTTGTTATAATAGCCATTATAAATCTCACAAAGGAAGATTTCCTCTCTCGTTACATTTGATATTTTTTGTTTCGCGAAAATGTCTCGAACGAACGTAAATTGTCACGAAACATTATCTAATCAATTGTTAATTGAATTGAGTATCACAGCAACAATGAATCTGAATAATTACTCCTCAGGTTATGCCATTTCAGTTAATCATAGCTCTTTCACCTTTATGTAACGCTGTAATTTACGTTTAAAAAAATTGTTTTGTTCAAATGGAATTTGCAGTTCTAATAATTTTTGCAATATCATGTGATGTAATCTGGTCACAACTTTTATGAATTCAAAATATGAATTTTCCACTTCTCCAACGTAATTGAAAGCGAGCATACTTGAAAGCATGAACCGAACCCAATAATGAATAGATGATTTGCACTCCTATATTTAACTGGAGAAGTTGTAAAACAATTTTCAGCTCATTGGCTTCGCATTTCTATTCAAAACTCATTCTCTTGTTCGAAATTAATTCATAATTATAGCTATGCGAGAACAATGAAGACAACTTAAAAAATCTCGATTTTGAGGTAATCTAATATGCTGAATATTACATTACTATATTTGCTGGTGCAATAGTGTAACTTTTTGGATACACATTTTATTGTATTTTCCCAACTACCATTTGTTTTGTGCAATAAAGAGACAACTTTGAAAAATTTATTTTTCAAAGAGATGGAATATTTTAGGCAGCCCACAATTTGTAGCGAAATAGTAAGATATTTTGAAATATCCTTATACTACGCCAAAACGTATACAAAAATGATTGAGTTGTCTCTTTTTTACGCGAGTTGTTCTACTATTGCGCTTGTAGCTGCTGTAATTTCTCAATGATGTCCTAGATTCAATTCAACTTATCTTTTTCTTGCACCAGAGATGCAGTTAACAAAGAACGGTGTCAAGTAGCAGTGGTGTTTGTTATCGCTTAATAATAGTTATACTTACTGTTCATTATGAAAATAACTTGTTGAAGCAGCTAAGGAAATTGCATAGTCTGCCGCCGCTGGGGATCCCGTTTTAAGTCAGGTGGGTTTTATATCTTAACTCTTGTCACAAAACATAACAGGAGAAACAGTTGTATGGAACAATATAAAAGTTTTTCAGATAAACAAGGGAAAATAAAATAGTGTTTTTACAGAGAAATTTTTGAAGACACCATGTGCGAAGGAATCAGAATCAGAACTTATCAAAAAAATGTAACAACTAACTTGCTATTGGCATATAACAACGAACCAAAAATTACGTATCATAAGAAAAGTCATTTTATTTATCCTTACGCCGCATATTCACCAATAGTACCTACCATCAATTATGTGGAAACCTAAGGGCTATCAAAAAAGGACACTATGTATTAAGAAAATGAGTGATCCGGTTGGTTCTTGTATAGAAGTTACATAGATTCAAAGTTGCTTAGAATTTTCAATTTATTTTAAGAAAATATTGAAATCATTTTTATACTTACATAGATTTATTAAAGATTTTCATAAAAATTTTTCTTTTTAAACAAACATCTGGAAAAAAGTCAGTGCAATAGTAAGGCAAATGTGAAGAAAAACGTTTTATATTATTTAGTTTCATTTCGCACAATCCATGTATAATAGGTACTAACAGTTTCGAGGCCTAATCAATTTGCACCTTGTGAGGTAGATTGTCATAAATGAGACTATACGAATTTACGTTACGCTTTAAAAAAAAAGATTCAAGCCAAAACAAATTGCCATAATATATATGAAATACCTAGACAAATTTGACAAACTGGTTATAATTTACAACAAATAATTACAGTTTACGCGCCATATGAAGATAAGTTGGAGCGAATATCTGGGCAAACTGAAATGTTAGAACTAAAATCTAGTGCAAAACAAGGTCAAAATCAATTTTTTGGAAAAGCAACAAACTTTATGAAAGCTCAAAAATGGTAGCATAAATTTGGTTTATAAGTTAGTTGATTCTCTTTTTTACACTAAGACTACACTGTTTTGTTTATTTATATTAATAACAAGAATAAGTTGTTTCGAATTTAAGACTTATTCACCTCAAAACTATTTTTTTAAAGTTGTCCTAGTATTGTTCTAGCACAGCTTCATGTTGTAAGCGCGGGAAAGAAAAATGTTGTATAGATTTATCGCCAACTTATTATACTAATTGTAATTATGATTGACAAATGTGATTTTTTGTAGAGGTTAGGGGTAGTGCATATGCTAAGTTAGAAATGTCGACATAGGTGTTTCATTGCTCAAGGCGAAATATTATGTAGCTTGTAAGGTATCATATTTTCGGGTAAATTTTTTATTGCCGATATGGCGTATTTTATGAATTATTAGGCTCCAAAGCTTCTGCAGGTGTCAATTATTAAGTTTATAACGAATAATAGCAAGCCACGGTTTTCATTTTTGATTAACATTACATCTGTACATACTGTACAGATGTATGATCTGTACATAAGAGTCCAGAGGATTCAAGTCAGGTGATGGTTGTATGGTGTTCATCGAAGAAGCTGTCTCTTAATGTTAACAAGTGCTGCATTATGTCTTACACAAATAAGACCAACTTGACTATATTTGATTACAACGTAGACGGTACTATCCTCAAGAGACCAGCAACCTATATAGACTTCGGCGCAATTTTCGATCCTAAGCTATCCTCCATTTCTCATCTAGAGTCTGTAATGGAGGCTGCTAACAGACTACTTGGGTTTATTGTGCGTAGTGTCGTGATTTTTCAGACATAGACACGCTCATATTGTTGTTCGTAACCATGTCCGATCGCGACTTGAGTATGCATCTGTGATTTGGTTTCCTGGTTATTCTGTTCATAGAGATGCCCTGGAATCTGTTCAGCTCCTCTTTTTGAAGTACCTGTCCTATCAGGGGCATTCCCAATTCTTTCTGTTAGATAGATCCAATATGTCATTCTTTTTCGCAGAAATAACTATGTACTCCAGGCCAGTTTGTAAAAGTTGCTAAATAACCTAATTGACTGCCCCATGCTGCTGGAAAGAGTCAATTTCCTAGTTACTCGGCTGAACTCACGGTCTATGAATACTTTCTACCTCTAAACTCCTCGTACTAACTTACTTGAATTATCTCCATTATTTTACATGTGACATGCCTATAATACCAATGACACTCGTACTATATATGAAATTCTCAATTCTAGCCTAAAACAGATTGCTCGCCTACTCCGATGAAACAATATTCATACTTTTCAGCTTTCTTTCTTCTATTACTCTTTGTACATTGCTGTGTTAAATATTTTTGGCTATTTTTTTTCTTTTTCTTTTTGATTTTGTCCCTTCTCGGACTAGAGTATAATTTGAGTTATTTAGATTCAATTTAGATAATTATGGTTAATATATTAATTTTCTCATGCATTATCCTGATCTCTGATTGAGTTTATACCTATTGATCAGTGTAAAATTAAATGAATAAATAATACTTATAAATAGAACCATTAATTATCAAAACGTACTTTAGTTCGACAGGAAGAACCAGATTTCTAAGAATGAATAAGAAAAGGAAAGCAAGTAGTTCCAGTCTTCACAGTAGATATCCAAATCGTTTACTTTATAACAGATCTTGCTTTTCAAGTATGACTGAGAACCATAATATCAAGTTGAACGTATTTCCACCCTCAAAATAACTTGCAAACATTAGGTATATATTGTTCTTTCATAATTGACGGAAATCCGTCTTGAAACTTTATTGTGGAATAATTGGCTCACCCTAATACACAGAAGTGTGAAGTATCACTGGGGTGCATATTTATTTCAAATTAGAAGAAGACGAAGAAAAATAGCTTGTGTCATCCAACTGAAGATGGTTCAATTGATCCCGAATAACGAGAGGGCGTATGTACATCTAGAGAGATCAGAAATAATGGGATGAAACAACCAAAAAGTCAATTCGATATATCCCTTAGGGAATGCGCATAAACGATAACAGTACGCCATAAACAAGACAATAGAGTTGCCGCGAAATAACCTACATCTATATATAATTTTCTCGATAAAACTTTAAGGCGATTGAATGCGTCACGGTTTTATTATATGAAAAAGTCACTATACTGCTCCCTTATCTCCTTAGCGGAGAGCATTTCGGGAATGTGGAGCAAATAGGATTTAAAGGAAATATTCGCGAAAGAGCTTTCCCCATAAGCAGTTATATTTCCGTTCAGATGTTACCTCCCGCGGTAAAAAGTAGAAATTATGAATAATGTGTCTTTTTCCACGGGATTACTTCTTGAGATACTAGACGCCCCCGATTACAGTCGGTCTCATCAAACGTTGACCGTACAAAGAGCAGCTTGAAATTACTAAACCGTGCTATGTTTTCAGCAACGTTCGTACTTGCGGTTCGTTTAGAATAAAAATCAATACTAAGACGAAGACAAGACGGAAATAGAAAGTGAGAAGGAATTCGAGGAATTAGATTGAACTTTTTGTTATTTTTCAGGACAATTGCTTAAATTTAAGCACATATATCACAAGATCACATAACTTTCTTCCGCGTGACGTTCACTGGAGCTATTGATATTTGTATCATCCCTTGAATTGAAGGAGCTCGAATATAAGTGTTATAAGTTCCTTAATCCATTTCATATTCACGACATTTAATTATTCATGATAGAATATTCACCATACTACATCGAAGAAAATAACTTTATAGCAATAAAACAATTCATCAGGTATCCGGTCACGAATAAATTCTCCTTCGATAACTTTTTTCAAAAGAGCAAATTATTTTGTTTCGTGAACAAAGTAATTACTACAAAGGCAGTCCGGTAACTTTTCGTGAAAAACAAATCTTGATCAATACTACAAGTTCTGAATTCTCGAAGCCCGCTATGTTGTGACACCGAAGCTTGAAACTTCCCAAAATTGATTTATACCTACACCAACAAATTCATTATAAGACAGTCAATTATTATTGGTAGAGTCAGCGGAGACATTGGTGAAATTTTATCAAGCCATAATCTTAAAAAAAGTTTTAAACCAAATAAACTCTGCTGAAGACAAAACCAATGAATATAGTAAGTCTGGAGCTTATAAGCTATTTTGCCCGTATTGTGACATATTTATATAACTAGAACTTGTCATAATTTTGAAGTTAGATGCAAAGAGCATTCTCTCTCAGACTCAACAAAACAGACTCAACCTTCGTTTACCATTTCGACCAACAGGTCATACCTGTCCTAATTTAGATAGTCTAAGCATTTTACATAATCAAGCCGAAGGTTCCAAATTAAATAGATTAGATTCAATGAAGAGTCATAATGTTGTCAAAAACTCCGATTACAATATTCTCAATAGTCAGTTATATATAGATACAGATCCAATCTTCGTAAGGTTTATCCAAAGAACTATTTCAAATTTCTCTAAGCAAACCAATAGCAAAAAATAATAATATTTCAGAAGTTATGATAAAAAATGGCGCTTAGTCTGGTTATGCATTTTGTACATTATGACATTTTTGTCATTAAGTAAAACCCAACTATGTCGCATAGAACATTTACGAAAAATCGTTTCTCCTATTTTTAATCGGTATAACTCGACTAAGTTCTCCATATGAATTAACAAAAATGTATAAAGGAGGGAAATACATCCTTTTTCTATATAACACTATCTTCCCTAGCTTATTTTTGCACTAAAAATACTATTAAACTACTGAGGACCTTTCGGCTACCAAGTAGACATCATCAGAGTAACCTAAATTATAAATCAAAATATGCCTGTTCAAATACCATCTGGGGATAATAATGTAAACAACGGGTTACCCTCAGCTGGAGATAAGTCGGAATTTAATAAATGGCTTTTTTGTTTATACATTTTCATCCGTTCTAAATTACCTAGATATTTGTACTATGTTTTAAGAGTTTTATTATGATCAATTTGCCCATATAAAGAAAAATAATGATGAAAGGCGAACACGTTTTGATTACAGGTCACACCATTTCTCAACAAAGTTTATCACTTTCAAAATACAGTATAGACAAATAAAATATCTAAGTAATTTAGAAATGATGGAAATGTATAAACGAAAAATCGAATCATTAAAATCCTATTTATCTCCAGCTGAGTGTAATTTAGAAGAGATGGAAATGTAGATTTTCACAATTTTTTTCACGATAGATAACATCTTTGGCCATCAGATGCATATCTACGTTCAATTATTGTTATTTCATTACCCATATTGTACTTTAGTTCCTATTTATACTTGAAATGTTTATTGTTTACTGAATAACTTTATATCTGTTTGATGGCACTTCTGTGTTGAAAGTATAGTAACGTTTTCATGTTGACGTGCAATAAAAACAAGATAATTGTTCTTTCATTTAATAATAAAACTCTGTGAGTACGCCACAAAGCTGTTCTAATTGATATTGGTGACTTAGCCGGAGGTTTTCCATAGTAGAAATTTGCTTTTGATGTGAATTCAGATATTGAAGGGGTCCTAGCGTTAATCATGTCACCTACGGAATTGAATTTCATCAAAATTATCGATGGAAAATGTTAAGCGATGTGATTGATGACCTAGCTAGAGCAAGGATGATGTTATGATGCTGATTATATAGTTTACCCCAGTGTACATAAAGCAGGGAAGACTCAATTGAGGAATATGTTGAAATTAATAGACAATGTTGAAAACGAAATAAAAACATTATAAGACGTCGTATGAGAATATACGGACTTCCATAGTAATGTCAAAATTGATACCCCCTGCACTAACTGACATCTAAACGTCACTAAATTGAAAAACTGTAATACGGAATATTTGTTTTTCTGTTTTTCCGTACCTACATGAAATGTGTATCCTTTTAAAAGGACAATATTCATTTGAATTAATAAAACATTCCTTTCCTTCTTCAAATCTCATAATATTAAAGTTCTTTACAAATATTTAACATCAAGTTCTATGATATGAAACAAAACACAACATAGAGAGCCTCATCGAATTTCGAACAATCATGTTGTTCTGATTTTCTTGTTACATTTCACTTATTATTTCTGCTTATCCAATTATGTAATGCGTATATCAAAAAGGTTCTCTTGTGTTTTGAATGGTTTCTGACAGACTCATCACAATTATTTCACCTGATGTTAAGTGATCGAATTTTCTCCTTGTATTTTGTGAAGTTGATAGGTATTTTGCTTTTCCATGTCTAAACAGGGAGTAACTGCCAAGAAGTCAAGAAATACCAATCTTAACACATCGTGCGAGCCAGCGGAAGAGTGATGAGAGGGGAGTTGGAATGTTTCTTGAAAGATTGAAGACTATAAGCATCAGAGAAGTCTCCCAAGAATATCGTATCTACCAGCGATGACGTGTGCTCCTCGTTCGGCAGGATCACCGATCCTGTGCCTTTTGAGGACATATAGTTGAGTGGACATGCGGAAGTCCAGTAGCGCCATCCCTCTCGAATTAACGTCCAAGCTCCCCGACACCGTTTGGTGAGAGTTGGCGTCACTCCCCAGAAGGGGTAGTACTCCCTGTCCTTCACAACGTCTAACTATTCAGACTCCACTTTTGCAGGTGGAGGATTATTGGAGAAGCATGCAGAACTAACCAACACCCCCATTTTGATTCCTTGCACGAGGTGCCACATCCCAACTTCAATCAGATCCTCGTGACGGAACTCCGGCATCGTAAAGGCGTCCAAATCCTTCGTGAAGATGCAAGCCCTCACCACCTCTTCAGAAGTGTAGTAGTGTAGCGTGCTTCTTGTTTAAAGGCCGCGGTAAGCCAACTGCTCCTGTATTGAGCATACGTACATTTTGAGCTCAGAGAGCCTTCTATGCAGCCCAGCAGTTGGAGACAGCTGTAGGTTACCTTTCGAACATGTTATCGTGTTGGTCATTATACCGTTGATTCTGATCCGGTAAAATGGTCCCAGCTTAGGTAGGATCGAGAAATAATTTGGTTCCTCAGCCATACGTTATTTCGGTGAGGGGGCACTATTCCCCAGTAGAGTTACCTGAGCTCTTGTTGCCCTAATGCATGGTATCTCCTCGAGGTCCTTTTGCGAGAGAGCCCCATGGCTATTCGGTAAGATGGAGGATGCCGGTAGGCAACGAGGGGAACCTAAATGCAGGATGAAGGGAGCTATCGAGAAACAGACGGGGGGTTGGATAGAGGAAGACACCTCTAAAGAGCCTTCTACTAGGGAGGAGACGGCACCTGTGAGGAGCCTCTTTGCATTGTGAATTTCTCGCCTAGTAGATGACATCCCGAAGTCTCAGAATGAATACAGTATAATATTAACTTTATTATTAAAATGAATTAATTGCTTATGCCAAATTAGAAGAAACATGTGAATTTCTCTTTCTGATATATAATTCACTGCATACTAGATTGTTTCAAAATTCTTGGCAGATATCAAATCAATGCAACGACATGTATCTGTCTTGCTCGTCTGACTTCATTAGCTGATATAGGGGCTCTAGATGAGGAAGCGATAGGAAGTGTATCATCATCTGCGGAACTGTGATTGGGACAGGAGGTCACTTCCAACAGATGAACTGGCTTGAATAGTTCATATTAAAATGCAGTATATCCATTACGAGCGCCAACGCAAAGATGCTATATGGTGGAAACCTGCGAAAGTATCATTCTAAAAGGACAATTATGTATATCCGAGTGATAAATATTGTTACAGTAGATATGGAGCAGTATATGGTAACACACATTATAAGATGTACAATACACGTTATATTCCTCTGCAGTGATATGCCTCAAATAGACGTTGAATTCAATTTTTTTTTTCATAAAAATATCAACTCATTCGAAGTGGGTATTGGATCTAGGATAACAACATAACATAGATATCAATGGTACATGGTAAGAACTGACATTCGAAATATTCGAGCATAAATATGGTTTTCTGGTCTATCAAAGTGATTTTCAGACTATATTCCCAATTTTCATGAAGTTCTTCGCCGAGCACTATATCAAGTAGTTGGGCAAAGTAAAATGAAATGCACTTGGCCGACTTCCAAATTGAGCCGTAAGAGTCACAAACAACAATTTGTTGAGTAAATTTGAAATTTCGTTGGAAGTGAAGTACAAATATATACGGTAAATATCGTTCCCATTATAATGTTGGAAAGCGTAGATGCACACTTATTTTGAATTTATTTTCGCTCAGCATAGCCACTGAACTGGAATAGGGTGTAATATGAATTACGTCTGCAATCGCAAGATCTTGGAGCGTTAGATGAGATGAGTAATTGTTCAAAAATCAAGCTGTATTGATGCGATGAGCAGGCTTTGTGCTGATACAATTAGTTTTAGGAAATCATGTTTTATACATTGATATGTCTTCTGATGACAGTCGTGAGACCAGAATGTACGTAAAGATGAAAATAATAAGCGTAGAATTTATATATAATTCATACCTGGGTTATGAATCATTATTAATTTTTCGGCTGGGATATAAGCCTCAATATGGAAGGAACAACAACCTATCCTGGAGTTTTGAAGTCATACGCGAAGTTAATGGAAATATTAGCAAGATAGAAGAACCGCAGAATATTTCTGGTGAGATGTAGGAAGCTGCAGATGTTTCCAAATTTCATTAAATCTAAATCAAAGGATAACTTGCTTAACAAGGTGCAAAATAAGAAGGCGTACGCCAAATTGTTAAATTCTCTACATAAAAATTGTTTAGATTTGTGGACTAAAGAAGCTTGAGTGAATGTGGCAAAGGTTAAAAACAAAATTGAGCGCGTTATACAATCCTGTTATGTAAATTTTGATAACAACTTTATCACAAAATTTTTCAAAACCAGCAAAAGAGTTCCGAAAAGAAGTCCAACAAAATCAAAGCCATTCAATGAAAAAAGATAAATGGTTTATTCAAGTGCGTAACTGATGAAAATCAAATAATCAATAAACAATGTTCAAAAAACGTATGAGACACAAAAATTTCGGATGAGGTGTTAATCCCCTTATTTTCAATACGGCGAGCAATATTTTGGTCAAATATTCGACCCTATAATGGGATCTCTTATTTCAGCTATCATTGATAACCTAGATATTCAATAAGTTAACAATTTACACTGTAAACTTTAATTTATTTGTGAACAAAAACATGAATTTCCTAAATATGAACATTAGGCATGATTCAGATGGAAAAATAAAAACTTTGTAGCTTTCGAACGAAGTTTGGTCTCACTTCATTTGCACCAACAAGTTATCAACAAAGTGTAATAAACAGCCTCACAGATCGCACTGTTGAATTGTCCCACCCAGAGGACCGTCCCAATAATTCGAAAATTGTTCGTAATGCGCTACAAATGGATGACTACCCGAGAAAATTCCCCCCCCCCCTCCCATCAAAAGGAGAACAAACAAAATATGTAACAGAACATCATATATAAATAACATGAACGATAATACAGATAATTTCATAACATTATCATCGTAAATTCCAAAATAGGCAGATTCCGAGAAAACGCAGTGTAAATTACAGACGGTCAAACTGATCGTTCAGGATGAATTTGTATTAATTATATTTTGTTTGATTTGACACCTTTGGTTTGATTATGTAGAATGTTCAGGTTATCTTCATTAGGAGAAGAATGCCCCGTTGAAAAAATGATTAATTAGCAAAGGTTAAGCTTTTTTGGTGAGTCTGGAAGAACGAAAACGTATTTGGTATCTCAGTTTGAAGATACGACTAGTTCTACCTATATATTTTAACTTCCACAAGAAACAAACAAACAAAAATTGTAAACTCTGTAGTGTGTTACCAACTAATAAGCGAGACATGAGTGGACATGATAGAGATATAGGCGGACATGTTTTCAAAACCTGGTAAATCGGAAATAGAAATAAGGGTGCAGTAACTAGTATCAAGCTTGAAAACTATGTGTTTTTAATTATCAATGCAAGACTTCACACACACACACCTTCATTGATGATAGGGCGAACAGAACGAGCACTCAAACCCAATACCTGGGTTTGATGAAGAATGTAAAGATATGAAACTAGTTTCTCGAAATTATTCGGACATGGTCTTGGCTTTCCAGTAATTAAATCACAGAGCAGTTTTCTATCGCAGAAAGGAATTTCAACGGATTTTGATTTAAAATTATGAACTAATCTGATGTCATCATCTGCATCCTTTTCTATAGATAACATATATCGGAATCTAATTCACCAGTTATTGTGCAATATAAAAAATTCGATTCAACCTTGAGAGATAATCATCAACATAATTTTCCTCCTTTTGACATTACGATAATATGTTGTAAATGGAAAAATGTAGTCCAAGTGTCGTAACGCTCTAGAATTATTTATAGTTCAAAGACGATGAGTAGGTACGTCAGTGGTTCATGATCAGTAATGATCTAAATGACCTTCATTCCATAAATTGACTGAAATGTTTGATGATGAGTCAAATAGCCAGAAGTTCTTGGCCAAAAGTAATGTATAAGGTCTTAGAAAATTTTAATTAAAAAAAGTGAGGCCTAGAGAGTTATTCATATTTTGTTGAATGATCCTTCCACTTGAATGAACTATAATGTTAATTTTTGATCGAAAATTCATGTAGCTTGTGATTATTTCCAGGCAATAGAATCATCATCCATCGTCGGTGTTCCCGATTGTGAGTTTATATCAATTTATCTAATACAACATGTACAATATTCAATTACACACAAGTATGATAATTACAACGAGTAGCATCCAATGCAATGGTCACTACAATGAACAATGATACCCAGAATCTCGTTCTACACTTTATTGGAAATTTTAACATTGCTGAAGAAATTTGATTCAAAGAGTCTGAAGTAACAATGTATCGCATTAAAGATAGTCGATCGATATCTTAAGAATCTGTTCTCATCGAAGTTAGATCGAAAAAAGTTAGTGAACTAAAGTAAGTCATATTTCCCAAGCGGTTAACTTCAATGTACGCAAAGGTTCGTGAAAAGCCAGTAATGAGAGATGTTCCAATGTACAATCCATTCTATGCCAACATTCCTTCATCATGTGCTCCACGGAACACAAATTTCTTTCATCTCTTTCACTCGATTATACTTTTCGGCATTTCCATTGAGGAAAGCGATGATAAAATGCGAGATCTCTGCGTAAGCTCCTAATAAGGTCGAGGATATAAGGGAACAGCGAAGTTATTCAAGGGCCATCTAGATTATTTCAACCATAAGATTGGCTTTTTCACCAAAATTACTTGTGGTGACATCGATCGCTTTATTAAATTCGTTCATATTGCATCATCTTCATATTAGCATTAGAGTTTTCTTGTTCCTGCTAGAAATTCTTTTTCAGCGAATTATAGAATAGTACCCAGATATTAGCTTAATTTTCTTGCAATTCAATCGAAAAGTAACGAATCATCGGTTGAAATGACGCAGTCTTAATCCCATTTGAAAGCTGGATCTTCGGTTGGAAGATATTTTCCGAAGAGTTAATATTCTAGTATGGAGATTTTTCTGCAATTCTCGATTTCAAAACTATTCTCATAATTTCATTTGTGGTGGAAAAGTTCTGTCGACAAACATTCGTATTAAGTGGTACGAAGTGATAGAGAATTTCCAAGAACTTCATAATTAAACGCAGGAAACAGGGAATTTATTCATGATTCTGAATATTCCAGGAGCCATATCGTACTTTCTCTATCATACTTTCTAGATCACATGCTTTTTCATGAACGGAATAATGGCATATATTGCCAAATAGTACGTTCTTCCTTGAGCATCCTTGCCTAAAGAGAACGATGAAGTGGATCGTTCGATAGAATCACGGATGAATTATTGTTACTCAATTATTTAGGCTTTGACGCAAGGTCGCCTGAATGTTATACTAAAAAGGCTCTAGGTTATATTTCAGGACCACTACCATCTTCCGTCTTTCTATATGGAAACAACTTTATTTCAAATGTTTTTTGTTGATATAATTAATGATTTCCAATATTGGAGAAACCCTTGAGCGATGTAGACTGACACGATTGATTCAGTACCCTTGAAAGTTTTGGCGTTTAGAAGAACTTCCACATTATCCTTTTATAAGAACGATCAATTTTTCAATTCGAAGGAGAAAAAAGAAAATTGTTTCTTCACCAAAAATTATAGAGCTTCCAACATTTGTAATTATTCAACTTGTAAGTTACTTATCTTCTTTATTTTATTTTTCAAATTATTTTACAGTATTCTCAAACGAAACAATCTTTAAAATCGCTTGTAATTTTATCCAGTCAATCCTTGAATGTACAATTCTATTTTGATAACATCAGGTTCACTTCTTATGAAATAAATCATGAAGATTTCATTTGATAATAAGAATCCCAAGCAACTTTATGTATTGAGTCCATATTACACTAAGCTCTTGAACCTTACCAAACCAACATTGAATCATATTGAAATTCGTGCTCTGGCTTATGCCTAGAATTAACTATTGTGTATAAATAATGAAACAGTATATTCTTTTTTATTTCTCAACATAACCTCCTTGTAGCCCGAAACGCGTCGTCCAACGTTTTTCTAATTTTTCAATCCCTTCCAAATAATATGAATTCGGCAATCCTTAAAAATAGGAGTTTGTTCCAGTGATGACCTCATCGTTGAAGCCAAATCTCTTTCCGCCGAGCCATGTCTTCAAGTTTGGAAGTGAATAAAATTCGCAGGAGGCCAAATCTCGAGGATAAGGTGGATGACGAACCAATTCGTAGAGCACTTCATGCAATTCTGCCATGATAGCGGGCCTGTGCGCCGGTGCGTTGTCTTGGTAGAAGTGCACTTTTTTCTTCGCCAAATGGGGCAGCTTTCGCTCCAAATCGTCGAATCGATCCTACAGCTCTGCATAATATACGCTGTTGATCGTTTTGCCCTCTCCAAGGTAATCGATATGAACGATACTGTGTGCATCCCAAAAAACTGTCGCCATGACTTTGTTGGTCCACTGTTTCGACCGTTCTTTAGTCCCTGGTGTGTTGAGATGGATTCATGTTTCATTCACGGTCACGGAACGATACAAGAAGTCTTCTTCATCGTGCTTGAGCAGCGCCATACACTCCTTTGAAGAGAGCAAATGTGGCACCAATCTCGAAGGTACCTCTCTTATATTAAGAAATGTATGCAAAATGTTCCGTATCCATTCGTTTGAGAAGCCCATAGCAATCTTGTACACTTCAACTCGCCGATCGTCCAATATCATACCACGGATCTTATTGACGATTGCTGGCGTTTTAACCTCAATAGGACGACTCGAATGTTCGGCGTCCTTTGTAGTCATAATATCACAACAAAAAAATCAATAAACCTCTTGTGAATTGTTCCAATCGATTTTGAAGAGTCCCCAAAATTCTTAACAAGCGATGCCTTGGCTTACATAATGTTTTTTCCACTCAAGAAATAATGTTACTCAAGACGTCAAATCTACAAGGCCTCTCGTTTTCGATGAATGTCGAAACTGAACTGAATGACATATCAGTTTGAAAATTTTAATGCATTGTAGTTGAAGATGGTACATCAGAAATGTCACATGGGACTGTTGAGCCATCTGTTTAATTTTTCAGGGAATTTTCACCTTACCCTCGTAGGAGGGAGACTTTTCATTGAATTTTATTTAAATGTAGATCTGTAATCAATTCAGTAATTGCAGAGTGTATCAAATAAATTCTGCAGTGAAATTTACCCGATAATTGAATTAATGGACATTTATAGTAAACCGAGATAGACTTAATCAAATTGGCAGCAAATTTATATACATTCAACATTTAACAGAGTAAAATCTGCGACTAACGGTTATAAGTTTATGGACCCTTTTGGAGAATTGAATGCGAAGATGTATTACTGGTGTGGATTTCGGCAAACTGCCATGTAAATTAGAATGGTTCCGCCCTGTTTGCTTGTCTTTTCCATATCGATGGCTGAAATTTACCACTCCACAAAGACAGTCGCTTGCAAGTTGCTTAATTTATTCATGATCTTCTTGCAGCATAAGCATCCTAGATGTGATGTTATGCTAGTTTATAGGATTGAAAAGTGTTCATTTACAGACTTTGGTATTGACGATGGAATCTATTCTCGAAACTGCACGACATATGCTGTTAAACAAACCAGACAGTTGTTCGGAATGACTATTCAATTTCAACGTTCTATTCGTGTAACATATTTTCCGACAGGTCCTTGTTTTCAATTTAGAGTATTTCTGCCTGATGAAAGATAACAACCCTGTGTGTAGGGAATATTTATTTTTGTGTCATCCAAACAATAGATGAACTGTGATGAATCGATCACTGACTTCCCTATTTTTTTCTTATCGAAATAGTTTTCGGACACTTATGCGGGTCAAATATTTGATTGTAGGATAAGGAAACAGCTAATGGAGGACGTTAAACTATAATCTATGCTGCATTGACTCACACTCACATCCAACTCACAGTTACACACACACACACACATACTCATAATCACATACATACACACATACACTTATTTTAAAACCCACACTCACACTCACATTCACACTCTCGCTCACGTTCACACTTACACTCACACTCACACTCACACTCACCCTCACCCTCACTCACACACTCACACTCACACTCACACTCACACTCACACTCACACTCACACTCACACTCATACTAATACTAATACCCATACTCATAATCATACTCATACTCATAATCATACCCATACTCAATCTCAAACTCAAACTCACACTCTTACTCACACTCTCACTCAACCTCACATTCACACTCTTACTCACAGCCACACTCATTCTCACACCCACACTCATACTCGTACTCATGCTCATACTCATACTCATACTCATACTCTTACTCATACTCATATCCATACTCGTTATCATACTCATACTGATACTGATACTTACACTCACAACTCACACTCACAGTCACACTGACACTCACATAAATGGTCCAAATCTATTCAGAAATGCTCCAAACGGATATATGAAAATCCGGAATAATTATTGGGCCGAATACAATACTCTCCTCACACTGTATACTACGTATAGCGAGAGAGGTAATTAAATATTCCTGGTTTGACGAAGACAAGGCTCTTATAGTAAACAGGGTTAGTTTCCTATCGAAACGAATTGAATGGAAAATTTAACACAAACTAACGATAGGTTGAGAATACATTGACCATTGCCCAGTGGCATCCTTAGAATGAGTCATAAAATACAGTACATTCAATCATAATGATGATATTAAAGAACCTGGCCGTAATGCACAGCAGATTATTGAGAGTGAACTAAAATTAGCCGTAAATTTGAGGTTTGAAGAATTCTATTGGATTTTTTTTTGATTATGAAGAAGGTCAACAGGATAATAAAAGTATAACATTCCAAATTCAGAATTGTCGTCGAATTCTTATCCTTCCTCACTAAATTAAAAGTACTAAGAAATTGTAATAAACTCAAGAACACCAATATATTTATAAATCACGATTTGTCACTTAAAAACCAAAAAAAACAGGGAACTCTAAGAAAACACCTTAAGCAAGCTCGAGATAAAAAGCTCAAATCATACATAAAAAACAATAAACTACATGTTGGGGACGAAATTTATACTGTGGAACAGCCAATCTCGCTTATCACGAATATAACAAAAATTGTAGAAAAAATTCTAAAAAAACGAATGTTGTCATTTATTACAAAGTTCAATTTGATATCCGAACAACAATATGGATTCAAAAAAAAGACTTGAAAAATCTTGTCTTCCGGATGGATTCCGCGTCACAATAGCTCGACTTGATGCCGACGTTTCGCCAACCATTACAGGTGGCATCTTCAGGGCAGGCTTGAGGCTTGAACTGAAACTGGTTCTACTGGTTTCTGTAGCCGTATTTATTGTAGGAAAAATCCTTCACGCTACATAGTTCACTGCCTTTGTTCCGGTGGTTAACTTCGTTCCAGCCCCTGACCCTGCCGTTGTGCGATCATGTGCGAAGTTGAATTTTCGAGGATGGGTTTCCAAATGTTGGGAAGGTAATATCCTGAGTCACGGTTTAGATTATTCGGATGTTTTAGGATTTCTATAGCTTCAAGGATTTTTCGCTGATAGAAGTTTGGGGCTCGGACTAGGATTTTAGTATCTTCAAAGAGGATTTGATGATTTGTGTTAAACTTGTGTTCCGCAAGTGCAGATCTACTGGTGTCACGAAGTCTTGTACAGCGCTCATGTTCTTTCACACGAGTAGCTACTGTACGACCTGTTTCACCAATGTAGACCTTACCGCAAGAACAGGGAATACTATAAACACCTTCTGAGTGGAGAGGAGGAAGGGGATCTTTGATAGGTTTGTAAAACTGAGATAATTTTGGAAGTGTGGAAAAACGGGTAGAAATATTATGTTTTTTGAGGATTTTGGAAATTCGATCTGTTATATTTTGAATATATGGAAGATAGGCCGTGGATAAAGCAGGTGGGAGGGTTTCTGGTTCAGGTCGATTTGGAATTTTAGGTGAAGTGTATTTCTTTATGGCTTTTTGAATGTTGTAATGGGAGAAATTGTTTGATAATAATAAGGCAGATGATAGATGTTTTAATTCTGATTTTAAGGATTGAGGCTGAGATATGTTGACAGCTCTGTGGACCAGGGAGTTTATGACAGATTGTTTTTGGACAGGGTGGTGGTGGGAAAGACCATTGAGGTATCTATCGGTATGGGTGGGTTTCCGATAGACAGAATGTCCTAAAGTACCGTCAGTCTGTCGACTAACCAATACATCCAGGAACGGGAGTGAACCTTGCGATTCGACTTCCATGGTGAAACGGATATTGGGATGTAATGAATTCAAATGATTGAGGAAGGGAACAAGCTTTTCGCGACCATGTTGCCAAATAACGAAAGTATCGTCGACATATCTAAACCAACATTTCGGCTTGAGAACAGATGAGTCAATGGCATCTTGTTCAAAAGCTTTCATGAAGATATTAGCTATGATCGGGGAAAGTGGGGAACCCATGGCAGCTCCCGAGGACTGCTCGTAGAACTTGCCATCGTATAGAAAATATGTGGAGGATAGACAAAAATCAATTAACGGTAGCAAGTCCGTTGGAATGTTTTTGGCAGGTAACAATTGAGAAATTATGGAAAGGGTGTCTGGAATGGGAACATTGGTAAACAGTGATTCAACGTCGAAGCTGACGAGCAAATCGCATGAGTCAACTTTCAACGTTTTAAGTTTTTCAACTAAATGAAAGGAATTTAGGATAAAACTATTGGATTCACCTACAAGGGGTTTGAGAATCGATGACAGGTATCGAGAGAGTTTATAAGTAGGAGATCCGATAGTGCTGACAATTGGTCTTAGGGGAACTGAGGGCTTATGAATTTTAGGCAAACCATATAAACGGGGACATTTTGAACAATGGGGGATAAGAAATTTCTTATCTGAATCAGGAAGGGAAGAATGACGAATAATTTGTGAAATTGAACGTTCTATAGAGGAGGTGGGATCTTTTGGTAGAAGCTTATAGGAATTAGTTTGCAGATGTTGCAGGATTTTGTTATCATAATCTGAACGATTCATGACAACAGTGGAGTTTCCTTTATCAGCCCTCAAAATAGCCAAATCAGGATTTGATTTGAGTGAATTGAGAGCTTGAATTAAAGGTTTAGGGCAATTTGATTTAGGAATATTGGAATGACGAAGAATTTTAGCAGTTTCGAAACGAATTTCATCTGCTGCGAGATGGGGAACTTTATGTAGGGATGCTTCTACAGCAGAAATAATGGATGTAGTAGGAATATTTTTGGGGGAGAAGACAAAATTAGGACCTTTAGATAGAACCGATTGTTCAGCTTCAGTAAGGGTATGTGAAGATAAATTAACCACAGTATTTACAAGAGGGGTTGGTCTTGAAGGTTGGTGCTGAGGGCGTTGGGAGGCAAGAAGTTTATTGAATTTTTGAATATGACGTTTGGAATTGAGGGTACGAATTTGATCGGCTTGATCGTAGGTAATTCGGTCGAGAATCAACCAATCGGATGCTGAAAGGGTATTTGAAAGTTCAAGGTGGAGGCCAAAGAGGGTTATATTGATGAAATTGATCTCGCGTCTAGTATACTTAATTCGTTCCCGAATCAAAGCTAAACTAGCGCGTTTAAAAATGTTTTTGGATGAATGTGAATTTATGGGATGGGATATTTTAAGGAAATTGGGAATCAAATTATGATCACGACAACGACAAAGAAAAGTAAGAGAACAAAGCAAACTCACCAGTTTGGTGCGAAGATTTCCCAGGGTTCTGGATTTCTTCTTGATTTCCTCTCCGTATCTTGGATTGTAGACTTCCGCGGACAGCTAATCTTGAAAAATCTTGTCTTCCGGATGGATTCCGCGTCACAATAGCTCGACTTGATGCCGACGTTTCGCCAACCATTACAGGTGGCATCTTCAGGGCAGGCTTGAGGCTTGAACTGAAACTGGTTCTACTGGTTTCTGTAGCCGTATTTATTGTAGGAAAAATCCTTCACGCTACATAGTTCACTGCCTTTGTTCCGGTGGTTAACTTCGTTCCAGCCCCTGACCCTGCCGTTGTGCGATCATGTGCGAAGTTGAATTTTCGAGGATGGGTTTCCAAATGTTGGGAAGGTAATATCCTGAGTCACGGTTTAGATTAACCGACTAACCAATACATCCAGGAACGGGAGTGAACCTTGCGATTCGACTTCCATGGTGAAACGGATATTGGGATGTAATGAATTTAAATGATTGAGGAAGGGAACAACCTCCGTAGAGGTTGGATATCTTGGATTGTAGACTTCCGCGGACAGCTAATCTTGAAAAATCTTGTCTTCCGGATGGATTCCGCGTCACAATAGCTCGACTTGATGCCGACGTTTCGCCAACCATTACAGGTGGCATCTTCAGGGCAGGCTTGAGGCTTGAACTGAAACTGGTTCTACTGGTTTCTGTAGCCGTATTTATTGTAGGAAAAATCCTTCACGCTACATAGTTCACTGCCTTTGTTCCGGTGGTTAACTTCGTTCCAGCCCCTGACCCTGCCGTTGTGCGATCATGTGCGAAGTTGAATTTTCGAGGATGGGTTTCCAAATGTTGGGAAGGTAATATCCTGAGTCACGGTTTAGATTATTCGGATGTTTTAGGATTTCTATAGCTTCAAGGATTTTTCGCTGATAGAAGTTTGGGGCTCGGACTAGGATTTTAGTATCTTCAAAGAGGATTTGATGATTTGTGTTAAACTTGTGTTCCGCAAGTGCAGATCTACTGGTGTCACGAAGTCTTGTACAGCGCTCATGTTCTTTCACACGAGTAGCTACTGTACGACCTGTTTCACCAATGTAGACCTTACCGCAAGAACAGGGAATACTATAAACACCTTCTGAGTGGAGAGGAGGAAGGGGATCTTTGATAGGTTTGTAAAACTGAGATAATTTTTGGAAGTGTGGAAAAACGGGTAGAAATATTATGTTTTTTGAGGATTTTGGAAATTCGATCTGTTATATTTTGAATATATGGAAGATAGGCCGTGGATAAAGCAGGTGGGAGGGTTTCTGGTTCAGGTCGATTTGGAATTTTAGGTGAAGTGTATTTCTTTATGGCTTTTTGAATGTTGTAATGGGAGAAATTGTTTGATAATAAGGCAGATGATAGATGTTTTAATTCTGATTTTAAGGATTGAGGCTGAGATATGTTGACAGCTCTGTGGACCAGGGAGTTTATGACAGATTGTTTTTGGACAGGGTGGTGGTGGGAAAGACCATTGAGGTATCTATCGGTATGGGTGGGTTTCCGATACACAGAATGTCCTAAAGTACCGTCAGTCTGTCGACTAACCAATACATCCAGGAACGGGAGTGAACCTTGCGATTCGACTTCCATGGTGAAACGGATATTGGGATGTAATGAATTTAAATGATTGAGGAAGGGAACAAGCTTTTCGCGACCATGTTGCCAAATAACGAAAGTATCGTCGACATATCTAAACCAACATTTCGGCTTGAGAACAGATGAGTCAATGGCATCTTGTTCAAAAGCTTCCATGAAGATATTAGCTATGATCGGGGAAAGTGGGGAACCCATGGCAGCTCCCGAGGACTGCTCGTAGAACTTGCCATCGTATAGAAAATATGTGGAGGATAGACAAAAATCAATTAACGGTAGCAAGTCCGTTGGAATGTTTTTGGCAGGTAACAATTGAGAAATTATGGAAAGGGTGTCTGGAATGGGAACATTGGTAAACAGTGATTCAACGTCGAAGCTGACGAGCAAATCGCATGAGTCAACTTTCAACGTTTTAAGTTTTTCAACTAAATGAAAGGAATTTAGGATAAAACTATTGGATTCACCTACAAGGGGTTTGAGAATCGATGACAGGTATCGAGAGAGTTTATAAGTAGGAGATCCGATAGTGCTGACAATTGGTCTTAGGGGAACTGAGGGCTTATGAATTTTAGGCAAACCATATAAACGGGGACATTTTGAACAATGGGGGATAAGAAATTTCTTATCTGAATCAGGAAGGGAAGAATGACGAATAATTTGTGAAATTGAACGTTCTATAGAGGAGGTGGGATCTTTTGGTAGAAGCTTATAGGAATTAGTTTGCAGATGTTGCAGGATTTTGTTATCATAATCTGAACGATTCATGACAACAGTGGAGTTTCCTTTATCAGCCCTCAAAATAGCCAAATCAGGATTTGATTTGAGTGAATTGAGAGCTTGAATTAAAGGTTTAGGGCAATTTGATTTAGGAATATTGGAATGACGAAGAATTTTAGCAGTTTCGAAACGAATTTCATCTGCTGCGAGATGGGGAACTTTATGTAGGGATGCTTCTACAGCAGAAATAATGGATGTAGTAGGAATATTTTTGGGGGAGAAGACAAAATTAGGACCTTTAGATAGAACCGATTGTTCAGCTTCAGTAAGGGTATGTGAAGATAAATTAACCACAGTATTTACAAGAGGGGTTGGTCTTGAAGGTTGGTGCTGAGGGCGTTGGGAGGCAAGAAGTTTATTGAATTTTTGAATATGACGTTTGGAATTGAGGGTACGAATTTGATCGGCTTGATCGTAGGTAATTCGGTCGAGAATCAACCAATCGGATGCTGAAAGGGTATTTGAAAGTTCAAGGTGGAGGCCAAAGAGGGTTATATTGATGAAATTGATCTCGCGTCTAGTATACTTAATTCGTTCCCGAATCAAAGCTAAACTAGCGCGTTTAAAAATGTTTTTGGATGAATGTGAATTTATGGGATGGGATATTTTAAGGAAATTGGGAATCAAATTATGATCACGACAACGACAAAGAAAAGTAAGAGAACAAAGCAAACTCACCAGTTTGGTGCGAAGATTTCCCAGGGTTCTGGATTTCTTCTTGATTTCCTCTCCGTAGAGGTTGGATATCTTGGATTGTAGACTTCCGCGGACAGCTAATCTTGAAAAATCTTGTCTTCCGGATGGATTCCGCGTCACAATAGCTCGACTTGATGCCGACGTTTCGCCAACCATTACAGGTGGCATCTTCAGGGCAGGCTTGAGGCTTGAACTGAAACTGGTTCTACTGGTTTCTGTAGCCGTATTTATTGTAGGAAAAATCCTTCACGCTACATAGTTCACTGCCTTTGTTCCGGTGGTTAACTTCGTTCCAGCCCCTGACCCTGCCGTTGTGCGATCATGTGCGAAGTTGAATTTTCGAGGATGGGTTTCCAAATGTTGGGAAGGTAATATCCTGAGTCACGGTTTAGATTATTCGGATGTTTTAGGATTTCTATAGCTTCAAGGATTTTTCGCTGATAGAAGTTTGGGGCTCGGACTAGGATTTTAGTATCTTCAAAGAGGATTTGATGATTTGTGTTAAACTTGTGTTCCGCAAGTGCAGATCTACTGGTGTCACGAAGTCTTGTACAGCGCTCATGTTCTTTCACACGAGTAGCTACTGTACGACCTGTTTCACCAATGTAGACCTTACCGCAAGAACAGGGAATACTATAAACACCTTCTGAGTGGAGAGGAGGAAGGGGATCTTTGATAGGTTTGTAAAACTGAGATAATTTTGGAAGTGTGGAAAAACGGGTAGAAATATTATGTTTTTTGAGGATTTTGGAAATTCGATCTGTTATATTTTGAATATATGGAAGATAGGCCGTGGATAAAGCAGGTGGGAGGGTTTCTGGTTCAGGTCGATTTGGAATTTTAGGTGAAGTGTATTTCTTTATGGCTTTTTGAATGTTGTAATGGGAGAAATTGTTTGATAATAAGGCAGATGATAGATGTTTTAATTCTGATTTTAAGGATTGAGGCTGAGATATGTTGACAGCTCTGTGGACCAGGGAGTTTATGACAGATTGTTTTTGGACAGGGTGGTGGTGGGAAAGACCATTGAGGTATCTATCGGTATGGGTGGGTTTCCGATACACAGAATGTCCTAAAGTACCGTCAGTCTGTCGACTAACCAATACATCCAGGAACGGGAGTGAACCTTGCGATTCGACTTCCATGGTGAAACGGATATTGGGATGTAATGAATTTAAATGATTGAGGAAGGGAACAAGCTTTTCGCGACCATGTTGCCAAATAACGAAAGTATCGTCGACATATCTAAACCAACATTTCGGCTTGAGAACAGATGAGTCAATGGCATCTTGTTCAAAAGCTTCCATGAAGATATTAGCTATGATCGGGGAAAGTGGGGAACCCATGGCAGCTCCCGAGGACTGCTCGTAGAACTTGCCATCGTATAGAAAATATGTGGAGGATAGACAAAAATCAATTAACGGTAGCAAGTCCGTTGGAATGTTTTTGGCAGGTAACAATTGAGAAATTATGGAAAGGGTGTCTGGAATGGGAACATTGGTAAACAGTGATTCAACGTCGAAGCTGACGAGCAAATCGCATGAGTCAACTTTCAACGTTTTAAGTTTTTCAACTAAATGAAAGGAATTTAGGATAAAACTATTGGATTCACCTACAAGGGGTTTGAGAATCGATGACAGGTATCGAGAGAGTTTATAAGTAGGAGATCCGATAGTGCTGACAATTGGTCTTAGGGGAACTGAGGGCTTATGAATTTTAGGCAAACCATATAAACGGGGACATTTTGAACAATGGGGGATAAGAAATTTCTTATCTGAATCAGGAAGGGAAGAATGACGAATAATTTGTGAAATTGAACGTTCTATAGAGGAGGTGGGATCTTTTGGTAGAAGCTTATAGGAATTAGTTTGCAGATGTTGCAGGATTTTGTTATCATAATCTGAACGATTCATGACAACAGTGGAGTTTCCTTCATCAGCCCTCAAAATAGCCAAATCAGGATTTGATTTGAGTGAATTGAGAGCTTGAATTAAAGGTTTAGGGCAATTTGATTTAGGAATATTGGAATGACGAAGAATTTTAGCAGTTTCGAAACGAATTTCATCTGCTGCGAGATGGGGAACTTTATGTAGGGATGCTTCTACAGCAGAAATAATGGATGTAGTAGGAATATTTTTGGGGGAGAAGACAAAATTAGGACCTTTAGATAGAACCGATTGTTCAGCTTCAGTAAGGGTATGTGAAGATAAATTAACCACAGTATTTACAAGAGGGGTTGGTCTTGAAGGTTGGTGCTGAGGGCGTTGGGAGGCAAGAAGTTTATTGAATTTTTGAATATGACGTTTGGAATTGAGGGTACGAATTTGATCGGCTTGATCGTAGGTAATTCGGTCGAGAATCAACCAATCGGATGCTGAAAGGGTATTTGAAAGTTCAAGGTGGAGGCCAAAGAGGGTTATATTGATGAAATTGATCTCGCGTCTAGTATACTTAATTCGTTCCCGAATCAAAGCTAAACTAGCGCGTTTAAAAATGTTTTTGGATGAATGTGAATTTATGGGATGGGATATTTTAAGGAAATTGGGAATCAAATTATGATCACGACAACGACAAAGAAAAGTAAGAGAACAAAGCAAACTCACCAGTTTGGTGCGAAGATTTCCCAGGGTTCTGGATTTCTTCTTGATTTCCTCTCCGTAGAGGTTGGATATCTTGGATTGTAGACTTCCGCGGACAGCTAATCTTGAAAAATCTTGTCTTCCGAATGGATTCCGCGTCACAATAGCTCGACTTGATGCCGACGTTTCGCCAACCATTACAGGTGGCATCTTCAGGGCAGGCTTGAGGCTTGAACTGAAACTGGTTCTACTGGTTTCTGTAGCCGTATTTATTGTAGGAAAAATCCTTCACGCTACATAGTTCACTGCCTTTGTTCCGGTGGTTAACTTCGTTCCAGCCCCTGACCCTGCCGTTGTGCGATCATGTGCGAAGTTGAATTTTCGAGGATGGGTTTCCAAATGTTGGGAAGGTAATATCCTGAGTCACGGTTTAGATTATTCGGATGTTTTAGGATTTCTATAGCTTCAAGGATTTTTCGCTGATAGAAGTTTGGGGCTCGGACTAGGATTTTAGTATCTTCAGAGAGGATTTGATGATTTGTGTTAAACTTGTGTTCCGCAAGTGCAGATCTACTGGTGTCACGAAGTCTTGTACAGCGCTCATGTGCTTTCACACGAGTAGCTACTGTACGACCTGTTTCACCAATGTAGACCTTACCGCAAGAACAGGGAATACTATAAACACCTTCTGAGTGGAGAGGAGGAAGGGGATCTTTGATAGGTTTGTAAAACTGAGATAATTTTGGAAGTGTGGAAAAACGGGTAGAAATATTATGTTTTTTGAGGATTTTGGAAATTCGATCTGTTATATTTTGAATATATGGAAGATAGGCCGTGGATAAAGCAGGTGGGAGGGTTTCTGGTTCAGGTCGATTTGGAATTTTAGGTGAAGTGTATTTCTTTATGGCTTTTTGAATGTTGTAATGGGAGAAATTGTTTGATAATAAGGCAGATGATAGATGTTTTAATTCTGATTTTAAGGATTGAGGCTGAGATATGTTGACAGCTCTGTGGACCAGGGAGTTTATGACAGATTGTTTTTGGACAGGGTGGTGGTGGGAAAGACCATTGAGGTATCTATCGGTATGGGTGGGTTTCCGATACACAGAATGTCCTAAAGTACCGTCAGTCTGTCGACTAACCAATACATCCAGGAACGGGAGTGAACCTTGCGATTCGACTTCCATGGTGAAACGGGTATTGGGATGTAATGAATTTAAATGATTGAGGAAGGGAACAAGCTTTTCGCGACCATGTTGCCAAATAACGAAAGTATCGTCGACATATCTAAACCAACATTTCGGCTTGAGAACAGATGAGTCAATGGCATCTTGTTCAAAAGCTTCCATGAAGATATTAGCTATGATCGGGGAAAGTGGGGAACCCATGGCAGCTCCCGAGGACTGCTCGTAGAACTTGCCATCGTATAGAAAATATGTGGAGGATAGACAAAAATCAATTAACGGTAGCAAGTCCGTTGGAATGTTTTTGGCAGGTAACAATTGAGAAATTATGTAAAGGGTGTCTGGAATGGGAACATTGGTAAACAGTGATTCAACGTCGAAGCTGACGAGCAAATCGCATGAGTCAACTTTCAACGTTTTAAGTTTTTCAACTAAATGAAAGGAATTTAGGATAAAACTATTGGATTCACCTACAAGGGGTTTGAGAATCGATGACAGGTATCGAGAGAGTTTATAAGTAGGAGATCCGATAGTGCTGACAATTGGTCTTAGGGGAACTGAGGGCTTATGAATTTTAGGCAAACCATATAAACGGGGACATTTTGAACAATGGGGGATAAGAAATTTCTTATCTGAATCAGGAAGGGAAGAATGACGAATAATTTGTGAAATTGAACGTTCTATAGAGGAGGTGGGATCTTTTGGTAGAAGCTTATAGGAATTAGTTTGCAGATGTTGCAGGATTTTGTTATCATAATCTGAACGCGCTAGTTTAGCTTTGATTCGGGAACGAATTAAGTATACTAGACGCGAGATCAATTTCATCAATATAACCCTCTTTGGCCTCCACCTTGAACTTTCAAATACCCTTTCAGCATCCGATTGGTTGATTCTCGACCGAATTACCTACGATCAAGCCGATCAAATTCGTACCCTCAATTCCAAACGTCATATTCAAAAATTCAATAAACTTCTTGCCTCCCAACGCCCTCAGCACCAACCTTCAAGACCAACCCCTCTTGTAAATACTGTGGTTAATTTATCTTCACATACCCTTACTGAAGCTGAACAATCGGTTCTATCTAAAGGTCCTAATTTTGTCTTCTCCCCCAAAAATATTCCTACTACATCCATTATTTCTGCTGTAGAAGCATCCCTACATAAAGTTCCCCATCTCGCAGCAGATGAAATTCGTTTCGAAACTGCTAAAATTCTTCGTCATTCCAATATTCCTAAATCAAATTGCCCTAAACCTTTAATTCAAGCTCTCAATTCACTCAAATCAAATCCTGATTTGGCTATTTTGAGGGCTGATGAAGGAAACTCCACTGTTGTCATGAATCGTTCAGATTATGATAACAAAATCCTGCAACATCTGCAAACTAATTCCTATAAGCTTCTACCAAAAGATCCCACCTCCTCTATAGAACGTTCAATTTCACAAATTATTCGTCATTCTTCCCTTCCTGATTCAGATAAGAAATTTCTTATCCCCCATTGTTCAAAATGTCCCCGTTTATATGGTTTGCCTAAAATTCATAAGCCCTCAGTTCCCCTAAGACCAATTGTCAGCACTATCGGATCTCCTACTTATAAACTCTCTCGATACCTGTCATCGATTCTCAAACCCCTTGTAGGTGAATCCAATAGTTTTATCCTAAATTCCTTTCATTTAGTTGAAAAACTTAAAACGTTGAAAGTTGACTCATGCGATTTGCTCGTCAGCTTCGACGTTGAATCACTGTTTACCAATGTTCCCATTCCAGACACCCTTTCCATAATTTCTCAATTGTTACCTGCCAAAAACATTCCAACGGACTTGCTACCGTTAATTGATTTTTGTCTATCCTCCACATATTTTCTATACGATGGCAAGTTCTACGAGCAGTCCTCGGGAGCTGCCATGGGTTCCCCACTTTCCCCGATCATAGCTAATATCTTCATGGAAGCTTTTGAACAAGATGCCATTGACTCATCTGTTCTCAAGCCGAAATGTTGGTTTAGATATGTCGACGATACTTTCGTTATTTGGCAACATGGTCGCGAAAAGCTTGTTCCCTTCCTCAATCATTTAAATTCATTACATCCCAATATCCGTTTCACCATGGAAGTCGAATCGCAAGGTTCACTCCCGTTCCTGGATGTATTGGTTAGTCGACAGACTGACGGTACTTTAGGACATTCTGTGTATCGGAAACCCACCCATACCGATAGATACCTCAATGGTCTTTCCCACCACCACCCTGTCCAAAAACAATCTGTCATAAACTCCCTGGTCCACAGAGCTGTCAACATATCTCAGCCTCAATCCTTAAAATCAGAATTAAAACATCTATCATCTGCCTTATTATCAAACAATTTCTCCCATTACAACATTCAAAAAGCCATAAAGAAATACACTTCACCTAAAATTCCAAATCGACCTGAACCAGAAACCCTCCCACCTGCTTTATCCACGGCCTATCTTCCATATATTCAAAATATAACAGATCGAATTTCCAAAATCCTCAAAAAACATAATATTTCTACCCGTTTTTCCACACTTCCAAAATTATCTCAGTTTTACAAACCTATCAAAGATCCCCTTCCTCCTCTCCACTCAGAAGGTGTTTATAGTATTCCCTGTTCTTGCGGTAAGGTCTACATTGGTGAAACAGGTCGTACAGTAGCTACTCGTGTGAAAGAACATGAGCGCTGTACAAGACTTCGTGACACCAGTAGATCTGCACTTGCGGAACACAAGTTTAACACAAATCATCAAATCCTCTTTGAAGATACTAAAATCCTAGTCCGAGCCCCAAACTTCTATCAGCGAAAAATCCTTGAAGCTATAGAAATCCTAAAACATCCGAATAATCTAAACCGTGACTCAGGATATTACCTTCCCAACATTTGGAAACCCATCCTCGAAAATTCAACTTCGCACATGATCGCACAACGGCAGGGTCAGGGGCTGGAACGAAGTTAACCACCGGAACAAAGGCAGTGAACTATGTAGCGTGAAGGATTTTTCCTACAATAAATACGGCTACAGAAACCAGTAGAACCAGTTTCAGTTCAAGCCTCAAGCCTGCCCTGAAGATGCCACCTGTAATGGTTGGCGGAACGTCGGCATCAAGTCGAGCTATTGTGACGCGGAATCCATCCGGAAGACAAGATTTTTCAAGATTAGCTGTCCGCGGAAGTCTACAATCCAAGATATCCAACCTCTACGGAGAGGAAATCAAGAAGAAATCCAGAACCCTGGGAAATCTTCGCACCAAACTGGTGAGTTTGCTTTGTTCTCTTACTTTTCTTTGTCGTTGTCGTGATCATAATTTGATTCCCAATTTCCTTAAAATATCCCATCCCATAAATTCACATTCATCCAAAAACATTTTTAAACGCGCTAGTTTAGCTTTGATTCGGGAACGAATTAAGTATACTAGACGCGAGATCAATTTCATCAATATAACCCTCTTTGGCCTCCACCTTGAACTTTCAAATACCCTTTCAGCATCCGATTGGTTGATTCTCGACCGAATTACCTACGATCAAGCCGATCAAATTCGTACCCTCAATTCCAAACGTCATATTCAAAAATTCAATAAACTTCTTGCCTCCCAACGCCCTCAGCACCAACCTTCAAGACCAACCCCTCTTGTAAATACTGTGGTTAATTTATCTTCACATACCCTTACTGAAGCTGAACAATCGGTTCTATCTAAAGGTCCTAATTTTGTCTTCTCCCCCAAAAATATTCCTACTACATCCATTATTTCTGCTGTAGAAGCATCCCTACATAAAGTTCCCCATCTCGCAGCAGATGAAATTCGTTTCGAAACTGCTAAACTTCTTCGTCATTCCAATATTCCTAAATCAAATTGCCCTAAACCTTTAATTCAAGCTCTCAATTCACTCAAATCAAATCCTGATTTGGCTATTTTGAGGGCTGATGAAGGAAACTCCACTGTTGTCATGAATCGTTCAGATTATGATAACAAAATCCTGCAACATCTGCAAACTAATTCCTATAAGCTTCTACCAAAAGATCCCACCTCCTCTATAGAACGTTCAATTTCACAAATTATTCGTCATTCTTCCCTTCCTGATTCAGATAAGGAATTTCTTATCCCCCATTGTTCAAAATGTCCCCGTTTATATGGTTTGCCTAAAATTCATAAGCCCTCAGTTCCCCTAAGACCAATTGTCAGCACTATCGGATCTCCTACTTATAAACTCTCTCGATACCTGTCATCGATTCTCAAACCCCTTGTAGGTGAATCCAATAGTTTTATCCTAAATTCCTTTCATTTAGTTGAAAAACTTAAAACGTTGAAAGTTGACTCATGCGATTTGCTCGTCAGCTTCGACGTTGAATCACTGTTTACCAATGTTCCCATTCCAGACACCCTTTACATAATTTCTCAATTGTTACCTGCCAAAAACATTCCAACGGACTTGCTACCGTTAATTGATTTTTGTCTATCCTCCACATATTTTCTATACGATGGCAAGTTCTACGAGCAGTCCTCGGGAGCTGCCATGGGTTCCCCACTTTCCCCGATCATAGCTAATATCTTCATGGAAGCTTTTGAACAAGATGCCATTGACTCATCTGTTCTCAAGCCGAAATGTTGGTTTAGATATGTCGACGATACTTTCGTTATTTGGCAACATGGTCGCGAAAAGCTTGTTCCCTTCCTCAATCATTTAAATTCATTACATCCCAATATCCGTTTCACCATGGAAGTCGAATCGCAAGGTTCACTCCCGTTCCTGGATGTATTGGTTAGTCGACAGACTGACGGTACTTTAGGACATTCTGTGTATCGGAAACCCACCCATACCGATAGATACCTCAATGGTCTTTCCCACCACCACCCTGTCCAAAAACAATCTGTCATAAACTCCCTGGTCCACAGAACTGTCAACATATCTCAGCCTCAATCCTTAAAATCAGAATTAAAACATCTATCATCTGCCTTATTATCAAACAATTTCTCCCATTACAACATTCAAAAAGCCATAAAGAAATACACTTCACCTAAAATTCCAAATCGACCTGAACCAGAAACCCTCCCACCTGCTTTATCCACGGCCTATCTTCCATATATTCAAAATATAACAGATCGAATTTCCAAAATCCTCAAAAAACATAATATTTCTACCCGTTTTTCCACACTTCCAAAATTATCTCAGTTTTACAAACCTATCAAAGATCCCCTTCCTCCTCTCCACTCAGAAGGTGTTTATAGTATTCCCTGTTCTTGCGGTAAGGTCTACATTGGTGAAACAGGTCGTACAGTAGCTACTCGTGTGAAAGAACATGAGCGCTGTACAAGACTTCGTGACACCAGTAGATCTGCACTTGCGGAACACAAGTTTAACACAAATCATCAAATCCTCTTTGAAGATACTAAAATCCTAGTCCGAGCCCCAAACTTCTATCAGCGAAAAATCCTTGAAGCTATAGAAATCCTAAAACATCCGAATAATCTAAACTGTGACTCAGGATATTACCTTCCCAACATTTGGAAACCCATCCTCGAAAACTCAACTTCGCACATGATCGCACAACGGCAGGGTCAGGGGCTGGAACGAAGTTAACCACCGGAACAAAGGCAGTGAACTATGTAGCGTGAAGGATTTTTCCTACAATAAATACGGCTACAGAAACCAGTAGAACCAGTTTCAGTTCAAGCCTCAAGCCTGCCCTGAAGATGCCACCTGTAATGGTTGGCGAAACGTCGGCATCAAGTCGAGCTATTGTGACGCGGAATCCATCCGGAAGACAAGATTTTTCAAGATTAGCTGTCCGCGGAAGTCTACAATACAAAAAAAAGACGTCAACTGAAGATGCTATGTTACGACTAACGAATTTAATATATGACGCATTGGATAAAGGAAAAAAACCACTTTGCGTATTCATTGATCTGAAAAATGCTTTTGACACTGTACCACATGAAAAATTATTACGTTCTTTACAGGATATGGGATTTAGAAATAACGAGTTGAAATTATTCCGCAGTTATTTATGCAATAGGTACCAAGGTGTCAAAATAAGTGATTCAGTAAGTGATTTTATTGAAGTAAAGTATGGTATTCCTTAGGGCTCAGTGATTGGACCAATTTTATTCAATATATATATGAATAATATTTTTACTATTAACTCCACCGGCATAATAATCAGCTTTGCCGATGATACTGTGGTGTTCTACGAAGATATAACATGGGAAAAGCTGAAAATTAAAGTAGAATTAGATTTGCGGAATATAAAAAATTGGTTCGATTTTAAGTTGCTCACTATAAATTTCTCCAAAACCATTTTTATGCCTTTTGGCTTATATAAAAATTCTTTGCCTGATTTTAATACTTTGCATCTTGAATCTGAAAATGGAATCGAATCAGAAATAAAATCACAAGCACATACTAAATACCTGGGAATTATAATTGACTCCCACTTAAAATGGAATTTCCAAATAGAATACATTGTTAAAAAATTGCGAATAACAGTCCATAGATTCAAAAAATTGAGAGACATTTTAGATTTGAATCAATTAAAAGTTTCATATTATGCGTTAGTAGAATCGCATATAAGGTATGGGTTGTTGTCATGGGGCGGTGCATCTAAAACTCATATTCATTCGTTGGAAATTATTCAAAAAAGGTTTATTCGTATTTTAATAAAAGAATCATACTATTGTCCAACAACTACTTTACTTAAGGAATCAAAACTAGTAGATCCCAGGCAACTTTTTTATTATAGAATATTACTGAGAGAACATCTAAAAAAGAACTTTTTAAATTTAAACGCACATGAGTATAATACCAGAAATAGAATGCGTCACTACTTACCTCCTTTTGTATATAAAACTATAGGACAAAGATCATATGCATTTTTAGCTCCGAGTCTTTACAATAATTTGCCGGAAGACTTAATAAACTCCAAATCAATGAAAATTTTTAAAATCAAATTATTTAAATACATTCAATCAGTACATAGGCATAAAATTCATTCTGCAATTGATTAAAAAACTTTACTGCTTACTCATATAAATAAATTATAATCAACTCAACAAATAAAAATTAACTAAGCGAATGTGAGTTATAAATAAATATATTTGTATATATGACAGTGATTATTAGTATATAATATAGTATGCGTGTATAAATGTGTGTAAGTAAATAATATGTCCATGTCTTATGATTAATGTATATATATATATATTTGAAATTGTATATTGTTGTTAAATATATCAAATTTTACTTTTATATTTTTGTATCATATTATCTATCACATACAAGATTCATCTTTGGTGATTAACTCTATTTATTTATAATCACTGTATTACATACACATTATTATGAATAAATCTATTTATTATTATTATTAAATACCAAGAAATTTTGGAAGCAATATAACAAATCTAGATCAAAATCTTGTAAGATGGTCTCATGTATTGGTTTGCAATAATGAATTTCACAATTCTGCATCAGTTATTTCAAAATGCCATTAGTACCAGAATAGAATGAACGATGGATCAGACACAAATTTATAGCTAAACTCAGAATAAACGCTAATAATCCAGCAGAAGCAATAATACCTTCACACGTTGATGAGATTCGATAATTTTGTATTGTTTCAGGGCGTATTTACGAGTATATATGAATGCTATAATTTGCCCATTGACTGTGAACTGACCGTGAAAAAATTCCCATATATGCTAGTAGAACTTCTGATAGAGACAAGTTCCGGTGAGATGTACCCTGTGCACCGTCAGCTGGGTGGCTGCATCATTTGTCTTTTTTGACACCGTTAACCCTTCAATAGTGTTGGCTCATTAATCAAGCTAGCGGATTCCTGGTGAATTGATGCAACGTTTGGATGCCTCTAGGTTCAGCAGAACGTGTTGTCCATACCATGTGCGGTTTATGCTATATTTACAGCTAATCTGCTATTAGCTCCATACATCACAGATAACATCGAGTCTATATTATGAATTAGTTATTACTGGCTCAATGATCTCGAATGCACACACATACAGGTTGGTCTCGGTAACATATTTACACCATAAGGATGATTTTGACCCTACAAGACGATATCAGGTAAAGGTAGATTATGGCTAACATGAGCGAATCGTTGATCCTATATGTTTATTCACCCACATACCCACAAGTTTTCAATAGCGTAATTCCGTTTTCGAATGATGATGAAGCTCATAATGCAGTTTTCATCTAATACGATATTCATCTAAGGTACCATATTTTGATCATTACAATTCATCAGATTTTACGATTATTGATTCACTCTTCAGTGTAACATCGTATGAACTTTGGGAATTTGCATAGGTATCCCCAGTTCATTGTCAATAATTTTTGTAGAACCTTGAGGCGAAAATTAACCATCAATTCGCTCATGCCCGAGGGATATTAGGAAGATCATATAATCATATTGCTGGAAAAAATATTATTCTGTTTACATGTTTATTTCATGTTCGCAATGATGATTATTGTTGCAAAAAATGCTTGAGATGAGAAATTACACAAAGAAGATATATTCGATAATTGTCGTAGTGATTTTTTCTATATTGATCTAGAACTTGCCAGAAACATGAGGTGAAAAAAACATGATTGAATGGTCAGTCAAATTCATGTGAGAGAGTGAAATGTAAGAGATTCATATTTCACGTATCGTTACATTGCAGGTTGATTTTTTGAATGTTCATATTGAATTACAACAAACGACATACTCTTTCACCCGGAAGATAACGTTTTACTCATTCAGATATCAATCTACATTTCTGGAAGGATCCATGATTTGAACTGGCAAACGCACTTATATTTGCGAGCCTTTATTCAAAACAACAGACAACTTACATAGTCATTTTATGTATAGCTTAGATGTCGGACTTCAAACGTATTCAAATTCTGACATGCCCTGTTAAGCAGCTGACACTCAATCTCCGGTTACTCTACAAGGAATGCTTTTGTTATGGAATCGTTTCTTTCCTTTATACTTCTCCACGGCAACCATAAGCAATCGATCTATCTAGATCATTATTTCCACGCTTGAAGAAAACAGAACTGAAAATCTATCCTGAGTTTTCCATTGATGAGATCCCAGTGTCGATGAAGTCACATATCTATAGCACATCATTCTTCTGCCCAAAACGCTCTTGATATGTCAAAGGATCTATTTTGTCACTCAGGTGGACATGGAATTTATTTGATATACCAAAGATGCAATATGGTTGACCCACAACTCCATTTTGTGGCACGTTGCTGCTAAAACCTGCCCGGTTTTGCTAAAACCTGCCCGGTTTTCTATATTTCTCTGATTATACGTGTTATATATGATGAAAACAGAATGAACATAATTGTTGAGAAGGAAAGGTGAAGCAATATGTAGACTGAGAGTGTGTAATGGGAAACATTAAAAATTTCGAATAATTATCTGATCCATTAAATTTAAATTGAACTTTTCGTTATACGTTATAAATGAATAGAACCTCTTGTTCTTCAGTTATCGTGGGTGAAAATTTCTTGACGGACATGTTAAACAGACAGATAGACAGACAGATAGACAGACAGATAGACAGACAGATAGACAGACAGATAGACAGACAGATAGACAGACAGATAGACAGACAGATAGACAGACAGATAGACAGACAGATAGACAGACAGATAGACAGACAGATAGACAGACAGATAGACAGACAGATAGACAGACAGATAGACAGACAGATAGACAGACAGATAGACAGACAGATAGACAGACAGATAGACAGACAGATAGACAGACAGATAGACAGACAGATAGACAGACAGATAGACAGACAGATAGACAGACAGATAGACAGACAGATAGACAGACAGATAGACAGACAGATAGACAGACAGATAGACAGACAGATAGACAGACAGATAGACAGACAGATAGACAGACAGATAGACGGACAGATAGACAGACAGATAGACAGACAGATAAACAGACAGATAGACAGACAGATAGACAGACAGATAGACAGACAGATAGACAGACAGATAGACAGGCAGATAGACAGACAGATAGACAGACAGATAGACAGACAGATAGACAGACAGATAGACAGACAGATAGACAGACAGATAGACACACAGATAGACAGACAGATAGACAGACAGATAGAGACAGATAGACAGACAGATAGAGACAGATAGACAGACAGATAGACAGACAGATAGACAGACAGATAGACAGACAGATAGACAGACAGATAGACAGACAGATAGACAGGCAGATAGACAGACAGATAGACAGACAGATAGACAGACAGATAGACAGACAGATAGACAGACAGATAGACAGACAGATAGACACACAGATAGACAGACAGATAGACACACAGATAGACAGACAGATAGACACACAGATAGACAGACAGATAGACAGACAGATAGACAGACAGATAGACAGACAGATAGACAGACAGATAGAGACAGATAGACAGACAGATAGACAGACAGATAGACAGACAGATAGACAGACAGATAGACAGACAGATAGACAGACAGATAGACAGACAGATAGACAGACAGATAGACAGACAGATAGACAGACAGATAGACAGACAGATAGACAGACAGATAGACAGACAGATAGACAGACAGATAGACAGACAGATAGACAGACAGATAGACAGACAGATTGACAGACAGATAGACAGACAGATAGACAGACAGATAGACAGACAGATAGACAGACAGATAGACAGACAGATAGACAGACAGATAGACAGACAGATAGACAGACAGATAGACAGACAGATAGACAGACAGATAGACAGACAGATAGACAGACAGATAGACAGACAGATAGACAGACAGATAGACAGACAGATAGACAGACAGATAGACAGACAGATAGACAGACAGATAGACAGACAGATAGACAGACAGATAGACAGACAGATAGACAGACAGATAGACAGACAGATAGACAGACAGATAGACAGACAGATAGACAGACAGATAGACAGACAGATAGACAGACAGATAGACAGACAGATAGGCAGACAGATAGACAGACAGATAGACAGACAGACAGATAGACAGACAGATAGACAGACAGATAGGCAGACAGATAGACAGACAGATAGACAGACAGATAGACAGACAGATAGGCAGACAGACATACAGACAGACAGATAGACATACAGATAAGCATACGGACAAATGTTAAAAAACAGATTTTTGCTGCTGGGAATCGAACGCGAGTATTCTGTGCGGAATCCAGGTATTCTACCCCCTAGACCACAGCACCATTTCTTGTATACTTGTTAATGTAAGATGTTATAACTGAGGCTACTACAATAATTGCTGTTGTTGTATTTTCCGAACGATTTTATTGAAAATTGGTTAAAAACAGATTTACATTATCTTAAATCTTCTATAAAAGTTTTGACTCGATTCAATGCATATGATTTTTCTCAAATTTTCAACACTTTAGAAAAGAGTGTGTTCGTTACACGATTTCTCCGAAAAACAATAGAGATAGTCACCCAATAGCACACGATTTTTTGTCAAAATTTGAATTTTCGTTTTTGAGTTATCTTGGGGAAAAATTTCTTGATGGAGATGCAAACCGACAGACAGACAGGCAGAGTGGCGGACAGTAGCTTAGAATTCAATGAGAAAAACTATGGGGTAGGAATTTTTGTTCCAAGACTTTTTTAATGATTTTGAAAGTGGCTTGAGTTAATCCAATATACTCATATGTCTCGTCGCGAAGAGTATAATGAAGCGTATATTTATCCATATCCAGTAACTGCAATAAATTTCAATTCCCTCCAATGTTTCCTTAGGATGTGCTAATATTATAAATATCTCATAAACATGTTTTCACTGCGAGCGTGTAAACTAGCAGCAGCGTTTTTTTTATTTGCGTCTGTAATGCCAGGCAATATATCAACTATCCTAGGAAACGATACTCATCAATCTAGATATCGCTGCTTTAAGAAGTTAAGTCGTATATCAAATTAGAATCTATTAGCAATAAATCTTCCTTAATATATTACGTCATCTATAGGAAACAATAAATCTGTAATGAATTGAAAGTTGAGAACAAGTTCTTAATACGTTATAATATAAGTTTGCAATATTATTGAATAACTCAAATGAAGATATTAAAGATGATATGAAATACTCCAATAAATCAACTGTAATTCATGGATCACTAACATTCATTGTTGGGAAATGCAGCTACCATTCATTTAGAATGGTAGCATAGCGTTATCTGGATCCAGATCTAGATGTCGATTGTCATAAAGATTATTTCCAAAAATGTTACATATGAATCACCTAATTGCTATATATATTAATCCAGGACTCGAAGAAGATTGATTAGGTTGAAATATATGAATAAGTATGATTTGGCTGATGAACTCTACTGCTCTAAGACATACAATGACAAACTATATTTGATTTCTGAGACAACTCAATTAGGTCGAGTCCGACGTATTGATATGAATCAAGGACTCAAAGAACATTGAATTGTCATTAAAGTTAAATATAGATTGTGATAGTATATTTCAGGAGAGTGAAGTCCATTAACCAGTACATGTTCAATTATTTACTTCAACATATTTAATCTCCCTTCGAGTTCTTGAGTACCTTGTTTATATTCCGTCAAGAAACGAGTTCTCTTCGTATATATATTGAGCATCACCATGTTGCATTGGAAACCAATGTTGCACGAAGTTTTCTGAAACAACTCAATGCAACCTTCAAATAAATTGAATTCACGTATTTTTTCTTGCAAATTCTGCAGCGTTGAACTGTAAATCGTATATACTTGAGATGTTCCTACATGTCGAAAACTGTGTTCCGTATTACTTATCCTTATCAAAATTAGATATATCATGGTTTGCTGTCTGGTGAGCTATCAAACTCATCAACACAATCAACCCTATTCCCATCATACCACAGAGTAATTAATCCGATCCAGCTATGTGACGTCACAATTTGATGACATCAATTAAATCGTGAAATTAGAATTTCGGACACTTCTGCGGTTCTTATGATGTATTATTTATTACCAGTATAAGATTAAATCCATACGACAAATAGGAACGGCGCAATCGTCCCAACAGTAGTTCACACATAGGGCAGGGACACATAGACATAATTTCAGAAATGCTCTGAATATTTCCGCGAAAATCCGTAAAATTTGTGTAGACCAATTGTCTCGATATTATTTTTATGCTATTCCATAAATAGTGTTCGTAATCATGGTTCAGTGTATTTTTGTTTTTGTTTTGGGGAATTCGGATCACACCTGAGGAAAAATACCAGAATTGATTTTCTAATCAAATGGTTTCATAGAAATGAATGCGTGATTCATGACAAGTACGTACAATCAGATATATTTTCCTGGCGCATTCACCATAATATGTCAATTTTGGGGAACGTGATATATTTTGAGTTCTTTACATCATTCATCTACTAATATGTCTGGAACAGGGGGAATGGATACATGATTCGTGATTCGATGTTTTCACACAGTAAGATAGTGTTTGGCTGGTTACTGATTTTACAACTGGAATATTCTGGGTTCTTGATCAATGATCATGTTTTCGTGTATTTTTGCTTTTACTTTTCAAAAACACGATCATCAGAGAGAAAATACTGGAATTTTGAGTTCTATTCACATTGCTTCACAGAAATCAACACATGACACCCACGCAGCGTCACATTGAAAATATATTCTTGCCCGTGCTCACAGCTTGTCCCATCTTTTCCGAAACAATTTGTAATTCTATTAAATTGTTTACGAAATGAAAGGTTTTTCCAGCAACCCAAATCTTTCTGTTGCATCACCAATGGTTTTGTTACTGGCTAACTTTTTGAACTGACAGTGATACTAATTTATCCAAGTGGGCTTACGTTAGGCAATTTCTAAGTTTATTTCATACAAAATTCAATTCTTAAGGTTTTATATCACAAGACAGTTGGGTGCAAGAGAAAATGAGTACCTATTTGTAGGTAAGGAATACATTTTTACAAACGACCTTACTAATTTTTTATTCTAGGAGTACCATAAAATAACGAGCAATACAATTTTTGCATGGTTTGCAGAATAAAGTGGTATCTTTTCTGGCGGATCCAGTACCCTCACCTTCAGTTGAGGGTACGGTTCGATCTTCATTGTCTGCATCATCCAGTATAGTTTTCAATCCTATCATATTTCTTCGCAAAAAATTTGACCTATATTTGTATAGCTTCAATTTCATCTTAAAACGATTTGAAATCTGTTCAGCAACATTTTGAATATATCTCGAGAGCAAATCCATGATGTTTTACAGGAAACGGGGATCCAATCAGGCAAGATCCTCGTATACTTCACGTTTCACAAATCAGAGGGCCTCCCTGAAGCATTTTGGTTCCCTCAAGTTTCCGATAGCAAAACTCTTCCAGACGCTCACGCCTATAATATTGTGAGATGAAAGATGATATCAATCTCAGAAAATCATAAATTGTAATGAGTTTCCACAATTGTTTGATCATCAGCATCTGCCCCAATGCCTGATCGATCTGTGATTTCTAAATTACTAGTATCACTTCCAACAGTTGGATGTGGTAGTCGTCTGCTGATTACAAAAAAAGATCTCCAAGTACTTAAGGTATCTCCCCGAACATAATTAATATTCAAATGCTCCTCGTCACTAGAGGTTGACACATTCGCATCCGCAGTCTGAGTAACAGAACAACGATATAAGTTATTAAAAAATCAGTAATTACCTTAATGTTTTATGAAACATTTTCTAAGGACTTGCATTTTTCGCCTATAAAGTCACCTTCTCTCTTGCCTTCCCAGCACCACCGTAATATTTGCGTTTCTTTCTGCTATTTATGGGGTACGCCGTTACTCTACGTCGATACGCTCTATTTATTATAAAATGCAGATTCATGACAAGAGCTCAGAGCAATGAGTAACAGTGTTAACAAACTTCTGATTTCTCCTAGAGGCTTGATTTTCTCAATCGAACCAAGCAGAAGACCGAAGGTAATTAAACAAGCTGATCAAATTGAGACTCGATTGGTACCAACAAGAGGACATGCACTAACAGGAAACATCACAAAACAATACAAAATGAGATTCGGGAGACGAAGATTTTCGAAACAAAAGCGCAATTATTCGAACTGGTAGATACCTACCAAGTTTCATTCAGATAGAATGCAACAATGGGTACGACAGAATTCCTTTCAGCAAGTGAATGGTAAGTACAGCATGAAATACACAATATATTTACGGCCCCAGGCGCATCGGCCTCAGGCGCATCGGCCCACCGAACTCAATCCGGGACCAAATACACTCACACGCATTCACCATAACATCTCTGTTTTTGAAGGTCATGATATATTTTCAGTTGTGTTCATTTCATTCATTTTATAGTATGTTCCGAATGGAAGAAAATATTCAGAAGGCTGCCGGTCCAAGACGCATCGGCTCACCCGGCGGATCAATCCGGGGCTAGGCTCACGTACCAAACACACTCAAAAATGATATCCTGGCGCATTCACCATAATATGTAACAAAGTTTTTGGGGCATTTGATTTAATTTTAGTTGTTTAGATAATTCAATCTATAATAGAGAAGAGGAACGTACTTGATTTGTGATGTTTCTCTATTCATTTATTTATCACATTTATTATATCTTTGAAGTATACACAGGCGGCGAAAGCACAAAAATATTAGCTACATTTGGTCAAATCAATAAATAGGTAAATTGATTCATACAAAATTAGTATCTATAGTATACAACGGAGTGAAATAGCTACTTCTGGAATAGACATAAAATAAAATGACCTACCTAGAATCATGATGATATAATGATAACAATAGTATAATTTGATAATAACTAAATTACTGTACATCATTAATGGAATAATAAGTAAAGTGCCTGCAGTAGTGTATAGACTACGTTCTCTATGAAGCCAAGGCTTCGAATAATTATATCCATACCTGCATTCGGTAGGCATAAGTTGAACAAGCGCACTCCTTCCACCAGCATCGGCACACGAACCTCGGAACCCCATACATCGAAATACACTACACAAGAAAGAGTACTATTTAGACCAATAGAATGTATAAAAGTTGAACAAGTCAATATTTGCATCAGATAAATATACCGTGAGTGAATGCAACATTATACTTACCGGAGATTTCAGAGATGAATTGGTTCTACGAAACGATAACATAAATATGACGTTGAAAATTCAGGCGCATCGACATAGTCATGTTTCTCATAAAGAATCGTCAAGTTGATTATATTTCGCAAATGAAACGATTTAACGAATGCATATTCACCTCGAATACTTGAGTGATCATTGTCTATTATAAGTGTATCATTCCTAAATACCAAAAAAGGAGGAGGAATTGGTTTTGTATTCATTCATTCCGTGTCATGTAATATTGGATATCGTCAAATAATTTCAATCACCTAATGAATTTCATCAAGAACTTGAAGTAGTCTTAATCTTTGAAGCGTTCCTAACTTACATTTCATGGTACATTATCTGAGAATACCTTTTTTATGTATGTTGTGCCGACTACGGAGATTATAATGTGGAATGGACTACAATGTATGAGGGAGGAATAGTATTAAATATATGCATTGGATTAGTGCGAATCAAACTTTCAATACTTTAATTCTTTTTAAGTTTAAAAATTAGGTACTTCTTTCTTTATATCAAGAGTCGAGCTATTCGTCCGGTAACTGAATGAAAACTTAAAATAGTTCGTTCGGTAGTTCGTGCGTCATGGAGTAGATCCAGATTTCCTAGTGGATAAGCTGATTGTTTCTTATTTATAGTATTACAATAAAATATATCCACAGTTAACTCTCATAAGATGATTTTGTATCGAAGTGAAACGTCACGTGATGCAACTGAGCTCAATCTGTATGTCTACAAGGGCAAGGGAATGAATTAATTCCAAAGAGAAACATTCAAAGACAAAACAGTACAAAAATCTCTGACTTTATTGAATGATATAGGCTCTGAACGATAAAAATAATATAGTCGGCTTACTTGCAGAACCTCCCGAGTCATCATTTGGTGAATTTTAAGTTGTTGATCATTTTAAATGCTTTGGAGCAACATCTTCTTACTGCAATAACTTTTAAGTCCATGACAGAATTATTACGTCATCTAGTAGTGAATATCAAAACCATCGAAGTCGACTGGTGTCAGAAAGTTAAGCAAAACCTCCTATGTCTGAATAATTTATAGGTTATTTTTGGTGCTGCCGGTTAAATGTCTTCTATTTTATTGATGTAATACCAAATTAAAGCAAAAAAATTGTGTTAGGAATAAAAAAATGAATAAAGTAAGAGAACATTTTGTATTTATTTGTAGTCTTGGAGTTACGAAAACTTCCAGGAAGACTCGTTTTGACTTGCCTAATATCCAGTTTTCCTTTTTTCTTCTTTATGAGAGCTTTCCTTTGGGATGAAGTTCAAATTGTCACATTATTGACCTGAATTCCTGTATTTCTCATCAAATTTCATTATGCTAACAGGATATCTCAGATGACAGTGGTGGTATTCTATTGTGTGCATGAGCATTTGTTCGCTGAGCATGATGACCTCATTTGCTCTGTATGGCGAAGATGTGATGAACCTTTCGCTTGTCTCAGTCCTGAGAAATTGTGTAATTTACAGATACCTCAAATTATACCTTAGTCGTACTCTAATCTGAAGTAACGAGTACAGTATTGTGTGGAGTACTGAAATAACTATTATTTTGTTGGTGGGATACAATGCGCCGCTATCTAAGTGCAGCTCATGCCATAAAAGTGGAAATTCATACAAACTATCAAAAAAGATTTTTCGGACTCTCTCCGATGAAGATTTAACTCCATAATGTACTCATTCATCATTTTTATTCTAGAAGAATAACATTTAATTCGTTGACAATTGTTGCTGGTGCTTTTGTCCTATTCAACATCTATATTTTTCGAAATCTGTCAATTAATCTCGATGTTCAGCCCACACTTCCAATCAATGAAGCCTGGAATAATGCCAGCTCTAATTTCTGTACTTTTTAAATGGATTGATAGAATGCGGGGGAGTCACTTAAGCAACTTGTAAGACTGACCAAAAATAATTAATTTGAGATTACTGGTTAGGAAAAAAATGAGTAAGGCTGTATATTTAATACACACTGAAATATCATTGTTCATCAACCTGCCCCTTTGAGGTAGCATTTCCATTATAACTATAGGAAGAAATCAATATTCACATATGTACGTCATAACGATAACTACCAATACCATACTTTGCTAACAATGCCAATTTTAAGTGACTTCAATTATAACTAAGTCAAGATTCGTTTTGACTAGACTAAGGTTTTGTGGTTCTATTTCATTTTATTACTACAATCCTTAGGACCATTTGTTTTAACACTTCAAAGAGGTAAAGTTATTATTAACTGGCACTTCAGAAAGATGTATCTTCATCAACTCACTTGATACATCAGAAAATAGAGATAATTTTGTCACCGACCGAAGATCAAGGTTTAGCTGAATTGAGAAAGGGAAACGCAGTATACAAGGTTTTATATGAACTTGGTGATCATGGAAACTGTTTTGGTTTATCGCATTTAGATAGCACAAATTACGAAAAATCAAAATTGAAACATTCAATGGAAAAATGTAGAATAGCAAGAGGAATAGAAGATCAGAATATGAAAGGAAAAATTGAAAGTTCATGTACAGAAATAATAGACAAGAAATCGTTAGGGTCTACAGATAATAAGTATTAAGTTAGTCAAGACCAGTGTCGTACATACAGGTCTGGAAACTCGTATGTTGGACATGAGTCTCTTACGCGTCGCCAAACTTGTAATCTCTCGCTCAGCCACTAGCTAGCGCTTGGATCGAAGTGGTAAAACGATTTCTTTCCAGAATCGCAAGCAGTGTTACTAAGTATTCTGATTTGAGAGAGGAATAGAACTGTTACTCTTGTCAAAATGTATTACTCACCTCAAAAATAACTTCCCGTTTTTCTCACACATAAAAGACCTCGTTAAAAAGATTTCTTTCCGGAATCGCAAGCATCCACTTTTTTCGCATTTCCGCATCTTTCGGCACTTCAAAAACAGAAGTTTCTTGCTGTACACTTTTGTACCCCGTTTTGCATTTCGGTACAATGCACAGTTTCGTAATTTGTTTCTAAGAACGCAGGTATTCCTTGTGTTTACAGGTCAAGAATGACTCTTCAACTACTGCGCCACCCTGTTTGGTACTACGCGACAGTTGACGCTTAGCGGAGTCACTTCTCACATAGGAAACAGCCTCGAGTTCCCAGACCTGTTTGTACGTCCGTGGTCAAGACTAAACAACAGTCAGGACAAATTTAAAATAGCGATGATGGAGAATATGAACCAAAACAGCGCATCGATAGATTCAGAGGCTTCAGAGAGGGAAGATCTGAATTGAGGTTCTCAAACGAAAAAGAAAACCCGATAGGAAGCGGTGGAGCAGAGAACAAAACGAATTGAAGCGACAAATAAGAGAACTGTATAAAGGTGTGTGAAAGACTGATGAAGGAAAGTGTGTATTGGCATTTTTTTTGTCTTTATTTTATCAGAAGCCATAATGAATTCTGATATGAACAAAAACAATTAAACCGCTCAAGTTCCATTTCAGTTCAAATTTTGCTGTAAAAACCTCGTTATTTCGTTAGATTCTCCAAATTTTGTGTTCCATCAGAATTGTCTTTCAAGTCATTGGAATTTGATAGGGATAACAGACTTGAGTTACTACCGTTTTTTAATAAATCCACCTTGGTCTTTAGAGCTTTAATTTGAAGTTGTTTCTCATTCATTTCATCCCTTGAAGCTCCTTCCAAATGTGCCTCTGCTTTTTTCTCTAATGCACATTGTTCCTTCAATTCCGCAAGTCTTCGTATGGCCTTATCTTGGCTTTCAACCAACACAGATTGAAAAAAAATTAAAAATAATCATTAATTAATACAACAGATCTCGACATACAGTTTGGAATATTATTCTGTTGCCTGTTTAAACATTAGTTGGTTGAATTTTTCAAAACTAAATAGTTCTGGACAGCTGTTTCGCCTTATCTGGTTATCAGCGGACCGAGTAGTGCTGTGGTGTCACACATCTTTGCTGAGGTATATATTACGATCAACAGAAAGTGCTAGAGGTTATACAACTAACGCCATCTAGCCGGAAGTATATGTCCCTAAGAAAAATAGACAATGTGGAGAACATTGACTGAATGAATCTTCCATACCTCATAGGAGTCACGGCATGCAATTTTAGAACCGAATGTGCTAGAGGACGACAAAAATTAATGCAAAATAAATAATTGATTTTTTTGCAAGCCATTTATCGAATGCAACGTCTGTAACAAGTAGTTACTTAGTTGAATATAGGTACGATTAATAAACAGTTTGGTTGCGTTTTTGAACTTCATTTATGAAAACGATACAATCATTAATTATTGTAGATCTAGGAACGAACATGAATATCACTACTCAATTCTATTTTTCGATTGCAATTACATCGACACAATCTCTCCTCATCCTCTGCATAATCCCCATCAAATGAAACTAGCGAAATATCTTCAAGGTATGTATTAAAGTGGCAATTCCTCCGCTGAAATATCAGTCTGTATAGCAAATACCAATTTCATACTCCGCATCTTTGCATAAATCTAATAAAAAGAAACATTCTGCTTAGTGAAATTTGCTTCCTCATTCGTGAATATTGATATTTATAAAAAATATCCAGTAAATCTTCTTACCAAGAATGCGAAACAACTCCTCACCTACACGAGAAACCTTTCTTGGTGGATAAATAATTTTGTAGCTGCACATTATCTCCCTTCTATATATTTTCGAGCATATTGTTAAAGAAATCAGATTTCATTCGATGGCGTCTGCGAAATTGCGTCAATACTGGCTTTTTAGTTGCTTTGTGTTATACAACGGAACGATGTTCGAGCCCTTTAGCACAATATAAAAAGCGAAAAATTATAAAATTGAACATCAGAGACACATCTGAATTCTCCGTTCTTGTATTTGAATAAATGAACAAGCACTCGAGAAGTGAGTGAGAACTTTGAATAATTGATCAAAGGTTGCTATGAGCAGAAAGGCGATGAATTATTGACAATAAACCCTTCCAGCATTTTGTAGCCCAAACAATTGTATGCGAAGTTTCCTAACGAGTTTTTTCATACACGTCTCATTCAGTCCGAATTTGATCTTTAGTATTTCATTTCCAATGAATGTCTCGTCTTGTTTTTCATAAGAATGAACAATTCAAAAATCTATAAAAGATCACTTCAAGGAGATAACATGAATTTTGTATTAAATTTATAATTATTTTATTGTTGTCAACTGATTTCACAACTCAAGAGTTGACATTCGTTTATCTAGGATGACAACGGTCTTCTTCAGAGTATGGATAGGTATTTTAACACTATCTAATATAGTCCAGTCAATAAGCTGGGGAACTTCCTGAAAAAAAAACAAGAGGTCGTATCAAAGAAATTCTTTTTGCATAAGGTTTTGTGGCCGATTTGAATCGTTCGTAAGGGTAGAGCTAAGTAGACACGGCCTCCCATTCACCCCTAAACGCTAAATTAACCCTATTTTCACATTATTTCTCAAGATAACTTTGAATTCATGAAAAAATGGGTTCTAGGGGTCGCTGAACATGAATCTGAGGTAATCTTTCCGGGAAACTCATTCAAGAGCTGAAAATCAGGGAAATTTCGTAATTTTCATACAAAATTGCTCATTTAACACGCGATTATCGTCTTGAACATAAAAGAAGTTGGAAGTCGCGTATTTCGATCCAAAGTACATCGAAACTAGTAAAATTGCGGAAAACTTTGGAAAACATGGAAAGAAAATCCTCCCACGTCATTGAAATTATCGTGTGATGAGTCGCTATAGGGGCATTTGTGATCGCTGATTACAAATTAGATAAAAAAATTGAAGAATATCGTTTTCCGAAGAAATTTTTTTTATGAAATCTTATTTTTCTTGAATGTAATTTGTTGAGTGTCCTGTTGATTAGAATTGGTGTTTTCTATGTGCATGTTGAATTACAAAAATTAGAAGTGATGTAAAAAGAAACAATTGTTTGAAAACTCCGGAAGATCAAATCAAATCAAATCAAATCAAATCAAATCCATGTTTATTGATCAAATAATAATAATAACACTATACATTGTGTGAATAAACATTGGGAAACCCACAGAAGCAACAGGTGTTGCTTGTACGTGGGGGGAGACATGTAAATAATTAATAATAATTAACATAATTGAAAATACTGAAAATTAACAATTTTAGAATATAAATCAATGTAACAAAAAAAAGATATATAGAAGTAAAAGATCATTCTTGATGCAAATAAAATAGATTAGGATTACTGTTGAACAATCACACGAACTTTTAGTTTTTGAATGGCATTATCGAATATTTGAGTGATTCTTTCACGTGGTTGACTTCTTCTCAATTTATCTACGGCTTTTTTATTTGTGAAAGTGATTTTAGGGAGTGTATGCTATCTGATAGGGAGTTGAGTACAGTTGGTCCCAGAAAATTATAGGACCTCTGACCTACATTCTTGGAAGCATGTGGTATCATATATTTATTTTTATGGCGTGTGATATGCTCATGGCTCGACCGACTGAGTTTTCCCTTCTCCTCAAATTGGTTCAGCACAAGTATCTTATAAAATAATTGTCTCAGGTCGAGCATCCCAGATTCTTCATATAACTTGTCACTACTATAGCGGAGAGGTTTGTGTAACATAAGTTTTAAGAATTTTCTCTGTATCACGTTTAATGGACGCAGGTAAGTTTGGATACCCCTCCCCATCCTATTAGGCAGTATGTTAAATGACTTTGTACGAGACTATAATAACCTATTTTGTTTTTGCTTCAAATGAACATTCACAAACTTGTATAAATCGCAACAAAGATACTTGTATTTTTATAATGTTCCTCCATTTTTTACATGATCCTAATGTTATTTTCAAACGTTTTTGATGTCAAATTCGCAATTATCGACCACAAGAACCCCTACAGCGACTTATCACACGATAATTTCAAAGACCTGGAAAGATTTTCTTTTCAGATTTTCCACAGTTTTCCGAAAATTTCCCTATTTTTGGTCTACTTTGGATCGAAATACGCGACTGGAACATCTTTTATGTATAAAGAGATAATCGCGTGAAAAATAAGCAGTTTTTTATGAAAATGACGAAATTTCCCTGATTTTCTTCACCCTATTGAATAAGTTTTGCGAGAAAATGACCTCAGATTCATGTTCAGCGACCCAAAAAATCCATTTCTTTATAAATTCAAAGTTACCTAAAAAAATAGGGTTAATTTAGCGTATAGGGGTGAATGGGAGGCCGTGTTCACTTAGCTCAACCCTTACGAATGATTCAAATTGGACATAGAAAATTAGGCAAAACAATGTTTCATACGACCTCTGCTTTTTTAAGTCGGCCAAAATCCCAAGCTTATAGACTGGACTAATAGTAAATATAATATTTACCTTCGATAATATGTTTCAATTTTCAGGACAAACAATACTCAATGATATGCTTCTAAATTAGAGTAGTGGAAACTATTCACTTCCCTCACTATACGTGCTATAAGGGAAATATTATAATGATAACGGCAACATAATGATGATAACACTAATAATAATAAGGGGGCGGTAGCACCTTGTGAATGGTACTTATGACATTCATCTTTACTTTTTCGAATGAAACTATTATAGTATCTCATTGAACCATTATCACAACAGTATTTTTCTGGTTCAAAAATATACAGGGTGTTTCAGTTTTTTCGTTCATAACTTCGATAAACTATAGAACTTCCAAAAATAATAGGGGTCTTTCATATAACATTTTTCTCTAAATTCCGAGATAAAGGGTGTTGAAGTTTTGAAAAATTATCACATTTTCTTCATTATCTCCCAAAGTAATGAAGATTTTTGGATCAAACTTTGTATATTTTAGTTTTACTAGATGAGAAATTTTCCACAAAAACAATATATTTGGCTCATACGTTTCAGCACACATACTAACGGCCGCCGCATTTTCGTTTTTTGGAAACTAACCACGAAGACATGTGGGAGGAAACTCCATTTAATGAGAGAACAAATGCAAATACAGTTGGAAGATTGTCGTGCCCATTTTGGAAGACAAGTACGAGAATGGCTAAATAGGAAGTAAATGGTTCATTTATATGAATTTTTTTTTCGTTACGGATAAATAGGTATTTAAATACTTTTTTACTTTTTAAATAGTCCTTCAAAAAAAAATCCGTGAGATAGCACTGATTAGAAAAATCAAAATAGCTCGAATAAAAAGCCTCTAAGGAAAATTCATCAAGAATACTTTTTTATAGAAAATGAATCAAAATTTCCCAATTTGTATACAATAATAATTTCCGACCATTGGCGTAGATTTCAAGGGGTTTAAATGGGTACAAAACCCCATAACTACGCTACTGTATTTGTCTCAAGAACATTTTGTCACCAAAAAAACTTCTCATTCAGTAGAACTGAAATTCACCAATTTTGTTTTGGTCAATTTTTTGGTTTTGTTACTTGTTTGAAGAAATTTCGTTCAATTGGTAAAAAATAAATTTTATTTCAAAGAATTGACAATGTTTTTCACCATAAAAATTAATTTTTCTCGAAAACGGTCAAGTTTGGAGCTTATGAGACCAAGAGTACTTTTTTTTGTGTAGAAAACATTGGCGGTTCATATGGGCATCTCAAACAAAACCGTACTTTTTCCAGTGGCGTAGAAATTGGGGAGAAAAACAACTACTACCCCTTCAAAATCTTCACCAATTATGAATTTAAAAAAATTTTTTTATTGCCTACTATAAGTAGAGATTGTTTACGAAAGCTATTCTCTGTACGATAAACGGTTCCGGAGATATTCGCAAAGAACAAAGTATCTCGAAAACGAAGTGATTTAGAGAAAAATTTAATATGAAAGACCCCTATTATTTTTAAAAGTTCTATCGTTTGTAGAAGTTATGAACGAAAAAACTAAAACACCCTGTATATCATACGCATACATTTAACCATTAGAAGTGTTCAACATTTTTATTTTAAAACCTAGTCATCGAGCTTTGACGTCACATGGTTACATTAGATTGACAGTAGAACTGGACAATAGATTTTCGGTCCCTCCCTACAGATATAGTCCAGGCATTCAAGGAAGAAAATCGACGCTTTTTGTACGAATTTCGACAAATTCTAATTTTGGTCTATTCTCATGTATTTTGACGCGCCGAACACGATAGTGTTTACATCTGGATTAACTCTGTACTCGAAGAACTATGGAGATTTTGTGGAACAAAAAAATTCTCGATTTTTTGCGTTTTGAGAGGAAACTATGGGTTGTATGAGAAAATATTTAATGGAAAAATTAATACGCGATTCTTGGCTCTGGTCCGAAGTCGATTCGAAGTCGTGTCTCAAGATATGGCCCATTTAGTGTGTTTTTTAGCACATTGAGAAATTTAGTATATATGTCAGAGAGTTTTTGCATTTTTCATATTCTGTTCTTTAGTATTTTGATCTACCTCATCGGCCATTTTGAAAATCCAAATTTTGCGAATTTTAGACGAAATACTCATGTTATCGATCTAAATTCAAATTGATTCGAAAGATATCATTATTCTACACCTGATATCAAAAATTGAAGCATTTTGTTCATAAATAGAAAAAACAGTCACATATACACGTTCACACGTCTACATACACTCGTACATTCAAATAAAACGATTATAAGCATTCAGTTGCATTTTAAAATATTTAAAAAACTATAATTTCGCACGCGGAATCTATTGTATCTAGTTTTGTATGATGAAATTCGTTATAATTTGGAATTGTGAACGAATCGCCGTACGCTGTTCTGAACTTAGACAGCCGATGTATTTATTATTTTGTGTAATTACCTGTAACATTATCTAAATATTAATTAATCATTATTATACATACCTTGGCCAAAGGTTAACGAATAAACTCTACTTCGGACTGTTCCTTGGAGAAGGTGGATTTTCAATGCGGTGGTCTTGTAACCGTTATATTCTCATTTTGACTGTGTAATATCACCTCCGAACAATAATCATCTCAGCTGTGCAATAATTTCGGCTCCAGAACCATATCTTGGAAACTTAGCCGTTCTAATACTTCTTTCTTTGTTCCTAATGATTCTATCAGCAAAACCAAGTCCAGAATTTTCTAAGATCTTGTTAATGTATGTGGATTTTTCACGGCGGTCCTGCAGGCCGTCGATGAATTCTTTCATCTCTCATCTTCTAGCATCACATGTTGGTTCCGACCGAATGTTGGGACAGCTTTTGTTAATCTGGTCTGCCGAAACTTTCTCACTTTAGACTTGGTAGCTGCTCCACAAGATCTTTTCGTGATATATCCATCTTTGTTGCCTTCTTGGCGAAACATAACAGCTCTGATTCTCTTTCCGGTCGACCACTCAGCACGTTTTGTTTCAACTCAGGAACACTAGCAACTGCACATGAAGAACAACATCACTTCACTATTCATCGGTAATGGAACTGAATAACACGAATGCAACTGTCCTGATTAGAGCATGTGACAATCCCATACACGGTGCTCTACAATGAAACAGGGTATTTTAGGGTTTCCACAGCTCAAAACCATTATTTCGTACATTATGTTATTCGCAAGAAGCCTTCTAGAATGTCACGTTCCATAATGAAGCTTTAGATATGGATTCTATTTAGTAGAATTCAATAAAATGCCATGTATAGAATATGGAGCATTTGTAACTCACTATTATGTATTATTTCTCATAACAATCATTGGTACTACTATTTTTACTTTCATAATTATGGGTAGTATATAGTGTAAGGTAAGGTGATTAATGTTGCAACCGATTTAAACATTTATGAATTGTTCTTTTCTTTAGATAATGCCTGTGTGCGTGTTTGTGAATAATACATTGTAAACGATTGAGTCGTTCCTATTGAACATATGTGTTTGAGATTTTGCAGATCGCTTTAAACTGGTGAAAATAGGAATTATTGTATTGTTTTTGGGTGCTGTGGTATTTTTGATATACTTCTTTATTTTTCGAGTGGAATTATATTATTTTATCGAACAACAATGTATTTCTGGTCATAAATACACATCACACGCATACATTCATACGCAGATGTGTCAGAAATTCCCATTTCGAGATTCGCTGACGTCATCAAGAGGTGCCGTATCAACAAAAAATAGAAGGCAATTGTGCGAAGTGAAAACTTTATTCCAACTACTGGTAACCGTTTTCGCAGTTATAACTTTATAAATGATGATTATTTATATCATGGTCTGAGAACATATCGCAATTGGATAGAACTTGGTGCTTTCCTCTCAGTAGTGATCAAAATGGACAATTCTTATAACAAAACGCCTGAATCATGAATTCCACATTCTCTTTATGCAGCGATTTTCAACCTATGAGACAATCTCCCATAGGGGGCGTGATAAAACTGAATGAGTGGAGATAAATATATCGAGAAGGGAAAAAAATTATTGTGAAACGTATTTCATTTAATGAAAGAAAAGCAATAAAATACATTCTGACATAATAAAAAACAAATACACATTCACACTGATATAATACACTTTTAAATAGGTTTGATTGTATCTGAACTGCACAATGTATTAATTAATTAACTTATCAATATTAAATTGAAAACCAGATAAATACTTATTAGTGACTCCCTTAAACCTGTCTTGCAGAGCCAAATTCTTCGAAAGAAAAATGACACTCTAAGCTCTCTTCCTATATTCAGCTGAGATCTATATTTTGTCTTCAACGCAAACACCGCAGAAAATCCGGTATCGCAAAGATGATATCTTGAAAATGGTAGTAGTATACTAAGCGCCTTCAATTTCCTTGCGAAAACTCAACATCCAGCCTTGCCCCAAGGATTGATTTATTACTAAATTGTCTTTTGATTCCGTCACTTGCCAGGAAGTCTATGAAGATTCCTTCTCCGGCAGTTCAGAGACCTCCGGGAGTATTTTGAAATGGATCCCTAACCGTCTAGTGATTTGCTACCAAGTTGAAGTCAGCAAGAAAATACTTTATGAGGCAATCTAGATGTAGTTATTCGATCTATATATTAATTAAGTTTGAATATTGATGAGTAGAATTGATGTGTTGTTGAGTTCAGATGTTTTAAATAAAACTCGAATGATAATTGAAGAAAAAATGAGGAGATATTATATTCAGCATACAATATTTTATCATTCTTATCGTTCAATTCAATAGATTTCAGTACAAAACTAACTTTAAAGTAATTTTTAAGGTTTGTTATCAAATTCGTAGTGTAAATTTAGCGTCAAAATACCATTAAATTGGATTGAATTAAGCAGAAACTAACATTACAGCATGATTTCAGTGAAATTTACTGTATGAGGGGAGGCGCGATGGGAATTGTGATTCAAAATTGGGTTGCAAATACTGAAAGCTTGAGATGCACTGATTATATTTCAGCTTCAAATCACCATTCTATCATTTGTGTATTTCATATGATATGTAAAAAATTGCAACATCTTCACAATTTTGTTTTCAAAACATAATCTTACTGAAATTATAATGAAAATCCATTGCAAAAGCCGCTCCAAAAAATTTTGATTTTCTATTCCGCGCCAAGAGCTACTTTATATAACAGCATCTGCTCATAATGTACGAAGCACAGATTTGACTGTTCACATGTTTTGAGTTCGGTTACCAAACATACGCTGAAGCTCTTGGATTCTATTCAGAAGAGAACTATTCGTTTGATTGATGGTGTCACACTTACGAGTTCGTTGACCTCTCCCTTTTCTAAAGATGTTTCCATGGTCAGTGTTCATCAGAAATTCCGCCTTTTGTTCCACTACGTCAGACTATAGATAGGCGGACTAGACGAGCTCAAACTAGTCACCCTTCTATTGTCAAGCTCGAGATCTGCCAAACTTCTTCCTACCAGACTTCATGTTTTATCGAACAGCGAAGTTGTGAAACTCGTTACCCAGTGAGGTCTTCCCTAAGGCCTAAAGCCTCCAAACCTTCAAGAAAAATACGAATGTGTATCTCCTCTCTTTACATTCCACTACTGGCTCACACGATGTTCGTTGAACATTATAAGTTTTCTCCTTCGTGTAGTCAAAGTATATAAAAAAAAGATACGTGTGGCACTCGGGGACTGCCGCGGTAAAGCTATTGCATAGCATTTTTTCTCAACTTATGCAATTATAATTATTTATTTTTTTAAATTTATGCAGTATTTTTTTTTCTTTGATATTTTAATTCAAGTGTTTTCTTTGATATTAATTCAAGTTACACTTTTTGAGCGTGGTGACCGATAAGAAAACAAATTTTTTTCTTTTATTGAATAAATGAGAAGTTAATATCGTTTAAAATATTTTTATTATCTTACAATACATGTAGGTTATTCAGGAATTTGTTATCATTGAAACTATAGGCTTATGGTTACTGAATAACTGAAATAAGAGACATAAGTCTGAGACTCGATATCCTCTAAATATGTGGAAAATACCCCATCAATGGTGGTCCCATATTTTGTTGTGGATTCTTGTGGATCATTATTCATTTTTAAATTCAATTTTTCCGAAAGAAAAGTTGTCAACCGCTCTGATTTTTTATCAGCAAAGTTGATGTTGAAATCTCCAGCCAAGATAAGTGGAAATTTATTACCATTTGTACCAAGTATTTTCGACCCTTCTTCAGTGTACCCCAGTAAAATGCGATGAATAAAATGCTCTACATCGTCCAATTTTGGATTCGTAGAAATGTGAATTGCTACCATGACTATGTGTAGGCCATTTCTAAGTATGCATAAGCACGCACAAATATCTCCAACAAATGAGCGCCTAACATTAACATCGCTAACGTGTGCAATATTTATCTCAATATTCGGAGTCATAATATTAGTAACATTATTATTATTTTGGTAAATAGCTACTAGTTAGTTCCTGTTATTTTTCGTTACGGAATTTCTTGATTCGGTCGCCGCGCTCAAAGCCCGCGATAAAAGCTATATGCCAATATATGCAATAGCTTAATAGAAACAGGTACTCTCAGGTCTCTGCTACGCGCGTCTAACGTATAAACTCTAACTGACGCCTAGCATGCTCCTCGAGGCATATGTCAAAATGATTTCGTTTGTAGCTAATTACATAGAACGTCTGGAGTCTATGCAATTATGTTTTTAGATAATTCGAACCTTCTAATTTCGATAGGCCACGTGAAAATCCCGGAGTCTAAAGCGCTAGAGTATAACATTCGTATAAAATAGAGAAATTTCTCACTTTTAGAAACTTCAAATTAATTGATTAATTTGACATCTTAGGTTATGTTTCGTTACGAAATTTCTTGATTCGGTCGCCGCGCTCAAAGCCCGCGATAAAAGCTATATGCAATAGATTAAAAAGTGTAAAGCCCAATTTTATTTGTGAAATTTGATAACATAACGAGTCTCTAAGCTGCAATAACGTGTTATGCCCTGTTCTACTACTAGATGATCGTAAAACTAATAACATTAGGTAAACCACAATTTGCATCCCCACTACTTAGCATGATATTCGATAGTTAAAAGCAATTGAAATGAAGGTGGAATGCAATATACTCTACAATCAATCAGACATCAAATAGATCTCATGTTATCAAATAAGTGATTGTAACAAACCTGTTTGTTGGTTATATGACTTCCAAGGTATTTCCAAAAAATGAAACACACATTTTCTTATTTTTCGATTTCTGTTTTAGTCCGTTACACATAAACATCATCATAATCTTGAGAATCTGAAGAACCTGTATAAATAACCAATTCGCAGATGATGAAACATGAATCATAAGTTAAGAACGCTTTAAAAATTAAGACTCTGTAAGTTTATTATGAAATTGGTTGAGTAATTTTACCAAATCCAACTTGACACAACGAGTGAGGGAGGTAACGCAATGAATTGATCACAATTTTATCCTCATTATCATTGAAATCATTTACGATGCTAATCTATGATGTCTATATCATCTCCCGTAGTGAATAGCAGCGATAATGCCCGTTGTTCATGTCACAATTTTGAATCACTTGAGCATTTCAGTGGCTTCATGAAAATCACTTTTTGATAACAACATTATAATATTAGGACCATATGCATCGTTATGATACCAGAATTACTTCAAAGTTAGGCATTCAAAATGGACATTATTATGTGACGAAGAGTGATCCCGCAATCAAAAAATACGCCAGACATAGACGTAATGAAGAGCTGCAGTAACAAGTGTAAATTACATTCATATGACATACTACAAAGTTTATTACATGCCATAAAGCTGATGATGATATCCCATTATAAAATATACAATATTATCCAGTTATTTGAAAATATAATGTAGATCCACATTAGTGGGTGAACTATTATTCTGGAAAATAGAATTTTACTCTTGAATAAATTCCAGTTTTCATGTCGGTCCGAGTATATGCTAAATGTGTGATGCATAATTTTGTTGAACTGACTTTTTACCATATACGGGGGTGTCCGAAGGGAACGAGGAACCTCCATGAGGCTTTTTCCAATGGTAGCTATAAACATTTTGCATAATCTAAAATCATTTTCATCATTTACAGAGTGTTGTTATACCGGATGACACACCATACGAATGTTTTTTCAAATGAAAATCATCATATTTCAGCTTCTGCTGAAATCCATTTTTTCTCTGGCAGAATTTGTTATAATTTTGATAGGCGAAGTATGAACTATTTAGATTTATGGTCGAAGAAACTGAGAAAAAGCGTGACATTTGAAAATTTATCACGACCTTACCTTAGTAAATATATTAGGGATTGTCCAGTCCTGGATTTTCATTCTTGTGCTCATTACTGAAACATTTCGAAATACAGTATGCAGGTGTGTTCAAACGCAAAACAGGGAATAACTCAGTGTTTCCGGATGAATAACCCTGTTTCTTTCTAAACCAAATTAGTACTGGACTTGGTCAAAAACGTGTTGGGAGCAAGAAAGCTTCTGGGACCGAGAAAAAGCAGTAGATGGTCAATCTCAATCACAATTACCTCAGAAACAATTCTATTCAATTGATTGGATTTTTTCTGAATGCACCAGTCACAAGATGAATGGTGAAATTAGTTTTGTACTATGAAATTCCATATTTTTTGTATCCATTCATTGGAACACTGTATAAACATAGGACCTATTTATGGAAATTACAGATTTGATCAATGTTGCGATCTTGAATAAAACAACTACCTACGACAGCATTATTTTCATTAATTTAATAAATAAACTAGTTCATTGGTGGAAATCAAACTTTCAATACAAAGAAATAATATAAATCACAGAATACTACAATTACGTCAAACAAACAAGAATGCATGTTTGCTTAGAATGCAAAATGGCAGTTTGACTGTCAACGAATATTTTCTTTTATACTCCTCCAACTTGAAAAAAGTTATAACAGCTGCAAAATCTACATGATGATGAATATATCGAAACGGAATGAAAGCATCGTGTAATCTGATCAATAATATCACAAATGAACATGGAAAAAAACTGTTTAAAAAAACTACAAATACTCAACGAAACTAAAATTGACATTGTTGATAAATTAATATAAGCGGAATACAAAACAAAAATTGTCCTAGTATGAATGGGAACATATCATTCGATTTAGACTCCATATTTCTAAATAGTACAAATGAAACAAATAACGTACATGATCAATCAATTAAACAGAGGGAAGGCAGGATTAGATATAGATTAGAGTTCATCAAAATAACAAAGATGCATTCAGCCTCACCAATTACCCCTATAGCGAATCTAATGTTTGCCACAGGTTTATTCCCAACTTAACTTAAAAACACAATAGTGTCTTATTATTATAAAAAAAGGTGATGAATGTGAAATCTATAATTATAGACAAACAGCACTCTATCGATTATTTTAAAAATGTTTGAGAGGATAATTACAACTATTATTACTTAAATTTTTCATGAGAAAAAATCTTTCAGTCCTATAAAATGCCTATTTTCTGAAAGTTCTATATTCAGCAATTATTGTAAATAATTGTTCTATCCATGTATGATTTTACCAATAAATGAATGTTGACGAGCTTGTATTTTATATTATAATCATATTTTACTCACTCTTCAGTGTTCTTAACATATTTGGTGCCCTGTGGAATTTTTCTTGAATGAAGAATATCATTATTCTTATTATTATTATTATTACTATTTTTATTCAAGTTTATAAATAATGAATTTGTATTACTTAATGCCTGTTTCTATTCAATTCAATATTATGAGTTGAATGATTGAGATGACCATCCGACAATTTTATTCCTGCAAGACCACTGAGCGCATGTTAGGAATCCACGATAATATACTACTTGAAGGAATAAACATGTTTTATGCAAATATCCTGAATTAATTCCATAAAATTCGTAGAACATTCACTCTCTCATAACATTCCAGAACCTTAGCACGTAATAAAGTTATATAAAAATGTAATAAAGCTCCTTAGCTGCTATTTTTCCAATCCTCTTCTGCACATAATGAAATCATAGATATTCCGAGTGCGTCTGTTTAATACTAAGCGTCATGAGGTTTGGAGAAATTTAAATCGAATTTTCCTAAAGCTAATGTAGTCATGTCATCCCTTATCTGTGCGGTTACGTCCTCTATCGCCCCCACTCTCTTCGCGTTATCAGACAATCTGAACCGCTGCACCCACGTTGCCAATTACTATTCTTATTTAGATAAGGAACTCAGTGGATTCGCGGCAATGAATTAGGAACACATCCAAAAGAGTATATATAAAACCTAAATTACTTCACCCTTATCTGCACAAACATTCCAATTTAGTCGTTGGCAAATTCAGCATTCTGGTAACATTCTGGTGTTCTGTTGGCTTCAATTAAAATTCCGAATTTTGCGAAGGAGAAGAATGGAATATTCGATCGTTTCTATAGTTTCAAACCCTTTTCATTGATCTCTCCAGAGTAGATGGCAGGTATTCGGAAGATTAATATAATTTGCACCCAACCAAGCTTACTGAAAAACATACAACAATCAAGTTCCTTAATCTCTGATAAAAGCTGTGATTAATAAATCAAGTGACTTCCCTCACTTTTGTTAGTAAAATTGCTTGGACACGTCCATGGGTCGAATGTAAATGATTGTAGGAACAGAAAATATATTGGATGATTTAGGAACCGATGATATAGAAAGAACAGAAAAATCTGCAGCAATGCACCGTTTTTCAGAAAAAAATAAAATCTCATAATTAGCACCATGTTTATGTCGAGTTTTCGACTTCAAAAGTACATAACAACCAGCCTAAATATCATGGAATATGATGTTTCCAACTATATTTTCATATTTCGGTTATGAAACTCAGTAAAAATACAAATTCAGTAATTGGTGAACAGTATCCTCCATTTAATTATAGCCTCCCTGTAAGGTATTTTGTTTTCCTTCCGTCTGAGATGTCGTTGTCATAGATATCTTAGTTCCGTTTTCATTTGGAGAAACTATTCTCCAAGAAATCTGGACTTAATGCTATTTCCATTTGGCAATCTATTGATGTTAGGTTATTGAATGTGTATTTTTGTTAAATGCGTTCTGTGGAACAGCGTATTTTCCTAATTCTTTTTGTACATCCAAGGGTCAATCCATAGGTCTGAAGTTTTTGAAAGTGTATTTTTGTAACATGCATTATATAGAACTGCCTATTTCCTTCATTCTTTTTGTATTTCCAATCGGCAATTCGTAGGTCTGAGGTTATTGAAATTGTATTTTTGTTAGATGAAGAATGGAGGAAATAGGCACTTCCAATAACCTCAGACCTACGGATTGCAGTTTGGAACTACAAAAGGGATGAAGGAAATAGGCAGTTTTACATAATGCACGTAACAACCATACACTTTCAATAACCTCAGACCTATGGATTGCCGCTTGGAAGTACAAAAACAATGGAACAGAATACTTCTAACAAAAATATACTCTCGATAATCTCAGACCTACGGATTGCCGTTTGGAACTACAAAAAGGAATATGCAGTAACAAGAATACTTTCTCAATAACCTCAGACCTATGGATTTTCGCTTGGAGATACAAGAATGAGAATAATAAGCTGTTGTACAGAACAACGCATTTAACAAAAATGCACATTCGATAACATAAGAGCTACGAACTGCCGTATGGAAATAGCATTAAGTTCAGACTTCTTGAAGAATAGTTTCTCTACGACTTACCCAGATGAAAACGGAACTAAGTTATCTATGACAGCGACATCTCAGACGAAACGAGAATGAAATAACTTGTACGGAGGCTACAATTAAATGGGGGATACTGACTATCAATCACTGAATTTGTATTTTTACTGCGTTTTATAAATAAATAAATAAATAAATATTTCTTCATTGCTATTATAAAAATTTTTTGACAAAACAACATTTTTTGAGCAAACGTCAGAACACAATGTTAAATTTAGACATATAAAAGTAGAGACAATCAAATATAGACATATCTACGTAAATATGGACTTAGAATTAAGAAATTCGTTCACCGTGCAAAAGGAATGTTTTAACAGTTCTCCCTTGATTTTATGTTCAAAAAGTTTTATGTCAGAAATAGATCTAACAGAAACTGGCAAATGATTGTACAATTTAAATGGCATAATTAAATGACTATTACTTGTAATGGATAAGTTGTGATGAGGAAGTAGGATTTTATCTTTATCTCTTAAATTATAATCAATGCTTCTATTTGAATAAGTAATAGAATTACTCAAATATGATTTTATGTAAGTTAAACAAGATAATATATATAAAGATGGTATTGTCAATATATTTAAATATTTAAAAAGACTTATACAAGAATCAGTAGGTTTTTTATGAAGCATAGTTCTGATTATTTTCTTTTGTACAACAAATAAATATCGAGCATTAGGTGAGTTACCCCAACAAATAATGCCATAGTTCAATATAGACTGTATATGTCCAAAGTAATAAACTTTTAATGTGGCAAGACTGACATATTGTCTAAGTTGCCATGTAACGTAACATGCGGTAGATAGCTTCCTACTTAAAAACTCAGCATGGTTGTTCCATTTTAAGTGATTGTCGATGTTTAAACCGAGAAATTTGATACACTTAGAAGGTTGAATAGTTTTTTGATTTATTCGAATCAAAATGCTAAAGTTGATTTCACTAGCTGAAAATAGTACACATTCAGTTTTAAGAGGATTTAGAATCAACCTGTTGTCGGAACAATAAGCTTGCATCGTATCTAGACACATACTAATTTTAGGTGAGAGATTATTATAATCAAAATGTTGGGATATAGTTGAAAATAACATATTTCATGATATTCAGGCTAGTTGTTATGTACTTTTGAGGTGAATATTTCGAGATAAACATGGTGCAAATTATGAGAAGTTTTTATTTTTTGTCTGAAAAACGGTGCATTTCCACAAATTTTTATTTTCTGGTCGTACATAAGGAGCACGTAAGTAGCATGTAAAAAAATTTCATCAACATCGGGGGTGAGGCCCTTCTTGTAAATAATTACATTATTACCTTGAAAACTAGAAGATTGTTGATAGACGTGAAAGAAAATAATATCCAAATTTTGATGGCATGAATTCCCAGTCATGATAATATATTGGGAAATGGAAAAGCAGATCTATTGACAAAGGTGGGAAGAGACCTTATTGTCCCTCTGAATATACTAAATAATTTATCAGATATAATAAATAGCATACCATAAGATAAAACGGAAACGGGAATGGAAAGAATATTAGCAAAGAGGATATGGAAACGAAGGAAATTGGTATAGAAATATTGAACAAGAGTTTGAATTTGAACCTTGCCTTAATAAATTTTCTTTTGAAAATAGAAGACATCTTACTACTATTATACGAATGACAATTGCCTGATATATGAACATCTTAATAAAATTTGAATTAATCAAAATCCTTCATTCGAGTGTGGACAAATTGAAATTCTCAATCATATTTTATTCGAATGTCCGATTAATGAAATTCAAAATTTTGATTTTTATAAAGAATTGATGAAAGTTGGAAGATTTAACATTAGAAGCTTCTGAATTAATTCTATCATTTTCAAACTATAACAATATAAATCTTCAATCCTCTCTTACAGATATACCTATCCCTTCCTGGGTCCATTCCGAGGCAACATTCCGGGATGCCTGATGCTTCGCCGTTGCCCCTAAGCAAGAAAATTCTAAGATCCCTTTGTTGTGATGTCTTATTAATATGTCTCTGTGCTTGTAATTGAGATTGACGAATTAAATTGGAAGAAATTGTGCTGGCCAATTATCAAAGTGTAAAGGCCAATGTAATATTAAGAAGAAGAAGGAGAAGAATAACAATGTTAAGTTGCAGTTCATTTTCGGTCCAATTTTAACTGGTCGGCCTGATAAACGGGGACGATAAAAAATGATGGCACATGGTGAAAGTGTATAAGAATGGCATGCTTTTCAAGTAGCCACAACTTGGAAAGGGTCAACCTCCAGTCAAAAAAGAAAAATGCGTATGCTGTATCTCGAGATCTAGCAGCCGGCGAAAATTCGGTCTGTGAGATGAATTGGTCATTGAACCGTCCTCTAACGATAAATCATAGTGCCATCGGGTTAATGATCAGACCACCAATATCGATCTGGCTCCCAGACTATATGGGCAAGAAATAATGTAGTTGTATAACTTCGCTCTGGAGATGGTAAAAATACTCATTAGAGTTCTAAATAAAGAAAATGACTGTATAAATAAATATAGGAGAAAGAGCAGTAGCAAAAGCAGAACCTGCGAGAAGATTCCACATTGTACTACTTGCATAAATCAAAGAAGAAAAAAAGCGGGTGATATGGAACTTTGAATAATTTAACATAATCTTCATATGGAAATTATCATAAATATCTATAATACTTGGATTTTGTATTCAAAAGGTGAGGTGGCTAAGCCACTCTTGTTGTTTGCTCGCTGAAGTGTTTTTATCACATAGAAGAAATTGGAGTTGCATAGATACAACAATGTACAAGAAATCCCGCAGCTAACGAGATTTCAATTTTATTTTAAAATCTTATTAGGAGGAAAACGCCCAGGTTAAATTATTATTACACCTCTGGGTAAACACGTCACTATTCTCGGAGCGGAAATACTGGATACAACGAGCAGTTTATAAATATTATATTAACTTGGTAGAAAATAATGAACGTGAAAAATCTCCTCAGTAGGCAACGATTAAGGCAAATATTTCAAGAACCTATTGTCAAAGGTAACTTGAAGGAAGATTCTAAAATTAAGTTTTGAAGAAATTTATTAAATTGGTCAGGTTCGCGAAAGTCTAATTCGGCTTTAATTTACTGTATGGTCACACGAAGTTCATATGAAATTTTTGAAATAATTTCGTATAGTTATGAGCTAAATTTAAATCACATATTGTTGAGAACATTTCGAACAGGAGCATAAGAAGGCAGGTTTATCACATTTAATGAAAGCAAATGAGGTACAACTTAAGACTCAGTTCACGTCTGTAGACCCAGTTGAAACAGGAAGAAGAAGAAAAATAAATAAAGCTTCTGTTTTGCTGTTGATATTGCAGCATTGTTCTGTAAGACGTCGCGATTGAGCTTTTAGGCCTTATACTCTAGAGAGCATTGCACTGAGGAGGTCCCGAAACTGGAAACAAGGGTCCAACAATCAACCAATTACTTTATTGTTCAACAGAAACAGGTTCCAATTAAAGAACAATTTAAGTACGAATAAAATTAAATCCTATTGGAATAGTACATTACGTTCATTAAGTTCAGAAAAGTGAAATTTTACTTGACGCGTATGGTATGTCAATTTCATAGAAGTAAGTAAGTTTTCTGGCAAGGTGTGTATAAAATTTTTCCGCATTTTATAAATGATTACTTATTTTACATTTCATGTTAAAATCTGTTTATAATGATAGTTACTAAGGAAATCTACAAAAAGTAGTGATCTGACTTTTCGGTATCCTAGCAATCATAGGATATTTCTTCAATTGACAAAGGTTGACAGCATCTAAATAAACTCATCTTTGAACAGCAAAATTTGAAATAATTATAATAAGTTGTGCGAGTGGAGAAACACCAAGAGACTTAGAGGAATTGATGAAAACCTAATGCTGGCTTATTCTCACGAAGAGGTTGGTTATTTGGTGGAAGTGTTGTACAATGTACATAGATACTAATTCTGATATTTGTCTTAGGTAAAAGTCCCTAAATCCTCTAGTTTATGAGCTACATACTCTTTGATTGAAAGTACGGAACAAATCAATGAGAATAAGGATATTACACAATATAAAAGGCTAATCACTTTATTGAAACGTCAAAATGACAACTATCAATCAAAAGTTTCGACAATGGAAAATGTTACAAGGTTTTTGAACGAGGCTCCTAACGATACGTGTCTGTTAATGAAAGTGGTATCGCTTTTTGGGCTCAATGCTGCATGTAGGCGTGGAGAATTATGCAGTTTGATAACTAAAGATAAAGAAGATTCTGGGACAATGTAGATTGTAACGTAACACGATTCGAAAACAAAAAAAACGTGCATTCACTATAGCATCAGACTGAAATGGGTATGAAATCTATCACAAGTAGGTACTCACTATTAAGACCCAAAACAGTGAGTCGTAATCGATATTTCCTGTTTTATTGTCATACTTTCACCAAAATTCGAGAAAAAAAGGATATTTAACATGGTCCAACTGCGACAATCCCAAGAACACCTTTTAGAAATTGAGGTGAATGAAAAAAATGTTCAGCAACAACTAGTTAATGCAGCGTGGTCAGAAGCTGTATCATTTTCTAACTTAAACAACGGTTCTTTTAATATTAATTGTTATGATACTTAGAATAAATGTTTTCCTTTTCTATTGAATTCTGTTTCAAATATAACTAATGTTTAAATGCAGTGTATCACTAGGAATTTTACTGAAAGTATTTGAAACAATAAAAAAATCTAGTGTGACTAGGGACGAAGTGATGCATGATAGCGATACATTTCAACAAAATTAAAAATTATTCTTCACCGCTTATTATTACAATTTAATGTCAGTTTCTGCAACTCGTCCCTGCAACAAGCCCCTGCAAAGCCAAATACTGCACATTTCTATAATAAGATACAATCAAGTATAAAGTTAAAAATTAACACCATTTGAATGTGCAACCTGCAGCAGTAGAAATTCGTTACGTGCAGCTTCAAAAATTTGTCAACATTTTTGATTTCTTGGGACGATATCCTAACTATTTCATCTTTACAAATGGAGTTACTTTGTAAAATGTCGAATTTTCATATTTTTATTGATAGGAAGTACGATGGCTATAATATCTCTGAGTTGTCTTCGAAATAGGCTAGGATGACGTATTCAGTAACGTTCTCAACAAACTGTATATCACACCAGTATGTTAACCGCATATAAAAAATTTCATACACTTATTTAGATTTATCGAGTGATAAGTCTGCCATAGCTTCATTTGTTGTTTCAATTATAACTGGAGGAGTACAAATAGTTTCTTCCTCACTATCGGAACTTGACATTTTCAACAGCTTTGCAACAGGAGACGACAATCTGGAGACGACGATAGTACCAGGATGCCCTGAGTTCCAGGTGAATTGTAGTTAGAATCTGACACCGGAATAGTGTTCAGCGGCCCCAAAAAAATCCAAGATACGAATTTGGATGTATTTCAGAGCATATTAAAGAACAATTCATGGAGATGACCCAGGTCATCAGGGTGTCAAGACTGAGTTACTATTGAGTGTCATGGGTCATGACCGACAATATCAAGAGAAACTTCTTCACAGGTTTCACTACATTGTAAAAGGATATTTCTCTAATTCCCTGGAGACGACGAAAGTACCAGGATGTCCTGTTCGTCATAGTTCGCATCTGGCATTGGAATCGTGGTCAGCAACTTCAAAAGCCCCCGAGTAAGAAATTCTGGCCATTTTTTCAAAATTTTTAATATTATCTCCTGAAAATGCATTCAAAAGATGCATTTTCCTCTGTAGAAATGCTGAAATTCATATCATGTGAAATTAAACTGGTAACGTCTTTTTTTAAATGACTTCTAGAATCAATTGGAAGAAAAATTATCAAAATCGGTAATGCCGATTCTTTTTTACTTTGTTTTTCTTTCTGCTTCATTTTCTCGACCATAACAGGATTCACATTAATCAAAATAAGAGTAAAAATGTTTTTTTATCAATATCAAACAATAAAGTTTTGAGGGATATTTAATGGTTACTAAGTACCTGTAGTTACCAAGTTCATACGTATACTCTTATTACAAGAAAAAACATGTCATTTTCAGATTGAACTCGTAATCCATAAAGTATAAAAGTATTGTTTGCACTTCTGCAAAAATTAAACTTTCGGCAGATTAGATCGTATCAAAAGTGATAACTTTCTGCACGATGGTAGAAAAATAGTACATTGTTTACCGAGTAGGAAAAGTCAAAAATTCCTGGACGACTGTGATGATTGCTAAGTCGAGGCGCAAGCCAGCAGCACAGAGTCCAGGAATGTGGCTTTTTCTACAAGGTAAACATACTATTTTTTCGCAAATCGTTTATAATCCGATAGTTATTAATTGATTTTGAAATTCGTAATAAAATTACTTGGGTTACTATGGAAACGTATTGAGGTTGAATTGTCAGACTTGACGTATACAAATTTGATTGTTGGTATTCTCGAGAGTAAAATGATAAGTGATGATGAATTTACCATTTCTGGAGTTCTGGAGCTGGTGTTGAGGCAGTGAATACTGCTTCGTTAGAATTATTACCATAGAAATCAAGAGAAAAGTACGAATATGCATATACACGTTTTATGGACTATCGCAAGAGTAAAAACACGAGTTCTTTCTCTGAAAATGTTGTAATGGCATACTTCCTAGACCTTTGTTTAAAAATGAAATTTCCAAAATTATGGGTCAATTATTCAATGTTGAAGTCAACCCTTGCAATTAAACACAATGTAGATATATCAAAGTATTCAAAACTTCGTTCTTCATTGAAACGGCGAACTCAAGATTATAGGGCACATGAATCTAAGATTTTAACGAAGGAAGAAATTGAAAAATTTATCCAGGAAGCTCCAGATGAAGGAAATTTGATGATTAAGGTAATTTACAAGGTTTTAATTTCTATTTAGATTACACATTTATTTATTTTTTTAGGTGGATTTAATATTTGGTATTTCTGGGAACTGTAGAATGAGTTAGTCCGAATGACTATGCACGATGCAGAAGATCTAGAATATAAGCTTTTAATTAGCATACCTGATTCGAAGACCAACAAACCAAGATCATTTGTAATTAATCAGATGTACTTGAATATTTATCGAAAGTATGTTTTGTCAAGACCAGAAAATATGAACGGTGACCGATTTTTCTTTAAATATCAAAGCGGAAAGGGTAGTAAACAAGTGGTAGGAATTCATCAATTTAGAAGAATGCCTAAAATAGTTGCTACTTATTTGAACTTGGTAAATCCGACAGGATATATTGGTCACTGCTTTCGTCGGTCTTCTGCAACAATATTGGTTAACTCTGGTGCAGAATCATCAAATGTTGCTGAAGGATATATCGGAGAATCTCTTAACAGGTTGAGGTGGCAAATAAAATTTTCACAATACAAAATATTTAACAAAATAACCCTTCCACCCCGCATATTGTCCAAAATGTTTCTCATAGTTTTAATAATGTTCCTCCAATGTTCAATAAATGTACTAACTGTAAAATAACTATAAATATAACAAATTAATTTTAAAATGTATCCTGAAATGTATTTATGTTTTCAAAATATAAATCAATCCATTATAAACAATGTATTTTCAATCATTTATGTATAACACTTTCAATAAAGTAAGTAGGTAAATATTATTTCCTTACAGTAAAGAAATGAATAGGAAATCTTGACTTTTTCTTTAAGTAAGTTTGTCTGGAATTTCTAAATTTCCTAACGATTTGCGGGAAAAGTAGTTTTCCCTGCATTTTCGTTAGATTTCCTGTTGTGGTATGTGAATGCGTCTCGATACTAATTCAGGACCAGAGTTTTAATTACATCATCATCGTATTTCAATTTTATTGCTGAATATTGCTATTGGAAAATTCATTTTGGATTCATTATCCCGGGAAGAATAAATATTTACTCAATTTCAGCATAGCATGAAGTCAGGAAGTATAAATTCATATCAAATTAATTAACAAAGTAATCGGATTACAGTGGATCGTTAACATTCAGCTATCAAATATTACTTTACGGAAGCAATCTTTAGTACACTAAATCAATATTAGCTTGATAAATATCTCACAGCTTGTGAAGTTTAATTTACGAGCAGCTGCACAGCAAATTCACATATTAAGACTGCTCGTAAATTTGTTATTGCACTATGCACAAACAAAGTTTTTGAAGCGAGTCAATTTTTGCAACGTTCTCTCGAAATTCAACTAAAAGGAGGGATCATATTATCAGGGCTTACAGCAGAGTCTGTTTACGATCCGTCATAGTGTTTTTGCACTGGTCTTGTTGAGTGTGTATGAACTGCACCCACGGGTATTATGTTAGGCTAATTAGTATTTCGTTGGTTGTATTGGCGGAGTCGTCAGCTCTGCACTTTATTAGGCACATCGCGAATAGAGCGCCCTCTAACGTTTGCCCTCTCGTCTTAACCGACGAAGTAAATTCATACTGGCGTAAAGTGTTGTGAATTAATTATAGTAAGATACACTTCAGGACTGAAATCTTATTACATTTGACGTGTGGAAGCAGCTCGAAAATTAGCTCAGATCTCATCACTGAGGAAACTAAAGCGATTATTTAGAATTTTGCTTAAAATTGCTATTGTTATACTGCTAGAACCCATAGTGTACTGATTAGTATGGCCAGAATTCACCTCTCCTTTATCAACTGCTGTTGTTCCAAAGGTTGTGTACATATAATTTTGAAGATATCACTTATGGGTTATTCCCATTTAAAGCTTTTCGAAACATCAATAACGAACGTTGAATGAACTTCGTTGCAATCTCAATAGTTGAATAGATAGAAAGGTGATATCATACAGCGAGGTTAGTATCGTACCAGGCGATACAATTCCTTCCAGCATTATTTTTATTAAGGAATTCATTCCAATTAGTTTCCTCAATATTGGAGCATATTCAATCATGTACACACCGAGACCTTTCTTAAATATAGATACTATATATATTATAGATTAACATTTAAGACATACAATATCACAATGGAGGAAATAACGCAGTCGTGAAGATTTGGACTTCTCGAAGGATCACAGTACCAAAAAGGGAATACAATAGTCCTTCAAAGTTGCAATAGAAACCAACACCCCTAACAACAATCTAATCTAATAATATACACTCTTTCAATATAACTATCCTGCTTCACAATTATCATTAGTTGCAATCTGCGATTTCTCATGACTTTTCCCCTTTATACATCAAGTGCAACTGCATGGGTAATATTGGGTTACACCACGATGTTATGATATGTACAATACGACATTTCAGGTCTTAGCCCCCGTGTGTGCATATGGCTAACTTTAATGCCGCAACAGCCTTGTTCTTGACTTTCACCAGGTGTTGCATCCAGGTTAGTTCAGAATCATGGTTTAATTCGATATATTTAACTTCTCCCGCCAGCTGATTATTAGTCCCTTCTTGAGTTAGAGGTCCAATACCCTCCAGTTTTCTCCTGCAGGTGGAAGCTACAACGGTAGATAAATAGGTGAAGACTGATGTTTTAGGCCCTCCTCTAATATCGATATACTTCTCAGGTTATGCCATTTGCTTTCTTGTCTTGATTGTTATGTTGAGCTTGTTTTTGTGTCTAATTTTAAAAAAATACATGGATATTTTAACAATGCCGTGGAAATAATTTAAACTGATTTTCCTTCATATTTCTCGCAAAATAATTATTGTTTGAAAATGAAAGAGTAAGAACCAAAAGTATTAATGTTTCAACAACTGACAACCTGTTATCATTTTACAATATCCTTACGGCACTTCTTGCTTAAGGTTCCCGCCATGATTTTCAAAAGGCCTGTAAGTGCACCATATTATATCAACTGTTTGGAAATTTGGTGGAGAATTCTTAATCAGCGACACCAAAAACCCCTCGGTTGTGAATTCCATCAAAATCGAGTCAATATATTCAAATTTGGAAAATTTCAAACCTCAATCCCGATTACCCTAACTACTGGCGGCGCGAACAAGTGTCAAGAACTCGGGAAATAAAGTTTTTTTTCATTTTCTAACGTAACATGATGAGTCGTTTTCAGAGGTACAGGATTCACCGGTCCTTACATACCTCCTCAAACTTAACTTGACGGTTTTATGGCTCTTCAGGAAAATCCGGAAAATATTTTTTTTCTGGAGAAAACATTTAGGAGGAAAACATATGCATTTTTTCGCAGCAAATGATGTAGTTATTTTGAAATAAAATTTTCGCATATATGCCTTTTTATATAGTTCTTTCATCCCCATTCTTTTCGCTCTAAACGGGCTAAGCTCGGAAGGGGTGCTTCCCCAAAAAAGTTGCATCGATCTATATATTCAATCAAATATGTTTCATAATTGTACCATACTATTCTTGCGATTACACTTTTATCATTTATTATATTATTATCAGGTGCTTCAAACCAACGATATATGCAATATATTTAAAATAAATTCGTTCTTTTTACGACTCAAAATTGAACAATAAACATATTTGTTTCGTTTTCAAAACCCAAATGAGCTTCTAGCAAAATATCCTTATATGAATTTTCTAAGCCTAATTATCAATACGACTTTATTCACTTCTAATTGAAAGTTGTACCCATGAAATAAATCGTAAAGTTCTTCAATTCTTCTTTCAGAGTAATAGCGTTTAACGATTCAAGGACTTGAAATGCAACGTAATATGTATACACAGAACTGTGAAATAGTTTGCAACTAATGCAATAAACAGAATATAAATCAAGTGAAAGCGGACGAAAAGTATAGTGAATTCATTCTCATTAGATCGAATTGAATGGTTGTTACGAGTCTGAAACAAAGCCGATGCGGGTTGATGCTGTAAATTAAACAAGTGGCGCAATTACCACAGGCCGATGAGATAAATTGAAAGGCCGAGCGCGTCCGGAGTTTGTAATTGGCACCGGACTCACAGACGTCGCTAATTACCATGGATATTACATGTTGACACATGCACCCTCGACTTTGCTAGGAATTGATGCGAGAAATTTCAGATATATATGCTTATTAAGAAGGGGATCACAATAACGGCTACAATATCATTATCAGAACCTCAGTCAAGGAAAGATCGTAACCCTTCTGAATAATACGTTTGGTAACTTTGAAATTACTAATTAATTTGCTCGTTAGTTGAGAATTTGTTCTCGTTACGGATTAATTATGAACTATCTTCGTAAGTATTACTCCTCTCTATGAATAAGAAATAATCACCCTTATCCACTAAAAATACTATTAAAATACTGAGGACCTTTCGGCTACCAAGTAGCCATCATGAGAGTGAACTGATTCTCTGTAAATTTGTTCGTCAGAGCATTCTGCATTCCTCTAGAATGAAGTTATTGAATGAATCAGAAATGTTCAACCTACACGTACGTTGCCTTTTAGCTTGTATGAGTTGTAAAATGTATTATATCAAGACATAAGTTACGCATCAGCTATTTGAAAGTCCCTCAAGAGTTCGTAAGTTTAAAGAGAACCTTCATATAAGACAAGAATTAGTGGGCTTGCGTATATACGAAAATCAGAATAGATGTTTCTGTAGGATGACATTCCAACTATTCAGAATATTTTGATACATTTTTGGTTATCTACGTGCTGAGAAATGAGGTTGAAGAGAGTCTTCGTGGAATCAATATACGTAACTATTTGCTACAAATGTTAGGTAGTGCCATCCAGGATAAATTATTATTACTCTTAATCATATCTTCTGGAAAGCTGAGTAGGTAAAAAGCGGACTAAACGCTATTCCCATAGGAAATCTGAGGACCAAATAGAATGGGGCTAATGAATAGTCATATAAATTGCGGAGTAAGAAAACAGACGTCGGACATATGACCCCTCTACCCCCAGATTTGAAATTCCTACATAAAGAATAGTATTAATGCTCATCTTGCAAATGAATATTGTCAAAACGAAGTCTTTCCGCAAATCGGTTCTTACCGTTGTTGGTTTCTACATAACTTGAAGAGTATTTATAATGCTGATCTGACGAATGAATATTGTTAAGACGGAGTGATCGTAGCCAGCGGAGTGTTTCCTCGAATCGGTTCATACGGTTGTTGATTTTTATATAACTGTTGAATGGGTTGAATTTACTGGTTTAGAAATGTAATGTCGTACCTTGAGCTGTTATTGAGCAAAGCGGTTCATCGAATTGCTCGCTTTATTTCTATCTGAATGATTGTGGAGAAAATACTGCTTGAGATTCGAGCTTGCGCAACTCTAGATAGGCTCATGCGAAAGACGGAGTGGGAGCAGCGGAATGAGTAGACTTCGTCTGGACGCTCAACTAGACAGACTGCCGCTAGCGCTATTGATCGGTTATGCCGAAGTTTAGTCTCAATCTTCACTATAATTCAGTTGAACCAACAAGTTATTATGAACGTTTTATAAACAGCCTAAAGATGTACAATCATTGGGTGAAATTTATATTCTAATAGTGATAAAATATATCAATAATACCGGTATAGCAAAGACCTTTCTGTATTAGTCATTTTGCTAGCATGTGCTTCAAGCTTCTTCCAGATCACCCTAATTTAAGAATTGTTGATCATAAATTTTTAGAAACTGGACACATCGAGATAGAATGCGATTATTCAATCCATTTCAAAATCGAACAAAAATCAAAATACGTTCCTGTATATTCACCGGAAGGTTGTGCTCAAATAATTAGTTGTAGTTCACGACCAGGTCTTCTTGAAGTAAAATCTGTCATGTTTGATGATTTCTTTCGACTTCACGTCTTTTAGGCTTGGAAGTTTTAGCATGAACAAAGTTCCTTGACATCAAAAAAGAAACAACAACATTGGTTTACAAAAAAAATATTTAAAGATGAATTTCAAAAAGTTAATTGTTGCAAAAGTGGCGGACTACCTGAAAACGTAGACTTGAAGAAATGTTATTATATCGAATTACTAATTGCTGGTGCTGAATTTCAAGATGTTCAAAAAATTTGCAAGGATTTAACCATTCCGAAGAATTATTCTTATAAATTTATAAAAGTTCATCTAATACAAGTTGCCGGACCCGGAGGAAGATTATATTACTGAAATTGGTCTATTTTAATGGTAAACACCGTTTACGTTCCATTGTTAAGATAGGAAAATGGTTTTTGAGTTTTGAAATAAAGAAAACTTAACAATTTATTGCTTTTTATTAACTTTAATTCAGACAGAAAGTCATACTCACGAATGTAACTTATTTTCGAAGGTGTCTAGTTATTCAAAATCATTTGAATCCGTACAAAATATACGAGGGCGAGGTGAAAAGTCCCTGAAAAATGAAACAGATGGAGCGGAGCTACAATCGAAAATCCCATGTGATATTTGTCATGTACCATCTCAACTAGAATGCATTGGAATTTTCACACTGATATGCCATTCAATTCTGTTTTACACCCACAAGCAAGATTTTTGTAAACATTAAAAAAAGTGAATCTCGCCTTGATTATTTCTTGAGTAGAGAAAACATTACGCACAGCATAGCCTCGATTGTTAAACATTATGGGGACTCTTCATCATCGGTTGGAACGATTCAAAAGTGGTATACTGATTTTCGATTGTGGTAGTATTACCACAAAGGATGCCGAACGACGTTCTGGTCTTTCAATTGAGGTTACAACGCCAGAAATCGACGATAATCCATGGTATGATATTAGACGATCGGCGAGTTAAAGTGTACGAGATTACTGAGGCTATTGACGTCTCTGCCGAATGGGTACGGAAGATTCTGCATACATTTTTGAATATTAGAAAGCTGTATGTCAGATGAGAGCCAATTACCGGCGTATATTAGGTAGACCCCTTTTGAAGCGAAAGTGGCCGCATTTGGCAAAGAAAAAAGTGATCTTCTATCAGGACAACGCACCGGCGTACAGGTCTGCAATCGAAATGGCAAAATTGCATGAATTCTAAAGTGGGGCATTTAAGAAATTTTCATATTTGACATATTTTTCATATTATTTGAAATTCTTCCGAATTTTCCATATTTTTTACTATTTTTAAATTTTCAGCATATCAGTCGCAATTTTACAAACCATTCCTTCCTATACAATTCAACCAAAACGTTTTATTATACTTGCGAGTAAAGTAAATTTAAAAGCTCTCAATTTGTGTTGCTTGACTGGTTTTGCATGTATCAGGTATAATTTTAAGAAAATGACAATTACTGGCAAATCCCAATAATAGTGTTGATGTTTAAAATATTCACTTAATCCGGGAGTAGGTACTAAGAATTAATTATTATAATTTATTTGTTGCCAAATTAAGGGCACGAGGAGGGGAATAATAATTAAAAGTTTTCTTCAAAGTTGTGTTGACAATTTTAGAGTTAATTTAAATTTCGATTTTGAAGTGTGCCAGTGTGTCTATTTAAAATGGCAAGTGGTATCAAAGTCTCTATGTGGATCAAACCATTTCCAGAGTTGTCTATGGACATGGGAAAATATTTTGCTCAGTCTGCAGCAAAATTGTGAGTACAAATTTATTATTTTCAAAGGTATACAGACTTTTCAACACGAAAAATGTTTCTAAAAAACAAGCTATACAAGGTGTGTCATGAAGAGGGTTTATTAAATATGCACAAGGTGTATTTTACGTAACTTTTTGAGATTTCAAATATTAGGATTTTTCGGTTCCTTGCCTCTGGCATACAGGGTGGGGCAAACGTTGATCGTAGTCCCACAACTCCTTTGAAACAAAACTGAATAATTTTTTTGAATGAAACCGGTCAATGGTGGACAAAAGCACATATTCTAAGAAAAATGTTTCTTACAATTCGGCTGATTAATTGAAAACGTATTTCAGGGTTACGTAGCGGTAATTATAACGGCTCCAAACAAATTGAAAAAAGTTAGTCATTTAATAATTTATGAAGAAGTAGGTTATATTTGCATATTTTATTATTGGGTTATCCTGTATGCATGAAAATAATTAAAGAATACGTGTTTTCGTCCACCATTGACCAGTTTTATTTAAAAAAAAATTGTTAGGTTTTATTCCAAAGAAGTTATAGAACTACTATATACTATATACTACTATAGGGGCTCGTATAATGTGGAAGCAAACTCAAGTTTTTTTACACCCTGTGGCAAATAGGTGATAGCCACTATATGAATTGGTTTGTCAAAGATGTTAGGTACCTATTTGAAAAATTTGCTCTACATATGGTATTTCGTCTTTGTAGATTACATCTGAGAAAAGGTTTCTAATAGAACAGCATGTTAAAACTGCATCACATGTGGCTAAACGGAACAAAGTGACATCTGAAGGAAAAAAGCAACTGTAATGTTGCCAAAACTTCAAGTGAGCAAGAATTTTGTTACATTTAAAAAAACGCCCTTATTACGTCTGTTGACGTAGAGAGAAGCTTTCCTGCATTCAAACATATGTATACTGATAGGAGGCGAAACTTACTGTTAGAGAATTTTGAGAAATACTTAATTGTTTATTGTTTTAATAATTAAATTAATCATGCAGAAATTGTTTTGGTAGATATATTTTTAAATAACAAAATATTGAACTATGTTTTGTTTTATTCCAAACTACCCCATTAAAAAGCAATTGATTGTGAAAATTAAAATATTAATTTTTGAATAACTTAATATTTAATTTTTTTTTTTCATATTTCAACTAAATTTCTTTCATATGTATGATCATATTTCTTACTTTTTTTTTAATTTAAGAATTGGTTCGTCATCTACCATATTTTTTAGATTTGGCCGCAATTAACGCAATTATTATCCATTTCCAAACTGGAAGAACTTGTGATGCGGGAATAGATTTGGCTCCTAAGATGGGATCGTTTCTGGAACAAACGCTTGTTATGGAGGATTGCCGAAATCGTATTACTCGGAAGGGATCGAAAAATGATAAAAACGTTGAACGAAGTGTAATGGGCTTCAAGTAGCTTATGTTGAGGAATAAAATAAGTTTTGACCAAATAAAACATTTCTTGTTTCATTTTTCAGGGAATTTTAACTTTGCCCTCGTATTAAAATGTGATTTTTCACTGCACAGTAAAACTTCAGATTATTCGAAACACTGATTTAGCGCGTTCGTCAGTTTGGCATTGCACCGACGATATTCGATACTGAGTTCAAAAATTAATTATATCGTTAAATTAAATATCTAGTTGATTGCTGTCACTATTTTGGAAAACTATCACTATTTGGTTATGATATGGGTAATAAATTCAATGTATTTTATTTATGTTCTTAGTGGAGTGAATTAAAAAATTTCCCTTGTAGGTATTTGAAGTCGTATTGAATTGATTAGAACTAACAAAATTTACTCAAAGTATATCATAAGATATCTAACATTACTAGTAGAAGAAATGAATAGACTAGAGAGTATAGATAAACCTATGCCCTCATTCTCATTCCAACATGTGACTCACTGCAAGTTGAATTTTGTTTTAACGTAGCAAGTTTCTTTCCAACTGAATCTACATGCATAATTTTAATATACCTTGTTAATCGGAACGAGAGTATAATAATCGTATAAAGTACACACGCCTTTATTGACTAATGTTCCCTTTAAATCATGGTACTTAACCTTTATCAGCCCTTAGTTATTCTAAATTACAGGTTTGGTTGTCGAACCTTAAATAATAAATATCTAATTAAAATTCCTGGAACAGGCTTCAAATTTCCACACTTCCGCTGAGGTACCGATGAAATGGAAGCGTTCATTACCTGAAAAGTGTTCGTGTCAGGAGACCATTCGAATAGTACCTCCCACACTTGCAGTTACCAGATAAGGTGGGTTAAATCAGATACATTTGTTAGCAGTTACTGGATAGAGTCTAAGTGCACGAAGAATAAACACATTGATAAGCAGGTGTGTTCGGTTTTCAGGTGGATTGGGATCGTTAAACATATTGAGAATGGTCGCTTTAAGGATTTTAATAATATTTACCAAGCATTCACGGGATCAATTTCAGAAAAATAGCTTTGTATGTTACGATAATTATTGATAGTAGATGGTATGAGATTGGAGTAATTGTATATCTCATAAGGGAGGATATTTAGACAAAGGTATCAAAATTTAGAACGAATTTCTGAATATCTTTGGCGTTTTATCAAAACTCCAATCAATATTAGTGTTTTTATCTAATTTAGAAAAGAATTGATGACCATGATTAATAAAATACGTCCGCAGCCTACGTGTGTATCAAAATCCATTTAAAATTGCAGTAAACATCGAATCAGTGGTATGTGAGAGTCTATCATGAGAAAATGTTGAAATAATAATGATTCTTGGTATGAATTATACATCAATTCTCGGAAAATAGGTCACACTAATACATATGCTTATTCCTCCCGTCTTCACGTACGTTTCGGTCTCACGACCATCATCAGAAGACGTATCATATCTAAGACGGAATTTCTTAGCGTGAAGCGTGCTCAGCAGTCTGTCCTGAAACGATGTGTTCTCGATACACACGGTGGTGGCAAAGTTTTATTTCTTCAGGTTTTTTTCAAACATCCAGAAAATGGCTGAGATATTGAGTTTTGAGACAGATTAATGTCACTTAGGAACGCGCTTTTTCACATAATAAGTTGTTTTTGAATTTAATCAGTAGCTATGGGTGAGCCTTACAGCAAATTTTAAGAAAAAAACTCTTCGACCTAGATTCTTTTTGAATAGCATGGTAAATTCTGTATGAAAAAGCTCTCATGAGATTTTTTTGCTAAGTGCGCCGTTTTTAAGTAGAAAAAAAATCGTTAATTGACCGAAAAAATTAATGGTATCATTGAGGAATACAATTTTGTAATAAATCTAGTTGGCCGCTGTCACTTGAGTTTGCCATCCCACGCTTCCGAGTGAGACTGTCTCGTTCAAATCTGTTCGCTGTGAGTGTCTTATTATCCCAATTTTGTGAACAATGGTGGATTATCTAAATGTGAAAATTGCAAAAATCCATTACGTGTATGGCTCCGCTGACAGTAATGCAGAGAAAGCCAGACCTATTTATCACCATAGATATTCCAGTCGTGCTTCCCCAGATAGTCCAACTTTTTCTAATATTCATCATCGTCTTGTAGAAACTGGCAGTTTCCAGAAAGGTACATCTGGAGGTAGACCTCGAAGTGTGAGAACATCTGAAATTGAAGAAGCGGTGCTGCACGAAGTCGATGAACATGAACATGAATGTTACTGAATTTTTTATTTCATATGTACCATATTTTCAGAGTACAGGCATTACTTCCTAGGGATTTTCCAAAGCGTGTGAACTTTTGCCAGTGATATCTTCATAATTTTGCTCAAAATCCGCAATTTGAATCACACATTCTGTTTACGGATGAAGTTAATTTTTTTAATTAATACAATAAAAAATTTCTACATCAATCGTTGTGGGCGGATGAAAATCCTCACGCCACAACCGAAACTCATTTCCAACACCAAATTTGGTACATCCACGATGGCGCCCCAGCACATTTCAATGTAACTGTTTGCAATTATTTACGAACTGTTTATCCAAATAGTTGGAGTGGCCGCCGTGGGGCACAAGAATGAGCACCAAGGTCTCTCGACCTCAATAGTTGAGACTTTTTTTCACTACCTTAAGACGCTAGTATACACAATTTCCATCAACACTGTAGAGGAATTAGAAGAAAGAATAGGGTGCAATAGGGTGTCATTTTAAGTAACTTTTGTAATAATAGTTAAGATGTAATGCTATGTTTATGCTATATGTTGTTAGCTATTATATTATGTTAATGTTGTATGTTGTTAGATTTTGTTGACATTATCTCAGGACTATAGATTTTTGCAAAATTGTATGTATTTTTCAATACAATTCATTCCATTAATTTTTTCGGTCAATATCTTGCAAAAAATCCAAGTGAACTTTTTCATACACAATTGACTAGGCTATTCAAGAACAATATTTAAATCGAAAAAGCGAAATGGCGTAACCCTCTTTCCTTTGTTAAAATTGATGTAAGTCTAACCCATAACTACGACATTTATTAAATTTAAAAAAAAACTTTTATGAAAAGACGTGTTCCTAAGTCACATGAATCTGTCTCCAAATTCAGCTCAATATCTCGAACCATTTTCCATATTTTTGGAAAAAACCTAAAAAGAAAAGAAAATTCGCCACCGTATATCGAAATAGAGCGTTTCAGGACAGGTTTAGAGGAATTTTTTTACTTGAAATTGGCCCAGGAATCACCCCTCGAATTAATCTTGCTTGTGGTTTTGCAGAAAGGATATAAGTTGCAATTTATAAAGCACATAAAGGATACATAAGCCTAACTCATTATTGCGGATATACTAAGTCAAAGTTTGTGCACAAAGGGAATAAGTCAAAATAATTTTTCTAATTTATATATAATGTATTGTTTTTCCTGTATTATTAATATGTCGGTAGTAATCTGAAACTCTGAGAAACGTTAATTCAATTCTTCATAAAACATTGCTCCCAACATAACCGGGAGGGAATATAAAAATGTTCTACTGAAAAAAGCAATATTTTTACTTATTCCCTTATTGCATATATGACCACAGAAATATAGATAACATTAATACAGTATGTTTGAATCTAATAATATGTTTTCGACCGAGAGCACGAATCTATTCCTTTCTCGTTGCTTTCTCACTGAATACAGAACATTTCAGTCCGGTAATCGTGAACGTTGCAGAATTCGAAACGATCCTTGTGTAGATTCAATTTCCTTGCAGATAGTATCAGAGTTGTGTGAAATTGCATTCGAAGATGCGTTTTTTAGTATTCTTATTCGTAGTGTCTTCTCAGAAAGGGCAATGAAAACGGAGACGTGTTTGAAAACAACGTTGAATACACTGACTAATCCCAATTCTCTAAAATTTCTAGAATGACCCATGAATCCTTACTCATTAGCAATAAATAGGAAGTTGATGACTTGCTTATAGGAGTCCAATAAAAGTGCATAAAACTTAGGATCGGTAGTGTGTCGAAGTGTATTGTGAGAATTCGTGTTCAGAATCATGAAATAGATCAGGATGTTAATTAAATACCCATTCATAATATTTCTACTCAGTTCAATATTTCTGCGACTTTAATAATATTTCAAAGTTTCCTATAAATTGAATACTAGATTATACACTATTCTATTATAATATTTCTGGATAGCTGAGACATTCTGTGGGCTTAACCTAAAAATATTTTTTTAACTGTTGTTCAATTTTCATTTCTTCGCCATACCGAAGTATATCTTATACGAAAATTTCAAATGGAATACACTATTAATAATGTATATTGCAGTTCTTATCCAAATAAATATTTTTTGCAATCTGCATTAAATTCCACGTGACACATACCCAACCAATTACAAAACCATAAATTGATCGGTCCAGTTCAAGATCAGACCTACTTTTTTAGACTGAAAGGAGGGAATATTGTATTAACCACCCGATATCATAGCATATTAACTTTTGAAGAGTACGACCTACTTGCACTCACCATCAACGATTAGTAACAACTTAGTGCTTATGCTTATGAACGAGTATGAAGTATGGACTAGAATAGATGGAAGGACCTGATGTGAAAACTTCGGTCTACGAAAATCGACGAAAACTTAATCATGCAGGAGTTTCAGGAACAAACTGCTTGCAGCATATAACACGGAATAGGGGAATAAACACTTATTTATTCATTTCTGGATGAAATAATGGGAATTAACGAAATTATTCATTTCCGAATTAACTTGAACATTAAGAGGAAGATAACAAAAGTTGCTGGAAATGAAAGTTCATAATCAACAGCCTGAAGGAAGCCGTTTTATAATATAGCACTAATTTCTTCCTAAACTTATCCTGTTTAGTTCTGATTGCAAGATGGCGTTGACAAAGGCCTGTTTTTAGTGACATTCTAGCAAATTCTGCAAAGCTGCAAGAAATACGGCATTACTTACAATCTAACCCGCCACCGTATGATTAATGGCTTTAGACAAGATAATCACCCATATCTTGTTAGTATAGCTTGTAGTCTTCCGTATTTACATTTGAGGGTGAATTTGGTGTCAACCTATCGTGTTTTTGCTACCATCCGTATAAATTTATTCACATAATTTAAACGTATTTCTCAAATTCACTAGATAATGTTTGGTCATCCCACATGGTCAAATTCCAATTTTGTTTAGTTTTCGAATAATTATTAAGAGTTTTTGCGTATGTGAGGGTTATTACATTTACATGATTTGTTATATATACCATTAAATGATACGAGAGTTCCAAATTACGTAGAAGTAATAAATTGTATGCTCTAATTGGACTACTCTGTTATCAGATCATACTTGAATTTGGTACTTATAATCACAATCAAATCGAAATGAAATGAAATTGTTACATTAAAAATAAAGTTACATACAAATCTCATATTCAGCATTATTTGTAGGATGATAGGAATGATATCTGTTCAAGAATTCCATATAACAATATCTCAGATATTTCTTGGAAGATATTTACATTTGTTGTTGTGTTTGAATATTTGAATTTGGAGAATCATTCTACTCAGTATTCATTGAAAAAAAAACCGTTTGGCAGTACAATATGATGAAGTGTCTTCGAATAGTTCTCATAATTTTGTATATGTCGTTTCTTAATAAACGAAAATATATGTCAGCCTAGCTCGATATTCTTATGGAAACGCACAGACCTCAGAACCAACTTTTGTAATATATATCGTTACATTATCAGAACATAACAACAAATCAGTGATTCGTGCATAATATGCAAGAATTGTATTTATTACGTCATTTAAAAAAGCTTTCAACAATCAATCACTGACATCCCTCACTTTATATATCTATGGTTTCGGCGTTTACGTAGTGTAAATTCATAATACTTCGGAAGTTGGAGAATAAAACTAAAATATTTGTTCAAAAAATCTCGGAAAAGTTAGTCATCATAATATCAACATATACAAACTTTAAACCTAAATACAGTATAAAAAACTCTTTTCAGTTAATATAAAAAATAAAAGATGTAGAACTAAAGACAAATATCAAACTTGTATCATTTGATGTCAAGAACCTTTTTCCAAGTATTCCCACACAATTGATCATCAGTCTAATTGAAGATCTTTTAATCCGCAATAATACTTTACCGGCAATAACACAAGAAATGTTAAGTTTAATCTCACTTTGCATAGACCAAAATTATTTCACAATTAACGATAAATATTACAAACAGAACACCGGACTCCCCATGGGTTCGCCATTATCTCCGTTGCTAGCAGAAATATTTATGAATTACTTGGAAACTAAGATTTTAAATTCCAATTTTCAGCACATGTTTGTATATTGGTATCGCTATGTTGACGACGCAATCGCTTGCTTTACAGGCAGTAACCGTCAAATAAATTCTTTTCTCAAATATATCAACAACTTACACCCAAATATAGAATTCACATTAGAGATGGAAAACAACAAGTCCTTGAATTTTCCAGATCTGACAATTTCACATACAAATAATTACTTTTCTTTCGCTATTTATCACAAGCCCACCCACACAGATACCACAATACACAATACTCCTTCACATCCACAATCACACAAGCTAGCAGCATATAATTGTATGATATAAAGATTAATTAATGACCCATTAAGTAAAGATAATTTACATTAAGAATTAATCAGAATCATAGATATTGTCAAAAATAACGGTTATAATGTCAAGATAATTAATAAAATACTCCAAACTAAACTCAATAAAAAAGCCTTTAACATAATTTATCCGCAAATTAATAATAATACAAAATCAAATTTCACACGTCTAACATATTTAGGTGAACAATCCCTAAGAATATCTCAATCCCTTAAAAAACAGGATGAAATCGTCGCTTTTAAAACAACAAATAACCTATACTTGTATATTAATAACTCGAAATCTAAAAAAGATAAATTACAGAAATCTGGAGTTTACAGACTGAGATGTGATGAAAGTAGTGCTTTGTACAGGGTGTCCCATTTTGGGGACTTTTGCGGGGTATCTCCTTTATTTTTAAAGATAGAGAGTTGCAGTTTTCGCGACACTGTGCTACTTTTTCGTAAAACTCAAGATGCCGTCAACAGAATTTTCATAGCCCTTTTAGTTTTTAAGATACAGGGCATTTCTGAAAATGTTGCATTTTGTGACCCCCCTCGTATCTCCGTTATCCTTCAACTTATCGAAAAGGTAAAATAACATTCTAATAGTTTTTCTTCAGTAGAATGCAGTGGTGTAGATAACTTTTGTTACGTATTTACTGTTTTTGAGTTATATAGCAAACTTATGTTTTTTTAAATGGAACACCCTGTATATTTATAGACTATAAAATTTGTCTTTTTTTACCTTTTCAAAATTATATGATAGTATACACTTTTTTTCAGAAACACGCAAATAATTGACAATTTTTAGAAATTAAATACATATTTTAATTGTAGGCCATTGATATTGTTTATGACAAGAAACAGAAATAAACATCAAATCTCTATCGCATTTAAGCTGTTTATTTTCGTTCTTTTGGTATCATTATTCAATAGATATTTATCAATTTTTTCGAATAATGGCAGTTTACGAAAATTATGAGAAATATGATATGATGGTATGTTTTATACAGAGTAATGAAAATTCTGAAGAAGCTTCGGAATTATATTTCCAAAGGTGAGTAAGCTATTATGGCTATGAAAATCTCTATTATCATTTTAATTTTTGCTTGTTAGATATCCAGAAAGAAGGCAACCGTTTTTTGGGATATTTGCCCGTTTAAAAGCAAATTTAGTTGAGCACGGATCATTTGTTCACCCGCGCCCTAAAACATACAACAAAGAGAACCGGGAAAGAAAAGAGATAGATACTTTAGGATATATAGAAGCAACATCTTCGTCCTCATGTAGAAGAATTTAGAAGGAAATTGGTGTGCCAAAAACTAACGCTCAGAGGATCTTGAAGAAATATAAGTATCATCCATACAAATTTAATATACTACAACATTTGCATCCTGGCGATGCCGAGCGCCGGGCACTGTTTTGCCAGTGGTATTTCCAACAAATCGATGCTAACGATTTATTTGGCAGACTTGTTATCTGGTCAGACGAATGCTTTATTTCAAGTGCTGGCATTTTCAATCGTCACAATACCAGGAACTGGCGTAGTGAAAATCTGCATTTAATGTTTGAAAGGGCACAACAAGGACGCTTTGGAGTTGAGGTTTCATGTTTTATTTTGGGTAGACATATAGTTTATAGGATTTTTGAAGGAGGTCTTACAGCACGTAGATACCTAGAAATTCTTGAGGAAGTTATTCCAGAACTGCTCGAAAACATTCCATTAGCCCAGTATAATGCTGTTTACCTACAGCAAGATGGTGCCCCAAGTCATAACTCTAGGCTCTTGAGGGCCTTTCTAAATAATAACTTTCCTCAAAGATGGATAGGTACCAACGGACCTGTTAGATGGCCTCCACGATCACCAGATCTCTCAATTTTAGATTTTTTTTTATGGGGTTATATACAAAATGAAGTATATAAAACTCGATATGACGGCATTGCAAAACTTCGAGAGGCAATTCATTTAGCTTTTCGAAATCTGCGAATGAGAACAATGGTTCTTTTGAACGCTATTCAAAGAATCTCAAAGATGTGCCAATTTTGCATTAGAGAAAATGGTGGTCAATTTGACCACCACATTTAATTTTTTTTAATAATGTTATTTTTTTGTGTTTTTGTTATATTGTCACTTTACGCCACAAAACTGTTGTTACAAACTTACTGTTAGAAAAAGATCTATGGGAATTTTTTTTAATAGATACCTATATACAAGGTATCCAATTATTTGTTAGTAATATGTAAGTTGCACTTGTTTATTATTGTTATCCATAGCCTACTATTAAAATATGTATTTAATTTTCTGAAAATTGTCAATTATTTGCGTGTTTCTGAAAAAAAGTTTATACTTTCATATATTTTTGAAAAGGTAAAAAAAAGACAAATTTTATAGTCTATAAATATACAGGGTGTTCTATTTAAAAAAACATAAGTTTACTTTATAACTCAAAAACAGTAAATATGTAACAAAAGTTATCTACACCACTGCATTCCACGAAAAAAAATCTATTAGAATGTTATTTTACCTTTTCGATAAGTTGAAGGATATCGGAGATTCGAGGGGGGTCACAAAATGCAACATTTTCAGAAATGCCCTGTATCTTAAAAACTAAAAGGGCTATGAAAATTCTGAGTTTTACGAAAAAGTAACACAGTGTCGCGAAAACCGCAACTCTCTATCTTTAAAAATAAAGGAGATACCCCGCAAAAGTATCCAAAATGGGACACCCTGTACATAGGACATAAGGTTCAACGAACATTTGAGAAGTTACAGGCTCAAAAGAGAGGACTCCAATTACTCAAATCACATGTTAGAACATAACCACAATTTCACCCTCAATCCCGATATTCTACATATTCAGGAAAAAGGACATAAACGCAATATATTAGAGTCCATGGAAATATTGAAACACTCAAAACACAATAATAATGTAATATTAAATGATCAAATCCATACATATAATTCACCGCTTGTTAAAAATTTTGTAAAAACACTCCCACCCATTATCCACCCCCATCCCTCAATTTGTACCACATTCTGATCCCTGATATTTAAGGACATACTTTTACATTTAGCTTTAGTTGATAACTCCTTGCTTCGAAAATGCCATAGTGTGGTGAAATAATTTATCAGCATTTTTAAATTAAATGTTAAAAGTCTTGTGTAAAATTTGAGTTTTATTCTCCAACTTCCGAAGTCCCCTCACTTTAGTTACGCTGTCGGACGCTCCAGTCAAAAGTGTAAAAGACATCTACAATTTTATAGACCTCGCGAAATCGCAAAAATCTCTTTGGATCGTCTTCAGGATGGCTTGCACATAGTTAGTCAGGAAAAAAGGGAGGCTCGTGATTATTACTATTAATAAACAATGAAAAGTCATTTTCAATTAGCTAATGGAATGTCTCTCATGACAAATGGAATATTCCGCCTCTTTTCATCCAACGTTTTTGTAATTCAATATCAAACCCGAATCTGATGGTAGGCAATGGAATATCCGGCTCATTTGCTGGAATACCCGGAAAATTTTACCAAATCTTAACAACAAACAAATTATTATCGCAGACTATGGTATTGAAATGATAAGATGCCGTGGTGTGTCTCGATACAATACTCACTGAAGGAAATTCTGAAAAATTGGTGGAAAATGGCGTTGTTTTACCTCCATATCCCTATCTCGGTCCTCGTCCAACTTTACATTTTTTCGTGTTTGCTGAGTACTATTTTAGGATCATAAGATCAAAACCGACGACAGTTTTCCGGAAAATGAGAATTTATCATTTCTGCACTACAAACATTAATTATTTTGTTCTACGAATAATTCTAGTGAGTGTTATTGGAATAATGAGGTACTGTGATGGTTCTCGGTACAAATTTCTCTAGAAGGACAATTCTTGAAAATTGGTGTAACATTGCGTCGTTTTCTTTCATATTCCTGTCTCGGTCCTCGTCCGACTTATCAAATTATAGGTTTTTGTGGTCTCTGAATATTATTTCATGGTTATAAAATCAAAAGCAACTACAGTTCCCCAGAAAACTCCGGAAAATGAGTGTGTGATTGAACTTTAATATTAATTTTTTTTTCAGAAAATTGTAGTGAATAATCTTTATAATAATGATGATTATCCGGTTACATATAAGATAGTCTTTTCTTCCATATTATTAAAATCAACTTTTTTGTAGAAAAAATGTTGAATTTTGAATTAACCACAAACCCGCGTGCTGTTCGTTTTGTTATGAAATATGTTTTTAACAGCTGACAATTATTTCACGAATGCACTTATATGTTAATTGAACTTACATAATTTTATTTTCGGCTACTAAAGTTTCAATACAAATCGATATTTCATAGAGTCCACGTGATATATAAATTGAAATAGAAAAAAAGGACGTGATCTTACAGCCGCATCTCAGATACTATTGCCAGCTTGCCAGTTCCTTTGCCTCCACACTCAGAGACAGCTGCTGTATTCTCCGAATGCGTCAACATGTCAACGTCATAGAGATTTTGTGTATAGGATCTCTCTGGTACAAGTACGCCGCATCATCATTGATGCTTCAGAAACATCAGCTCTTTTTTTACCTGATTTGTAAGAGGTACTGTACATATCATAATAAAAGATTCTTCAAATTCTTCATCATGATAATTGTATAAAATTTTTCGAAAAACAAAATAACAATTAAAGTTTGCGTGTAAATATTTTTGGGAGTTTTCCATAAAACTATAGTTGCTTTTGATTTTATGACCATAAAATAATACTCTGCGACTACAATAACCTATAATATGACACGTGGGTCGGGAACTAAGACAGGTAGGAAAACGATGCAATTTTCCACCAATTTTCCAGGATTTTCCTCCCTCTGGTGAAATTTGTACCGAAAATCATCCCTTATCATCCCACTAACACTGACTTAAATTCATCAAAAAACAAAATAGCTAAAGTTTGTCGTGTAGGAATGCTGAATCTTCATTTCGTCAGTTTTGATTATATATAAAAATTCTCGGGAAATAGGTCACAATAACACTTTGTTTTAACTATTCGTCTTTACGTACGTTTCGGTCTCACGACCATCATCAGAAGACTCACTATGTTTAAAAAGGGGGTTTATTAAAACTAATTATAGCATAAGCGTCCAAATCGCTTCAATTAAAAGAGCCCACGCCGTCGAAACGAATAGAACCACGAATAATCGAAATTGTATCGTCAGAATTAATGTATAAAAATTATTTTTTTGTAGTAAGAATCCGCTATTCAGTAATATTATTAAAATATATGAGTGCATATTAATTGGTATTCTCACAACAAATGAGAAGAACGAAGTTATTTGTCAAGTATCTACTTTCGAAACCAGATGTGTAGGATTTATGACAAAGCACTTAAGAAAAGGTTTCAGACCTGTACTGGGAAATAACTATTACGAATTCTTCCTAAAAACATTTTCTACACTTATAAAGACGTATGTAAGAATTTGCAAGAGATTATTTAATCAAATTAGTATAAATATGACTTAGATTTTGTGTGTCTACCCTATGATTTACAGATTTGGGGTCCCGTTTTATGTGAATCATATCCAGGATAGATCTTTTATAATAATTGGTTTCCTCAGTTAAGATATTAACATTTTTGTAATCAAATTGATGGTTATAATCAAAGCAATGCTCAGCAAGGGCGGTGGAATTTTCTAAGTTGTTATTTCTTGTGCTATATTTATGGCCGTACATTCTTTTTTGTAAATATTGTTTAGAGATTCCAGTATAGGTTCCATCACAATCTAAACAATTCAATTTATACACTGTGTGGGTTTGTTTATCTTTGGGTATTAACGGTTTTAGATTTGAGAAATATTTCCCAACACAGTTAGTAGGTTTATGCGCAACATTTATATCATACTTTTTCAAACATTTTTTGATTTTCTCTGAGGTCTCCGGAATGTAAGGTAGAGTTATAAAATTGTCTGTATTACCTTTTATGTTATTTTTATTAGACGAACCATTATAGATTTTGTTTATTCTTTCTTTAATGATAGGATTGAAAAAAGTTTTTGGGTAGCCATTCAATTCTAGTGTAGTACGAACAATTTTTAAATTTTTGGGGCGGTCATCTGCGTGGGACAATTTTATCGCGCGATCTGTAAGGCTGTTTATGACACTTTTTTTATAACAAGCTGGTGCAACGGAATTGAAGTGAAGATAACGTTGAGACCATACTTCTTTAGTAAACCAAGAGGTTTTTATTTTTCCATCAGCATCATGCCTAATGTTCATATCTAGGAAATTTATGTTATTGTTTAATTCTATTTCACAGGTGAATTGAAGTTTACAGTGAAAATTGTTAAATTTATCAATTACATATTGAATTTTATCGTTGGGAACACACATAAGGCAATCGTCTAGATACCGTTTGAAGAATACAGGCCGAAAATCTAATGAACTCATAACAGATTCCTCTAGGCACTCCATAACGAGGTTAGCAATGGTAGCTGAAATGGAAGATCCCATTGCTGTGCCGAATATTTGTCCAAAAAATTGCTCACCATACTGAAAGTATGTGCATTCTAAACAAAATTTTACAGCATTTATAAATTCCGATTGATCTAGAGGTGTGTGGTTTTTAATCTCTGCCCAACGTTTTTTGATGCTATTCAATGCCAAAACAACAGGTATATTTGTAAATAAAGAAACAACGTCTAAGGAAATCAGTTGATGGTTTACGGGTACGGATTGATTTTTTATAAATTCATTAAAGTGCCATGAATCTTTTACATAGAATTCATTTTTTCCTATTATATTATTGATAGATTTTGATAGAAATTTTGATAAATTGTAAGTGGGCGCTCCAATATTACTAACAATGGGTCTTAGAGGTATATCATTTTTATGCAGTTTGGGAAGCCCATAGATATAAGGTGCTAGCCCATTATGGCAAATTAATTTATTTTTTAATTCAATAGGGATTATCTTATTCTTATGCCATTTATTTATCAATTTATTCATGTTGTTTTGTACTGATAAAGTAGGATCAGATTTTAATTTTTTATAAGTTGTTCCATCATTTAAAAGGTTTCCTATTTTGTTTTCATAGTCATTTCTATGCATTATGATGGTTTTATTACATTTATCCGCGTTAAGTTTAGGTCCGAAATTTGCATTGCCTAATAACAATAATAAACTGCCTATCGATAATATTATTGCAAATTTAGAATGCGGAATTAGGAATAAAAATGTAGAAGAGAAAAACGAAATTAGAAACAAAGTTTGTAACATCTTGACAAACAAAAAGAACAAACAGAAGGCAGAAGTAGGGATTGCAAAGAATCGTTTTAACTATCATACAAAAATAACAAAAGATTTCTTAGATGCTAACCCTCAAATATTAGTTTTGAACGCGGATAAATTTAATAAAACCGTCATAATGCATAGAAATGACTATGAAAACAAAATAGGAAACCTTTTAAATGATGAAACAACTTATAAAAAATTAAAATCTCTTGGTTTACTAAAGAAGTATGGTCTCAACGTTATCTTCACTTCAATTCCGTTGCACCAGCTTGTTATAAAAAAAGTGTCATAAACAGCCTTACAGATCGCGCGATAAAATTGTCCCACGCAGATGACCGCCCCAAAAATTTAAAAATTGTTCGTACTACACTAGAATTGAATGGCTACCCAAAAACTTTTTTCAATCCTATCATTAAAGAAAGAATAAACAAAATCTATAATGGTTCGTCTAATAAAAATAACATAAAAGGTAATACAGACAATTTTATAACTCTACCTTACATTCCGGAGACCTCAGAGAAAATCAAAAAATGTTTGAAAAAGTATGATATAAATGTTGCGCATAAACCTTCTAACTGTGTTGGGAAATATTTCTCAAATCTAAAACCGTTAATACCCAAAGATAAACAAACCCACACAGTGTATAAATTGAATTGTTTAGATTGTGATGGAACCTATACTGGAATCTCTAAACAATATTTACAAAAAAGAATGTACGGCCATAAATATAGCACAAGAAATAACAACTTATAAAATTCCACCGCCCTTGCTAAGCATTGCTTTGATTATAACCATCAATTCGATTACAAAAATGTTAATATTCTAACTAAGGAAACCAATTATTATGAAAGATCTATCCTGGAGATGATTCACATAAAACGGGACCCCAAATCTGTAAATCATAAGGTAGACACACAAAATCTAAGTCATATTTATACTAATTTGATTAAATAATCTCTTGCAAATTCTTACATACGTCTTTATAAGTGTAGAAAATGTTTTTAGGAAGAATTCGTAATAGTAATTTCCCAGTACAGGTCTGAAACCTTTCTTAAGTACCTAGTCATAAATCCTACACATCTGGTTTCGAAAGTAGATACTTGACAAATAACTTCGTTCTTATCATTTGTTGTGAGAATACCAATCAATATGCACTCATATATTTTAATAATATTACTGAATAGCGGATTCTTACTACAAAAAAATAATTTTTTATACATTAATTCTGACGATACAATTTCGATTATTCGTGGTTCTGTTCGTTTCGACGGCGTGGGCTCTTTTAATTGAAGTTAAATTGTGCGATTGGGACGCTTATGCTATAATTAGTTTTAATAAACCCCCTTTTTAAACATAGTGAGTCTTCTGATGATGATCGTGAGACCGAAACGTACGTAAAGACGAATAGTTAAAACAAAGTGTTATTGTGACCTATTTCCCGAGAATTTTTATATATAATTCATACTGGGTCAAGAATCTTATCATCAGTTTTGATTTTATGGTCATAAAATAGTACTGATACTTTTGGAATTATTTTACACTTTCCTTTCTTTCCCTTTTTCGGGACCAGCCTTGTATAATGTAACAAAAGTCTCAATTAATTGTTGGTTAGATGTTAATTATGCTTATAGTTTTTTTTTATTCAATACGTAGGTTCACATTCAGAAATCACCTATTACATTCGAGAGGCGGCGAAAAGGTAAGTGAGCTCCATTCGGAATACATAACCATAGTTACCATTTCTTCAAAACGTAGATCACCTTATAGGGATGAAGACATATTCCTGTCAAATTGAGATCTGTGTGGTAAACAATATGAATGGGAGCTTATATGGTACGAATTTTACACAAGCGCTATAATTTTGCTATGATCATTGCTCTGAAAATTATTTCGTATTGGAATTTTCATTCCATAATACAGAAAAATAAAAATTAATACAACGCGTTTTATATGAATGCAATAAAAGTAATGATACTATTAATATAAGGAATTCGAGATTAAGATGAAATGTTTGAAGCTGATTGATACTCGAACGGAGGAACCAAGCTTCACACTCGCTGTCTGCGTTCTCACACTATTCTTTATGAACTTATCAAGGTAGAAACATCTTATTGCTAGCAACCAGCCATGCACAAATTTGTTCTTAAGTAAGCCTATGTAAAAGGACGCGCTCAATGCTTATTTAGTAGAATAAAAATATAACTTTATAATAATTCGGTTTGAATTTTAGAATCACGTATGCAACGCGTATAGTTTTTGATTCGATATTGTTTATTATCTGAATACAGCTTTAAAACTATACAGAGAATATTAAGCGTACACAATTTGTTATTGAAACACCTCATTCAGGGTATTTCTCAAATTCACTACATAATTTTGATCGTCCCAAATGGTTAACTACTAATGTTATCTAGTTTTCGAATAATCATTAAGAGTTTTACGTGTGAGGGTAACTACATTTATACGATGTGTTGAATATTCATGATATAATTAAATGATACATTAGAATCATTGTATTAGTTTTTACACATGTAACAAGAAAGTAATACAATGATACATAATTATACAAAGTTAATACTTTCAATCAGTAAGATTTACTTAACTATGTTGGTGAACTTGAGCATGGACTTATAAATCAATAATTAAGACATGTATTGATATTTTTATTTCTTGTTGACTTTTGCAAATCAAAATGGTTATTTTTCTCTAGTCCAGATCGATTGGTAAGAGCTCGTCATAGCAACAAGAAAGCATGCAATGCATGAACCTAATTATTGAATGAAGTCTTTCGAGATCCAGCTTGATGTCATCTAGTTTTTACAATATTCGATTCTATTCGTTAACGATTTCAAGTAACATTCGAAAACTTAGATGACTGTTTCATAGTACATTCCTAAGATGTGTATGATTAATAAGCAGTACCCTCAAAATATATCGAACAAACAACCGGCTCTAAATTCAGATCAAAATCTATGTAAGCTAGACCGGTCTACAATTGATATTATCATAAACTTCTTTTAGTTTCTTGACACTCCGAAATAATCGTTCAGAAATAGTGACACCCGCAATATATCTAACTGACAGACTTTGAGTTGCGGTATGCCGGTTTAACCCTATTAATCTGAAACCCTAGACAAGTCACCAAATAAGAATATGTTTTCAATTTTCCTAGATATTTACTATTACTTCTTTGAATTAATTTTTGTAGAACAATGATCTGAAGCCGAACAGATCAATTTACGCTTCCAAACAATGTTCCGTAGCGTTCAACAATATAATGGACACTAATGAAGTGTCAATACTCCTTCCATAACGAAATCCTTTGCTAAAACTCAGGCGGAAATTAGATTACTAGGATTTAATTCTTGAATGCAGAAGATATTCAGAAAAAAGGCCCAAGCCATTCATTTCACTACAACAATACATACATTTTGAATGTTGAAAAAAATAATTAATTGAATTTTTAAAAACTCAAGTCGGCTGCAGTCGCATTTCACTAATCAAAATCATCTATTCTCTTCTGGATTACCCGGAAACACTAATCACAATTTGACATAACAATTTTTGATGTAGTTATGAATAAAATATCTTGGTGTCAAAAAGGGAAATCTTATTTTATTTTTAGTCGTATTAAAGAATCAAAATACGCAATCTTCCTTTATCGGGAGCTATTTCAATTCACGAAATACCAAATTAAATATAATAAGTTAACAATATAAACCATGAATCAGCTTCAGTGAAATTACTGTAACCAATTTCAATCAGCAAAAGTGGAAAATAAGAGAAACACACTGTTTGTTTCTCTTATTTTCCAACAATGGTAGATATTCTTCGGCCTTAACTCTTAAAAGAAATATTAGGACTATAGTGTAGCAAATGAGAAGAAGTGAGTGGAGAATATGAGACAGCTTGATGATTTTTTAGGTATAAGTAAGAAAATGCAATATAAAAACAATTTGGAGACATTTTGATATTACGGACGTGAAATTCCAAACAAGTCTGGAAGTTAACTAAAGTAAACAAGAGATACGAGTATATCAAATTAAAGGCAAGATGATCCTGATCAAAATACACATACATAATCCAAGGCTCAATTGGAATAAATAACATAAGTCAAAATAATAAAGTTTCAAAACTGTCAGATTTGAATTTTGAATTGAGTAGATCATATAAATTTGTAAACGTTGAGTACAATATATCAGAAGGAAAATTAAAAACAATATAGCGATGGCAGGGTCTTACTCCATCTTCAAAACTAATTCATGACAGTTAAATGTTTTCTCAGTTATTCTAAGTTGTGAAATTGTGGAAGGAATAAAGAAGCAGGCCAATTATTTCAAATAGCCCCCATATCCACTATCAGATTGGCCGATTAATTCTTATTAAAAAAGATAAAAGGTACCAGGCGACTAAGACTGATTTTTTTAAGGAAGAAGAACAAATAATAAAAACAATATGTCGACAGAGCTTTCAGCAGTATTTTTTGTTGTTGTTCATTTATACCCAAAGGTTCAAAAATTATTTTCTCCACAGACACAACCTACTTCTTGCAAATATTGAATATTCTGCACTGGCGTTTCATAATCTAGCACCTTCAGAGTACCTCAAAGGAAAAATCATTGATCTTAAGCGTCGTGATCCTGAAAGTGGTAGCTAAGTAGCATTGTTACCGCCTGGGTACAATGAACATGGGTGCCCATTGGTCCCAACTTTGCTGATATTTGCTCCTGAAGTATATTGAATTCAAAAAGTTACACTTACCATCCAAGACAATCATCATTAGCATCAGTCTATTGTTTTCTATAAACTCTCGTAATTTTACATCAAATCTATTTGGCTAATTTCCTCATAAATACCAATTGTAATCGGACAGTAAATTATATTTTTCTTCAAATAAGAATCAAACAAAGCCAAGGTCAAAGTGAACGTTTCGAAGAAGCTGGAAAAATTCCAAATATTCTCGTATACCTACATTTAACTTGAAACGCAGCAAGAACTAAGATTTGAACAACGACGCACCTGGGGCTCAGAGCATCCGGGTACTATTGTCGGCTCTAGAATTCGTGGAATTATCTCTTGAAATGAGATGAAATTTGTGAAGGAGGTTGCCAGTTGTGACCATGAACCTAAATAGTCACCTGTTGGTCAAGATAATATGTTCTAAAATGCGACCAAATTCGTCTCTCGGGGGTCTTTTGGGACCACTGGAAACGATTCCGGTGGAAATTGATTTAAAATTCCTTCACCGTTTCCGACTTCCTTCATTTGACCAATATAATGAAAAAGGTTCGAGTTTTACGATATGGTTATTGTTTTTTATTACATATCTTTTTTTGCGTAATAACAAAATACGTTGTTATCAAAAATTTCAACATTTTTGCTATTAAAATAGAAAATATTTCACTAGTAGTTTTTTTCGGATTAGGAAAATTCTATCAAGTTCCATTGTAGTGCAAACGGCATTTTTTCAATTCTTTGTTATCGATATCACCGATCTGTTCACAACATGCACCCCGAAGAGACGAATTTGGTTTTATTTCAGAACTTATTAAAAAACTACCAAGAGAACACCTAGACAATCAAGACGACGATAGTACTAGGATGTCCTGAGCCCCAGGTACGTCGTAGTTCAAATCTGGCACCCGAATCGTGTTCAGCGGCCCCAAAAACCCTCGAGATACGAATTTGATTGCATTCATGAGCATATTAAGAAACAATACATGGAAATGACCTAAATTATCAGGATATCCTGACCACCAGGTTACTATTGCGGGTCATGGTCATGACCGGCAACCTCAAGAGAACCTCCCCAATAAGTTTCACTTCATTGCAAAATATATTTTCACGAATTTCCTCAGTTTAAATTTGGCACCGAAATCGTAATCAGCGATCCCACAAACCCCCTAGTGAGAAATTCTGACTATATGTGGACATTTTCTCTTACCTTGATAATTTTCTCTATTATGGCTCCTGAAAATGTATTCAGAAGGATGCTTTTTCCTCTGTAGAAATGCTAAAATGCACATTAGAAAAATAAAAAATGGTAATATTTTTTCTAGATGACTTCCTGAATCGTTTTAAAAAAATTCAGCAATATAGGTTCCTCCGATTTTTTTTACTTCGTCCTTTTTTCCTTTATTTCCTGGAATAATATTTCAATCTTAACTAGGACTGGATAGCGATACTTGCTTCTTCCAGAATTTAAATGGAATGTCCGTTACTTTGTGATATTCCATTTTTACAGATAAAGCAAGAGATTTTTTTTTCTTAAATATCGCTTTATCTAAAAGAAAGTTGATTCAATTTTCAATTTAACAGTTCAATAACAAAAGATACAATCAATCAATTATATTGTTTGATAATGAATTGTAAAGTTCAAAATTACAACCAACTTTCTTTTAAATCAAGTAATATTCAACAAAGTAGAATTTCTTATTTCATCTCAAATTAAAATTTTTATAATCACGATATGAAGCTAATATAGATGTGAATCCATTTCATTCAATTGATTATCAGGAGATATAAGTAGAAGGCTCTTATTCCGTGACGATGTCATATGAATAAATATGTAGGAAAATATATACAATAACCATAAACACCAACTACAGTAATGTAAAATGTTGCAGTGAGAAACTCAATATTCTATAAAACATGTCATACCTTCATGGAGAATAATAATTAATCGACTTACACCTACCAAAGTAGGAGGAAAGATGGCTGGAAATATTGAATTATGCATCGTTATTAGTACAACATTAACATACTAAACTCATACCTTCTCAATGCCCACCTTTCTTTAAAATTGAAGCACCAATTAGAGAACAAGAGCGCCGGAAGATGTGACAAAGGCCACCAATCCATGCACAGGAAGCCAAATGTGGTATGAGTTTGATAATATCTAGTTTGGTTTCCGGCCTTGAATGTGAAATGTCATGAGGGACATTCCATGGGAATTAAAAGCAATGAAATTAATCCACCGAAATTTTAATAGACGTTTGAATAATTCTTATAAAGGAGCTCTGTATTATGGAACTTTAATTACTGGATATCAAACCTAATGTAAAAATTTACTTCTGTTCAAAGGACATAACCTAATTGTACTGGGATATCTGTTGCTTTTCTACATCCCAATTAGAAACGTTATTCACAGCATTTTAATTAATCTGTAAATTGCACCTAACGATACATTCGTAATGAACAATTGATGTAAGTATGAAGAAAAACACAATGCAAACACAATGCACGATTGTAATCAGTGATGCCACCAGACGATACAAGGTGAGTAGAAGGATCTGTATCGTCTCGATTTCGCGACAATAATCCTTATCTCGTCTCGATGAGACACCTCGAGATGAAACGGAATAAAGGCCTTGTCTCGTCTCGACTTATCTTAATTTTTATACTATACTGTGTGTGATGAGATAAGGCAGACATTGGTCAAAATAAGTTGAAATTGCTAGGTGCGCAGACTTAGATTATTTTTGTTATAGTCGCTAAAACACGCTTGTTTCGATTATACCCACGTTCACATCACTGCAGTCTCTGATCATGTAGAATATACGAGGGCAAGATGGAAAGTTCTTGGAAAATAGAACCGATGGTGTCACAATCGAAAATCCCATGTGACATTTGTGATGTACCATATTCAACTAGAACGCATTAGAACTTTCAGACTGATATGTCATTCAGTTCTGTTTTAACACCCATCGAAAGCAAGCTACCTTGAAGATTTCTGTAAACATGGATAAAAGTGAATTTCTCGTTTCGATTAAACATTATTTCTTGAGTAGAAAACACAAACCAAAACATCATTTCTATAACATTATGGGAACTCTTCACCATCAATTGGAACCATTCGCAAGTGGTTCACTGATTTTTGTTGTGATAGGATGATCACAAAAGACGCCGAACATTCTGGCCGTTCAATTGAGCATACAACGCCAGAAATCATCGATAAAATCCATGGTATGTTATTGAACGATCGGCGAGTTTAAATGCACGAAATTGCTGAGGCTATGGGTATATAGCATTAATTTTTGGATATGAGAAACCAATACTGCGATTTTATCTATTTCCAAACTTGGGAGAGATGGCTGGGCGGAAAAAGATTTGTCTCCAACGATGAGGTCATCTCTGAAACATATTCTCTCCGAGCATACTCCAGCTATTACTGATAATTTAATCTTAGAATTTCACATATTTGAATTTCTTTGAGGCTATTTAGGCCTCAAGAAAGAAATAACAAAATATTTAAGAAATTTTTGAAGTTTCAGATTCTGAGAAAAGCATCGTTATTTAAAAGACAATAGTAATATACTGAGGAATAAAAAATGTTTAAATATTTTTTGATTAAACATCAATAGTTCCATTATCTTTTTCGTAATTCTTAGATTCCTGAATCCTCAATTGGTAATTGTCCAAGATACTTAGTTGAAAGAACTTTAAAATCGTCATACAAACCGTCATCACTTTGTAAATGCACCAATTTACTCTGAAAAAAAGAGTAATATAGATCTGAATTTCATAAGAATGATAGTCGTATCTGGGTTAAGCGATGTAGAGTCAGAGCTGAGATAATGTGGGAAATCGCATCACCTATTTTATCCTTCTCCTAAAGCGTTGACAAAATATTTTTTTTAGCGAATCTCACGTCAGCCAGTCAAAATAAAGTACTATATGATTCTGTGGCTGATACCCAAAAATACTATAATATTCAATATTCATACTGCGCAAGTAGTTCGCTCATATCTTGGTCAAGACCACGGTCGTACATACAGGTCTGGGAACTCTATGTTTGACATGAGTCTCTTACATGTCGCCAAACTCGTAGTCCCTCGCTCAGCCACCAGCTAGCGCTTGGATCGAAGTATGGCAACAATCACATTATTAAGAGAAATAATTTTTCTCGTAACGCAAAATTTACTATTCTGATTTGAGAGAGGAATAGAACTGTTACTCTTGTCAAAATGTATTACTCACCTTAAAAATAACTTCCCCTTTTTCGTTATAAGTACATGCACGCACACATAAAAGACCTCGTTAAAACGATTTCTATCCGGAATCGCAAGCATCCACTTTTTCCGCATCTTTCGGTACTTTAAAAACAGAAGTTTCTTGCTTTACACTTTTGTACCCCGTTTTGCATTTTGGCACAATACACGGTTTCGTAATTTTTCTCTGAAAACGCTTGTATTCCTTGTGTTTACAAGTCAACAAAGACAGTTGCCAGAGGGAACGGTCGTATACGTGCCATTCCTCGATTCATGCGCCACCCTTTTGGTACTATGTAACAGATGACGCTTAGCGGACTCACTTCTCACATAGGAAACAGCCTCGAATTCCCAGACCTGAATATACGACCATGATCAAGACGAGTGCCCTCTACTTGTCAATTGTCATTGTCATTAGGCGATAGAGCAATGAGCGTTCACAAGTATCCGCGACGGTATTTCCCACATTGTTTAATTTTGGCTATAAGCCAAATTGGTTAATGAACTGTAAAATAATTTCATAAAGCTCCCTACACTATAGACAATGAAGTAGGAAACATTTGTGATTCCATTCTGTCAAATGAGAATGACACCTATAGAATATTCATTTGAAAGTACAAAATGGACACTCGAAACTGCGTCTCGGCATATCTTGACTCATCGAGATAGAATTCAGGGGAGACGAAATGAGGTAAGGCGAGACGAGACGAGACGAGATGAGATGAATTTGGCATCTCATCTCGTCTCGACGGCATCACTACAATTACAATTATTTCACAAACGCAGTGGCATCATCTGGAATATGAATAATTTTGGTTTCCTGATGTATCTTGAATCACAGAGCATGATCAGATGGTGCTCTTTGGATGAAGTATCAGAAATGGTATCCTTAGAGTAGTATGAAACTGTAACTGTGACTGAAGATGGCTTGCGCTGGTGAGATATTGAATAATTTCATAATTCACTGGCGAATATAAGAAAAAGTAAGCAGCTCTTAAATTGTGAATTTCGCATCACAATAAAGATCTGTCCGATATCTCAAGAACCATTGAGGATTGAGCAGTTTCTATTTTAAGACGAGAAAATAAATTTTTCCGGTCATAAAATGATGGATATGATTGATGTGTTAGGAGCTAGTTCAACAACCTACATTCGGTGGGAGAAAAAAATTAGTTTGTCTCGAAATAAAGCAATATACGTTCCATTCAAAAAGTCTGTGTGGTTGTCTTCTATCAGGATACTTTTCTTGATAAATCCTGATTGCTACCAAACAGTTTTCGTCACTTGCTTCTACACATAAAACATATTGATCATTCCCTATCTCGAAAAATTCATCTTTTTGTCTCAAAATAGAAACTTCTTTGTCTCATCGAACACTAGTAATCACTTGAAAATTCAAGTTAATATTTCTGACAGATAAATAAAAGGAATTATTTGCTTTACAAGGCTAACTGCGATAACAAAATCATGTGTGAAACATAGCATTGTTGCTTTTAGAACTATGGATATATGTGAGTAGTAGGTTAGAGGTACCGGGTGTTGAATTTATCGAGAAGACTCAAACCCAAGGTTTTGACTCACCCTGTACACTAATATGGAATAGTTCTAAACAGAGCCATTGGAGTTAAAATAAAAATACATTTCGTATATTTCTGTTGAATAAATTGATTTAATACCAACGCGACGTATTAGAAAAAGATACAGGGCGTCAAATGTACCTCTTAATATTTATAAATGTGACCCTAACAACCCTATATTGGATGAATGTCAAAAAGAAAATAAATCAGATTCGAAATAAACACTATACAGAGTATTGCATTGGGAAAATGTAAGTTTGACTTGTGACGAACATATGCGCAACCATTAATATTCAGTAATAGTTGTAGTTTGTAGCACTCTGCAGTCTTTCAAATTTTTGTATTTGAAATTTTCTTATAACTGAGTTCTTGTACTTGGACCATCCAGTTAATCGAAGCTATGAGACTCTACCTACGAAATTTCATGCTGGTTTCATATAATCGAAGAATGGGGCTGAGGTGACTCGCTCAGCCGAATGGCATAAAATGATGAAAATAATTGGTTGGAGCCGAATTCTTACGAGATCCAGCAAGGTTCAATCAGCTTACATTCTAACGATTTTGTTTAAATCATTTTAAGTGTTTAAAATTTTGCATGATATTTTGTTCCATTTAAGAATTTATTTTTTAGTGGTAGCTAGGGAGCCAAAAATGTCTAAGGGTTCCTATATTTTGACAAATTATTCGGACTGAATTGACTCACGCATTTATATATTACAATTATATTACGACCAATATTTCAAAAATCATTGAAGATTGAAAGTTTCATGAAGAATAACTCCCTTTATGAAATAGTGGATTGTCCGTAGCTTCAAAAATAATGCTTGTAAAAACCTCAACTGGAAGCCGTTTAGTCTCTGAGCATAATAAATTATTCATAAGATGCAACATCTGATGGAAGAATGACTATTATCACATAAGACACCTTACGAAAAACGTAGGCAAAGATGAAATTTAAAAAATCCTCACTAAATATTGCATCAAATATAAATAACATTCAAGTAGCTGCGAGATAATGACGAGTCGTTAAGTGAAAATGTAATGTTTGAGATCGCATAAAGATAAGTGGCATTTATGTGCCATTATACAAGTCGAGAATTCGATCTACCTAATGAATTTAATGGCAAGAAAGTTTAATATCGTGCATGATGTAATTCATTAGACATTTTATGAGGTTCTAACTGTGTCGTTCACCCTATTTTAACCACCAATAATTAAAGATAAAGTCTCGTCTGGGTATGTTTGCAAATTAATCACATTAGCTTGATTACTCGAATCTACCGGAAATGGAGTATCGGAAACTCCTTTGGTACATTTCCTGGAAACCGTATAAACGTGTGTAAACAGGGTGTGGATCTTCAAGACACCTTACTACTGACGGAGGGTGATGACGTCTTTCCCGTTACATTATACTATGTGCCGTTATCTTGCACATTACCTTTTAATGCACGTTTTGCGCTTCTCCGGAATTGCAGACAATTGATTTGAGACAAAACAACGGGAGCTTGCTACAACCTCATTTACATCTAAGAGAAGGTGGTGGCATTAGTTTGGAGGGGACATAACATAATAACCAGTTTCATATTATACGTAACATTCTAATACACCTGGTATTGATGTTATGGAAAACTGTTGATAAATAAATCATATTATATGAAGGGTGTCCCGAAATTACGCATTAATATTTTATCACGTCATTCTAGGTTCATGAACAAGTTAGAAGCTCAAAGAATGCTTTGTCTTCGTGATACATCAGTGCGAAAGTTTAAAGAGGGTATTATACCAATAATTTGTAAAATTATACGCATGGTCATGGATATACAGGATGCGTCAGTTTTTTGTAGCCAACTTGCAACAGGAGATAGAACAAGTGTTTTTAAGAAGAAAAGTTCCATAAACATATGTCGTAGAAGGCTTCGTTTCCGAGATACAGGGTGTTGAAATTGAAAAAAAAATTTCGTTTTTTGCGAATATCTCCGGAACCGTTTATCGTACAGAAAACAGCTTTTGTAAGCATTTTCTACACATAGTATGCTATGTTTTGTGTTATGAAAATTTTTTTTTACTCATAATTGGTGAAGATTTTGAAGGGGTAGTGGGTGTTTTTCTCCCCAACTTCAACGCCACTGGAGAAAAACGGTTTTGAGACAACCATTAGAACCGCCAATGTTTTCTACACAAAAAAGGAACTCTCGGTCATAACCTCTAAAGTTAACCGTTTTAGAGAAAAATCAACTTTTATGTTCAAAAACATGGTCAATCCTTTGATTTTGTTACTTGTTCTACTTGTTTGAATAAATTTCGTCTAATTAGTTAGAATTGACCATGTTTTTCAACATAAAAGTTGATTTTTCTCAAAAATGGTCAACTTTAGAGCTTATGACCAGGAGTACCTTCTTTGTGTAGAAAACATTGGCGGTTCTAATGGTTGTCTCAAAACAGTTCTTTTTTCAGTGGCGTAGTATTTGGGGAGAAAAACACCCACTACCCCTTCAAAATCTTCACCAATTATGAGTAAAAAAAAAATTTTTATCACACAGAACATAGCTTACTATGAGTAGAAAATGCTTACAAAAGCTGTTTCCTGTACGATAAACGGTTCCGGACATATTCGCAAAAAACGAATTTTTTTTTCAATTTCAACACCCTGTATCTCGAAAACGAAACCTTCTACGACATATGTTTATTGAACTTTTCTTCTTAAAAACACTTGTTCTATCTCCTGTTGCAGTTTGGCTACAAAAAACTGACTCACTCTGTATAAGCGTGAATAAACTTGGTTGAAATATATTTGAATCAACAGACACATGATGTATCTTTGATTGGTGGATTTTTGATACAAGTTACGAAGTTGATTAATTGTCATTGCGTATTTTTGGACTTACAAAATAACCTGGAACGAACAGAATGACGAGTGGCTGGAATGGTTAGGATGAGTTTCTTATTGTTCAGTAACTTATTATCAAAATATTAAATCTCTTCATGCTACAATATTAACTGCTGTATCAAATATAGTAGATGTATTATTGTTAATATCAATTGTTTGAATATTAAATAATGGGAATTAAAATTTGTTTTTGTTCTAATGTTGATTTAATAAAAACATATAGTGATATTAATTAATTAATTTCATTATCAGTTGTTTCTGCAGCAATAACAAGAAGAGCTCAAATTCCTTTTCTTTTTGGCTTCCAGCTGTTACATTAATAACAGTAGGAGTATATTTATCAATTCGCTTCAATTTTAGTTTTAATAGAAATTTGATGATATTTGCATTAATTATTTCTTCTTTGAGAATATTCATATTAGGAATAGAGGGTTATTTTGGGTTTGATTCGAAAATACTATTGCAGTATCAACATTTAGACAATTATTAGGATTAATAATTGTTATTTTAGCTTAAGGAGAATAGATATTAAGACTTTTGCGTTTATTAACTCATGCTTTATTATTTATATGTGTAGGTAATATCATCTTCTTAACTTAAGTACTTCTCAAGATATTCGTTATATACGAAGTATGCTACATTTTATACCTTCAACTTTTACTTACTTTAATATTAGTAATTTATCTTTATGTGGTTTACCTTTTTTTTCGAGTTTTCATTCATACGATTCAATTGTACATGTTATATCTATAGGACTAATGAATATATTTGAGAATTTCACACCGAAAATTTTCGACCAATGAAATAGTTTTATTTTGACTTGTTGCCATGCCAACGAAAAAATGTCAGCGGACATTTTTTTCTTTTAGGGTAGAGAAGCAAAATTATAGTGTATATTTTGTGATGTTTAACGAATGAGTTTGGAAGTGATACACAATACATAATAAAATAACAAAATTATGGCATTCGTTCGTAACGTCTCATATTTTCATGACAAAATGGCAAATATTATCCATTGAAATTATCTTAAACTAATTTTTCTTCGGTGTGGAATTCTCTTACCGAATATCCCGAGTGCACAGATCAATTTCCGGAAGTTTTGCACATAGCATATTATAAGTGATTATTTTATTTTTTATATTTCTATTGGATTAACATGTTCTTGAAAATACAATTAGCAATACAATGATTCAATAGTATGATATGCAACTAGTTTTGTAAACGGCATTTCAGTCACGAGTTTTATTAGGCATAAGCGGAGCGTAGAGAAGTAAGAAGTTCATAAAACGAATACTACACTTCTTCTATGAACATCAGAAGGATACTAACATTTGGAGATTAATAAACAAGGTAACAATACAACATTATCAATTTGTTGTACTTGGGTGTCTCACCAAGAACTGTATTGATCGATAACTCAAAAAGTAAACATGGTGTTGTTTTGAAAATTTGGCATTTAACTAAATCCAACCGGTCTAGATATATTTGAAATTTTAGATAAAAAATACAGACCCGTACTTAAATGACAGTTTATTCGTAATGGCGACATATTTCGTAACGCGCTTATGGTATTTGTAGTCATTGACTTAGTGCAGAGAAACACCACAGAGAAAATTTCCGATCTTGTAAGGGTACTCACAAAAAAATTATAGGAACAATAATTCAAAAAATGCCAAAAAACCCAAACTTTTCAAACGGAAACCCCATTTGTTTCATAGTAGCCATATTCAGCACAAAAAATTAGGGTAACTTTGTGTTTGGTTCCCTATACTCGTACCTAAGCATCGTTTTCGATTCATTCACAAAACAGTTTTTAAGTTTGATAAATCTAGTTAACCATGACTGTCAGAGAATGAAGAAATGTCAATCTTAGACTAAAGAACCTTCCTTCATTCCCTGACAGTCGTATAATCAGCCATGGCCAACTAGATTCATCAAACTTGAAAACGCCAGCTTGACTAGTAATTTGTAAATAATCTGAAAACGAAATTAAGTACGGGTCTGCACCTTTAATTTTTCATCTAAATTTGCAAATATCTCAAAACTAGGTATATGACATTATAATGAGATGTACCTAGAATTTTTCGTAAGATCCAAAAATGCAATGAATTACAGGATGTTCCATTCAAAATATCGGAGTTTCGATAGTCCCGAAAAACTTCAATGGCCTTTGCTATTGCTATATATTTGCTATAATTTTTTTGAAAACAAGGAAGCGACACACTCATTTAAAACGCGGAACAGACACTTACTGAAAGTTGACCAAACGCATCTCACTCAGTATCAAAAAAGTACTAATAAAAATAGACAACCATCTTCCGAAGTACATTAAAGATTCTCCTCCTGATGGAAAATTCAAATTAAACTTAAAAACTTGTTTGATTGATTATTGTTCTTATGATATTGATGATTTCTTCAACACAGTGTTTTAAATACTTTATATCTTTCTTTTTGAATTGCTGCTTATTGTATTTATTATTAATTATAGAACTCGTATGTTTAGCTTATATCTTTAACTTATATGTTTCTGTAGCTAATTATTCTTTTATAATGTACCTATATTTTAGATTTTATATTTTACTTGACATGTTCGTTGCCCATTGTGGATTTTTTGAATGGAGCTGCCTTATTATTATTATTAAAATTATTATTATTGGAGATATTGCCAAGCGGTTTTTCATAAGATAAATACACAAGCACACCATAATTGTAAGATATTCGCATTCATATACAGGAGGATCTTCATCATGTAACACACCAGTTTCTCGTTTGTTTTATTTAATAACAGCCTGAATGTTCACTTTTGACCATACTCACCCTACATCGTTGGAAATATTATTGAAAGACCTTTCGACTAATGAAATAATGTACAGAATGTTCCATAGAGGATAAGAAAGGTATGCGTGTTTTTCTGTTTTGGTTCACCATGTACACTTTGTACATTTTCGAGAAATTTGTGCTAATATATACTATTTTCCACCATATTGAAAAACTGCACGCGTGAGAATTGCGATTTTATCTCGATCAGTGAACACAGAGTGATTTTTTGGAGTAGACCCCTTTTAACTGTAAAAATTCGGAAACTCTTAACAAGAGACCCATGATATTTAATATCATTCTCAGCAGATTCATGAGGGCTTTCGAAATAATGATCAAAGTATGGGGTCTTCCATTGTAAAAAGATAAGCTTGGTGTGTTACTTAATAAAGAAATAATGAAAATATATTACAATTATCTCTGTGTGTGTATTTATTCCATAAAAAGAAATTGCTTGACAATATCTCAAATAGGAAGAGATCACATGGTGTCATGGAAACATAAAATATGCCATAAATGGCATTTCAGACGGCACTATAATATAACACAAATAATTTTATTTCTGACCGAGATATTATAAGCTTATATCGTCATAGTTACGCTATCAATAAAGAGGATCATAACTCACTCGGGGCATTATAGATTCTATAATTCCCTCTACCTTTCACAAGTAAAAATAGAATAAGAAATGCTGATGTATACAGGGTGTCTCAGATTTTAACCGGGAAAATTCAATAAACGATAGAAAATTTGATTTTGAGCAAAAAATTCCTAATAACATATATGCAGAGATGCTTAGTTTTTGAGATACAGGCAGGGTGTTGAAATTGATTAAAAAATTTCGTTTTTGCGAATATCTCCGGAACCATTCATCGTACAGAGAACAGCTTCTGCAAGCATTTTCTACTCATAGTGAGCTATCTTCTGTTTGAGAAAAGAATTTTTTTTAGTCATAATTAGTGAAGATTTTGAAAGGGTAGTTGGTGTTTTTCTCCCCAATTTCTACGCCACTGAAAAAAGTACGATTTTAAGACAACCATTTGAACCGCCAATGTTTTCTACACAAAAAAAGTACCATTGGTCATAAGCTCTGAAGTTGACCGTTTTCGAGAAAAATCAACTTTTATGTTGAAAAACATGGTCAATTCTTACTAATTATACAAAATTTATTCAAACGTTGGAAAAAGTAACAAAACCAAAAACGCAGAACATAGCTTACTATAAGTAGAAAATGCTTGCAAAAGCTGTTTTCTGTACAATAGACTGTTCCGGATATATTCGCAAAAAACAATTTTTCTTTTCAATTTCAACACCCTCCTGTATCTCAAAAACTAAGCGTCTCTGCATATATGTTATTAGGAATTTTTTGCTCAAAATCAAATTTTCTATCGTTTATTAAATTTTTCCGGTTAAAATCTGAGACACCCTGTATATATTAGCATTTATATATGTTAATAGGAACTTTTTTTCTCAAAATCAAATTTTCTATCGACTGTTGAAGTTCTGCTACTAAAACCTGTGAATTTAGAATTCTGATGACATCTTCCATAAAGAATTCGGTCTATACGTTTTTGACTGCAACGAATTACTACCAAATCTACCGAAAAACATAGAAAATTTCTTATCAGTTCTCGAAAATATGCCAGAAATACAGTTTCAGTGGCATCTTTCGGCATAACATTTTTCCCTGTCAGCCACTCCAGATATATTTTATATTCTTTTTTGTATACGGCTTCACTTTTCGATGGAAATCATAATTCTCTTGCTTCTTCAGCATTTTTCAAAATATCTTCCATTATATTTGGGGTAGAAAACACGTTCTTAACGCAAACACAGCTTGATAATTAACATAGCAACAACCTAGCAACAACAAAACTCCTGTAATCGACGGTACCTGATTCAAATATAGCGGGAAAGTAATGAATTGGTGCATTTATTCCGTTTTAAAAATGAACAAAATTTTATTGAAATCGGTCAGAAATAAAATTATCTATGTACCACGGGAATTAATGAGCCTTAATAACCTCAGGCAATTGCTGTCCCTCGGGCCACAGGCCCTCGGGACGCAAACTTTGCCATCGGTAATTAAGGCCCTTATAATTCCTTTGATACATAAATAACTATTTTTACCTGGATATTCACTAATTCCAGGAAATGCCAATTATGTGTTATAGAAGCGCCTTGATTTCTGGAGTCCAGAATTATAAAGCAAATGAAGGAAACCGGAGTCATAACTTCTTAAGAAGTATATTCCAACATGAAGTTCAGCTAGACTGACCGATTGTCCGGTTAAACGGCTTCCACTTCCTTATAAAGTTTTCCCTGCTGCGTTTGCAAATAGACTTCATGTTTCTGGAAATAAACCTCAGTGTAAACTTATTCACGGGAGGCTGAATCCGTTCAATCCGATGTAAAGTTAAATTATACTTCAGAAGATGGTTGACTGCTCACAACTGGTTAACAGCGGAAGTTCACGTCCCCCTCGATTATTCCTTTAGAACCCCATGAAGGTTACGGACGCGTTAACGATACCTGTCTCCTAAGACGACTTCAATTTCATAATGGTGTAATAATCGGTAGGTGTTACCACAAGTCTTTACAAATTAAAATCTAAATGATTCGGCTACACGATATTCTAGTTTTAAACGTTGACATAGATTGTAGTGATATTTTGTCCACAGTAATCTAGAATGATTCCTTCTTAACTGCACGTTCACAGCCTCAGCTTGAAAGGTTGTGATTATGATCAGATCATGTATCGCTTCAAAAATGATCGTGAGCATCATTACTCACATAATTCAATACTCGAATCAGGAATTATTGTCCTTCAGCCCAACCTTGAATCCGATTAGAGCCTCGTCAACGTGAACTGAATTTCATCTACAAAGGACCCCGCAAATTCCTTACGAGAATTGGGTCTCCGTGGATATTCCTGAATTTTTGATATGATGTAGTCCATGTAATTCTGAAAAAATAATACCTTTACGCCTACTCCAAAAAATGAACAGATTCCCTGCTAGGAGGGGTTATATTTACATGTTACTCATAATAGACCATTTATTTCTGAAGACGGGAACAATATTTTGACATGCTTTATTCTAGTTTATGCTGCTTAATATTGTTATTCTCCCATAAAAAAAATTAAAGCCCTCCCCAATCCACCAACCCCCCTTGAATGAAAAAATATACCTTTCTCTGGAATACTTCAAAAATCATTGTAAAATGTTTTAATAAGCTTAAAAACGGAATCAGTACTTGTATATCAAAAATCAACTCCCCCCCCCAAATAGGGGATGCACGAAAAATGTCGAGTACAATATTCGTACATGCTTTACTCTAGCTTATGTTGCATAATATTGTTCTTCCCCCATGAGGAAATGTTGAAGCCCCCCCTATCTCCCCAACCCCCCTCAAATGAAAAAAATATGCCATGATTTTTGATATACAAGTGCGGTTTCCGTATTTAAGCTTATTAAAACATTTTACAATGATTTTTGAAGTGATCCAGGAAAAGATATATTTTTTTATTTAAGGGGGGTTGGGGGGATTGGGTGGCTTCAAATTTTTTTTCCGTGGGGAACAACAATATTTTGCAGCATAAACTACAATGAAACATGTTAAAATATTGTTCCCATCTTCAGAAATAAATAGTCTATTATGAGTAAAATGTAAATATAACCCCTCCTAGAGTGGAATCTGTTAATTTTTGGGGGTTGGCGCAATGCTAACATTCTTCCAGAATCACATGGACTACATCATATCAAAAATTCAGAGATATCTACCGAAACACAATTCCCATAAGGAATTTGCGGGGTCCTTTGTCTGAGTAGCCTGTCTATAAGGTATTCAAATGAAACTACTGAATCAGTATAGTTTAGATTCAAGATCCATATCTGAGCAGTTCACAAATAATAAACCATATCTCCTGCATTATTGAATAATTGGAATTAGTGATGTTTATTGGACAAACGAAAAATTTATAAAACCGAGAAGTGAATAAAATACTAAAACCAAAATTGAATATAAAATATCTAATCCACTTTCACCCCTACATAAGGGACAAACCGGAAACTAATCTTGTAAGCTTAACTTATCTAGGTTCACTTTCTCAAAAAATATGCAAATTTCTAGGAAATCAAAACAATAACGTTTCATTCAAAATTTCGAATAGTTCATATTCTTATACAAATAACTCAAAATCAAAAAGGAACCACACCGAAAAATTTGGAGTTTAAACGAAATGTGAAGATTGTAGTACATAGTTACATAGAATAGACGGAAAGAAAAAGAAGCCATCACCTCTAAAAACAGAACTCCAGTCCGCGAATCATTATATAATTCATCTATGATATAACTATAAGTTCCGACGTTATACATATTCGGGAAAAAGGTTAAGAACTCAATATTGTGGAATCAATAGAAATTATCTCAAAGCGTATTGACGACAATAGTAATTTAATATCAAAGGACTTGACATTTATAACTCACTGATCATTGATTATTTTGTTAATAACCCCCTCCGCACATTATACTATTATACCATATTTGAGTAAACTATTTCTTACTTGATAAATTGCTCGTATAATGTCACTTCGAGTATGTGTCGAATTAATTGTCACCAAAAATCTGGATTTCCTATACATTCCTATACAAATTTGTGTTCATTCCACTATTTTCAATATGTAATTTTGTCATATTACAATATTGTTTGGGACACACCCTGTAGTTTCCACTCTAATATATTGGTTTGCGCATTCACATATTATAATTTCGGAGCATCTTCAGGGCAGGCTTGAGGCTTGAACTGAAACTGAATAGATCCGGAAGCCAAGATTTTTCAAGATTAGCTACCCGCGGAAGTCTACTATTCATATTATAATCTCATTTGAGACACTGAAAAATATTGTTGCTCTTACATGGATTAAAACAGGAATACTGAATTCCACAATACAGCATATATCCAGCAATATATATCACATATTTTTAGCCATAAATCCCACAGTCTGTAGTTTCCCCTCTAATATATTGGTTTGAACATTGCCATATTAAAATATCATTTGAGACGCTGGAAAATATTGTTGATTATAGCAGAAATAGTGAACTCCACAATATAGCATATATATAGCAATACAGGAATATTATATTTCTTCAACCAGAAATCCCATACCCTGTAGTTTTCGATACCATATATTGGTTTGAGCATTGCCATATTACAATATCATTTGAGACAATGAAAAATATTCTTGCTCTTACAAGGATTGAAGCAGAAATATTGAACTTCACAATATAGAATATATCTAGCAATATAGAAGTATTCCATATTTTTAGCCAAAAATCCCATACCCTGTAGTTTCCGCTCTAATACATTGGTTTGGACATTGCCATATTAACAAGGATCAAGACAGAAATACTGAACTTCACAGTATGGCATATATCTATCATTTGAGACTAGGAAAAATATTGTTGCTCTTACAGGGATCAAAGCAGAAATACTGAACTTCACTATAAAGCATATAGGTATCTAGCAATATAGGAATATCATATATTTTCAACCAGAAATCTCATACCCTACAGTCTCCGCTCTAATGTATTGGCTTGGGTGTTGCCATATTACAGTATCATTCGAGACACTGAAAAATATTGTTGCTCCTACAAGGAGTAAAGCAGAAATACTGAACTTCACATATAGCAAAAATCTAGCAATACAGGAATATTATAAATTTTTAACCATATAGTTTCTCTTCTCATATATCGGTTTGGGCGATGCCATATTACACTATTATTTGGGATACTTTAAAATATTGTTGCTCTTACAAGGATTAAAGCAGAAATACTGAACTTCACAATATAGCATTTATGTAGCAATTAGTCCAGGCTGTAAACCGGGATTTTAGCTACAATAAAAAAAAACATGTAAGTTCGAATCAAAAATTCTTTTTTGCATCAGCTTCAGCAGGTTGTCAGGATCATTCATACACCTTAAAACCTCTTGGGAACACCAACCCCACCAATTGAGGGCGAAAATGGTCCGAAATCTCCAAGTCTTGAATTGTATTTTCTACAAAAAAGATATTTTGGCATTTCGAGTGCACCTAGGAGGTTTTTTGGGTCGCTGAACACGAATCCATAGCCAGATTTACTTGCAATCCAACGTAGGGGTGACAAAATCGACAAAATTGGTTAATTTCGCACGCCTAATACGTTATTTTACAATTTACGTGTTTTAGGCATTTCGAATGCACCAAGGAGGTTTTTTGGGTCGCTGATCACGAATCCGTAGCCAGGTTTACTTGCAATCCATCGTAGGGGTGATCAAATCGACAAAACTGGCCCATTTTGCACCCCTATATGTTATTTTGCAATTTACGTGTTTTAGGCATTTCGAATGCACCAAGGAGGTTTTTTGGGTTGCTGATCACGAATCCGTAGCCACATTTACTTGCAATTCATAGTAGGGGTGGTAAAATCGACGAAATTGGCCATTTTTGCACCCTTATATGTTATTTTGCAATTAACGTGTTTTTGGCATTTCGGATGCACCAAGGGGGTTCTTTTGGTCGCTGAATACGATTCCGAAGTAATTTTAAGACGCAAAAATAATAAAAATTTGGGAGCGTGTTAAATTAGCCATTTTTGTGGATTTCCCACCCCTACGATGATATTTGAGTGAATCTGGCTTCGGAATCGTATTCAGCGACCCAAAAAACCTTCTTGGTGCATTCAAAATGCCTAAAACACGTAAATTGCGAAATAATTGCAAAATTGGCCAATTTAATCGATTTTACCACCCCTACGTGTTCAGCTACCCAAAAAAAACCCTAGATGCACTCGAAATGCCAAAATACTTTTGTTTGTAGAGAATACAATTCAAGACTTGGAGATTTCGGGCCATTTTCGCCCCCATTGGGTGGGGTTGAGGTTCCCAAGGAGTTTTAAGGTGTATGAATGATCCTGAGAACCTACTGAAGCTAATGCAAAAAAAAATTTTTGATTCGAACTTACATGTTTTTATTTTTTTACTTTCCGGTTCACAGCCTGGACTAAATGTAGGAGTATTTCATATTTTTAGCCCATACCCTATAGTTTCCGCTCTAATACATTGGCTTGGACATTGCCATATCAACAAGGTTTAAGACAGAAATACTGAACTTCACAATATAGCATATATCTAGCAATACGTATACATATTTTGAACCAGAAATCTCATACACTGTTGTTTCCGCTCTAATTGGTTTGAGTATTGCCATATTACAATATCATTTGAGACTAGGAAACATATTGTTGCTCCTAGAAGGAGTAAAGCAGAAATACTGAACTTCACAATATAGCATAAATCTAGCAATACAGGAATATTATAAATTTTTAACCCTAAATCCCATACCATGTAGTTTCCCTTCTCATATATTGGTTTGGGCGATGCCATATTACACTATTATTCGGGATACTGAAAAATATTGTTGCTCTCACAAAGATTAAAGCAGAAATACTGAACTTCACAACATAGCATTTATGTAGCAATTATGGGTACCTATTATATAATATGTGTATCCCGAATTCACATACCCTTTAGTTTCCTCTCTATTGTAAATCATTCGGGTCATTGGAAGATATTATTACTCTTTTAAGGATTGAACCTGAAATACTAAGCTCGACATGACACAAATAATGAAATTGTTTTATCCAAATATCAATGATAATTCATTACAGCGTACGAGACGCATCGACAATTTCTGTCGGTTACGGGTGTTAGTTGCATTCCAATGAACACGAAATTCCTCCATATCGGATATAGACCTACAAGATGTGATTGAATTGATTTCAATTACCGGAAAGTGTAATCTAACGCTGAACCACTATATCCCTAAACAAATCATTTACTCCAACATCGATATTTTCGATGACACTAAGCGGTAACAGGAAATTGATTTGAAAGCTATGAAAACAATTTAGGGTTAATCTTATCCGCAAGGCATGGGGTAAACTAGACAAGCAATCAAAGCAATGTGTGATAATGCTTTTAGTCAGTCACTCACAGCACTACTATGGAAGGTATACGTGCCGGAGAAATCGCCGATAACGGAAATACCGCAGTTGACACAGAAACGTCAGAATCCTTGCTGTATATTTCCCCGGTTATTTTCATCTATAAAATTAAATTGCATGGTTGTAATAGCAACACCGTCGGTTGTTATCTTTATTATGCAATTCAGGATAATAATAATAAAGCCGAGGCTTTCTCGACGAACTTAAACCGAAATAAATTCCAAGTTCATGACGATTGAAGTCTTGACGCTCCAATTTTGAAGGATCGTTTTGAACATGACTGAAGACTTTCTTGCGTTGTTCGCTCATCAACGAAGGGTAAATAAGTGACTGTACTTTTCATCTCATTCCACTTTCATAGTAAAGCAGTTTTACTAATAACTAAATGTAGATTCATTTATGAATTGGAAACTTCTTGGATTCATGGGGAAGTTTTTCATCTTGTCGTTTCGAGACCTATCGCATGGATCATCTTCGGAGAAGAATCAAAATTGATCTGATAATCATAATAACTGTTCGTATACAGTTACTCCTACCCCGATTCCTCAATATTCATGCTCGGTATCACCACCAACAGCACCTCCTCGTTTGACATTCATGACAGCTCCTCGTGGCCTGCAAATCACATTATCGACATGTCCTGGAGAAGTATAGATACGTTTGGAGTTTAGCTCCCCCCTTTCAGAAGAGAGCTAGTAGCTTAAGAAGCATATATTCATATACTTAATTTACGTAATTTCCATAAATACGTACTTTACCTTATTCTCATTATCCATATCACCGTAGAAAGAATGTATTATATAATTATACGTGAACTTGGGCGAACGGTTCGTATGTTATACATTCTTACCTATATTGATTATGTGCAATATGCTGACTAACGCAAGGTTACCATGCACCAATATCAATGATTGTATAATATAACCCATTGTCAGTAATTGTTCATGTACTGTGGAATCTTTGTTTCCATATCATATCCGTGACAACCTGCCTGAAGGGGTGAAGATTGTTCTTGCGATACAGTTTATATACAGTTCATATACAGTAATAATGGAGATAAAAGATAGATCAAAGTGCAATGCAGTGATTATTACAATTAACAAAGGTACATCACATTTTCTCATTATATGTGTGTGTGATTCTCCCGGATCCAGTTATCCCCAAAGGTAATGCAATTTGACCACATCTACAAGTAAATCCTTGAAGAACAGCAATAATTACTAGCTATCGTTATGTCAATCTCTGATCATCATCACACTTTTTTTCACCTCATCAAACCACGGTATAGTTGTGCAATATCTCCCTCTTCTATACTATTTTTCATGGTTGGTGCTCATCGGAAATCTTCTTTTTCATTACACCACATATAGGGGGACTAAAGTTCGATGTCAGGCTCGGAACCTGCCTAACTTCTTCCTAGCACATTTAATTTTTCGAACGGCGAAGATGTGGAATGGTTCGTCTAGTGAGATATTTCTTGGAACCTACAACCTCTGACGTCTCGCAGAAAATTTGAATTCACACCTCTTCTCTCAATCCTTCACCGCTGGCTGATCCGACGTTGAAAAAGCATTTCAACTTTTCCTCTCGTGTAGTTAAAATTGAAAAAACAATGATTATCTGGCGATTCAATTATTCACCAAAGCGTAACTACCCTTGGAACGGAAAATAACATCATGAAAGAATACATTTGGTGCTTCCAATGTGGAATTCGATGTAAATTGAGGCTTCAAGTTTAATTTTTGAAATAATTGAATTTGTAACTCCAAATCTGGGGCTTATACCCTTCTAAGAAATAGAGAAGAATTTTTCTCATGCTAGAGTAAATGTTAAGAATTCAGATTTCTGAATTATGTTCTGAGGGTGCTACCAAAAATTAGCCTGCAAATAACTCATCAAATTTGAATTGAAATCCGCAATATATGGTCGTTTGGAAACGAAGAACTTCGAGAAAGGGGAGGCTGCTATGAAAAAAATCACTGATCGCAGATCTGACATCTGCACATCATGATATCTTGGTAGCTGAGATGCTGGATGAATCTTAAGTGCAAAGCATTGTTCATACCTGATCCATTAACATAAAATAAATATGTTGAAATTTTCGATGAAACAACCAATAATAAATGCTGATGTGGAATTGGAATCATCCAGGATAGTTATTCCAAAACATAAAGTAGTTTCATCGGAAATCATATTCCTATTTCTTCAGAACTCTATTGATTCCAAGACACTCCATAACCTTCGATAAAAAAAAATTGAAGGAAATTCTCACTGATATCCACTTAAAATTTTAGAAATCCAATTTAGTCGAAACCTGAACGGACCTACCTATGTCTTTGATAAGTAATGTAGTTTGATTTTAGGAAAATTTACTGTTTTCATCAAAAATCAAACTGAACGGTTTGAATAGAACTGTAACGTTCGGAATCTTCTGACATGTGAGAAACTTCAGAGTTTCTGTACATACAATTATGAACATTTAGATGAAAATTGCTTCTCATTATGAATTCTTCGTCGTCTCGTTCACAACAATTTACAACGTTGTATGGAATCATCAAGCGTTACAAAGCGCCAACTAACTATAAATAGGTTTGATTCGGTATGGAATAGCTCCGTTAAAGACTATAAACCAGAATTTTATCTCAAGAACGTTATCAAGGGATGAAAGGATTTCTGGTAGTGAGGGGAATAGCTTCCATCCCGGTATCCCTCAAAATTGGAAATAAATAGGAAGATATAGAAATTGCTGTACGTGACAAAGACGACCTGGACTATGATAAATAATATATAGATTCGTGCTCTGGTAGCAAATTGTGGGAAATAAGATGATTTCTGGAGCACCCGCAAACCCTTGTTCGCCCGATAATATGCTTCATTATGATATATATATTCATATCAAGTAGTTCTCTATTCAAGTGATGTTCAACGTGCCAATTGCTGGTAGTTTTTTTTTGATATGTGTATTTTTTTCTATCAATGCCAACTTTCAATACGTCATTTATGATAGTTGCAAGAAATCTTTATATTGTTCATTCATATGATATTATTGTTATTCAAACTATTCCACTAATATCAGCTGCCAAGCTTTCAATTACCTATTATGACATCATATTTATTGTAAATTATTGCTACTGGGTTTCTCGACCTCTCTTCTCATTCTTCAGTTGGTTTGTTCTCATGAGAGTCAGGATACATACATAAGTTTCTATGATTTGAATATCTTCTGATGAAATCGTATGTTCATCAACAATCTAAGGCCTAAGCAAGAGAATGAGATGAAGAGCAAACAAATCCAATACATCATTAAATTTAATATAAAACAATATTATCTCTAAATTTAAATGAGTAATGGTAATATAACACAAAAGTTCGGAATGTCCTTATGAACAAAGCTATGCATTGGAATCGGAAGTGCTTGGCGGCTCTAAATCAAACACTATCCTCGTCCTTTCTTTGAAAAGCATGTGAGATTTTTGAATCAATGTATTGCATTGTAAATGATTCTCCCAGTGGAAACTTGCTTTTCGTAACATTCTCGGATGAGATGTTCAAGGCTCTGACGGAGATGGTTGATTATTGACATCATCGTCTTACTCGATGCACTGATAGGCTAATGAGAGAGCGACGTGTGTGGTCACGGTTCGATCTAGAGAAACCTTAATTCTGTCTATTCTAACATGAAAATATGTTATTGGTCTATTTAAAGAGCATAAATAAGTGAATTCATTCTCTTTGTTTCATCAAGGTGGCTACGAATTCAATGATATCAATAATGAAGGGGAAAGGTTTCAATACTTCGCCATTCGTTAGAAAAATGAAGTCTGATAGAAAGTTCGACAGGTCTCGAGCTTGACAATGAAGGGATGATCGTCCAGTCTGCCTACCTGGAATAGAAAATAATGTGAAGTCGTTTTTGGAATGGATTGTACCATAGTGGTGATATCGAGCATGAATATTGAGGACTTCACAGAAATAGTTGTACACGACATCATATTAAAGATTGTGGGATCCGCCTCCATGTAGGAACTACAAACATTAGACTCTTGCATAGCATCAGATCCCCATTGCAAAATTTTCATTCTTTACATCGACCTGTCTCAATTTACATCACCGGCTTCATTAGATGATATAGAAGATTGAGAAGAGGAAACTGTATGATGTATACCATCATCTGCAAAGGTGTGGATAAGATTGGGTACACAGATCTTTGATATGGAGTAGAACTAGAGTTTGTGGTAAAGCAAATCCGTCTGGAGCACCAGCATTGACTCGTTCGAGCACCACATGGAGTTATGTGTCTGAGGAAAAGTCGAAGATGAACGATAATGACGCAACTTTCATAAGAAAGCATTGGTGCCAAAGTCGGTCGAATTCTTTGGAGTTATCCGATGCTACTGCTGGATTTCACATTTTATTCCAACGGATGCCTGCCATCCTGTAGCTGTGGACGAAACGACTTCTTCCCGGCTGATACTTCGATCTACATAAAATAACAAAGACTATCTTCATGATTGGAGATACGTATTATGGACATTTAACGAGTTAAACTATCCAAAATAAACTTATTCTAATTTGTGTCAAACTAGCAGCATATCATAGTATAGTCTAACGACATATGTAAATTCCAATGTCAGCCCCCAATTACCAAAAAGAGCAAAATATTATAAAACAATTAATAATAATTCCGACCAAAATATTATAGATAAGATATTGAAAGTTAATCAGAAAATCAAAGAAGCATTCATTACGTAATTTGGTAAAATCTCCAATGATGTGAATTGAACAATATTAATTTGATCACCTCTTCCAAAAGTAGTAAATCTCCAGGTCAACCTTTGGAAAGTAACCCAGATAAGTCTGGAAAAGGAGTGAAATCAGGAGTCTAAATTTTGAATCTTATCGAAACTTCTACATAGATCAGAGAAGTAGGTCTTTCTAGAGTAGAAAGAGTGAAGATTTCAGGAGTTATGGAAATAACGAACTTGACCATCATTATGCCAAACACTTCTTAGAGATAGGCCACCAATATAATCAAAATTTCGTAATGTCACATGTGGTGAATGGAGGAAGACTTTAGGATAACTTAGTATACCTACTCAGAAATTGATAAATATAAACACAATAATCTTGTGTTTAGTACTCTCCGCTTCTTAATATCTTCCCACACACAGAACCTGTCGCGAAATAATTGTTATTACACTTCAATCATTAAGTTACCTATAAGCAATCTGAATTTCTAATTATTAAGTCAGCTCCCTTGGACATCATCGGTTCATGTATATCTAGCTATTAATACCATTGTGAGTTGATATAACATTTATCTCTCTGAAGAAGTCACTGTAACATGTCTGGTTTTCTTTTTTTTTTGAATAATACTTATTTGGGAAATTTTCTACAGTATATTATTCAGTGTAGCGTTATTTTTGATGAGTTTTCCATATTTTTTGTTGGATCTTATGTATGCTGTGTAATAAAAAGTGTATATGTCAATAATGTTCTGTCTCACCCTGTATTTCGCTATTGGTTCAATTCATGAATTTGCAATGTTACACTACAAAAATAGCTTCTGGCGTAATTAATAGAACCTGTCTGAAATATTTTATCACATCAGTAACATAATGGACGGACTCGAAAATAACGTTAATCGTGTAAGACCATAGAGAGCTTCATCAAAGCTTCCTTTGATTCAAAGGGAACGGTCCGACTCTTAACGGTTTTGATCACCAGCCTATTTGAACATCATTTTTTATGAGAACTGCTAATAAAGTCGCTTCCAGAATGACCAGTATTATCCTTATGAAAATCCAATCTTACATTTATGGCATACGCAAAATATTCATGCAGGATACATTATGGATGAGTGCTTGAATAAATCACGGAAAACCTCGAATGTTCGCAACACCAATTTTTGTTACAAGATTTATCTAGTTCTGTTTTGGAGGATATTTATCATTTGGTGAATCCTACTTATTCTTTCATGTCAAAAGGATTAATGCCATAATGTTTATAAGCTTGAACTAGAAATATTTGTTACCTGTTCTAGATCGTTGTTCAATATTTAACCTCTGCTATTTCTTATCACTTTGTATATATACTGAATGAACAAGTCATATTGAAAGTAATAATATTCATATCTAATGTAACATAAGACACTAATTTTGAGATAGTCTGAAAATTTCATTTTCAATAATTGCGATCGAAAAGTTTCTAGGCCAAAAAATTCTTAGCACTCTTAATTTTCTATACTTTGACACCTTTAATCATTCTGATAAAGTACCATAGATCTACTCTCTTGAAAACCATACTAATATTCAGAAATATTACTTTATTTTTCACTTTTGCTAGGGACGATAACAGTGAATTCGGTCGATAGCTTGAGATGGACATGCCACCTTTGAAATACTTCACATTTGAAAGCAGATGGACATTCTCTTTTTTGATTCATTGCAATTATCAGAGGAGGTGGAATGATACCATCAAATCTTTGTGAGTTTTAGATTGTAGACTTCTGATAGGTCATTCCCCTCAATTCCTGAATGTCCTTTGATCCTCTAGGAGGTGACTCTGTTCTGTAATCCCAACGTGTCTAATTGGGTTTTGGAGGTAAGAACTATCAATGAGCTGATGATGTTTAGTTCGGTTTTGGAAGTAAAGTAAAGGGAAAGTTAATTTATTTTCACAATAACAATTGTTGCAAAATAATAACAAGATATTAAGAAGATAAGTCGAATAATACAGAAGAAATTTAAAATCAAATATAAAGACAAAAATTACCTATTCAAATATTCATTAACCGTTTATGTATTCACATTGCACTATTGTATTGAATATTTTATTCTTAAATTTACACAAATTCTTCATACATTGAATATCGATTGGAAAGTAGTTGATGGAAAATTTGATGCACATATGGGGACATTTTTTCTCTGTGAGTGTAAGCGTTGGTGCTGGATATACGCGAGCAGGGTGAAAAGTTCCTGAAAAATAAAACAGATGGCACCACAATCGAAAATCCCAAATGACATTTGTGATATGCCATCTTCAACCAGGAAACATTGAAATTTTCAGAGTGATATGTCACTCAGTTCTGGTTTGACACCTATCGTAAGCAAGCTCCCTCGAATATTTCTGTAAATATGTAAGAAAGTGAGTTTCTCGTCTTGATTAAACAGTATTCCCAGCTTGGAAAAAGCATTACTCAAACCAAAGCATTGCTTGTTGAACATTATGGGGACTCTTCACCATCGATTGGAACGATTTTCACTTTTTTTTTGTTGTGGTAGTATGACCACAAAGGACGCCGAAAGTTCGGTCGTCCAATTGAGATTACAACGCCAGAAATCGTCAATAAAATCCATGTTATGATATTGGACGATCGGCGAAATCAAATCGCCGATTTGAGTGAACGAGATTGCTGAAGCTATAGACATCCCAACCGAACGGGTACGGAACATTTTGCATACATTTTTCGATATGATCCCGCATTTGCTCTCTGTTGGCAACAAGCGCGATTGTGTGACAAATCAAAGGAGTGTTTGGCGATGTACAAGGGCGATAAGAAGGACTTTTTGCGCCGTTTCGTAAACGGGGACAGAATATGGCTCCATTACAGCATTTCAGAGACCAAAGAACAGCCTAAACAGTGGACTTGTCCTGGCGAGACAAAGCCAAAAAAGACCAAAGTGAGTTTATCAGCCAATAAAGTTTATTGGCAAGATTACATGTATTTCGCTGCGAATTGGTTCGTCATCCATTACGTTCTCCAGATTTGGCCACCTGCAATTATAATCTATCCAAGCTTGAAGAAATGGCTCGTGGGAAACAGATTTGGCCATAACAATGAGGTCAATGCTGGAACTATCTTGAAGGATTGCTGAAATCATATTATTTTGAAGGGATCGAAAAACGTTAGACAAAGTTTATTGGGCTACAAGGGATTGATAAATGAATATCTCAATAACAGTGAGCAAGTTGTTTTTCTCGAAACAAACTTCTAAAACTTTGTTTATTCCCTAATCCAAAGATTATTCGAATGGCTCCTTTTTGCTGCCTGAATATTATTTCAACCTGGTAGCTGTTAACCCAGAAAACTATCAAAAAACTCAACAGAGATTGAAAGTTGCCGTAATAAAAAATTTTAATTTATCTTCCTAAGTTGTGTTTTCATGACACGTAAGCTGTAAATGATAGAACTCAGCCTCCTACATCGTTGTTCGATTTTTTCACACCAGTTGAAGTTTCTATCTATATCCTCATTTCTAAAATGTAGTTATTTAGATTCAATGTTTCTGGCATTTGCAGTCTACTATGCCTTGACGTAATAATGATGCAGCTTGTCTTAGTTTTGTTCACTGTGAGTTTGCTATTCATACTTCAATGTTCAATTTTGAGAGCGTAGAGGCAATTTCAGTTTCGAGAAGGAATGAGTCATTTGCAGATACTTCGATGTTACTATCATCTGCATCTGTAGATTTACATCAATCAATTTTTTTTCATTTGCTGACGACACTTGTATACAAATAAGGGAACCGAGTTTGAATGAATTAATCCTGACAACGAAAATATTAGTAGGTAATATTTGACTGGTTTTCCCATTAAATTCTGTTTAATGCATATCACAGAAAAATACAATATGATAGCGAATTAGGGACGATAGAATAATTTGTGTTATTATATTATTCGTCCCATAAAAGTTGGTTTTTGATAATTTTTTTTATGAGTTCGTAGTAACATATTATCATGAGAATGCGATTGCCATGAGACTGCCTATATACGAGTATACTTGTGTTAACGCGTGACGAGAACCTTGCAGAATGCGGAGTACGTTTGATTCCACTTGGACTAACTAAGTGATTGTATCGAATACATTAAAGCTCTCAAATCACTAATTGTACATGATATCACGCCTCACATCGTAACACATTTCCAACACAACAGTGGTGACTGTAAGATGGTAAATATTAATTCATCACCATCTAGTGGGTGGTTAGAGAAAAATGTAAATAATGGAAATGCATTTTAAGCAGCATGTTGAAATTAATTAAATATTGGATATTGTCCTGAACTTTTTTCAACATAACTTGCACTATCTGATTAATTTCATTGAATATACAGGGATTATCTGAATAACACCGAATAAATGTAAGGAGTAGATATGGAATTAATGAAAATTAAGGGGGTCTTTGGTATGAAGTTCTTTGAAAAAACTTTCCCCTGAGAAGTTACGCCCCTCCAGAAGCTTAAAAAAAATACTCATTGTTTTTTATAATCCCTGTATATTAAGCTAAAGAAACATAACCTGGTGAACATTATCTGTCAACAAAACTACTCTTTTTGATATTTTTTCAACCCTGAAGTATTCTTGTTAGAACTTTTTTTTCGATTAAACTTATCCATTTTGAAAAATATGTCTGAAAAACCGCAATCATTTACTTACTTTTTGATCTCTCCAAGTTTTTTCGAAAGTTTGAGGACTTACGAAAAGGAATAAATGTATTGGAAAGCATTTCCAAAAAGATGAGCGTATTTTGCGTATAATCTAGTGACCTGTGCGTTGTAATGGAATCCGTAGAAACAATTGAAAGTGGTATTGTGCAATGTCATTTATTGTTTCTTTTCCTCAAGTTTTATGATTTTGTGTAGAAAATATCAGTTGATGAACCGAAATTATGGTTAACTATATTCGAATTTAGAAATGACAGATATGCATTTTATATATGGGCGTGCTAACGGTAATGCATTGGAAACGCAAACTACCCAGAGCGTAGATTACACCATCATACTACGTTCAAAAATATTCACCAACGCCTGCGGGAACTTCGTAATTCTGAAACGAGAAGTTATGACTGGTCGTACCCGAGAACTGACGCTGTAGAAGGAGCCGTACTTAATTCAATCTAAGAATGCCCAGAAACTAGTACCATGAAAATAACTCGTGTCCTACATATAAGCCATTCTGTAGTTTTCAGAATTTTGAGAGAACAACAATTGTATCCCTATCATCTTCAAAAGGTGCAGGCGTTACTGAATCGAGATTTTTTCCACGTGTGATTTTTTGTCAATGGCTTATTAATATCATCGGCAAGTGCCACAGCTCTTGAAAAATATTTTATCTACTTATGGGGCGAATTTCTTGAGAGATTGTATTAGAAATTTTTATAACAATCACATTTGAGCTCAAGAAAATCCTCATGGCTTTTTTGAAGGAAATCATCAGTATCAATTTTCATTAAATGTGTCATTTATAGTTTAAAGTTTCCCTGAAATTATAACTAATCCAACTTGATATAACCAAGTAATAAATCTAATCTTGAATAATTTCAAAACAATACATTTGGAGAAGATAGGCCGCGATCAACACCTTCATTTAATTACTTCTTACTACCTTCCGTGAAAAAGCATTGCAATATATTCATTTTTTGCTCGTAAGTCCTCAACTTTCCGCAAAAACTTAGTAAACGAAAAATGTAGTTTTATTGACAGATAATGTTCACCGAGTTTCGTTTCTTAAGCTTGATTTACAGGGAAGCTAAATAAGAAAAACTATTCTTTTTTGATATTTTTGGAGGGGCTTAACTTTTCAGGGGAGGGTTTCATTAAAGCAAATTTATAGCAAATATCTCCCTAATTTTTATCAGAGAATCCACCTCTCATATTTTTCCGGTGTTATTTATATACACACGATTTTCAATGACGATTTGTGCTATTTATCTTGCCACATATTTCGATAAGATTTTCGACAAAAACACTGTGTGGCGTCGAGTATCATCTCTGGAGACTTTTAAAAAACTATTGTGAGAATCAGCTTATTAGCTGATTGCTTCCGTAATTACAAAAACAAAAGTAACTGTTGAAATAACAAATGATAATTTCACATTGGAACTATATTTTAAATGTATGATCACAGCTTTCATAAAATACGGAAAATTATAATCCAAACAGAAAGGAAAAATGAGATCAACTACTAATTACCTTTTAAGAGCTAAATCAGTTTTACCAACATAGAACGTAAATTTTTCAGATAACGTTTACTTGCCGTGCTTGTGTTAAAAAACCAATACTTTTATTTCACTGTTTGTTTTACGGTAAGCGTACTAGGAATGTTTTATTCATCAGTTACAAGCTGGTATTGAGCAGAATAAAATTTTTACTTTGTTAATCTTTTATAAGTAGAAAAGTTTAGAAAATATTCAATAGTGATTATGAAATCTTGGAAATGCTAATGAATCAACTGTTCTCATACGCCATTCGCACGCTTTTGATTATTTTCCAAGGTTTGGGATTCGTACTCTAGTTACATCCACTACAACCTTTCTAAAGCAAAGCCTCTTGACGCAGGCCTCGGGATGGGCAGTCAGCTTAGGAAAGGCGACCGATACAGAAGTGAAGTCACACATGGAGGGGCATTAATGCGGCCCTTATCGAAGTCGTTAGACAAGTTCGAAGAGCAATATATTAGCTGTTGCAGTCTTTTAGCATTTCCCGTTCGACCAAAATATTCCGTTACCGCGATGTCAAAAGCACTTGTTACTAGTACTGAATAAAACTCTAGTCTTCTTGTACCCGATTATTTATGACAATATATTTGGTATAGCCAGAGTTAGTCTGGTCAAATTAGACGTAAAAATGTGGAAGTTCGAAAAAAAAACAGACTGAACCAATCAATTTTTTTTTTGTAAATCGTTCCTGGACGCATACTGGACGATATTGAACTTCAAGATCTGGTCGCTTGGACATTTTTCAATTGTTAAACTAGAAATTGGCCAATTGTCATGGTCAATTCATTGGAAAATTATTTAACAATTTGTAAATTTGGTAAGTATTACCAAAATTGGCTGAAAAACTCCACTCGGGAGTCTTAGAGGTCGCTGATCACGATTCCGAAGTTAGATTCACCATTTTTGACAGCTTTATCTAGAAATTGGCCAATTTTATGTCAGAAAAATGTCTAAGTCAGATGATTTCGCAATGCTGAAATTGCTTAGAAAATTTCACTCAAATGAGCGCGCTATTATTTGGGCCTCATTATAAACTATAGAGACGAAGTATAGAGTAGATGCATAAAAAATGCTGGGTACCATTCCAAAACTATCATTTGCAAGAGACAGGTATATCATATATTTACAAAATTTATTCAAAAATTGTCAAAACCCTCGAAATGAATTTTCTATCCATTTTTGTCAATATTTGATAAACTAAAAATGTTACTCTAGAATCATGAATAACGACCCCGAACACCCCCTAGTGAAATATTCTAGGCAAATTTAGCAAAAATTGCGAAATTGTCTAATTCGGCCATTTTTCTAACATTATTAAATTGGCCAATTTCTAGATAAAGTGGTCGAAAATGGTAAATCTAACATCGGAATCGTGATCAGCGACCTCGAAAACCCCCGAGTGTAGATTTTCAGACAATTTTGGCAATACTTGCCCAATTTACAAATTTCTTAATAATGTTCCAATGAATTGACTATGAAAATTGGCCAATTTCCAGTTCAACAACTGAAAAATGTCCAAGCGACCAAATCTTAAAGTTCAATATCGTTCAGTATGCGTCCAGGAACGATTTGCAAAAAACAATAGGTTGGTTCAGTCGGTTTTTTTCTCGAACTTCTTTGCTAAATTGACTCGACAAGTTTTTCGAATTGACACAAACTTGTTGGTTCACATACTGTAATAGCAGCGACGAAAAGGTGCTGAAATTCGACAAACTTTCGTTCAATTTCCGACGGTATGTATCAACTTCTATAGGTAACTTAATATTATCGCATTATTTTGAATGCTGTTCACGTTAAGAAAGAAATGATGTCATGGATCAAGGTCAGCCACTGTTGTCAGGTTTTCAATGTGTTTGAATACAACTACATTTGATTCATTTTACTGTGTTGCGAACCGATTTAGGAGTTCTTCATTTATAATATGAAATAATCATTTGTAATTTCAAATGTAATTCACGAACTATTCACCAAATGTATGGAGAGAAATAAAGTTCCTACATATTGGTTCTGCTTATATCTAATCAAAATTCCATAGTACCAAAAAATACGTATTTTGCGAAAAGCAGAAGTATTCTTCAGAATAATCGGCATCCTTTATTTTTGATAAGAATATGAGTTCTCCACAAGGAGCAAATCCCGCTGTATAACCAACATGAAGTATCTACAATATACAGTGCGGCACAACTTCTATTGTTTTCACTGTTTGAGTGTCTGAATTTCGCCAGGATTGCCAGGATGGACCGACAGTACCATTTTCGGAAATCCGTATACCGCAATTTTTTTTAGATTGATATGCTGGAAAATGTATACGTTCCGCAGTTTACACAACACATGATGTAAATGTACGTAGAGTTGCATTGCTGGGAAGGATTATTTCTGTACTTTTGGAAGGTCAGTTCTTTCATAGTTTAGAAACACAATGAATTAAAACTGTCAAGTCAATTTGAAGGTAGGCTAAATAAATCCCAGTAGACGTATTACTGAAACCTTTGTTTCATATACACCACTCAATCTAGATCCCGCATCAACGTTGGTAGCCGATGTCGTAAACCGGCTTACATAATATTGCTTCCAATAGTAGCGTAGGTTCAAATCTCCAAGCGGCAAAGTTATCGCAGGCTAGTTTATCAAGTTTTTAACCTTTTTTCGGAATACTAGGTTAGTAGACTAGGTTACTCTTCCTCTACTTCTCGGAATACCTAAACGGCTAATACACTATACAACTTTTCGTACGTCAAATTGTATATCATACATTTTCAAGCAGACAAACAAACGGATCTATATTTATTTCTTCTTGGCGTTATTATACAAAAATTTGATTTTTCACAAATGAGTTCATTATTTATAGTGACTTATGGAATTTATAATTATAATTATATATGGCTGCTGTGAGGGATTTATTGGGAATTTACAGGGACTTATTGTTAATTTAACAGAGTTTTTCGAGATGTACGAGGATTTATTTGTCAGATAGGATTTATGGATTTATGATTTTGGATAGAAAATTCACCTAATAGGAACTGCACTGTTTTCGTAAGCGTCAACCCCGTTTCGAGCGTTATTCCTGAGATTTATCTTCATTTTTTCAGATTTAATTATGATATTCTATTGAACCAAACATTTAATCTGCAGAAGTGTCCGAAATTCTTATTTTAAAATTCAAGTGACATCAACGATGTGACGCCACTTTATGTTTTTATTCTGTGCAAGAAGTCTAGACCTCTTGATTCTGTGGTGCACCTTGATAGTTCATGTACCAACAAGTGTCAGTATGAAAGAAGATCATATTCTTATTTCTCTGTATAATATTAGCTTCGGTATTTTAATAGCTATACTTTTTTATTTTCTCTCCCACATTTAATGATTTATTGATTACCTGTTAAATGTTGCAACTGAATAATTTCCAATTAGCTCCAATTATTTCACCCGCTTAACACCTGTTGAATTCTTTCCGCCCATTAAATAATTTTTTCAGTTGTATCTGAGTGAGCACCAACTGACTATCACATATTATAAAGTAGTTAGTTTACATATCGGAATAGAGAATCTGAAACTGTGATAGAAATGTGAATAATTTCCGTACGACTGTGGGCGAATATAATAACGAAGATAAAAGGTAAATTTGCTGCTCATAAAAATTGCCGAAAACTCCAATTATCTTTTAATTTCCAATTTACTTTCAATTTGGTGAACTTCGATGATGATAATTCAAAAGAATAATTATTGATCACGTTTGATTGTACCAAAAGTTTTCGTAGTTACGTTAGAACGTTTTCATCACGAAATTGAAATATCAAATAGCCTGATATTAATAACAATTTCATTAATGCAGTTGGGAATCAGTTTGCTCATTGTTCATTTGTAATATTTGAGTTTCTTCGTCCCCAGTTGCAAAATTATATAAAAAAAGAACAGATGCCAATTTCATCATAAAACAGACGACATAATAGGAATAATAAAATTCTATGGTCCGTTTAATACCAACGAATAAATAAAACTGGAGACAGGACCTCCGAGTTGTGTCATACTGAAGGATATAAACTAATAGCTTTGATAGAATCACCTTGATTTGACAGCGACGAAGTGATAGACTGTATCCTTATTTCGTAAATTACACTCTGATTGATCTATGATTTTTTTTTCGATATCTTGGCTATACGGAAGGGAAACATATAATGTTCAAAGAACATCATGTGAGTCAGCGGTGTAATGTTGGGAGAGGAGATAGGCATTCGAATTGTTCTTGAAGGTTTGGATGTTATAGGCATAGGGCACTAGCCACTAGGCAAAGAGTTCCACAAGTTCGCTGTACGATAGCAAACTGAAGTCTGGTAGGAAGAAGTTCAGCAGGTCTCGAGCTTGTCAATGAAGGTGACTAGCTTGAACTCGCCTAGTCTGCCTACCTGGAATCTATCGCGGTGGAACAAGAGACGAAATTTCTGATGAACAATGCCCACGGTGACCATATAGAAAAGGAATAGATAGCCCACCTTTCTACGATGTTCTAGAGGAGCCAATAAATTCGTAAGTGTGCCATCATCAATCAGACGAATAGCTGTCTTCTGGACAAAATTATGAGCCTCAGCTTATGTTTGGGAGCCAAACTCCAAACATGTGAACAGAACTTCAGGACATGTCAAATATGTGATTTGTAGATTTTGAGGAGCTGCTGGGATGTAAAGTAACTCTTGGCACGGAATAGAAAACTGAGTTTTGTGAAGCAGTTTTTGCTATGGACCTCACATGATCATCTCATGAGACGGTGCTGGTGGTGGTGATCGCGAGCATGGTTACGGAAGACTTCATAAGAATAGTTGTACCTGACATCATTATATCAGAGATTGACGAATCCGCTTTCCAAGAGAAGACGCAACATTCAGTTTTGGTTGCATTAAACTACTAGATCATCAGATCCCCATTTAAAAATCATTGCCGACTCTCCACTAATTGCTTCAACCTGTCTCTGTTTGTCTACTCTGGCTCCATTGGATGGTATAAGGGGTCTAGATGAAAAAGCGGTATGAAATGTATAATCATCAGCAAAGCTGTGGACAGAAAAAAAGGTCACTCCCACCAGATCGTTGATATGAAGCAGAAACGAAGTTAGTGCTGAGTCAGATCCCTGTGGAACACCAGCGTTGATGCCTTTGTATTGGAGCTTACTCCGTTAACCACCACATGGAGTGTGTGGTTGAGGCGGCAAACCATATGACGGATGTTTCCTAAGAAGGCTTTGGTGCCAACCTTGGTTCACATTTACGATCGTTTATAAACTTCAAGCAGCACCAAGCAAATTAATTGTATATAGTTCAATGTTGATTTTCTTGTTATTAGTACCAGCTTGATAAATTATTTCAAAGTTACTAATTTTTCAACATGAATTAAGTTAATAATCATCAATAACCAATTTGTAATTCTCATCATATGAGCTACAACGCCGATGGCGAATCAACTATGATAGCAGCCGGCATTCTGGAGGGTGACCAAAATTGAAAATAATATTAAATAAAATGAGTATTGAAAATTCTAATAACACTAACTCATTGAGTTTTGCTACCACCAGCTTCTTCGAAAAAATATTACAAACTGCTTTGTAATATTTGTTTGAAGAAGTTACGGTGTAACGTAGTTACATTTACGTATTAAAATAGTGAAAATCAAACTCTGAATTATTATTTCATTCATGTTTGGAATGGATGATTCTATTCAATTATCGAAAATAATTTTCAGTATCTTACCATCTGCCAAATGATTCATATTTCAATCATGATGCATGCAGATGTCACTGGAAACAAATATAACACCAAACAAAAATTGAACCGTCATAGGGCGTTTTTCGGATAAATAATATAGAGAAATATATGAAATAGTCTATATTTCACCACACTATGTATTGAATAGAATGAGGATGATAATATATTAAAAAGATCATTCATGAGTCTGAATTACTGGAAAACCTTGATTATTAGAATTTTTGTTGTGTTGTCATGAGAGTACTCATCGTAGATATGTTCAATTATATGAAAATGTTCCCCTTCATGACCCTTTTTGTTGTTCGCCCATACGTACAGATGTACTGGAAAAATTTTAATGGGAATGTTCTGGTCTCTTTTTCAGAAGCTCACTTTTATAACTCTAATAAAACAGGTTAATTCGAACACTAAACCTACGTTATATCTCTACTTCCATGATGTAACACGATATTATATATTATATATTTGGATATAAAATATTTTATGGGTACTTATTCTATTATGGAATTTTAACTATCGTAAATCCCTGTGGTATAGCTTAATTATTATCAATATATAGCTGCTACCACACACGTCAACGCTACATGAAACACATAAAGTTTTCAGAAGATTCAATTATAAAATATCAGAATATACATTAAGTAGATACTTGAACTCCGTTGATAGGAAAACACTACCTGCAGTGGAATTCTAGTAATTACGTTCTACACAAGTTTGAATAACACGGACTCCTGTCTGTGAATCTGACTTATATATCCAGTGATTCTGCGAATTCTCATTCTTCTTCACTCATAGAGAGATCGAACTATTAATCATATTAATTATGTGAAATGTAGATGAAGAAGGGCAGATAAACTTTTTTCTAATGTATTGTAAGCAGTTTACTATCAATAATTTTTTTTCTATCAGCTTTAACCAGGTGAAATCAAACATTACACTATCATATAGGCTAGTAAAGATATGACTTTGATTTGGACGTTTTTGGGCTCAAAATGTTCGGGAAAGCGGTACGAGTCAGAAGACCCCATTTTAAACCTGCGCTTTTTATTTTCCGATTTGTTAACTAACAATTAAGCCTTTTTTAATTGTTAATTTGGACCGACAATCAACAAGTATATTTCATGGAACAATATATGAGGAAATTGGCTGAAACTGGTTACTCGAAGGTTTTCAATGTCGCTGATCACGAATCTAACATCGGAATCGGAAAATTCGACACTCTTGGCCGAAAAACTCGATATTTTCATGGAAATTACCAAAATCTGTAAATGTTGAATCATGGACGTAAGAAAATTCACTCGGGGGTTTTCGAGGTCGCTGATCACGAATCCGATATCAGAATCGGAAAATTCTATACTGTTGACCGGAAAACTCGATATTTTCATGGAAAAATAAAAGCCAAATCTGTGAATTAATTATGAATTACGAATTTTTGAAATAAATTATGAATTACGAATAAATGAATCGAATGAATGAATTATGAATTTCTAATGAATGACCGAATGGATTATAAATTGTAGCCACCTCGAGTGAATGTTCTGTGAGGTCCTAATTCAACGCTTACAGATTTTGAAAATGTCAAGTTTTCCAGCAAACAATGTCGAATGCTTTTAAATACTTTAACTGGGGTCAGAAGATATTCTCTTACAATATTCCCGATATTTAAAAGATGATTGTTTCTGAGAATTTCAAATTTTTCTCAAGATTTATTGTACAGTTAATCAGATTTCAATTGTGAGAAACCCGAGTCTCGTAAAGCACCACCTACCGACGATAATGTTAAACATGTTCACTAAAAATAAGTCCCAAAAAATCCATCAAACATATTAGTCTCAAAAAACGGATGTTGATCAGAGACCCCCAATAACCCATATAGAGACATATTACTCACAATAAACGAACAAAGTTGTTTTGCAACGCTAAACTTGCCATTTATAGTGATATTATGCGCCCCCAAATGCTTCGTAAAAAATGTTTAACTTAATGATTCATGATCAGCGACCTCGAAAACCCCCGAGTGAATTTTTTGACGTCCTTAATTCAACATTTACAGATTTTGGTAATTTCCATGAAAATGTCGAGTTTTCCGGTCAACAGTATAGAATTTTCCCATTCTGATATAGGATTCGTGATCAGCGACCTCGAAAACCCCCGAGTGAATTTTTTGACGTCCTTAATTCAACATTTACAGATTTTGGTCATTTTCATGAAAATATCGAGTTTTCCGGCCAAGAGTGGCGAATTTTCCAATTCTGATGTTAGATTCGTGATCAGCGACCTTGAAAACCCCCGAGTAACCATTTTCAGTCAATTTCCTCATATATTGTTCCATGATATATATTTGTTAATTATCGGTCCAAATTAACAATTGAAAAAGGCTTAATTTTTAGTTAACAAATCGGAAAATGAAAAGCGAAGGTTTAAAATGGGGTCTTTTGACTCGTACCGCTTTCCCGAACATTTTGAGCTCAAAAACGTCCAAATCCATGAATAGCAGCAAAATTTCTTCATTCTTGATTTTTCTGGCTCAATTTGACTAGACTAATATACGAAACCACCTGTTTGTAATGTGACATTTATGTAACCTAATGAAAATATGGGTCCCGGAAATAGGTATGCGGTAAATTCTACAAAAACCACTCTTGGAAAACAGTTCTTCGAAAAATAATGTTAAACCACAAAAGGGTAAGCAGGATACGACTATAAAATATGAGTGAGTGAAACAACACGAAAGTGTCTTTTATTCGAAAGAACTACAACTTGATAAGTGATATTGTGTGCAATAAAACTTATTCTAGTATATTAGTGAGGATAAACAGTTCGGCTAATCGTCAGGTTCTTTCCTAAGTATCTCGGTATTTTTTTCTGAGGATAGTGATGGTTCGCTTATATATATTGTTCTATTTTCACATCATTGAGTCCCTGGTCTCTTTTAATTGCCTCAATGTATTTCTAAATGTTGGGGTGACTGGCAGATAATTGGGCATCGAAACTTGTATGCCAACCTTCTACAGCATTATTTGTTTTGGCCAATTCACTAAGAATTGTATCATAACAATTCCACATAGTGTGTGGGAATAGTGGATCTCGCAGACGTTGCTGTCCCGTGATTCGTTCTATCCAGGTATCCTCGCAATAGTCAATGATAATCTTGGCCTCCACCAGCAACGGAAATGCTTCTTCTAAATATTGTAACGGCACAAAGACTAAAGCCTTCAACAATCTTATACTAAGAGCAAACTTTGCATCCGTGTCATACTTGTCACTCTTGCTGCAGTTTTCTGTAGATATACATACTCACAAAAATGAAAGAAGTATCCACGAACGCGACTATCCACAAGGTTTATAGTCGATGCCTTGAACACTGCTCTTTCAAATTCAATCATTATGCTGGTGGGTCTAGGCTTAGGACATCTTTTCATTATCTGTTGTATATTTCTTGAATGAGATTGTTCAGTCTTGTCTATCAATAGTGCATAGATCTGAGGAATTTGAATATTTTCCTCCAATCCATGAACTGTATATAATTGGGTGAACAGATGTCATACGCTTTTGAAGGTGCCATCCATAAGCCAGTTGGTACACCTTTCCAATAACCTTGGGGACTTCAGTAGGCCCGGAGTCATGCATCAAAAATCTTCGCGGCTCATCGTTTGTGTACGATATAACTCGGGTGGAATTATGTCCGTTCGTGATTGGGACAAAACTGCTTCAGCATGGTTCCTTCTTCGTACGTTCCTTATTGTCCTCTTCACGCAACTAACGGATGCAATTTGTCCTGCACAACTGCTGCTGACTGACCAAGACATTCGTTCTGATACCTCTACAATTGCAGCATGATTGTGCTCCCCACTTTTCTAGTATAGTTGTCCTTCATCGGTAATAGCTCGACCTCAGCAACTCCTTTTCCTAGTTTCATATTGCTCGCACTTCCAATAAGTCCTTGTATTCACTTGATTATCCTTTATAAGCGGGTATTCGTCGAGGATCAATTCCGGGTTACCTTTTTCTCTTGATACAAACCCCATCTGCAGCTTATCAATGTCAACGGTGTGTCTCACAGGGAAACTTTAAGGAGAAAAATATTTGGAAAGCCCCTTCTGTATGTTCAGCCGACATCAATTACTCATTGTCATTCGGGTAGATAATTCACTTGTTATTGACACAGGTCTTTCCATAAATCAGTATTAATACACAAATGACAAGAAATTGCTTACAAGGGTGCGCTTTACCTGAATGTTCCTTGTCAGAATTTTATCTTTGGAGGAGTGTTTTTCGAAGAAGAGATTTCCGAACGACTATTCTTCGAAGACACATTTTTACGAAGAATTGCTTGTCGACGAGTTGCTTTTGGAGAATTGATTTAGAAGATTTGTATTCGGTGGAACTTACCTATAATTCCGGTAATGTTGCTTGAGGAACTCAAAGATGTACAGTCTTTCTATCATTCACTGTATCATTTATTTCAACAGGTTGAACCATATCTTCCAAATGAGTAGCTAAGAGCTTGAGCATAGAGCGACTAACATTTTCCATGGGTGAGAAATATAAAAAAATTCTGTCTAAATTATCATGACTCTTGGCTGTTTACTCTGTATTGCCTTATAGTATAGAGCGGGATCAACCTACTGATTCTGTTGGAAATAGTCAATGAATGCAGGTTTCAACATACCAGCCATTACTATGGAGTTTATAGATATTAATAATATAATATAGTGTAATAAGATTTTTTTTTTGATGTATGGTTAGTTGTAAATAAAATAATTATTAAAGGTTATCGAATAACAATAAAAGATTTTTAAGATATAAAAGAGAAGTGCAAGACTTATTTTCAATTTCAACTCTCGTGCAGCTTGCAGGCCGAAATTAAAAGAAAATTATATTCTACGATTACCTTGCATTTACTCACTGAAGCTGGGTGCTATAGCGAAACTCGAGGATACACAAAACTAATCAAACCGGCATAAAAACAACCTGGCTTTCACCAAAAGTTACAAGGATATATATAAAGCGCACGAGAAAACACCATATTATGCTGGCTCGGATCTCTATGATAAATAGCCAAATAGTTCTGAAATATTAGATACAGAGTGGTTTGAAATGAAACTGGAAGATATTTCAGCAGGTAATGTATTTTATTCCATAGAAGAATATCGTAACAATAATTTTAAATTATGAAATGGAATAGAACGCAATACTCCCCTTCTTCATACAAGATTCAATCTGGTTGGAGTCACTGATTGGTGCTTACCACTACAAAACCTGTACTTCTATTTTCCCAGAATCATCTCACTGGAAATCGGAATGGAATGACATTGACCACTTAATACATGTCGCAGCATAACAAATTATAAAGTATCCCTCTATGAAATAGTATGAAGGACCACTTCTCTCTATTGGAAGCCATTCCATGTAAAACGCTACCTTTACTTTATTTTATGATATTATGTATAAAGTACTTCAGATCGAACTGTATATCGAGTGGCTTCATTCAATCATAATTAATTATAATCCAACGAGCTTCATAGGTAAATGTTTCATTCTCCAATATGAAAAACGTGCAAATGAAAGTTGGACGCATACGGTCCTCCCCATAATCGCCTCCTTTTTAGTTAATTGACATTTTCTCTGCAATCATAATACGTTAAGTTTTGAAGAAACATTTCAACATGCTGATGATGATATCAACTTTCGACTCACTCCATTCCTACATTTTTACTTCGAAGTTAGAGTGGAAGAAGTACCCGGGTGTGAAGGGGTCTGTCGCTTTTATTTCAAGAATTTTACTTCGAATAATTCCCTTCTATCATGGCCCAATCTTCTACTTGTGTTTCGAAGTCTCAGAAGTCTCGATTTTGCTCTTCTCAAGACCGGGTAAATTGAATGGAGGTTATGTTCAATAGTGCTGGAGCCGTAGCTATTTCCTTGGTTATCTTTTTATACCATACCAAAGATGCATAAGTAATTATGTTGTATTTCCAATACGTCATTATAGGATTCATCCTTCATGCCTTCCAGTGTGTGCCTGTTTGTTTGAATAAAAACAGTAACATTCTGTGAAATACTATAAAGTTGGTAAATTATATTTAAGATTATAGAAAAATGCGTCACTGTAAATTCGCCAGCGATGAAATTAAAATTTTTTTGAAAATTCGTCAACTGTCATGTAGGTAACAAACAAACTTAAGATATGACAGTTCCCCTAGTATATTCCTGCTTATGTGTATTTTCATGTTAGTAATGGAACTTGTTTTTACCCTAGAACATTTTTTTTTCAATTTTTTTATTGTACAATTTATTTCTTCCAGTTCTATGTCGTTTATTTTGTTCCAATTTTTTTTATTTACTCAATGACAGTTGAAGCATTCAAAAAGTTTCACTCCTGTCGCTGTTGTACTGATGCATTATCTTCCAGTCTAAAATATCAATGATGTTAAAATTTTTGTTCAATATGTAGATATAAATTGTGCGTACGTGTTCTCGAAATTGGCTCAGTTTGTAGTACACTTTCAAGTTTGCATGTCACGGAAATTAGAAGCGACAAGGTCATTGATACACTCTTAAGGCTAGTACAGACCAACCAACAATGTTGGCAATATGTTGTCAACATTTGCCAATATGTATCCCGTCAACTAGCTTCAAGTTGATGGCTGCTATGCAACATCGGGTGGCATTACCTTAAACAAATCTTTTGCTTGTATCTATGTTTTCCGTTTCAAATGGAAAACATCGCTCAGTGTGTTCAGAAAACTCGCCTAGTGAGTACGGTGAACGAAGTTGTCAACATCAACATTTCAACCAGTGGTGAAAAATTGTCGCCTATAGCTAAAGATCGCAGAGTAACCGCCAATCTTATTGATGCAGACGCACAGTTGATAATATGTGATAAGAGTGCTATAATAATATTTGTTATTAATGATCAAGGGTTGAGTGTGAGAATACCTCACGGTGAACTTCGCCTTCGCCAAGATATTATTTTTATTATGGGAGTCGATTGTTTCTCTGTAATTTAATTTTTGCTTGTCTATGCCAAAACTTGTTAAACTTTGATGGAGAAAACATTATGTGGATTGAATTTGAATTTAACAGAAGTGTCTCACCTGATTGGTATTTATCCAAATAGATCACTACATAAACTTTGGGAAAAATATGACATGAACAAGCACGATTTCACTTTTTGGCTCTATCAGCCAGGAACAAATACATTCTGTGTACCATAACATATAAAACCATGTGTTCATTAAGTTTCTGTATTGGAAATCAGAATTCCAGACCTATATACAATTTCTTACCTAAAGGTTCAAAATCCTCAGGCACCAATCTCAATATCTACCTACCTTGGGGTGTTAAAGAACCGAAATGGTTACACCTCAGAAACTTCTGGACATAATACAGAACTAAGGGGCATTACATCAACGAGGAAGAATACACCGACTGCAGCATTGAGGGTCTTACTTGGCGTACCACACCTATCAATGACGATGAGGAATCTCGTAATGATGGCGGTCTACAGGCTTAGCTGCAATGGCTCCCTAAAGAGATGGAGTACAGGCCAAGTCTGTCTATTTAGGGGGCAGCCTGAGAGGCTGCGACTAGAACCGCAGGACATAATCAAAACACTGTAGTTCACGGAGCAGCGTTTCAGGGGCGTCATCTCGTCGAGGAAGGAATGGGAAAATGGCAGCATGCCAAAACACTGTTTAATTTGGTATACAGACGAGTTTGGAACAAACACAAGAATAGTCTTTTGCGGACCTAGATTGATTGATGGGTACTCCATGCGAATGGAGGGTCTCAACACAATCTTCCAAGCTGACAAGCTTGCCCTTTGAAGCTGTGAGGAGAAGCTACTCGGCTATGGTAAGATAAACACGGTTGACTGTTCTCCTTACATGTTACATATGATCGCACCCGTTCCACACAAACATTTTATCTACCACTGTGCAGAACTAATACGTGACTATTTTCCCCAATTTTTCAAATGTGTAGATTCTACGAGATGATCGGTTCGACTGTTGACATATTTTGTTGTAACCCTAATGATATTTGAAAACCTGTGTATGTTAGTTAATTTTAATTGCTACTCTGTAATTGTATTATATGTACCCCTAAGCTCTCGAAGGAATTCCACCCGTTGAGCTAGTGTAATTAAATAAATGAATGAGACGATCTGGATCTTTTCGGACAGTCAAGCGGCCCTCAACACCCTGAAAAGCCCGACTGTGTCCTTGAGGCTTGTCAGGAATTTCAAGGAGATCATTAACAGGCTACCCGATGGAAATAGGCTTAACCTGAACTGGATTCCGGGTCATTCAGGTTGGAAAGGTAGTGCGAGAGCGGACAAACTGGCCAGAGCGGGGGCCGGCTTAGACGGTCCTGGAGCCCCTTTTCTGATATCTTATTCAACGGGGGTATACAGATCTTGCGGAACCATCTGAGAGATCAACATGCATGGAGCAGCATTGACGGCTTGCAAATGAAGTAGGCCTATCAGCAAGCGAGGTACTCTCGCTGAGTAGGCAAATCATTAGGATAATTTCCGAGATCCTCACAGGTCTCGGAAATCTGATGAAATTTGAACATACAGGGGGCAGAAGCGACGCTCCTTCCTATATGAGATGCGAGGGAAACAAAGTGAAGTGGTCAACCCACTTTCGTTTTGAATATGTGGCGTTCATTCGAGCCAGGTTTACCTGGCTAGGTCAATCACATAAAGAATCTAAGCGTAAAACAGATCTGAGGATTCTGTCCAGCAGCCGAGTATCCAAATATCCCCTGAAAAACGTAGCAGGGGATAGTGTACAAGGGTCTTTGGCTAAGTGCACTGAACTTTATATATAGCCCGCTGCCATTTCAACCAATGCCAATACCAATGTTAATACCTACTTACTATAGTTCGTCAATGTAATTGGAAAAGCTTGAAGTATTCTCAATAATTGATTATACGGCTATTCAACTGATTGCAAATACTCTTTACATATGAACTATCCAAATATGAACATAGTAGTGATCAAACACAGGAATGATATAATCCATCAGTTCCGTAGTCCGCGTGACATATAAATACCAGGATCCACTAATAAATCATATATCCGGTTAAATTATAACGAGCATACCACAATAAATTATCCCGTAATTTAAAACGAACACAAATATTAATTCCATATTATCACGCATAATCTACGGGACATATTTCCTGCCATCTATAAAAATAAAATTCAAAAGAGAAAGATAGATCCTTATTTACATTCATAATTTTGATTAGATAGACATACCAGATATGCTAATTCTTGGTTACAGCTATATAATAAAAATATAAATGAACGTAACTCAAACTCTTAAGACTTCCTATAATTAATAGAGTTTATAAGTCTAACAAGAAGTAATATAAAATTCACTCTATACCTGTAATTATCAGGCACGTTATTTATCTTGTCTGTGTATGCATCCTTAGATAATTCTCCGATTCTGACAACCTCGCAGCTAATTATACAAAATTACTGTAGAATTTCCTATACCCTAGTGTAAGAATTTCCTGGAAGTAATACTATAACATGATAAAACTGCAGCAACTGATTATGGTGAGACGACAGGTAGATTAATTCCGGTTTCACGGTTTAACACGTATTGGAGTACATAGCATTACGTCCAATATTACTAAGTAAAATATACTAACGATTGGCTCAAATTACTACTTGTATCCTACTGATGTGTCTTGATATTGGAACTTGGAATAATTCTGGAACCTCTCTGAGTAAAACATTGACGGATATTGAATTACAAAGAATATATATGTTACTGTGAATGTCCGATATTAGTGAATGTTAAGATGCACCAGTGTATGTCGACAATCACCAATATTAATGGTGTAAGTCCGAAATTATTTCAATATTTTGTTTATTTTGGACATACACCGGTGAATGTTAACATACTCCAAGGCGATTTTGTGTGTCTCAGATACTGCAATTTACTAATTACGTGAATGCTTACACACGCCAGTGTTTGTTCGAAATGAAGTGAGAAAGTTAGAGTGCTATTGTTCTCTTTTTTTCCCACGCCGACCACCCCTCGCCGCACGGCTAATAGGGCAGAATATCAGGATCCGAAATATGTTTACTGTGCAACAGAATAAGGAAACTAGAAGAAATATAGAATTAGCGAAACTTGGACTTCAAGATCAAGGAAGAAAAACGCTATCGCAGGCAATTTTTTTTCCTGCAAAATGTGGAGATACTGTAAGGTTGCGTGCAGGGTCGGATTTAGAGGGTCTGGATGCCTCGGGGCAACAAAGGAGTGAAGGTCCCCTGGCCCCAAATTATTTTCCAAATAAAATGAACAATTTTTTCAATCGAGTCGGTAGTGGTTGCGTGTTCCTGATGTTGACAGAGGTCGCCAGAAATATCCTTACATGTGTTACAAATGTGGATGGTGACTATTATCAACTGGCTACAAAACATGGGACGTAATCACAGATGTATACTAGAAATCAGTTTTCCATCTGTAAGGAAAATTTTATCCATATATCTGAAACTTCTTCTACAAAAATATCAATGCGTGAAATTGTTGCTTTGGAATCAAGATTTGGAGGACGATGATATAAGTGTTCCAATTGTGCACAAAAATGCAACACCAAGAAATGTAAGTATGAAGTTCGTGGAGTTATTTGTATTTCTAAGTGCCATAACAGTTTGCCATGTACTAATAAATAAGTTTTTTCTCAAATCTTATAGCGAAAAATGCTGTAACACCCAATTACCTATGAGTAGGTACGTTATAAAGAATGGGTATTTTTTAAAATAGGGCAATAGCAATAATAATAAGTGTACGTTATTGTTAACCTTACTTGACAGGTAATGCTATTTGTATTACCGATTTAAGATTTTAATTAATAAACAAGTTCTACGTTATTTTTCACCTTACTTGGCAGGTAATGCTATCTGTATTACTGATTTAAAATTTTGATTAATAAACAAGTTCTATTTGTTTTATTTATTATAGTTATATGATTTTATTTATTGTAACAATTTGTGAGTTCAGACCCGAACTTCTGTTTTGCAGATATTTTTGCTAAATCATCATAATTTAACTCATCATGAAGAGAATGAAGATTAACCAAGTCGTCGTGGTGTATGATAACATTCACTGGTGAATGACCGAAAACATAAAGAACAGAATAAATAACAAACAATCACCAGCTAGCTTGGTGGTTGTTAACCTACACCAGTGTATCTTAAGATACACTCCGCTTCGGACATTCACAGTAACATATACACGAATGGAGAGCATATTACAAATACTGGATACGTTAATGTTGTATTATATGTAACACCAACACATGTGCTCGGGGACCAGGTAGCTCAGTGGTAGAAGGATCGATCTTCTAATCACTGTGGCTGCCGGTCGCGAGTTCGAATTCAGCGACTACAGAATTTTTTCGATGTCCCGAGAAAGTGGTGAGGCAAAATACAATGTCATCGACACTGCGTTGAGGGATCGAGCCTACCACAAGAGGTGGATTTAGTGGGTGTATCTGAACTGATTGAAATTCGATACTCAGGAACTCCCACACTACCTTATGGGATGTTACAGACTCCCACATTACCTTATGGCATGTTACAGGACCATGAGGTGTCCATAAAGGGTTTCAACCACCTCCCAAAAGAAAAACACATAATGCCCATTATTTTCGTCTGTACGTATGTTCCGGTCCCACGACCACCATCAGGAGAAAGCGTCCTTATCACACCAATTTCAATTGAAAATTCCCACGTCGCCAAAAGGAACAGAAACACGCAAAATTGAAAATGTTACTGTAGTAGATGAAATTATAACAGCTAATGATCAAAGACTTTATACAATTTTAATTTTACTAGATTTCAGCAAAGCGTTTGATACATTAAACTTCAATTCACTACTGGCCATATTGCATTTTATAGGTCTTTCTGAGAAGGCAGTTGATTTTTTTTTCAAATTATCTAAATGGTAGAACAGGTTAGTTTGAATAACAGTAAATCAGACTTTTTATCTTTGAAATCTCGAGTACCACAGAGATCAATTCTCGGTCCATCACTGTTCACTATTTATACCAGTCAAATGATGGAGTGCCTAAAACATCATCAATATGCAGATGATTCTCAAGTTCATAAATCTTACATAGCAAAGCATGTTCAAACAGTCTGTACTGACGTTAATGACGACATTGCGAAGTTAATTGGGGTAGCTCAAGATCACGGATCAATTCTCGATCCTACAAAGTGAAATATAGTTTTGTTTGGATGAAAAAAACATCGCTCTTTTGTTAATAGCCAAATTCATATTGTTGTTGATAATACTGTACTAGTGAATAAAAATGAATCAAGAAATTTGGGCGTTGTTCTGTATAACGATTTGAGATTCAGAACACAAATGAATAACTCATTAAAAAGGCATATGGAATTATAAGACTAATATATAGCAGTCGACATTGTTGATCTGTTCAAACAAAAACGATGTTGAGTGAAAGTTTGGTATTATCATTATTTAATTTCTCAGATTCTTTATACGGTTCATGTTTAGACTCAACTTACAAATTTAAGATTCAAAAGGTTCAAAATTCATGCCTTCGACTCATATACGGTATTGGGAAGTTTGATAGAATATCACACAAATTAGTTGATGCTCATTTGTTAAATATGGAGAATCGTAGGTTATTTCATGCTTGTTGTTTATATCACAAAGTAATTGTAGATAAAATTCTGATTTGCCTCTACAATAAAATTCAATTCAGGACAGATGTGCATAATTTAACTGTTCGATCAAAAGGCTTACTTACTCCTCCTCGCCATCGCTCAGAAATGTTTAAGCGATCCTTTACTTATCAAATCAGCAGAGTATATAACGATATAGATAAAACTTACAAGCATCTTTCTATTAAAAATTCAATTGTGGAAGCCGTTACTTTGTGGTAGTTTATCATTTTAATGAAATAATAGATAAAACTACTTTGTTATACTATCACTGATATTTAATATAGTCGTTACTATAGTTTCAATACTAAACGTGTCATCTTCAGACGAAAACGAAGGTATCTTTCTATTAGCCAGTTTAAGACCAAAATAAAATGGTTCATTTTTGAATGTCAATTTTCTAACTCTAACCTAAACATAAACAGTAATATATTTCATATCATTATTTGTATCAGATCGTATTATCGTTGGGAACAATAAAGACATTTATTATCATTATTATTATTACTATTATTATTATTATTATTATTGATGTTTTAAGTATATGCATTCATATCAAGAATCCACTGCTTAGCAATTTTGTTATAATATACGAACTCATGTCAAACAAAGTCTGTATACGACTGAAACCAAAAAATATAACCCTAAAGTATCCACTATCCAACCAGATGTTAAATATTAATGAGGTAAAAGAAAAAGGTTGTCAGACTTTATTAGTAATATTGCTATTTGAGCATCAAGAACACATTTGAAACAATTCGAAAGGCCCATCTCAACAAAGAATAAACACTTATGGCCATACTGCCGTACATATCTAGGTATATGTAATTGACATAGAATATGAGACAGTCTTAACAAGAACAACTTGGTGGCAAGTGAAAATTATGAAAACATAATGATAATAATTGTAATAATAATAAGATATAAACAAGTTTTATTAATATATTTCTTCATCATCTGCGTGTGCATTGCTAGTACTCTGAAGTACAAATAGAACATCCACACCTAAATTCAGAAAGTAGCGAAATTCAAACAGCAAGTAGTAGATGTGTAATTTTTTTCATAATCTTATGAGCCGAGAGCGAGAAGTGTACCGAGACTTCTGCCAGGACATGAAGATTCTCGGACTAGTTCTCGCTGTATCTAGTGAACTCTCGTCACGGGTCTCGCTCTAGCTCTCATTACCGTGGAAATCTCGCTCTTGTGCAAATCACTAATAGGACATGCTCAAGAGAGGACGAAACACTGGAGAGCTGTCCCTATCGACAATGGTCTTAATGGCCAATAATAGGTCCCTCTGAACTAAATTCATAATCCAGGAAAAACAAATATGTAATTCCTTAAATACTTAGTTTTTAGTTCGTGAACTAGAAATGTGTTACCGCTTGGAGAATAGATAAATAGTGTGCGTGTAAAAGTTACTCTTCGCGAATCATTTGATTTGGTTACTGATTTTCATATAATTGTTTCACATTCTATGAGATACTCTTAGCATTTGTGTAAAAATAATGAAATAAACCATTTTTTCCATTTTCTCTCCACAACTGAGCAGTTAAAGAACGAAGTAAATTTGAGGTTTCTCCAATAATTGTTTTTGTTGTTGTTGCTCTTCAGTGCGTTTGGTGAAATTTGAATGAAAGCAATTTAGAATCAACTTGAAATTACTGCATCGTTTCAATTGGGAGGTATGACATTTCAAATTTTCTACCCTTCAGAAAAGGGTGTGTTTATTACGCGATTTTTGACCAGTTTTAAATATGATAGGATTTTCTTTTGTGTTATCTCTAGGCAAGACCTACAAGGCATACATCAAGAGGAACAGACGAATTTCCTCAAAATTGTTTAAGATTCGATGAAAAATAATATTTTCGCTCTAGAACTTTTTTCAACGATTTTAGGAATAGCTTGAGTAAATGCAATATACTCTTGAGACATTGTCGCGAAGTGTATAATGATGATGAGGTGATCGTCATGACAATGCTGTGATTGAGATCAGATTACAGAAAATATGTTGCAAATATTATTGTGTATTGTCGAATTGTGTGTTTAGGATATTGAAAACTACTATTCAGATTTATGAATCTACTAAGTTAGGTACTATAATAACTATAACATATCATTCACGTTTTGTGTCCAGTCTCTACAAATTTTCTGCTTAGCTCAGCAGCATTCGTCTGTTTTTCGATGACTTTATCCTACTTAAGTTAATCTCTTACTCATTAGTATTCCCTTTACAATGAACGCCATAAAACCATTACTCCTACATGAATAAAAATTTACATTTTACACATCCACATGAGAATTATGAGTAATTTCGAGTTGTAAAATAAGTTGTAGTGAGTGATTACTACATTCCGGGGTATGTACAGATCAGTGTAATAATACAGTTTCACATGTGCCGCCTCGTGTACAAACTTATATCAACCACAATCGCCTATAAAACTCGAAGCGTGAGGAAGCGATTTACCACTTTACAATGGCTATCTGTTCCCAGTTTTCCCCATCAAACTTGTTTACGGCCAATTCTTCATATATCTACACACTACACCGAGTGATTTACACTTACATTTATGTCCTTTTCTTCACGATTTACGATCCTATTATTTTCTTAAGCTAATATCAAAGTCAGGCGCACTAATAAACAAGGTAGTACAAATATCGGCTTTGCTTCATGGCATTTTACTTGGTCACGATATAATGTTGAAGATCCATTGAATGAAGCTTACATCCAGCTGCTCTTATTAGAAATAACCTCAATCAAATGATTATAATAATGATATGACGCGTCTATGATATTCATACATGTTCTTGGGAAATGTCGGTTCAAGGCTTTTATTCTAGTGTGGTGAAGTAGGATTCATGGGGGAACAGGAAGGTAATATGAGATTTCCTGAGAGATATCTTCGAAAACACTTACTATTCATGAACCCGATGAACTTGAACCAATGTATATGTCAAAACATGCTCAAAATTATTGGAGCAGAGTCTGAGAGGGTTTTAAGCGAAAAGCATGGTGTTTATTTCAAGCTAGTATTCTATCACACCATTTCCAAGTCTAGTGATGGCTGCGTTCTAACTGATTGGAAAGGTAGCTCATAGCTAGCGAAGTAACTACCCCATATTGTTTTCAGGAATGAATTGCTTACTCTGATCTATAATTTGAGGAAGCTCAGGCATTAAAGCAGTTTATTGCTTTGTCGTATCCATAGTATGAGACATCTTGGGAATTAAATCAGTATATTGCTTTCTCATATTCATAGTTCATGAGAAAGCCTAGGTGTATCAAAGCGGTTTTTTCCTCCCTCGTATCTACTGTATGAAACAACTTATAGGTAGAGTCAGTTTATTCCTACAATTTGAATTCTTGGTTTAATTTTTTCAGATCTGTCATTAAACGGTATAATTCTCTTCGAGTCATCTGCACAGAGCTACAAAATATTATTCAATTGTTCTTAATTCATTCTGACCTCACTAATCAATCTGAATTTTAGAAATTTTGTTTGTCATTATACTGCACTGCATCAATTCTCTGCTGAGGTAATCTTGAATACGAATCCTTCCTAGAGTACTCCAATCCAATATCCTAATGCTTTGTAGAAAATAGTCACTTATTCGATAAAGTGGCTGAAAATAGGTAAAAAAAAATTGCATTTATGAATAAGAAATCTCTTTATCAAATAGTCTTATATTCAAAAATGATTTCAAATTGCAAATTTAAAGGTGAATTAAATTCTAAGACAAATCAATATTTAATTTTAATTTTGAAGGTTTATATTTTTTTTCAACTTGAATCCTTCAGTTTAGGTTAAATTGAGAATTAAAGTGCAAAGAATTTAACTAATAATATTAATTGAATTAGATTGGGTAGTAAAAAAATTTAAAAATTTTGAAAAAGTAAATGAATTTTCTAATGAAGGAATTATTATTGAATTAAATATAATTCGAATATGAAAGTATGAAGAAATTGGAGTAAAAATTACTATTAGGTACAAAAGACGTGGAAACAGAATTTCTTGAAATTATGAAATTAATTGTAATTCAGTTGGAAATAAAACTCAAAAAAGGAAGATGACCGCCTAGAGATACAGAATTGAAAAATTTTTTTTTCAGTTTTTATTTGAATTATAGATTGGAATTAATTGTTGAAGATAAAAGTAATAGTTGAATAGAAAATAGATGTAACATTTAAAGTAATTGAAGGATAAATTACAAAATAAATAAACCGTAAAGATTGAGTAATAAAAATTAAAGCAATTATTCATCTAAAATGATTGATAGAAGAATGAGCTATAATTTTTCGTAATCTAATTTAATTTAGTCCTATAATTCCTCCAATAATCGTTGATAAAATAATAATATAAGAATAAAATATTCTAATTTTTGGAGAATATACCAATAAAATTATAGGAGCAATTTCTTGTCAAATTAATAAAACTATACGATTAAGTCTACTACTTCAGGAAATCAAAAATAAGAAGGATCAGATCCTATTTTCGTGAGAGAAGAGGAATTCATTGTAATTACATATATATTATTTAAAATAAATTATTTTCTTATTAAAATGGAAATTATTGAAAATAATAGAATAATTGATGCTAAAGCTTGAATAATAAAATATTTTAATGCAGATTCTGATGAAATGATATCTTCTCCTCTTATTAGTAGGGGAATAAAAGATAATAAATTAATTTCTAATCCGATTCATATGGGGAATCGTGAATGAGCTGAAATTGAAATAAAAGTTTCTATTATTATAGAATTGAAAAATAATAGTTTATAGAATCTAATAATTATTAAAAAGGAAAGGGGTATTATACCTTTATAAGTGGGATATGAACCCAATTGCTCATTTAGCTTATCCTTTACATTTTAGTATATGATGTAGAAGAGTGTTTGATATTCTAAGAGATAATTTTATTTTATTAAATGTAATAAAGTTAGGATTGACCTAAATGATCTATTCTATCAAAATAGTCCTTTTTCAGGCACTTCATTAAATCTTTTTTTTTAATGAATGAAACCATAAACTTTATAAAATGTTTAAATGCATTTTCTATAGAAAAATTAAATTTTTCAAAATTTCAGGTTTTGTTATAAATGGATATTAATACAACGTAATTTTCATGATTTTTTTCTCATGGGTCGTCTATGTTGATCATCTATAGTATGACGAAATGATTTTTATGCACATGCCTATGCGATGGTCTTCTACCGGCAAAGTTCTTCAAACATGGTAATGTTCTTCTGCTTCCCAATATAGAATAGTATAGCTTAAAAATGGTATATTGTTCAAATGAACAGTTGTATTTATCATCAAACTCATTCAAGGCAGACCAATTTACACTTACATCAGGATCCTCTAACGATTTACGATACCGTTATTTTCTAAAGCTAATATCGAAGTCAGGCGAGCTAATAAACGAGGTGCTACAAATTTTGGCTCCACACGTTCTTACTTGGTCACGATTTATCGTTAAAGATCAATTTCATGAGGTTGCGTTTGTATAAAGTTGCTCCTGCGACTAATAACGATACGTTTCGACAACCGTGTTCGTTGTTATTAACTAATTATGAAGCACGATGTGGATATATATCAAGATCAATAATGAGTAGATATTATAATAGATTATCATAAGCAGCATAAGTTTATGATATTGACCAGAACTTGATAATACAACTTTGGGTTTTCCTCGTTAGTTCATCCTGGCACAAACTCTCATTTAATTCTGCCTTTCTTACAAATTGATGCAACCTCATAAAATATAACCCTGGTGTTCCTGATACCAATTTGACTACACAATCCACGTAGTAGGTTCTTTTCGATAGCCCCGAATCTATTATCCATTATGTTGATATGTCCTTGAATATTTATACTGTTCAGTGACTCTTTCAATTAGTGGAATTCATGTACCCAGATATTTTAATTTATAGATCATGAATATTTTTGTCAACGCATGATTTATGTCTTTTCAATCCCATACCCACCCCATTCCTAATTTATTATATTCCCATACCATATTATTGGAGGAATTGCATTTCAAATGTAAGCAGTTGGAAATGCGCCTCCACTATGAAACTATAATCACTATCAAAGGGTTCATGGTTTTATAATTGAAAGGTTTCGATCAAAATTGATCCTATTATCCATTAGAAATCGAGCCTGTTGGAAAAGTAATTAAGGGCGAAAATAATATTACATACTTGTACTTCTTCTGTAAAGTTAAAGTGAATATTTGCAGCTTACTGTTGAGACAATCAATGATGAAAAAGAAAACTTTGAAACATTGAAAATGTCGTACCTATTACATTTTTAGTAGTTCTAGTTTGTCTACAACCTTTCCAACGAATAATTATTGCTTTTCTTGGTCATAGACGTATTTGATAGAAATTCAAAATAGTGTAAGTAAAAAATTATAGTGAATTGGTTACCTGTAGATAGATATATTACCTATAGTTATATTACCAATAGATATATAGATAATATTCAACACATTTAAAGTAGGAATTTTACCTGTCTAACTGAGATCAAAAAGATCGTAAGATCGATCTTCAGTACAGGTCTCTCTCTCCGTCATGGGTTCGCCAATAATAATGAAAAAATTATAATCAACTTTGTAATATTATTCATCCAGCATGGTTGTCCATTACTAATGAGCAAATGAGGTGTTTTATTCCTAATTGAATATCCAGTCTGCGGTATTCTGAATTTACTGTATAACCAGATATGATTGAATTTGTTTGTCATGCGGTTTTGAATTCTATACATTTGCATACCAATAGGCCATAAAATTGTAGAACGTTCGGGAATCAAACATATCTGATCTAAAATGGATTAGCAGTATTATTAATTCAAATGACCGATCAAAACATGAGCACAAATAGTTTTATTTTTTATTGAAAATCCTCTAACTTTCGTCCTATAAGACAATTACCAAATGAGGTGAAAATTGGTGTCGGCTGCAGAGCAACGAAATTATATTCATTGATAGGTTCCAGAAGAGATATTCCGTTGACCTGCGTATTTTATGTAAAATAACTTAGGCCTCCTATCTTTGTGTAAAAAAATTCAATTACCTTTGAGCTTTATTTTGCCAATATCAAATTGACGAAACAAGAGTGAAAGTTGTTTGACAAGACCTTTCATTTGAATAAAAAAAAACGATTTAAACAATGAACGATTGCAAACCTCCTCATCCATAGTGGTCATGAAACGCATTCATTTTCATGTTTAGTTAATCAAAATATACCGATTGATGCAAAAACATATGTCTCAGCTGGAAACGCTGCTCTTGTTGGACTGATAAGAAAAAATGTTATTCATTTCATTCCACAAGTTTGTGAAAGTTGGTTATGTCGATTTATTAGGATAGGTGAGCAGATAAAATATTTTACATCCATTTATGGTTAACAACCTAGATCGAATTCATACAAGAACAGATTTAAGGTCTTTTCCACTTTGTTTTATTAGGTATTCCCAATTATTGCCATTGTAGAAAAAATGCAGTATCGTCTGCATATGTTAAGATTTTATCACAAATCTTTATTGATAAAAGGCCATTTCAATGAATATCGAAAATAATAGGATCACATAATGTTCCCTGAGGTACACCGTATCTCATGATCTGTGTTGAACTGATTGCATTTCCAATCGTCAGAGACTATGATCTATTAGAGAGAAAGCCTTTGAATAAGTCTAAGGCAGCTCCTCTGGGAGAGAGGACCAGTAAGGTTCCTTTATGCCTAGGCCGAAGCCTCTTTCAACTCATATCACCTGGTAGGGCAGTTTCCACTCAAAGAGAGGACGAGAGCGGCTCTCAGCAAGGTCAAAAGGTGGATGAACCCATCCAATATCCTGTTAAGACTGGATGACTGGATAGCTGGTTAGAGCCTTGAAGAGATTCAACACCACATTCGTTTCTAGTTTCTCGATCTCTTCAGTGTCGCATAGCTCTACTGAGATTACCATGCATTTTGGGGGATTAGTACTACGCATCTGCTTGTAATGTGTGTTGTCATTTCATTTTTTCGTTCACACCACCTGCACTAGTGAATCGCTCAGATTGGTTGATTGGGAATTAAATGTTCGATATCACAATAGTATCTATGTTAGCAGTTTGGCATCGCTTTTAAACATACTCCTTACTAGCTGGGACCAGAATTACCTGGTGTGAGGTCTTCATCTATTTCATCAACCCTTATTCCAGAGTGGCTTGGGACCCAGAATAGGGTGAACTATTTTTCGTCACCGCTAAGACGTGTTAAAGCACACTCACAAGAAATGTCATGTCATTTTCATACTATCAGTGTATTTTTTTCTGACGATTATGAGTATATCATCAGCATGCCCAATCACCTGACATGCTGAGTTGGCTACTTTCCACGCATTAGGACAGTATCTGAAGATGAATAAGTACATTTCGGTAAGTGAGTCTATTTATTCCATTTTTATGTAGGCACCTATTGATTCTGAAATGGTTTTGAATTTGTTAGGACAGTTTATAAGTTTATTCAAGAAGTTAATGAGATATTTATCATAGACTGATGTAGGACCACAATTTGTTTGTGGTCGTATTTATAATGGGGGATTATTATCAATTTTTCAAATGCTGCTGGGAAGTGACCTTCCTTGATGCATTCATTTTTTGAATAGATCTATAGAAATAGTGTGATGATTCTGACATTTTACATATCTTGTAACGTTAACATGTCAGACATCTCATAGATTCATTGCTATTCACAGCTCAGACCACGGTTGTTTACACAGGTCTGGAAACTCGAGGTTGTTTCCTATGTGAGCAGTGAGTCCGCTAAGCGTCGACTGGCCCGTAGTACCAGTTTACTTGTCAACACAAGGAATACCTGCGTTTTTAGAAACAAATTACGAAATCGTGCATTATGCCGAAATGCAAAAAGGGGTACAAAAGTGTAAAGCAAGAAACTTCTGTTTTTAAAGTGCCGAAAGATGCGGAAATGCGCAAAAAGTGGCTGCTTGCGATTCCGGATAGAAATCGTTTTACCACTTCGTGATCCAAGCGCTAGCTGGTGGCTGAGCGAGGGACTACGAGTTAGGCGACCCGTAAGAGACTCAAGTCAACCATAGAGTTTCCAGACCTGTGTATACGACCGTTGCTCAGACTATTCATGACAGACCAGAGCTCATAGAATGATAGCTCATACATTAACAACAACACAAATGTTCGTGACAGTTCATATCATAACATAGATATCCCTGTCAATTCAAATGAACTCCCAATGAAATGACAGAATATAATTAGACGACTTTTCACGCCTCTAGAGGCTTCTAATTATTTGCAATATACATTTGAGTCTTGAAACTTGGCAATGTTTGCGGACATAGCCAGCAGACAAAAGCTGATTTATTTCAATGAAATATAGAATGAGTTTTTATTCCTCAAATTATACATTTAGATCGTGAATATAAACGAAATTCCCACTATAAGGTTAACATATCTACAAACATTCGGTGAACGATAACATTGAGATGACAATGAAGATGTCTTATTTTAAAAACGACTCCCACACTCGAATACAAATAGTGGATGGAGAAGCTGCGAATAATTATTTTTAAGTATTGCTTCACTCCTCCGAGTGAAATGTGAATGATTGGAGGAACTGAAATTAGGTATATTGGAAATTATACTCTATGCTACATTGAAATTTTTTTTTTTTTTAATTCATTAAATTATCTATATAATGTTCACAGCCCTATGTTTCACACTGACACTTGCTGTCACATAAAGTTTAAAATGTACCACAGAATAAAGTCATAAAGAATATCGTCACGTCACATTGATGAAGTCACTTGAATCTTAAAATGAGAATTTAGGACATTTCTGCAGGTTAAATATATACGTTTGATATAATATATTTAAAATCAGGAAAATACGAATGCCCTTATGGTTCAACGAGATACCATAATTAGCATAATTCTATTTGAAAAAAATGAAGATCAGATGATATCAGAAATACCACTCGAAAAGGGGCTATTATGCCCAAAATCCATACAGTATCTACTTTCTGTGTGGATTCAAATCGATATGGCTAGTAGGAATGACGCAGTGAATTACGCACGTACCTAGACACACACATACAGACATCATGTCAAAAATAGTCTAGATTCTAGATCGATTTGAAAAGGCTCCGATCACAATACTTTTCTCACACTTTATACTACGTATAGTGAGGGAAGTGAAAAGCATATTCTCTGTAATTTCCCGATTATGCAAATTTTGCTGGACGCAAATTCATTATTTGAACTAGTTATTCGTAAATGGAAGTGATTGATAGTATCATCCACATTAATTTATAGATGCTTACTAAAAGTAAACGAGATAGCAGATAGAACCTGGTCTACATATTCCGTGGTAACAAAGCGAGAAGAGAACTTATCAGATCCATTTTGTTACCAGTTGCTAGCCAACTTCCATGAGTGTTTGATTGAGCTACGCGTGCGAACAGACAAGTGCATGGACAGAACAAGTTGACAGGACGTAGTTGGAAACAAGCTTGGTCGTTCCTAGTTACTACCTAATAACTCCGCCTGCTAGTTGGCTGTTGGGTTGTCAAAAGTCTGACTATATGGTTTATCTTGTTGCTAATTAATTTCATCCTTTATCCTTTCTGATAATTAACCCCAATTCTTTCAATTCCAACTACGTTCTCTCCATTTTTCGAACTAATTCTAAGCACATTCACTCCTTATGTTTCTGACTCAAGTAATTCCACGTGAAGCTTTATCATCAACTCAACACTTTAATTCACGGTAATGGTCGTTCACAATAAGAAACATTCAATAAGTCAATCTCACAGACGTGAAATGCGATGATCATAATCTATGTTTGTGTCGCAGCTTTCATTTGATACTATACAAAATACGGACGGCACAAACGGGATAGCATATCTAGAAAAATAAAAACTGAGACTCTCATAAATTTTTTAATTTTTTTCGATTTCTTTTTGCGTATGGAACCATTCAGGCTTCCTGTGCAATGACAAAACATCCAGTGTATATTTTTGAAGATGTCAGCTTTCACTTCATATTATACATAATATGGCACAACGAGATATAGTACAGTCATTTTATGGATTGGTCGTACTTTTTTTCCGACTTAAGGTTAGAAAACACAGAAAGTTAGGAAATTTTCCGTAGATTACGAGAAAAATAGTGGCTAAGAACCTCCAATGAAGGAAAATGTCTTAATTTATATACAGGGTGTCCTCGAACTGCGTGGCAAAAATAAAATCAAAGATTCTTTGATTCGAAAAAAAGTTGATGAACCTTTCTACTTTTGCCTCAAGTGTCTTGTTTACCCGGTAGAGGGCTTCAAAATTGCAAAAATAATTTTGTTTTTTCGGTATAACTTGAGAACGTGATAAAGAACTTTTACAATATTTAGCAGGTGAGTTACTGTCAATAATGGCCATTTTTGAGAGTGGAGCACAGAGCCTTAGAGACCATAGAAATGGCTCAAACTTGAGGATGTAACGGGAAAAGTGTCCAGAACTTTTTTGTGGTCAATGTAATTCACTCGATATTTTTTATGTAGATAGCTTATCTACTTTGAAAACTTTTCTTACTCCAAGAAAATTTTGATAAAATCAACGGATTAGCTTGAAAAAATTAATTTTCGAGTCTCTGCAATTTTGGCTTACTAATTTTACTTGATTAAAATACCTTAGCTGCCTTTGCTTTTCTAATGTCATTTTGGCATTTGAAGAATTTATTCTCAAAACTGTCCGTTTTTACTTTGCTTTCCGTAAAAATCTTATAAAATTATGGCTCAAAATTTCACTAACACTGAAATGGTTGATATGTTATTGATTTGTGGACTTTGTCGTTGCAATGGCCGGAGAAGGGAAAGATATCCGCATCGCAGGATTCCAAATCGGCAAACCTTCGCGAAACTGGCAAATTTGAAGCAAATCGCAGAGAAACTGGACGCAGACGGACAAGAAGGACGTTAGAGCTCGAAGAAGCGATACTGGAAGCGGTTGAAACTGAACCTGGGATAAGCACATTACGTTTGGGACTTCGTATTGGAGCCTCAAAATCATTAGTTCATAATGTACTGAAAGAAGAACTGTTGTATCCCTATCATATTAAAACAGTTCAAGACTTATTGCCCATGGATCCAGGTCATCGGCTAGATTTCTGTCGGCTTATTGTCCAAAGACAAAACGCAAACCCCAATTTTTGTAGAAGAATTCTGTTCACGGACGAAGATACTTTCACGAGATGTTGTCTTTTTAACCTCCAAAATGAACATTTCTATGCTGATGAAAATCCTCATGAAACGGAAGTTACATATTTTCAGAATCAAACTAAAATCAACGTTTGGGTTGGAATTGTGGATAACTTTATTATTGGCCCTACCGTTATACCCGATCGATTGAACGGGGAGAACTACTTGAACTTTTTGGAACAAAGGCTACTTGAACTGTTGGAAGACTTGCCCTTACTCATTTCACATTAGCTGTGAGGCGACATTTGAATGCGGAATATCCAGATCGCTGGATAGGTAGAGGACACGATGCACCTGTGAACTGGCCGGCCCGCTCCCCTGATTTGACGCCCTGCGACTTCTTTCTATGGGTCGCTTTGAAGTCGAAAGTTTATGCAGCTCCAGTAAACACACGAGAGGAATTGTTGCAACGAATTAATCATGAAGCGGATTTATTGAAGAATGATCCTGAAGTACTAGCAAGAGTTCAATCCAATTTCTTGAAACGAATTAATTTGTGTATTCAGGAAAATGGGGCAACATTTCGAACAATTGATGCCTTAGCGATTTCCAAAAAAGTTTTGTTGTTTCTTTTAATTTAGCATTTGTTTTTCCTAAATAATCACATCGTTTCCCCATTTCTATTGTTTTTATTATTCGTGTTTTACCGAGATATTAACCATTTCAGTGTTAGTGAAATTTTGAGCCATAATTTTATAAAATTTTTACGGAAAGCAAAGTAAAAACTGACAGTTTTGAGAATAAATTCTCCAAATGCCAAAATGACATTAGAAAAGCAAAGGCAACTAAGGTATTTTAATCAAGTAAAATTAGTAAGCCAAAATTGCAGAGACTCGAAAATTATTTTTTTCAAGCTAATCCGTTGATTTTATCAAAATTTTCTAAGAGTAAGAAAAGTTTTCAAATTAGAAAAGCTATCTACATAAAAAATATAGAGTGAATTACATTGACAACAAAAAAGTTCTGGACACTTTTCCCGTTACATTCTCAAGTTTGAGCCATTTCTATGGTCTCTAAGGCTCTATGCTCCACTCTCAAAAACGGCTATTATTGACAGTAACTCACCTGCCAAATATTGTGAAAGTCCTCCATCACGTTCTCAAGTTATACCGAAAAAACAAAATTATTTTTGCAACTTTGAAGCCTTCTACCGGCTAAACAAGACACTTGAGGCAAAAGTAAAAAGGCTCATCAAATTTTTTTCGAATCAAAGAATCTTCGGTTTTATTTTAGCCACGCAGTTCGAGGACACCCTGTATATATACAATTTTCCGTGTTTTTCAGGGAAAGAACACTTATATCTTCGAAAATAAGCATTTTAGAAGGAAAAGTTTCCAACAAAAGTTGTTCAACATTAAATTTTACGTAGGAATCGTGTTTTCCAAGCATTGGATGGGAAAACAAAATATTTCCGAATAATAACTATGTATGAGAAAAAATTGCATTTGGCTGGTAAATATGGTATGATAATTTTGTATTGGGGTATATATCGGAAAATTCCTAATTATAATCATTTACAGTAACGATATATACCCCAATATAAAATTATCATACCATATTTACCAGCCAAATGCAATTTTTTCTCATATATAGTTCTTATTCGAAAATATTTTGTTTTCCCATCCAATGCTTGGAAAATTCTATGAAAATTAAATTCAGAAAAGTCAATTCCAATGTAAAATTCAATGCTGAACAACTTTTGTTGGAAACTTTTCCTTCTACAATACTTATTTTCGAAGATATAAGTGTTCTTTCCCGGAAAAACACGGAAAATCGTATATATATATATATATATAAATTAAGACATTTTCCTCCATTGGAGGATTTCAGTCACTATTTTTTTCGTAATCTACGGAAAATTTCCGAACTTTCTGTTTCTTCATACCTTAAGTCGGAAAAAAAAGTACCAAATCCCAAAAAAATCCATAAAATGACTGTACTAATAGCTTACTCAGAAAAAATAAAAACTTAGACTTTACATACATTTTTAACTTTTTTCCAATTTCTTTTTACTTGAAGACTCTCTGTGCTATGATAAAATATTCAGTGTACATTTCTGAAGATGTATGCTTCAATTTGATGCTGTACAAAATACGCCACAATGAGAAAGCTTACTTACACTTCTCATACATTTTTAATTTATTTTCAATTTTTTTTGCTCGAGGACCAATTTAGCCTCTCAGTGCAATGATGAGCATAATGTGAAATGATCAAATTGATACCTATAATTCATCTCGTCAACAATTTTGTGAATAAATTCCCACTCACATCATTGTCTTCCCCTTCTCTCAAGGTTCGCTTGATTCAAGGTTTTCCCGAAAAACACGTAATGAGATTTACTATTTCTCTATTTATTTAATTTATTACTGTTCCGAGTTTAAGGTGAAGACTAGTGAAACCAAAATGTACCTGCTTAAATATTTGGGAATAATAAGACAAACAAGGGACTACCCTTCGCAGGAAATAAATCGGAATTTAATAAATTGCTCTTTCGCTTATACATTTCCTCCCCTTCTGAATCACCTAGATATTTATCCGTACTATGGTTTAGAAATGATAAACTTTTTTGTGAAATGGTGTATAACTGTATTTACAATATGTTCGGCTAACGCTGATTTTTCACCATCATTTGTTTTCTTTATATGTGCAAAATGTTCTTTATATCAACTATGAATGCTCTTTCTAGTTTTACTCACATATCATTTTAAACACGACTCACAATCGATTTCATGAAATCCTGTTTTTTCGAAGTTGGAAACTTTATCATAGGTTTTGCCTAGATGGTTTTATAGCTTGTTGTTACATTTATAAACGGGTTGTATTACAAATTTAGAGAACAAATTATGAAATTTATTAATTAATGAAGAATGAGTGGAGCTTTTGAACTTTATTGAGCTATTTGAAGGAAAAGGCTCTAATTTGGTTTGTTGAATGCGTTGCATTTTCACTTTTTTAATTTTGGAACATTGCCTCATCTCTAAACCTTAAATAAATAATTTACATTTTCTGCACACCGAAGTGTATTGAATTGTATATTTAAACAGTCTATGCTGAATTCCGTTCACGTTCGGTTGGTTAAGCAGTTAGTTACATTACCAATCGACCTGCCTCTGAACGATATATGAGTTGGAAAAAACGTTTTAAGGGTACTTAGCTGTCAAGATTTTCCTCAACTAGTTTAAATTGTAGCGTTTTAACGTTTCGAGTGATTCCTAAAAAGCGTTCTTATGTGAGTAGCGTAGGAATTGATTTAATGAAAAGGTTCGGTTACTCCAATGTTATACTGATCATGACCTACAAATCCGTATTCTCATGATAGGTGGGTATTGAAAAGTGAGCAGTATTATCGGCTCCGCTATTACCATGTATCATAGAACTGAACGCACCCACAAGTTGTACACATAGTAAGACATTGAGTATTACCGTTCCATTGTCGATAGTCATAATTTTGGCCTAGTATCGGTTTTCGTAATTTTTGTTCTGTAAATCAATATAGTTACATTTACAAAAGGTGTTTATTCGAAGCAGAGAACTATCAAGAGATTCCTCTCTTCCATTATCGAAGACATATTATGCAAACTGGATTTAAAGCTGATATTATGAATCAGCTTTAAATATTTAGAGGGTCAAATTAAGCAGAAGGTAAATTATGAATAGTAATAAAGCCGCTTTTATGCGGTTGTTGGCCCAAAATAAACAGCAATTATTACTAGTCGTCATTAGTCCTAACACGTTAACATATAATTACTTATAAATACGTGCTTCCACAGTTGAACTGATGTTCATTGGAGTACTTGTAACCATCGAATGTTTCAATCGGAGATGAATCGAAATTTGATAAGTGATCCCGTATCTTCATACATTTCTATAGATTCCAATATCCTAGAGTAGTTATTTTATACATTAAATGAAAACCTATAAGGTTCGAAGAACATCGTGTCAGTCAGCTGGAATATTGAGAGAAAAGATCCCGTTCTGTGATTATATGACTAGTTAGTACATGAAAAATCTTGTCTTCCGGATGGATTCCGCGTCACAATAGCTCGACTTGATGACGACGTTTCGCCAACCATTACAGGTGGCATCTTCAGGGCAGGCTTGAGGCTTGATCTGAAACTGGTTCTACTGGTTTCTGTAGCCGTATTTATTGTAGGAAAAATCCTTCACGCCACATAGTTCACTGCCTTTGTTCCGGTGGTTATAAGTACAAGCATGATAGGAATGCTCCTACCTGGATGCCGAAGACAATCATTCTGGGTTCAATACAGTTACTTAGAGCACACGATTTGGGAACCTGAAGCCTCTTACCGACCGATGGGAAGGAGTAGCGTCAGTTAACGAATCAGGTTATCTGGTGCGACGTTATCGGAGCGCTACAGCCCCGTCCATGTTTTTAGGAAAAAGAGTATAAGCTGTTTGAAGTTCAGTTGTGAAATTTTTCAGATGCCAGAGCATAATAGACGTTAATGAGACCTTGTTCATTGAGATATTTTTTTGAGAGAGAATATAGCAAAATACGTTTCCTTGAGCTGATTACAAAGATGATTCATTTGATCAATCTAAGATAATTTCGATTCAACAACATTCCCAGCAAGTTGAAATATTCAACAGCCTGTATATTTGTATTGTCAAATGTGATGATTGGGTCAATGATAGGTGATTTATATTTTTCAGTGAATTCCAGATAATTGTTTTTTTGCAGGTTAAATAGAAGGTGGCTAATTTCGCACCATAGCGATAATTGCTAACTTAACTCTGGATAATTTCCTCATGTGAGTTCCCGAGACGATGACTGCCGTGTCATCAGCATACATGAAGCTTTCCTCAAAAATTCGAGGTCATTTATAGAAACCAAGAATAGCAGCGGCCCTAGAAATCTTCCCTGAGGTGTTCTTAGTTCAGTGATTTGTTCACCTGATTATGTGTTGTTAACATGAACAACAGTACGATAATTTTGTGGCTCTAAGTTGAGCCAACATATAAGATGTATCATTCATTACATTTGATTTTAAATAATAGTCAACTTGGTACTAAGTGAGCGTTACAATTTAGATATGCATTTTAATATAAGTTTAACGTTGACTCTCTTGAATTTATATTGGGTACTTAGTTATTCATATTATGAAATTTAACAAAACTATGTTGTGTAACTTTTATCTGTAACTTCCGATACTCGAGCTCCATGTTATTATGCCCTGTTCAGACGGTATTGAAATACAATTAAGACACATAACTTCAACTATAACTACTTATCGGTGAGTGGCAAGAAAATAAAAGCGATATAAACATAGTAGTTTTCAATCTTACAATATGTATGTATAAAATTTCATATCGCATAGTGAAGCGTGAAATGATAGAATTTTTATATCAGTCTATTAGCAAAGTTACCTAAACGATTTGAACTTCATGGGGTCACACGATGCGGGTGTATAACTTTAGTATTTATTATGTTCCCAGTTGTTCTCATTGTTATTGTTTCCTTATTGAGTTATCTACCAAAGATTCAGGGTGATAACGTAACTGCCTGTGTCCATATTATTCATTCATATTAACAAGAAATTATTCGGTACAAAAATTCACTTGTATTTTGCGTAATAAGCTCATTTATCAGTGTCTCCAAAATTAGTTTGTCAGTAATATCAGAATAAATCTGTAAGATAGCAGTGTTATTGAGCATTTTTGATCTAAGAACGTTTAGAGTCGACAATAATAGAAAAAAATTGTAAATTCCAATAGAACGACTCTCAAGCATTTTTTCTCAAAACTTATAGGGAAACAAAATGGAAACAGCCTCGCTTAAGAAATCATGCCAATCATCAATTAAATCAAGTTTTACATGAAAAAAATTGTTTCATAAACAAAGAAGGCGAATTCGAATATGTCGAATATGTGAGAAGGATAATACATAACGAAAAAGTTGATATGCTGTTGGTTTTTAGTGAAGGTGAACAAAATAGTACAAGAACTGTCTAGTTGTATCGCGACAAATATCCTGAACGTCATATTCTCGATGCAAACGTGTTTGTATGACTGGAAAATACTTTGAGATGAAACCAAGATGCATTTTTTCCGAAAAAGTTGACCAGAAATATTTGTGATGATGTCATGGTTGCCCGAGTTCAGCAATAATACTTCCATTATGATTCCAATTTTTTTAAGAGGCAAGCATTCTTTTAAATGGCACTATTTAGACTATTTGAACGAGCATATGGGAAACAAAGATGTTGGTAGTTTCGCGACTCAAGCCGATGTCCATAAATATCCAACAAGATATGATCTAGCTGGTCATCTGAGAACTCCTCGAAATCAGCTTGTTAAAACGGATCGAAATTCCTTAAATCTAAACCTATACGATAAACTTCCCCAGCAAATTAGGAGTTTGGACTTACGTGCTTTTCAAAGTAGAGTTAAACGGCTACTTTTGAATGGAGTTTTTTATTCGCAACAAGACTTTTTAAACTTTGACATGCAACATTTTCTAAGGCTTTGACTGTTTATCTTTAATTATTAAATGTTTTAACCGTGTCATTGTAATATATTTTATTATTATAAAATTGCTACTCTTTAGCCGTTCCTGTACTTTATTGTTTTTGAATTTTTAAATTGTTATAATTTAATTTGACATGCCTCAAATGTAGTTTTTATGTATTGTTTTGGCTCAATAAATTACTACTACTACTACTACTACTACTAAAACTAATTTTATCACCCAAATAATTATAAATTCATAAGTTACGGACCATCGATTTTACCAATATGAAGATAATCGCAAAAATGGGCATTATCAGAAAACCCATACCACATCAACCAAACTGAGAACCAAGAACACTTTGGAAAAAAAATGTGTGATATGAGATTCCTTTTGAACAATTGGTTTGTTCAGGTTCGTGCCAACATGTGGTTTCAGTATGGCGGATTCCCTGCATAGGGAAGAAATTATACGGAAATACTCGAACGCTAATCTTGCGGATTGGTGGAGTCAAAATAATGGACCAATACAATGGCCTCCTAAGCCTCCAGATTCAACACATTCACATCTACTTATGGGGCACTTGGAAAATAAGGCTTATAAAACTGCCTCAACAAGTAGAGATCACCTAGAAGGAAAACAAGGAAAGCTGCAGTACAGGAGGTTAGAAAAAGATTTTGAAATACATGGATGTTGAAAGTCAAATCAAAAACCTCTTATAGGAGGATTTTTTTTTAATGAAAATTATTCACAATACTTCTCAACGGTGAAGAATAAGGTTTAATTGCTGCGAAAAAATTCAGCTTTTAGCTGAAAATGTGAGGTTCAGAATTTAATTATATTTTTTAATTCTGACAAGAGCCTTGGGCGCCAACTTTGGATCACCCTGTACAAAGTTGAATTACAAATTCATTACATTCCACTTGCAAATGAGTAACACATAAATAATTCACAGAAGAAAACAAATTCATGATAAACATTGTCTAATGGAAAATCTGTGAGTTTGAATTTGTTCAAATCACTAACTTACCTGATGAAGAATGATAAGATATTATATGCCTTTAAAGAATGATGTATTAGAAAAGGTATTTATGAACTCTTTACATCTTGTAGTAATGGTCATATCAAGATGAAGCATATCTACATTGGTTGCGAATTTTTGTAGATGTTCTTCATCAAAGATGACTTAAACCAAATAATGAACATATGGGACTTTAACGTATTCTCTGCATGAGGTACAACGAGGTATTCTCACCATAGTTCTATGAATACTCGTTTCTGCGATATGTAAACTGAATTTGCAGCAGGGGAACTTCCTCGTTGCAATATACAGGGCTACCTCGAATATACTTATGCATTAAAAAATATTAAGATACAGTTAGTAGTTAATCCTTCAAGTAGCATATTACTGCGCTGTCTGCACTCAGCTTCGCATTGACCATTCGCCAATTTGTAAGATCGCAAAAAGTTATTTTCGAATGGACTTTCCAGTAATGCAATTGATCGGTTAGAAAGTTCGAAGTACAATTTTCTGGGCTGTTTCGATCAGTTCAATTGTACCTATCTGGACCTGAATCGGGATGTTTTGAAATTTTGCGTAGCCGTCAAATTTTACGTCCAAGGTCAACAACAGATTGAACACTTTTTCACCAAATTTCTTGAAATATTGCATCACGAGAAGGGATTGAAACATGAGTAAGTGCTTCTATATTTTCATATGTTTAATGAATTTTTTCGAAAAACCCAGTCAATATTCGTGTAGGTGTGGGTGATATGTACCCATCATGTAACAAACACCAAGAAATTGAATGAATCAAGTGAAAGTTGACAACTTAAACTCGACCCAAAGCAAATTGAAACCATTATCATGCAAACTGAATTTTGAGCTCACTGTAGGCGGCCTGAATCAATACAGACAGTAATGACGCGTCCAGGATCTTGTTCAAAGTACTCTTTATTAGGGAATATTGACTCTTATGTTTTAAGAGGGCTCTTCGATGAAGAGGGTTGCGACTTTTGTGAGATTCGTGTCAACTCCGACTTCCTATTGAAATGAGAGGATTTGTTTGTTCTTATAAGACACTCCAAACAGGAGAAGGATAAATAATAGTCTCATTAAAGATGATTTTCAAGTCGTAACATTTCGTTGTCTGAATCATTATCATCAGAATAAAGAGAGAGCAAGAAATCATGTCCATAAATGTAATTTGTGATGTATAATCGTGATGAAAAATTTGAGGAAATTCCAATAACTTGATGATTGCAATAGTAATGTACAAATCCAAAGAGTGGGATACCTTTTCATTTAATATAGCACGGATATCTTAGTAAACTTGATTTTTTTGTATTCTTTACTTCAATGTTGGTTTCAATAATCTCCATGTACCCAACAATAAGATTCTGTATTATATAATTGGAATATTGGAATCATGATCATGATTGAATTCCGAAACATGTCATTCTCCAACCAAAGCATTCAACATGATATTGGGATAATTTTGTTAGGTCCATCTTCACTCAAACATTCAATTATGTACCTTGTACCTACTCAATTTATTTTTGCCAATGCAACTTTTTATGATTAATACATATATCCACGTAACTATAAGGACTACCCTCAATAATTTCCAAGATCAAGTCAATTCGATCAAGCAGAAGATGCACGAACGTTGGAATTACGTTTCGCCAAACGACATAGCAATCTTCTTCAGTACAAGGAGAAGCTGGATGTGAAATTCCGATATGAAGGTACATTACGAATGTTTTTTTAGCGTGACATACCTATAAATTGGAATAAAACACATACCACTTGACAGAATGGCTGTATATTGTCTTTATTCAACAGAAAAGTTTATGTTTGAATATCATTTCGACCATATGAAATCTCTCTCCTTTTTCTTCGAAATTTTTGACAATATAGGTCTGTCTGGATGTCTGTCACGAATACGATAACTCAAAAACAAAAAGTCACGTCATATTCAAATTTTGACAGAAAACCGTTTGCTGTTCTGTGACGAACCCTATTGTTGTTCATTGAAAATGTAAGAAAATCATGTCTTCCAACTCCCAATTATGATATCATCCTCCTCTTCTTAGAAAAGAAAAAACTAAGTAAGCGATGCTGCTTTTTGTTCATTAATATTTCAATATTCCAAATGTTCTTCATAAAATATTCTCAATAACTGTGCTAATGTATGTAGATCATGCATGTGGGTATTATACTTGGATTATCGAACAGATATAGTAATAAAATAGCATGTTCAGCACGTGATTTTTGGATGCGGCATTTCTATTGGTCGAATACAAACTTCCAAGCGCCCGGTATTTTAATACAGTGTCATCGGTTTTCGGGGCGTCATCTTTACAGCCATCAGTTTCTGGTCGTGACTCTATAGTATATATAAAAGGCGAATATTATTCACTCGCTCACTCGCTGGACTGACTTACTCAGCACGATATTTCAGAAACTATAGAGCAGACCGACTTGAAACTTGACTGATGTGTTCCTTGTATGACGTATCCGTTAAAGACAGATTTTCCGAAACTCAATCTCAAACGGGTTAACAAGGTTTTGACATATTTTGACGTTTTTGACAACTACTATAATAACCTACAATTCACATGATCATTATCACAGTACATTGCAGCCAACACTTAACCTCTCAGTGAGACAGCTAACGTTTAAATGACATACAGCTGATACATTGGCGGTCATATAACGTCCGTGACCGACCATTCCATACCATAAACATCTCTGTCAATTCAAATGAACATTCACAAGACAGAGAATATAATTTACGCCCTCCCATGACTTCATGTGTTGCACCCACGGTCGTACATACAGCTCTGGAAACTCTATGGTTGACTTGAGTCGTTTACGCGTCGTGAAACTCATAGTCCCTCGCTCAGCCACCAGCTGGCGCTTGGATCAAGAGGGGGTAAAACGATTTTTTCACGGAATCGCAAGCAGTATTACTAATGCCCATTTGAACCAATTGAGCATAGCTTAAAATTGTCGAAATGTTAACTTTGAACCTTTTAAAAGGTCGTGATAGCCCCAAACTGGGTCGAAAACTGTTTTGAATTGGTTAATTTTCGATAAATCGAATGACGTTCACGTGAGGAGCGCGTAGCTAGCGAGTTAGAAAAGTGCAAATTTACGGTACATAGATCGTCTTAACGAGGACTTTTCGCGTGCGGTTTTCGCTCCATGTCGTAAGTTTATGAACGCGGCCAACTAAATAGCATAGTCTCGGGCCCAAAATGTCGATTAAATAGGAAAATTCAATTAAAACAGTTTGAGGTATTCTCAGCTGTCAGCTACTAGCGTCTGACGTGCGATGTACCAAAGGGAATTTTCTAGCTACTAAAATATACCCAAAGCGGGTAAAAGCTAGCGGCTTATAGCCGAAAACACTTTATTACAACTGGCTCCGGACGCACGGGGCATACAACGGCCCCGAATTAACAAGATCGAGGTAAAAAGTATAAACTCTAACTGACGCGTAGCGAGCTCCTCGAAGCATATGTCAAAATGTTTACGTTCATAGCTAATTACATAGGACGTCTTTCGTTCATGCAATTGTGTTTTTATACAATTCGAACCTTCTAATTTCGATAGGCCACGTAAAAATCCCGGAGCCGGAAGCGCTATCGGGATCTGAACGTTGAAACTTTCGTATAAAATTGTGTTTACGAGTCAACTGACACTTGTCCCAGAATAATCTTCATAGATTCATAGATGATTCCCCTAACGTGGCGTCTTTTGGTACTACGCGAAAGTCGACGCTTAGCGGACTCACTGCTCACATAGGAAACAACCTCGAGTTTCCAGACCTGTGTATACGACCGTGGTTTCACCTCATCAGTTGAATTTGTATTATATATTGATACTTGGGGAATGACATCGCGGGGGAGAAGTCGACGCTTTCTTCTACTGTTATCGGCAGTTTCTGCAGGAGTATAAATTGTACTAAATGTATAACTCCAGGGCTATCTAATCATTTTTCTCCTTCAAAGATTAGAATAACCGATTCTTCATAGATCCCTATATTGAGAATGTCCATTTTAAAACGAAATGGTGAAGACACCCAATAGTGAACAATATTTCCACAGGTCCCTTTATTGACAATGATCATTTCAAAACAAAATCGTACAGACCCAAGAATGAGCAATATCGCCATCGGTTCCATCATCGAGAATGTCCACTTCAAAATGAAATCATACAGACCCATTAGTGAACTATATCGCCTTAGGTCCCTTTATTGAGAAAGACCCAAGAGTGACCAATATCGCCATAGACACCTTCATTGAGAATGTCCATTTAAAAACAATCGTAAAGACCCAAAAGTGAACAATATATTCAAAGGTCTCTTTATTGAGCATGTCCATTTTAAAAAATGAATTCGTGAAGACCCAAGGGTGAACAATATCTTCATAGGTCCATTTCAAAACGAAATCGTAAAAATCCAAGAGTGAGCAATATCTCCACAGGTCACTTCATTGAGAATGTCCATTTGAAAACAAAATCGTAAAGACTCAAAAGTGAACAATATCTTCATAGGTAGCTTCATGAAAAATGTCTATTTTCAGAAGAATTCGAGAATACCCAAGGGTGAACGATATTTCCATTGGTACCTTCATAGAGTATGTTCATTTTAAAACGAAATCGTGAAGACTCAAGAGTGAAAAATATCTCCATAGGTCCCTTTATTAAGAATGTTCATTCGAAAACAAAATCGTTACGACTCAAAAGTGAACAATATCTTCATAGGTCCCTTCATTGAGAATGTTCATCTTAGAACGAAATCGTACAGATCCAAGATTAAACACTACCTCCATAGGTCCCTTCATGGGAAATGTCTATTTGATAAGGAAATCTAAAAGACACAAGAGTGAACAATATCTCCACAGGTCCTTTTATTGAGAATGTCCATTTTGAAAAGAAATCGTGAAGACCCAAGAGTAAACAATATCTCCATAGGTCCCTATATTGGGAATGCCCATTTCAAAACGAAATCGTAGAGATCCAAGAACGAACAATATTTCGGGAGTGTTCCCTTTTTGTAGTATTCATTACTTGATGCAGTGATAGGTCATTAAGTATATTCCTGAAAGTTCCGGCTCCCCAAATCCTATCCAATACAAAATTTTCATACAGTATATCGTAGAATTCTAACTAACATCATTGAATATCGAAGACTCATTTGGAATTAAGTATTTTCATCCTGCCCCGAAAGGAATAGTGTTCCGCTACTCTATCATCTACTGCGATGATGTGAATGTATACTAAAATTATATTTACGTTCTTTCTACATTCCTCAATCTTAAATCAGAAGAAAAGTGAAATGGGTGATGAAAACTCGATTGAATGAAAATAAGCAATATAAACTTGAGCTTTCAGTGAATTTGACATTGCCAGTATGCGGAAATGAGCTTTTAGAAGATATAAATCGAAATTTTCGAGCAAGTAAAACTAAGCAAAATTAATATTTCCATGTAGAAATTAAAACTGAGATCGCATGCAATCATCTAAATCAAATGTAATCTGCATAGCGCAGAGGAAACTTTTCAGAATATTTAGCAATAAATGCGAAATTATGGCCGTCTTTGATGCAATTAATTCGGAGCGAATAGCTTAAGAACTAGCACCGTCATAACTTCGCCAGTTTCATAAGATATGTTTTGTTCTTACCTGGTATGAACTCAGCAAAATAAAGTTTGATATTTCAATTACGACTTTGATTAATACGGTGGAGCTGGTGTAAATAAGAGCTCAGGTTTGGCGAACATCACGTAAAACTTCCTACGCAGTGGCGTGCGCTACCGATAATTTATGAGTCGCACGGTAAATTATTGCCGGGGTGATTCACATTGTGTTACTGTGTAATTAATTAACGCCTCTACAAACGTGTTTATGTCTTTCGCTTTTACGACTCTCCCTTTCAAATGTTTTAATTAACTTGGCCTCAAGTAAACGATTATATAATGACTATTACATTTCTATGGGTTCGGCGGTTTATTTGATGTGAATTCATTTATAAATATAATTGTTGTTGACTCGCTTTGAAAATGTTCCTGTGTGACAAAACAATTTTATACAATTGAACTTTGCAGTTCGTGAAAATTTAAATCTGTGTTTTATTTCACTATTCTACATATTTTTACTTCCCTAACAATACGTAGGATATAGTGCAAAGGAGGTATTATAATCGGGCCAAAATTTATTTTTCCGGATGTGTGAGTAGGTGCCTGTGCGTGTCCGTTTGTGTTATTACTATTATCATTATTATTATTACTGTTCCGACTTAAGCTGGAAATCAATTTTGCCGTCCCCTCGCGCGCGACATTGGGGTTCGGCTCGGTGGACAGGAACGAAGTTCATCATGACCTGTCAGCCCGATACTAATGGGATAGGAACTTTCTGACGACGTGGCATGTTTGGAGAATGCAAGCTTTCTGCAAGATGCTGAAAAGACCAGGGGGTAACTGTAAAATTGCCAAATTGTCCATTAGATATCTTATTATGACACCCTCTGGTCACATCACGATCGGTAATATGACCTCATCTTTGAGCTTCCACATACGCTTAATCCAATTTCTAGATTTTGGCATTTTGTAGACTCTTCTTGCTCCATTTTTTTCAGGTTATGAGTGAGTGATATTCCAATTTCGACAGTTCATGCTTTCTCCTCTGTTTTTTTTCAAAGGATTATATCTGGCCGATTAAAATCTACTTCTCATCAGTTATAACTGGTCTGTCCCAGTGGAGGATGGTATTTTCTGATTCAAGGACTGGGTTTGGTACTCATTTGTAGTATGGTTCCGGATTGTTGACCAAATTGTGTTTAATAGCTAGCTGCGAATGAATAATTTTTGCTACCTGGTTGTACCTGTCTATATAATCGGTTTCTGAGAGCACACCGCATCCACCGGTGATATGTTCAATTGGTTCCCCGGGTAGGTTACACTTCCTACATCTGTCAACCACATTCTGCCTCAGGATATTTTTTTGGTAGCTTCTGGTCTTAACGACCTTGTCTTGTATGGCTATAATAAATCCCTCGGTTTCGGGTTGTAGGTAACCTTTGTTTAGAAAGGCGAATGACGAGCTCTCATTGACGTATGCCTCGGAGATTTGTGATGGGTATCTTTCGTGAAGCTGCTTTTCACGCCATGCTCTGAGTATCTCATTCTTTCCTCCTATTTCGGTGTTCTGATAGACTAAACAGCTAAAGCTTAGATGAGTCTGTACTACTTTTCATGTGATGTGAGATGTGTATGCTGTATGAAGTATGCCTTAACTTTTACCTCTTGATTTTCGCAGAGGGCCTTGAGATACAACAGACTTCGGTCTCCTTTTTTACGGGGTGAATTTAGGCGTTCGACTGCCGTATTTGGGTGTAGGCATCGGAATTTTGTTTTTAAGCGTCGAGTGAGTCTGTCAAGTTTGTCGAGGTCTGTGTCGCTCCACTTGACGATCCCGAATGAATACATCAATGTAACTACTGCCCAAGTTTTGAGGGCCTTGATGAGGTTCTTCCCATTCAACTTACTGTTCAGCAGTTTAGTTACCCTAAATCTGTATTTTCCGGTGAACTCGCTTTAAAGTTCTGTGTGAGGTAATTCGAGATGTTGGCGAAAACCTAGATATTTGTAGGTGTCCTGTGAGTCCAATGTCTGTATGTCCATCAATTTTTCATAATTCTGAACTATAGATCCTTTAGTCACGTGGATGGTAGCACATTTGTCGAGTCCGAACTTCATCTTTATTGCGTCACTGAACAGCCTCGTTGAACTTATTAGCGACTCAAGATGTTCCTTGCTTTCGGCGTAAAGTAGATGAGTGAATTTCAAATTATCTCTCACTTTCATCCGGAATGCATCCGAAATCCTGCCGCAGTTTTGTTTAGCATTGCGCTGAGAGGATTCATGGCTAGATAAAAGCAAAAGGAGCTAAGTGCGTCGCCCTGGGAGATTCCTCTTTTTATATGTACTTTTCCTATATTGTTGTTATATACAGGATGTAACAGGTTTTAGTAGCAGAACTTCAACAGTCGATAGAAAATTTGATTTTGAGAAAAAAATTCCTGATAACATATATGCACAGTTTTTGAGATACAGGGGTGTTGAAATTGAAAAAAAAATTTCGTTTTTTGCAAATATCTCCGGAACCGTCTATCGTACAGAAAACAGCTTCTGGGACCATTTTCTACTCATAGTAAGCTATGTTCTGTATGATAAAAAAAAATTTTTTTAGTCATAATTGGTGAAGATTTTGAAGGGGTAGTTGGTGTTTTTCTCCCCAACTTTTAGGCCACTGAAAAAGTAATGTTTTGAGACAACCGTTTGAACCGCCAATGTTTTCTACACAAAAAAGGTACTCCTGATCATAAGCTCTAAAGTTGACCGTTTCCGAGAAAAATCAACTTTTATGTTGAAAAACATGGTACATTTTTTGGTTTTGCTACTTGTTTTAACGTTTGAATAAATTTTGCTTTACAAGTAGGAATTGACCATGTTTTTCAACATAAAATTTGATTTTTCCCGGAAACTATCAACTTTAGAGCTTATGACCAAAAGTATCTTTTTCGTGGAGAAAATATTGGCGGTTCAAATGGTTGTCTCAAAACCGTACCTTTTCCAGTGGCGTAGAAGTTGGGGAGAAAAACACCAACTACCCCTTCAAAATCTTCACCAATTAATACTAAAAAAAAAATTTCTATCACACAGAACATAGCTTACTATGGGTAGAAAATGCTTGCGAAAGCTGTCTTCTGTACGTTAAACCGTTCCGGAGATATTCGCAAAAAAAGATTTTTTTTTTCAATTTCAACGTATCTCAAAAACTAAGCGTCTGTGCATATATGTTATTAGGAATTTTTTTCTCAAAAACAAACTTTCTATCGACTGTTGAAGTTCTGCTACTGAAACGTGGGACACCCTGTATATTGATGTTGTTCTTCCAAAATATTTTCAGATGAGCCAGTAGATTTCTGATGTTGGTGGAAATTGTACATTTCGAGGACTTTTATGAGACAATTGTGTGGGACTGAGTCAAATGCTTCGGAATAATCGATATAACATGCATTTCGACTTCGTCTCCCCCTCTGAGCTTGTTTCATGATTACCGAGTCTATAAGAAGCTGTTCTTTACATCCTAGTGCTCCTCTATTGCATCCATTTTGTTCGAAGACTAGTATGTTGTTTAGCATGCAGTGGTCGTAGATCTTGTTATTATTATTTTAATTATTTAAACCAATTAGATTCTTACAGGACACAAAAATACACTATAGGGCTTATAGAACTTATATACAAGAAAAAATTAGATTAATAAGAGTGAAAATACTGTTATTTTTGATAGAGCTACGTAATCATATTATATATTATTCTTCTTCCATTATAGTCATATGTTCAGAAAATATTAGAGTTTGATCAATAACTGAGCATAACATGTTTTCAATATACCACTGTTTTATGCATTTGTTTAAGTCTTTTCGACCCAGATCTATCGAAAATTCATTGGTAATTTTGCATCTTATTTTTTTGACAACGGCGGGCAAATACGGTTCTATCACTGTCCTGTCACCTTTGTAAATCTGTGTAATCAACTTGTATATAGTGGATTTAGTGAAGTTCAGTAGGTAATTACCATGGTTTCTTGGGATAATAAAGGTCCAAATTGTAGAAGTGGTCCAGAAAAAACGGTTTTTAAAAAGACAATACTTCAGCACAGGGACTTTATTATAACAATTAATGGTATGTAAATACAATAAAAAAATTAAAGCAACTTATATTTATAACATAATTATGCTGAGCTTGCAGAGAAGCGTTCTATTATGTTGTTCCCATAGAGTCAGCAATTCTGGTTCCGTAACTCCTCCGGCCTTACTTGAGGACGATGAGGTTAACTACTTAGCTCTAGGATAATCCAATATCGGCGATTGGCTGTGTTCCTCCCAGGTTTTGATTAGCTTGTATAGATTTAGAAATAACTTTTTTCCTGTATTAAAAACGATATAACGCGAAAGCAAGGATTAAAGCAATTGATATATAAAAATACAGTATATTCACTGACACTGTGAAAATGTATCAGAACTGGGTCATCATTGACATTGTCTCGTTTTTGATGTTGATCATTCAACATTTCGTATATATCTTGAACTTCATCAAAGTTAACAGTCTCTAGTGTTTCATTGGCTTGAGATTATTATTATTTACGTTATAGTTTATATCAGATTTGGGAATTGGTTATTCGATATTTTTGAAAGAAGATATTGACGTTTGAGAAGTTTTTATAACACCGTATTCAATATGCGCTCCACATCGATTATTGAGAACCATTCAGAGGAAAATTATCCTTATTTTTTCCACATATCTGTGTGGCAACAACACTATCAAGAGTGATTACAATCCATCTATTCTTCTCCATCTTCTGAATTTTGACATCAGTTATATTTATCAGTATTTGTTGACAATTTGAATTGTTCGTTCGAAATTTTAATGGTTAAAATTTACAACTAGTCTTACATTCCCGGTATCTTTTGTAAAGTTGGAGAAATTCTAACAGTTAATGTGGTACATTGCTTGATTTCTTAGTGGGACTTCTATTCCTAGATGAAGTGACATATTTGGGTCTTTTTAGCACATTATAGGCTGGATATCATAACCTTCAGCAGAGATCGTTCAGTGACATCGCAAACTTGCTCGCTATGAGAAGAGCGATACAGTTGCCTGGAAGTATAAGTTGTTGACGCTACTGATCGATCTGGACTAGAAATACCTTATCATTGTTATCTGGCGAAAGTCAACATGAGATAAATGAAAATTATTCTCTCATATTTTATATATCAATTATATGTAAATTGCGCTTTTTACATTGTAGATCGAAGGGTCTTTCGTTTTGAACGCTCAGTTTCTTGATGGTTATTGTCTAACAAATCCATTTCCAGTAGATTTGCAGTTTCTAGTTGATATAGGTCCTGCTATTTTCCATGCTGATGTACTTAGAATGTGAACATTGAGGAATATCACTTAGTGCTATCTAGACAGGCTGATATTGAATTTGACATTATCTGATCAAGCTATAAGTTCCAGAATGAGGAATTTTTGTGTCATTATTACTTGAAACTCAGATAATCCGTAAATGTGGAAGCACGAAACTTCATGTTTCCACAATTTCCGAGCACTTTTAAGCACTCTCTCATTTTTACCCCTGGGTATTTGCAACATATTATAGATCAATGGATAGAATCTCCTCTCCATTCATCGTAATGATCATAATATAAATGGAGACAAACAGGATTATAATAATGACAGAGATCAGGATAATATCCATTATTAACCCGCATATATTACTTCAGTTGTTAATGAGGGAAAAATATGGTTAGGGTTGGGTGTTTCTATCAATTGTAACCGATATTGCTTACAACAGTGGCAGAATAAAACGGCGGCAAATTTATAAAACGGACACAAATCTAATTTAAAAAGTTTAATCCATTAGTATTATGTGCAGTTGGTCCAGACTTAGACGTACATAGTTTTTACCCTAGTTTCGACCAAGGCGGATAACGGTTGGCGAACGCCTTTTGCGTGTGCTGCACTTTTTATCAGCTTATTCACACATAAATTAATTCATTGTGCCACATCGTCGACATTAAACATGCATAGGGCAATAAATAATACTTAGATTATCAGGGTTACCACTATGATTATTGGAGGTTATGCATTAATACAACTTTGGTGGTTTAAATTATATTACGAGAGAACGGAAACTATATTAACTCTAAAGCCTAGCATATTCGCCTTTCAATGAGTCTACTGCATGTAATTAAATTGAATTATATTATGAAGTTTTGAATATATCGTTATTGTCGTTTGTAATAATTTACAACCAACTTTGATGGATTCCTTGATGAATGTAAGGTTTTGCGACACACTGAGGTCTGTGCGATTCTCATGTTTGCTCTCCCTTCTTATAGAACCAATGTTTCTCTTTAAGCTAGTATTTGGTCAAGCTAAATTGTTATTTTCATTACGTTTTAAAGCAATTTAAGTAGCAGATGGAACATATCTTAGAAACAATCTATGTATAAGAATGACATAGTGAAGCAGAAATAACAGTAACGCATTAATGATGAGATGTTAAACCAAAATTCTTCATCAACTTTGCAAAAAGAGCGTCAGCTTCAAAGATCATTCACTGACCAGTAACCAGACGCTTTAGTTCATTTCATTAACCTCACTTATAGATTCAGGAGAACAATAGAATCAACAGGCGAAATTGATTTTCGGAAGTTTCCATTTTATTATGTTTTTCATTCTGGATAATGTATTGCATGATTCGATTAATTGAAATGTAAGTATACTTTGTAAGAAACCAATATAATCAGCTCAAAATATGTTATTGAATCTTGGGAAACCACCTGATTATTTATGATACGTTTTAATTCAAAAATTATGAACTTATTAATTCGAAGGAGGAATTGTGAATGAAATCTAAAATTACTAATGATATTAAGTTTCAATGATACTCGTCTGGATACCATCTCATCGAAGAATTGAAGGTAACGAAAGAGCAGACAAATGTGCTCGCGAAGCCACAATGTTAGACACGGAAGAACAAAACAACTTCATCAAGACGTGAATAGCAAAGAGCAACTGAGAACCAGATGGCAAATGTACTGGTCATCGCAAAGTAGGAAACTCAACGAGATAGAACCAACAACCCAATACAGAGAACCCAATCACCTGAAAAAACGAGAGCAAGTTATTGTAAGAGGACTTAGAATAAGACATACACTGCTAACTCATAAGCATAGACTAGATAGACAGCCTGTGCCAGTGTGTGAAGTATGTAATGTGCCAATTACTGTTGAAAATTTTTTGATAAGCTGTCCTAAATATAGGCAACAACGGAACCAATTCTTACAGAGTGACAATCTACATGAAATCTCAGACACAAATTTGCTGAACCTAAACAATTTAATGCCTTTTCACAAAGAAAGCGACTAATACAACTCATAAATATGAATATAATTGTAAAACTACCATGAATTGTAAATACTGATCCAACGGTGTCCGATGACCTGTGACGTTGAGACACTTAAATTTGAAATAGAAAAAAAAAGTTCCTATAGATCGATCAGTAACACTGCAGATAATAGTTCCAGAGATTTTTAGCTCTTGGGTAGATGACGTTAGATTCCTTCGTCTCTCGAGCATTTTTCGAAACATGATATTCATACTCCAACATAGATATTGACCGGTAGCACTGCAACGTACTCGATCAGCTGATGAGCTCGAGCTCGAGAGAGGGAGAGAGAGAGTACTACTACTGTTAGAGGCAGTGTTACTTGTAGATCTAGTGGAACCTAGTTACATTCAAAATTGTCATTAACAATTCAATTGGGTCAGAGCTGTAAAATATCTCTGAGATGTGTGATGGAATAATATTCATACATTATTGTTCAAATGGTGAATTCTCTTTCATTTTCAGTTTTCACAATAGTAAAGTTGAGATTGCAATCAAACAGCGCAATAAACATAAAAATATTATAATTGAATAATGTGTTTTTAATATGTTTTGGTAAGGAATATCATAAAATAATGAATAGAATTTTTCATATTTTAGTACTTTTTAAACTAAAATAGGGGTTTCTTATAATTATTCTGATGTTGATGCTCATTGCCCTAGAAGTATCCTAGAGATATTGGATTGAAGTAGGACATCCCTCTACTCTAGTTTTCCATGTCTGGGATTGGTCAGCATTCCTAGCGATATCTCGCGCATGCTTGTACGAAATATAGCTACATGACTTAAATAGATTAACTGATTCCTAGTTCCCCAGCTTTCCTCACTCTCCTTCTGCCAGCATAATATTGGAGTATCATGACTTGAAAATTGCATTTAAACTCAATCCCAAATTAGGACAATTCAATAATGAAGACAGAATAGAGACAATTGATAAATCTTGTTAGTAATGCGATTCCTTCTGTATAGCATCAACAGGTCGCCCATTTTCTATCATGTTTAATGAACATGAAAGATGCTTAGTTTTCACAAACTGGTTCCACATTGACAGAAATTTTTTCGATAATAACCATTCTTTCCCTGAAATACACAATTTAAATATTTAATAAATATTGTGAGGTGAAAAGTCCCTGAAAATGTTGAACAGATGGCCCATGTTGTGACATTTGTGATAAATCATCTTTAACTAGAACGCATTAAAATTCTCTAACTGATATGTCATCCGGTTCGGGTTTTGACCCCCATCGAAAGCAAGCAGCTTCGAAGATTTTTGTAAGCATGGAAAGAAGTGAATTTTGCATCTTGATAAAATATTATTTTTTGCTAGGAAACAACATTACGCAAACCAAAGCGCTTGGTAAACATTATGGGAACTCTTCATCATCAATTGCAACGATTCACAAGTGGCCTACTGAGTTTCGTTGTGGTAGAATACAATGGACGCCGAACGTTCTGGTCGTCCAATTGATGTTATGATGCCAGAAATGTTCGATAAAATCCATGGTTTGATATTGGACGATCGGCGAGCTAAAGTGCACTAGATTGCTGAGGCTATGGGCATCTCAACCGAAATGGTAGGTAAGAAACATTTTTTACATATTTTTGAATATGCGAAAGGTATCTGCCAGATATGTGCCGCAATTCCTCTCTTTTGACGATAAGCGAGACCGTGTGACAACTTCGAAGGAGTGTTTAGCGATGTTCAAGCACGATAAGAAGGCTTTTTTGCACCGTTTCGTAACCGTGAAAGAAACATGGATCCATCACACCAGAGACCAAAGAGCAATCGAAATAGTGGTCCTGTCCTGGCGAATTGAAGCCGAAAAAGGCTAAAGTGGGCTTAGCGACCAACAAAGTTGTGGCGACAGTTTTTTGGGATACACACGATATCGTTCATATCGATGACCTCAAAAAGTGTGGAACGATCACCGGCGTATATTGTGCAGAGCTGTTGGATCGATTCAACTCCGATTTGAAGCGAAAGCCGCATTTGGCAAAGAAAAAATGCGCTTCCACCAGCACAACGGCGCTGTTGTCCGCAGTCGCATTGGAAAAAATGCATGAATTGCTCTACGTATTGGTTTGTTATCCAAACTTGATGGAATGGCTCGGCGGGAAAAAATTTGGCTCCAAGGATGAGTTTATCGCCAAAACAAACACCTGTTTTGAAGGATTGCCGAAATCGTAATATTTGGAAGGGATCGAAAAATTAGAAAAACGTTGGACGAAGTGTATCGGGCCACAAGGAGATTATGTTAAGAAATAAACTTAGTTTCAACTAAATAATTAATTTCTTGTTTAATTTTCAGGGACTTTTCATCTCTCCCTCGCATATTTCTACATGACTGATTCTTAGTTCCCCAACTCTCTTCACTCTCCTCTTGTCAGAATAATATTGAAACATCGTGACTTCAAAAATTGCCTTTAAACCCAATCCCAAGTTAGGACATATCTTATCCAGTAATGAAGACAAAATAAAGACAATTGATAAATCTGGATTTAATAAGCTGTCTTGTCAGGAATTCCATTCCTTTTATGTGCCCCAAACAACACGTCCATTCTGTTTTATGTTCAATAAACATAAAAAATGCTATATTTTTACATTATTTGAAGCTGTGTTATGTATTGATTCCAGAAACTATGGTTCTGATTATCTTCTACACTCTGCTGTTAATAGGAATTCGTCATTATTAGAATGTAAAATCCACCATGTAATCCTATAGTAATAATCGTTAATAGTTCATAGATGACGATCTTTCGCTTCCTATCGATAAGAATGTTCAAAGTTCAAGTTGTATATTTCAATTGTATTGGAATAACGTCTGAAAATAGCACATGCAGAACACGAATTATTAGTCTGTATGCTCAATAAGTAGGTTACCATGTTCAACCAGCCATAGATTAATGGCTAAAATGGTAATAAAGATTCTTGACCCAGGGTTGAATTATATAAAAATTCTCCGGAAATGGGTCACATTAACACTTATGCTTCATATTTTCTCGTCTTCACATACGGTTCGGTCTCACGACTATCATCAGAAGACTTATTATGTCTAAAACTGGATTACTTAAGACTAATTGTATTACACGAAGCGTCCTTATCGCACCAATTTCAATCGAATTGCTCACGTCGCCGAAACGAACAGAAACACGAATAATCAAAACTGTAACACCTCGAAGATATAAGTATAATATATCAAGAATCCACTGTTAAGCAGTACTTGTAATAAATGCGTATTCATGTCAACAAAGTCCAGTTTTAGACACAATAAGTCTTCTGATAATGGTGGTAAGATCGAAACGTACGTAAGGACGAGAAAATATAAAGCATAAGTGTTAATGTGACCTGTTTCCCGAGAATTTATATACAGGGTGTCCCAATATTGCTGGGACACAGAGCTACCACGTATTCTAGAGGTCAAAATAAGTCGATTGAGCCCAATTTACCTGTATACCAAAATGTACCGTTTGTCCGTGAGAAGAGTTCAAAGTTTACTAAAAAAAATACATTTTTGTATGTTGTTCCGAAGTGCTTTATACAAATTTAATGAAATTTGGTAAATGTGTATTCTAGATGATTAGCTTACTTTTAATAATCAAAAAAACCCAAAGAAAATTGTAGAGGGGTTGGAACCACCCTCACCCCTTGGCATTTTTTCCCCCATTTTTGTAGGGGTGGGAATACGGTTTTAAGACTTTTTTATCTGGAAGGCCTACTCATTATCTTCATTTTCTTACTCTTGTAAAAACTCCGTATTTTGCGTAGTTTTCAAGAAAAAAAATGTTTTCGCAAACACTGATAACCGATTTTCGGGTATAGGTTTAATAAAATTATTAGACACAAATTACACAATACATTTACACAAGACAAACAATAATTTTTATAACAAGTGTTCAATGTGACCTCCACCTTCATTAATACAGAGGTCAATTCGACGTAAAAAATTGAAATGCACTCTTCTTAAAACATCGTCATTTTCTCGTAGCGCATTTACAGCATTTTGAATTCTATTCCACAGTTGTTCGATGTTATTTATTTGAACCTCGTACACTTGTCTTTTTAATTCTCCCCAGATGAAGAAGTCACAAGGGTTTAAATCTGGAGACCGCGGAGGCCATTGAATGGGTGCTTCTTGTCCCCTACCTATCCACCTGCCACCAAATTGTTCACCAAGATATTCTCTTACTGCACGTGCAAAATGAGGTGGTGCACCATCATGCATGAAGAACGTATTTCTACGCAAGTTAAGAGGCAAGTCTTCTAATAATTCTGGCAAATTTTGTTGAAGGAAACGGAGGTAACTATCGCCATTCAGACGATCAGGTAATCGTAACGGTCCGACTATAAATTCGCCAATAATTCCGACCCAGACATTAATTTTAAATTCACGTTGATGATGTCTACTTTTAATGGCATGTGGATTTTCATCTGCATAAACATGATCGTTGTGTAGGTTTGTCATACCGCGACGTGTAAAACAAGACTCATCAGTAAACAAGATCTTAGTATGGAATCCGTTGTCGACTACTCTGCGCTCCCGAATAGTTTGTAAAAAACTTAAACGTAATTCGTAGTCAGGTGGCAACAATTCTTGCACTGGCTGGATGTGAAATGGCCGAATTAATTGATCTCTAATGATTCGACTTACAGTGCTTTTTGGAATTCCAGCTTCTCGTTGCAATCTTCTAGTACTGGTATTAGGATTGTTATCAATCATTTGAAGAACAGCTTCTTCCGCAATAGGTGTTCGAGCTTGTCGAGGTCTTCCAGCGTTAACTCTTACTGGGGTCAACCTACCCGTTTCTCGAAGACGTCTTTCGATTCGGGCAAAAGTTTTATGGTTTGGAATTCTCCGGTTTGGATACCTCTCTTGATACACGCGAACACTTTCGCGGCAGTTACCTTGACAATATCCAAGAACTAATAACATGTCGGTCTGTTCATTAAAAGGAAAATTCATAATTGTGGGACGTCAAAGGAACAGCAACAACAGCAATAACAATTAAACAAAAACAGTGATGACAATAAGAAATAATAAAAAAACAAGCAAAAGAGAACAAATAACTGACACATTTACTGTTAACAATAAACTATGTTTCCTGTCAAAATCATAACATTTGGTTTTGTCTTTGTGTCCGCGGCCAACTAAATTTTGTATTACAATTTTATTAAACCTATACCCGAAAATCGGTTATCAGTGTTTGCGAAAACATTTTTTTTCTTGAAAACTACGCAAAATACGGAGTTTTTACAAGAGTAAGAAAATGAAGATAATGAGTAGGCCTTCCAGATAAAAAAGTCTTAAAACCGTATTCCCACCCCTACAAAAATGGGGGAAAAAATGCCAAGGGGTGAGGGTGGTTCCAACCCCTCTACAATTTTCTTTGGGTTTTTTTGATTACTAAAAGTAAGCTAATCATCTAGAATACACATTTACCAAATTTCATTAAATTTGTATAAAGCACTTCGGAACAACATACAAAAATGTATTTTTTTTAGTAAACTTTGAACTCTTCTCACGGACAAACGGTACATTTTGGTATACAGGTAAATTGGGCTCAATCGACTTATTTTGACCTCTAGAATACGTGGTAGCTCTGTGTCCCAGCAATATTGGGACACCCTGTATAATGAATAAATAATATAAGTGATAGTAATAATTGTCGGGACTTCCATATATGAACAGAATAGAAGGGACGTTATCGGGCATTCACTAAGATCGATATTCCATCGTAACATTCCATGGCAAATTGTAGCAAAATGATGTTTCGGAATATTTTTTTGTAATTACTCGACAGTGATTCATTATAATGAATCCATTAGTTTATGCGATTGCCGATATCCCACGGAATACAAACGCGCTAACGGTATATCTGATGATCATTGATTTTTCCAATCATTATACGAAAGCAGTCAATCCTCAAAGCAAATACTGCTCGCAATTTCCAATCATTTCGATGACGAGAAACTCGCACGCAGACTCCTCTCTGGGAGTACATTTACATCTTGTCAAACTGTGTATTTCTCTTCAGATTAATGGTATTTAAGCTCAACATTCATGAGAGGAACTGTTTATTTTAGGATTTTCCAGGTTATTATGTTGCGATTCGTTATTATGATTTTCATTACATCCGTTAACAAAATTTCGTTGAATTGTAGACAGTCAAGGCGACATTTATGCGAAAATTCTCGTTTTATCAAAACTGTAATAACGTGAAATGAGTTGTGAATTGATAGAATGGTCTTTCCTGGATTTGTTCATAGTAAAATCATAAAACTCACATTCCATGATATCAAAATATCATCGAATGTCAAACATAGTCTCACAGTAGCAGTGGTATATCTCGCACTTGATGTTACAGAAAATGTGCAAATTCAATGGTTTTACTTGAAAAATTAAATCAGTGAAGGGCAACAACGGAACAATGGAATCAAGAGGTTGGCAATTCCTTCAGATAAGACATTGCTAACCTCAGGGCTATTAGGAAACCAAACAGTAATAGGTGTTAAGCTCTACATGGTGTATCAAGATATATGTAAAAAAATTTAACTCAACATCAAGGTTTGTGAAATAACAAGTTTCCTGTAATTCTGAATTTTACTTGTAGAGAAAATGTGAAGGAAGTTACGACACACACATAGACTGGAATTTTTCCAGAGGATGAGAAAAACCTATCCACAGCTTCCTATGATCAACTGTTCGATCGCTATTCCATGGCATACTAGATATCCTCTAGTTTCCTAAATTTTAATCCGATAATTCAACAATTCGGATAGAAGTGAGTTTATATACACTATTTTAACAATAACAAGAACACTAACAATCAGCAGTAGCACAAATTACTACATTTGCTCGAAGTGGGCACCACGTTGACCCAAACATATCCGTGCTCTTCGCCGTATCTCTCTTTCTGTCACCGCAATATCAATTTTTCTTCTCAAAGAGATGCCGCTTCCGATGATGCGTTGCCTCAGTTCTTTCTCCGTGTGAATTTTGTTCTTGTACACATCCACTTTCATGTGTCCCCAGGCAAAAAAATATCGAGGGTGTAAGGTTGGGTGTCCTTACAGGCCAGGAAACTGTTCCTTCCCGATCAATCCATGTGAGATATGTTCCTCCCAAATATTAACTTACGTATTGAGTAAAATGGTTCGTAGCTCCCTCATGCTGGGATATTGCTGTCCCTCTGAGGTTAGGAGGGACGTCCTCGAGAAGAATGGGTAGGTTTTCTTGAATAAATCGAAGATAACTCTCACCACCTGAATGTCTTGGCAGATCTACGTAAGGTCTCACTAGGAAGTTTTCAATAATACCCATCCATATGTTGATGCTGAAACGTTGCTGGAACCAGCGTTGTCATACTGTTTTTGGATTTTCTATAGCGTAATAATGGAAGCTGTTGAATATCTTTTCACAGGATACGACGAAGGAAGCGATTGTTTTCTACTTCGTTGAGGAGAATTCACTTGCAGAATTCCATTCTCGGAACATTGTCATTTATGTGCAATCCTTGCACCTACGTAAAATGGTTAGTGTACAGCTGCGCCTGCAGTTCTCCACAACGTCATGTGTGAAAAATTGTAATTATGCGCTTAAGCCCGTGGGGTGATTTGGGGATTTCGATGTAATTCATCCAATATACCATCCTCGTATTTTCGGAATACCTTCACGTCGCTGCCGATCGGAGCTACATCGTTCTCGAAGATCTCCATGGATTCTCAGGAACGTTCGCACCGAAGGAAGACGCCTATTTGGATACCGTTCTCGAAATTCTCTTCTAGCTGCATTTGCGTTTCCGTTGCAGGAGCCTCAAATTCATAAACTTGATATGAGTTGGTTCTTCGTTAGCGAACACTGGCATTGTGTATTCTCGGCAAGAAGATGAGCGGGTCACAAGAACTAATGAAGATATTTTTGACGTTTGCCTAATGCAGAAGATTTTTGACGTTTGCTTACTTGATTTTTAATAAAAATTACAGGAGTACGTGGAATTTAGCGGGTGTTCTAAGCAAGCCATGGCTGCTTATCAATCATGTATCTTAGAAAAACGAAATCAATTCCAAACTAAAAGGGAGGAACAGCGGATCATTCACAGCAAATAGAGTGATTCGTGCTTCTACTGATTGTTATTGTTAAATTCCTATTCGGATTATGGAATTACATAATTATCCGATGAAAATTAAGGAAACTAGAGGAAATCTAGTATGCGACGGAATAGCGGTCGAACGGTTGATCATAGGAAGCTGTCGTTAGGTTTTTCAGAGTCTATGTGTGTGTATTGTAACTTGCTTTGGAACTTCTTTGTTGGAAATATCATATAGAATCACATATAATATTTTTTCACATATATCCCGATACAGAGAAAAATTCAATATCGAGAACCCCAATGAAATAACTATTAAAAGTTCGATTTTCACTAATTTAATGTATAAATTCAACCAATATTGTAGGAAAAACGATGTGAGTTAGCTATTTTCGCAGTTTTTTCTACAATAATACAAAACTGTTCTTATGTTGGTATCACATATTATACGGGGGCAGCCACTAGGGAAATTTCAAATCTTGTTAGTAATTTAGTTGTTGACGTTTGACGTGGCGTATCAGATGATGACAAGTGTGAGGTTAAAAAGCTAACATGTGGGTCCTGCCCTAAGACATACATTGGTTAAATAGGAAGGCCCTTCCTTAGAATGGAACAAAGTATACAGTGGTTTCATTATTAATAAATCTGAATCATCTTATGCCGAATATTAAATTATGAAAAACCATACGTTTAATGATAATTTTAAGATTACACCTATTCAGAATAAAAGTAATGAATTGAAGTTGCTGGTATCCTTTGGAATTAATGTTGTCCGATATCGTATTGAACGATCATCAACTACTTAATGTGAAATTTGTTTAATTAGATTCTCTGTTTGCCACCAGTCTATCGTTCAATCCCTCGATGGGTTGTGGCGAATTAAATGAAATTTGACTAACCACCTATTATTATTATTATATCAGCGAAACTATAGTTACATTTATTAATCAAATGTAAATATAAATTTCAATATTCACTGAATATTAGTGATATTTAATTGAGTTGTGATATTCCGTTATGTCATTATATTTTTTGTTCTCACGTTAAATACTCCAAATTCAATTGTTATAAAATTGAAGTGTGCTGTAGAGTTTGTTGCCTCTGCATGTAAATTCATGACTCATTTCCGATACTGTAAAAAAAAAAACTGGTAATCTCATTCCCATTTTGAATTTGAAAGCAGGTTTCGAAATACTTTCGGGTAATAAACGCAAGTATTTCAAGCATAATAAGCAAAGTTTTGGATAATGATTCATGGCTTTGAATTATAATGTCGTCTATGATAACAAATATTATAATTTAATGGTTGAAGCCATTACTTTGTAATAATTTATCATATTGATTCAATTAAATAATACACTTTCACTTTGTTTTTAGATCACATATATTATAGAAACCAAGTGTTTAATTTTATTATGTAAATATTATATATAATCTTTCATCTACTCTGAGGGCTCAAGGTCATACGATTATTTCTGATCAAATTTGGCATATTTTATACGCATATAATTTTTATTTGTTTTTTACGCAGTTCTCTTGTTATTATTATCGTTCATGTTCTATTCCACCCTTATCAGCTACAATAAAATAGACATTCGTATTTATATCATCATATATGTTTATTCTATTTCATGGGAGTAACGTAAATCTCTGAAGCATAAATAATACATCGATAGTGACAATAAAATGTTCCATATTCATTCTTCATAGAAATGAGTCCATTAAAGTTGATACGTTTCGAGTCAACATAGTTGGCATGTTGGGCGGAGGCATATGAATCACTTCCAGATGTAGGTTTATGATGGTAATTTGAGTTCTGATTCTGATTCATTTCTTTATCAACAAAACGGGAGAAATATTATTATTGGTAAAAAATACTGCCAATATTTTAAACAGAAACACAATATTCATATCTATGAGCTGTAATAAAATGGATAGATGGACGTCGTTTGTGGGAATTTATTCAACCTGGAACACAAACTAGAGCAGAATTTCCAGCATAGTGATCCGGTCTGCATTCAGTGTTTTGTAAATACGTTTCTCTTTCATATAATATATAATTATATATCATGATCTGGATTACTCTTGGACTATGACCATTACAATGTTTTGGTACTTTGGTTATTATTATATCAAAAGGGATTGAATTAAACTTTATTTTCACGTTGAGTTTACTTTAATCTTCATCAAGAGTTGTTTTGTTTATCAGTGTTCCCATGTATTCTAGAGAATAATGGATGTCTGATTAATAAGATGCATCTGCAGATAACTTGCGTATTAAAATATGGAAAAAACTTCAGAAAACTGTAGATCGGTAGTGTGTGAAAGTATATTAAGTATGAGGAAATTTGTATAGAGTATAATGGTCAATTATTAAATTGATATTCGGAACCAAGGAACAGATACAACTTGCTATTTTCTGAACTGAATACCTGATATGGTATCTTATTATCAACATTTCTGCTTGGTTCAATATTCGTGTATATTCAATGTTTTGTGTGAATTGAAAACCTAATACAATATTATATCATTACATTTTCAGATGATAAATTCTACTTGAAACATCGTTGAGATAATACAGGGTCAGGCAAAATGAACAACTCATTTCAAATAGCTTATAAGAATGTATTGACTTTGACAACAAAATTAAGAAACATTCATTCTCAAGCTGAAAAGGTTTAAGTTCATTTTGCTCCGAATTCGGTGTGGCGCTAAAGACCATTCCCTCCAATACATTCTTCTGAAAGGCTGGTGAATCTTCGCATAGCATTCTAAACAAGCTGCCGAGAAACAGCAACTTATGGTGAGGTCATTCTGGCGTATATGGAATATGTTTTAAATACCGAAATAAATATGGGTCATTATTTTCAAAGAATTTTGCTAATTGTAACATTGTTTTTTCAACAAATTAGTGGAGAAACGGCAGTTTTCGGAAGTATTGCGACGAGTTTCATTTTCCGGTTCACGTAAGAAGACGCCATAGCAAGCTGTTGTCAAGCAAGAACTGAAGATGGCATAAGTTTTTCTACTGACACGTCGTGAAGAGCAGTGCAATTACACCAGGGATCAAACATCTCTGCGAGAGAAAACCCAGAAATCAAGTGTATCATATATGAATAAAAATTCTGAAAATATTTGTGGCAGTAGGCAATGAGAATAATCTTAGGAAATATTGGTTTCTTTGCGTCGTCAACAAATTTTTTCGAAATCTGGGATATACATATTTTTTTTCGGTATTAGAAACATATTCCACTCCAGTTATTCCCGAGTTTGTTTTAGGATAAGCATTATGCATAGTTAGCTAGAAGTATATTCAGGAGTATATTTTTTGCTGAATCATTGTTTAGCTAAGTTATTATTTTTAGTTTATTAAATGTTGGCTGGATTATTCACTTTACCATCATATTCACCTATTTCTATGATGACAGTCCAATTATTATTCGCTTTATCTGCAAATGGGATGTATTTGATGATTTTTTCGTTCTTTAAAGATTTCCATAGATTCCTTTTTTTATTATCCATCTATTATGATGAATATTTTGTTTGAAATTATAAAATATGATATCAATACATTTTGGTAGGTTACTGCTCAATTCCATATCATAATGTTGAAATAATGCTGAAAAATCATCGTTAGCCGAACACATTTTGTATATAGGTCACATTCTCAAGAATGTTCATTACTTTTGGAACAAAGTACAGACAAATATCTAGGTGATTTAGGAAGGATGAAAATGTATAAATTGTCCCCAAATAGTATTTAAACAGGCACATTTTGGATTATAATTTAGATTACTCTGAAGATGACTACTTGGTAGCCGAAAGGTTCCCAGTACTTTTATAGTAGTTTTAGTGGATAAGCTTGATTATTACTTATTTATAATAAGATTATAAGGCCTCTCCCTCGAAGATAATTGTTTTATTGACAACGATCAACCGTAGAGCAAATAGTTTTGGTTGAATATCACCATTTAAAATAATAATTGAAGTTATAGACGTATTGATTTTCTTTGAATTCATTCATGTTCCTCAAACTTTAACAAAGTTTGAAAATTCTAATCGCATCGTTCCATGAATCTCCTCCGATATCGATATTAATAAAGATTCTGGACCCAGTATGAATTATACAGGGTGTCCCAGATTTTAGTAGCAGAACTTCAACAGTCGATAGAAAATTTGATTTTGAGAAAAAAAGTTCCTATTAACATATATGCACAGACGCTTAGTTTTTGAGATACAGGGTGTTGAAATTGAAGAACAAATTTTGTTTTTTGCAAATATCTATGAAACCGTTTATCGTACAGAGAACAACTTTTGCAAGCATTTTCTACTCATAGTAAGCTATGTTCTGTGTGAAAAACATTTCCTTTTTAGTCACGATTGGTGAAGATTTTGAAAGGGTAATGGGTGTTTTTCTTCCCAACTTCTACGTCACTGAAAAAAGTACAGTCTTGAGAAAACCATTTGAATTGCAAATGTTTTCTACACAAAGAAGGTACCCTTGGTAATAAGCTCTAAAATTGACCGTTTCCGAGAAAAATCAACTTGTATGTTGAAAAACATGGTCAATTCTTACTAATTAAACAAAATTTATTCAAACGTTAGAACAAAACAAAAAATTGACCATGTTTTTCAACATAAAATTTAATTTTTCTCGAAAACGGTTCACTTTAGAGCTTATGACCAAGAGTACCTTTTTTGTGTAGAAGACATTGGCGATTCAAATGGTTGTCCCAAAACCGTACTTTTTCCAGTAGCGTAGAAGTTGTGGGAAAAAACACCCACTATCCCTTCAAAATCTTCATCAATCATAACTAAAAAAAAAATTTTTCATCGTGCAGAACATAGCTTACTATGAGTAGGAAATGCTTGCAGGAGCTGTTTTCTGTACGATAAACGGTTTCGGAGATATTTGCCAAAAACTAATTTTTTTTTTCAATTTCAACACCCTCTATCTCAAAAACTAAGCGTCTGTGCATATATGTTAATAGGAACTTTTTCCTCAAAATCAAATTTTCTATCGACTGTTGAAGTTCTGCTACTAAAACCTGAGACATCCTGTATACAAAGTGAGTCAGTTTTTTGTAGACAAACTTCAACAGAAGATAGAACAGATGTTTTCAAGGAGGAAATATCTTCCAAACATATGTCGTAGAAGGCTTCGTTTTCGAGATACAGAGGGTGTTGAAATTGATAAAAAAATTTCGTTTTTTGCGAATATCCACGGAACCGTTTATCGTACAGAAAACAGATTCTGTGAGCATTTTATACTCATAGTAAGCTATGTTCTGTGCGGTAAAAAGTTTTTTTTTAGTCGTAATTGGTGAAGATTTTGAAGAGGTAATGGGTGTTCTTCTCCCCATCTTCTACGCCACTAAAAAAAATAAGGGTTTGAGAAAACCGTTTGAAACGCCAATATCTTCTACACAAAAAAGATACTCGTGGTCATAAGCTCTAAATCTTACCGTTTTCGAGAAAAATCAACTTTTATGTTGAAAAACATGGTCAATTCTTACTAATTAAACAAAATTTATTCAAACGTTGGAACAAGTAACAAAACCAAAGGATTGACCATGTTTTTCAACATAAAAGATGATTTTTCTCAAAAACGGTCCACTTTAGAGCTTATGACCAAGAGTATTTTTTTTTGTGTAGAAAATATTGGCGGTTCAAATGGTTGTCTCAAAACTGTATTTTTTCCAATGGCGTAGAATTCGGGGAGAAAAACACCTACTACCCCTTCAAAATCTTCACCAATTAAGAGTAAAAAATTTTTTTTCATCGCTCAGAACATACCTTACTATGAGTAGAAAATGATTACCAAAGCTGTCTTTTGTACGATAAACTGTTCCGGAGATATTCGCAAAAAACAAATTTTTTTTATCAATTTCAACACCCTGTATCTCGAAAACGAAGCTTTCTACGACATATATTTAAAGGAACTTTTCTTTTTGAAAACACTTGTTCTATCTCCTGTTGCAGTTTGTCTACAAGAAACTGACTCACCCTGTATAAAAATTATTGGGAAATAGGTCACAATAACACTCTGTTTTAAAATTTGCGTCTTTTAAGACAAAAATTTCAAAACAGAGTGTTATTGTGACCTATTTCCCAAGAATTTTTATATATGATATCGATATTGTTGAAACTAATATGTTATTGCAGTTACATAGTTGATATATAACCTATTAATCACTTCGTGGTTGATGTGTTTCGTGTTATAACTTTCGGTGTATAAATACAGTAGATGACTTATTGAAGCAATAAAATAGAGACCCAGACGTGTTCTTTCACTCCTCCATCTCATTATACTTTGGTGTACTAGGCAGGAAACATTTTAAGGATTAGGGCTAGAATTTTTGATGATTTCGGTTTGAGCCTTCTGAACCCAAAATGAGCAATGTTCCACCTATCCTTGACAAAAATTCATCGTAACGAATATCAGAGGTGAGGTGTACGAACATTCCAAATACCGGATGCGCCAGGGTAATCTATATAACCGACTTTTGTTATAGATATTTATGGAACGCCAATCGTTTAATTCCACCAAACACTGCTTCTGACTATGTTACTATGTTGATATCAACAAGGTAGTTCATTTTTACAATATGACTGCTTCTCACTGTTTCAATTGTAACTGTTTACTGAAGCTTAATTAATAATAATATTTATATGACCAATATAAAATACCAAAAGATATGAAGAGTTGATATTCATTCAGTTAAACTGACAATATATTTTGAACCTTACACATATTACGTACAATTTATTAGTAGTAAAATTATACTATACTTTTAGAAATGAATAACGGAAATCTGTAGTACAATTCAGAAATATCACACCAAATAATCGGGAAGAAATCATTTTCATCGAGCTCCAAGCCGGGAGTATTACTCAGTTTCGGAGTTAATAATCTCAATCTAGACATAAGCGGAAAATTCATCGAAAATTCTGGGGCACTTGCGGTAAAGTCGTACTCATTAGGCCGTGTCGCGAGCTCGATATTAATTCTTCAGTCCATTTGGTCATAAAATCTAGTTTACTTAATTTTATCAATGAACAACCTCCAGAAAAATTTCACCTATTTTGCCATATTTTAACTCATCTCAAATGGTAAATTCCCTACCTCCAAGTCAGGTTACAAAAGACGTTATAACGGTCGCAAAGTTGTCAAATCGACTCTAAATAAACCGGGCAATAATCACTCAGCTAATATTACTTTGATATTAAACTTTTGGGGATGCTATTTTCACGTTATTCAAGATGGCAGACACAAGGTTGAGTTACTCCAATTGACTCCCCAACCCTGATACTTTCCAGAAATAGATTACTAATTTTTGTGCCAATTTAAAGATATAACGACTTCCTGTATAATAGGAAATACACTTTATGTCGAAAACAAGAGACTTTTTGAGCTCTTTAATTTTATCAACTCAAAATATATCAAATATTCCAACAGCACATTTTCGTTACACCTGTATATCTCGATTCTATTCGAGACTCGGGCTAAAAATGTGCATATATAACAGACGTTGTAACCTAACTAATAGTAACATTTGAAGTAGGTGCCTCCAAAAATATTATGAGGAATTTAGGGTTCAAAGTTCTAGTTCAAATGAGTATACATGAAACACATCCATATTTTAGGAGAGTTTGAAATCCGAGACGTATTTCATAGAAAGCGCATGTGCGAACGTCATTATAACCCGAACGAATTAACAGCTGGAATACCTAATTCAATGTTGAACTTATTCGGCAATGCTAGAGCAGCCAATAACACTCCGGACTGATATTTTTAATATTTTCTTTGCCTCCAAGGTTCAAAACTCCAAGCGCAGGTTACTCTGTCCAATTTTTCATAGGTTAGTTTGTTAGATCTTACAAATTTTCGGAAATATTAGGTTAGTGGGTTACTTGTCTTTTTTTTTGTGATGGATTGATTTTCCTTATCCTTGTACAACTCATTGCGTTAGGATCGAACATTCGAATATCGAACTCTTTAATATCAAATCGAATTCAAACTTTGAGATATGTCTCATAGTTTGAGAAACATTTCATTGAATTATTTCTTACATAATCACATCAAACTATTCGTGTGAGCAAATGTAACATTCTAACAATATTGATGACTAAAGGGCGGAATATATGCAAAGTGCATATTTTGCATATTTTTACAAATTTCATAAAAAATTGCATATTTCGCCAAAAATAAAATTTGTGTGCATATTTTTATGTTTTTCGTTTTATCAAAAGATGCGACCCTTGCAGATAATTGAAATAATTTAAATGTGGGTAGGTTTTATTATTATATGGTTTATGGACCCATTTTATTATTATATGGTTTATTGCCGGCATTTAGTGGATGTCACTTGCCTTTTACAGGGGATAAGTAGAGTTGCAGAAACTATTAGAACAGCATATCCCTTAGTGAACAAGTTAATTTCAAATGTAAAGAAAGTGTTTTTGAAAACACCTCTAAGAGTGCAGATCTATAGAGAGAAATTGCCAGGAGTTAGTTGACCTCCAGAGCCCGTAATTACTCGATGGGGAACATGGACTAAGGCCGCGATATTCTACGCAGACCATTTTGAAGCCATTAAAGACATGGTTTTAGATTTAGGAGACAATTCACAGTGTGTAGTGCAAAGTCAAGCAGTATTCAAAAATGTAAATTTAGCTAAGGAACTTGTTTTTATTAAGGTTAATTTTAGTTTTATACCAGATATAATATGAGTTTGAGAGAATCAATTAATACTGTTGAAACTTTTTCCGACAAATGCAAAAAAGTTCCCGGTGATGTAGGAAATCAAGTAAGAAGTAAACTCCAAGTTATTGTGGGAAAGAATGAAGGCTTTAAAAATTTAATGGAAGTCAAAAATATTTTTGATACTAAACCATCCAACGAAATAATACATTGGCCTTATAATTTACTACCCAAGTTAAAATATTGCCAGATCACATCGGTAGATGTTGAAAGATCTTTTTCTTTGTACAAACATATTTTTACAGACAGAAGGCTAACACTTTTATTGGAAAATTTTGAAAAATATATCGTTATAAATGCATTTTATACTATTTCAGGTTAAAAATTTAACCTTTTGTATTTTTCTTTTAATTTTAATTAAAATAAATAATTTTTGTAAGAGTCTGCGTTTCTTTATTTCCATTTTTCCATGTTATATTCAAGGCATGTAATTGCATATTTTGACAAATAAATGCATATTGTTGCATATTTCAAAGAAAAAATATGCATATATATGCGCATATTTTAACTGAATTGACGTGCATATATTCCGCCCTTTATTGATGACATTTGTACTACCAAATTCAATAATTCACATCTTAATATGATATGATGATATTTCCCCTGAGTTAATGATTAACTAGTCTCTAAATTTTTTTGAAGAGACAATATTCATTCACTTGGTGGATTCATAAGTGCATTATTCCTTCTCCTTTCAATGAGAATATCCTATTGATATCATTGAGGAAAACTTTATGAGAATTCTAAACTCCATTTCTCTTCAAGTACAATATTTTATTAGATTTAATTTCAATCAAACTGCAAATTCACAACTACATATAGTAACTGTAGCATAACATGTAACAGAAATATATTTCCACTCATTTTAAAAGTGTTACCCTCATCGTCCCTCAATAAATGTAGATGAAAATATTCCGATGCACGCTTCAACCATTACGTAAATATAATATTTCAACTGGCCCACATTTTTGTTACGAGTCAACGAAACAAGAATAAGTTCCATTCAGTATCCTGGAATTGTTATCTACTGCGTTCCTCTCACATTTAAGTTCAACTCTAAAATAATTATGCCGGTCCATGGAACACCCTTAGAGCTATGTAATTCTGAGTCAAACGATTGTTAACTCCTGCTTTCACGTCAGAAACTCTTCCGATGAATATGACATTAATCATTATTCATTCATTCTGTATTCGACATTCTATTAGGTTGGTTCTCATCATCCATGTGACAAATTTATATTGAATGAACAAAATATACTTAAGCAATGTCACAAAATTTGACATTCCGTAAAGAGAAACTTGTTATAATATTACCATTATAATATGTAGAATTTCATGAGAAGTTTCGAGACAGTGATATACATGCTGCTGCTGTTTAACCAATTGAACGATAATTTCACATCTATTCAGATGATAAATTTATTGATGCGACAGCACAATTAATCGAAGATTCTTGGAAAACGAGCCATAACCACACTGAGGATGAACAATCCTCTGGATCATTATCATCATTAAGTGAGAATGGTGATATTGCATCGGCATTAATAATAATCATTGCATCGAACCGTCCTATCGAATATCGCGTGTCGCCTCGAGAATATACAGGTTGAGTTTGAGAGACCGGTATATTCTGATTTAATAAGTGCGATAAAAATTCGGCAAATATGAGGATACGATGGGCGTGATATATTAATGCACCTGTAGTCAGAACTAGACTGTGCATTCTATTGATTTATTTTATCTGAAGCTTTTGTGGTAAGCAAAAGTAATTCTCTTAAATTATTACATCATGATAGCATATCCATGTCGAATCGATATACGCGTATCTCACATGACCAGACCCAACCATCTGAATGATAGCGTTCAGCTGATCTATCTTGTTGAGTAATACAATGCGTCTGGCTCGCTCGGACTCGCAACTTTCTCGTATACAGCTACTGGTCAAATGCTGTGAAAATCTTACGTGGTTTTAGTTCGAAATTTAGTTATTGTTTTTCACTGGTGTCTCTATGTTGCCACATTTATTTCAAATTCAGAATATACTAGAGGCAAATCTGTAATATTCGAAAAAGTTGGTGTGAGACAGCGGTGAAATATTAGTAGAAGAGATGAGCATTGGTTTCTTGTTGGAAGTTTGTATGTTATATGCATGAGAAAACACCTAAAAAAGACCTCACTAGACAGAAAGTTTCATAACTTATCCGTTCGATAGAAGAATGAAGTCTGTGAGGAAGTAATTCAGCAGGTCTTGAGTTTGAAGATGAAGGGGTTGCCAGCTTGAGCTCTCCTAGTCTACCTATCTAGAATCTCTTCTTTTGATATAACAGGCTTTTTGAAGAACATCGACTATGGAAATATCTATATAGAAGGGAGAAATCGTTCATTTTTCTAAAATGTTCAAAGGAGATAAATAAACACGTGACTCACCAATAGCTGAACTCCAAACTTGAAGATAGTACTCCAGTACAGTTCGAATCTGTAGATCATGAGGACCTGTAGGGATGTGAATTAGCTGTTGGCACATAATTGAAAACCAAGTTTTTCTGGCGGGGTCTTCGCAATGAACCTTAGATGATGAGAGGGTGCTGACATCATCATATTAGGGACTGGGCAAGGGGTCACTTCCAACAGATCTCTGATATGAAGCAGAAACATAGTTGGTTCCAAGCAAAATCTCTGCGGAACTCCAGCATTAATGGTCACTGAAGCAGAGGAACCACCACGTGGAGTGATATATCTGAGAGAGAATTTGATAATAATCGACAAAGTTGAGGTGGCAAACCATACAAATTACAGAAGTTGCCTTTGTACCAGACTTGGTGAAATGCTTTGGAGATATTCATGATACAGCTGGAGATTCCTCATATTTGTCAATAGATACCTCCCATATATATGTAACATAGGCTCCTTCTGTTGTCTGCTGACGAAATCAATATTGCCGGTCATTAACAATTTTAGAGCTCTCTAGGTACTGGATGAGCTCGATATTGAATGCGTTCCCCATTACTCTAGAGATCACAGATAGAAATCTCCTAACTTTTTGGAAATGGTTGGATTCTAGCTTCCTTCTAATCGAAACGAAACACAACAAGTTTATATAAAGTTTAGAAATCCAATACTCTCTGTTATTGTTATACTTGAACTAATCGGCGTACAGGGTGAGCTGACATCATATGATTCGGTTCTACCAGAATGACATTCACTAAGGATTTGTAAGAGTTTAACTGGCGTCTCACGAGGAATGCTAGTTTTCTATGCCTTAACATTGAATATTTTGAATTATATATCACTTTTGTTGTTCTCTCCTTCATCTACGGTATGAGAGATGAATTTGGCTCAAGGCAAATATTGATATAGTCGCCGTTCTTTTTGAGAGCGCCCTGAGGTGTTCACAAAGGTCCCAGGACCTCATATCTATGAATTTGGAATGTTTCAGTTTCTACCTGATCGTCAGTTTTCTATCAACTTCTACTATTTCCAAACTAAAATTCTAAAATGAATGGTTGATCTCTGTGAACCTGCAGACTATGTCGGAATTTGAAGGTATGTCTGATGAAGAAGTTGCTGCTTTTCTGTTATATCCAGAATCATTCATTTACTATCCAACTACATCTGCTGAACGGATATTGAGTTCAATTCTACTCACTGTATTTGGTAGACTGAGGGTTGATATTCGTATATTACCCTCTGATGAGGTTTCATGATTCGACTACCTAGTGGAAGATTCGAGATTTTCATTGCAATTCTACTTCTATAATACTCTTGTGAAATACTGAAACAACTCATGCATTGTGTTTCCTTGATTTCAGTCTGATGTGTGTTCCATACAATCTTAAATTTGTTGATGATTGTCAAATGGTAGAACTCAAGACTGACTCAACATCTTCAAGCAGTCTATATTCCGAGAAATATGGAATATCCATTAAAAACAGGCATTCGATTGATTACCTAGTTGATTAGAAAGTATCTTTTAGTTTTTTCATGTTTCTGGTACCATCAAATAATCTATTTTCCGAAACAAACCGTTGATGCATGTCACTTGAGGCTTCAAAATATGAATTGAGAAATAACCCGATTCCTTATGCATTCTCCTTTTGTTAATCTCTTGACAATCTGTTTTCCAATAAGAAATATACTACTACAACTTCTATATATCCTCAAGCCAAATTATATCTGATATTGGTATAATAACAATAGACATTTTTCTTTTAGTCATGCAGGTATGTATCTTTTGGAAATGACGACATGTTGTTGAAACTTCAGTAAAGATTTCTTTTGATCACTTTGTGAGAATCAACTAAATAATTAGGGTTTATTTCTATACGGTTTTCAATAATCTGATTCTAAAACTGAGTGGAATGGAACATTGTTTAACGATAAGAAGTTTAATCATTGTCTGATGTATATATAAAATCTGAAATGTTATTAAGCTGAAAATAAGCATCTGATACTGGAGACACGCTGTTATATCATTTATGTATTTGTACAATTTAATTAAGTTTGCTGAGCATGAGCAAACAATGTCTGGAATGCATTTTAGCGGACCCTTTACAGCACTAAGTCAAACACTTATAATATTTTAAGCTCTCTAACGGGAAGGGGAACTAACCCCAACTATTATAATATTGGATTCTTGCAATATGTAACGGGATTATATTGTGAAAGCATGTCAATCAATGTGCAATGTTTGCAATTTTAAAACTTCATTCTGATAATGACTTAAAAGGAAGGTTAAATCCTCTTGTGAAGGGACAGCTACGAGTTGAAATTCAAATTCGTAACCTAATTATATTAAACCAGACATTTCTTTTGATGTGCGTATTATGAAACGTGATTAATTTTATTCATGTTTTAATGTACTTGACGGATGTTATTTGGAGGGAAAACGCTTTTTATCATTACATTAAAATACGTGAATAATTGTATAATGAGATAAGTCAGAAAATGCGTTCTCAAAAATGTGCTAAGATCACGTAGAACTATTTATGGCTATGATAATTATTACTGAATCCAAATTTACGAAGCATACTCTTCGATAAACGTGAGAGAACATTCCATAGATTATGTCCTGTATTCCAACATTATGGATCGATCTCTTTATTAAATGAAATCAAAATATGTTGATTAGTATATAGGGACTCTCAGATTAACGTATTACTGATATTCCTTCAAGAAACTCCAGGGAAATACCCAACAAAGGATATTATATTGATGATATTACTGGGAGTCAAACTCAGAAAACATCCATGCAATAATTTGTGTATTAGGAAACTTATATCCCATGATATTTTTCATAAAATGAAGGCTGAATTATCAATGACGGGTTACTGAAACTGGTGTTCTAAAATCGATGAGAGGGCACCTTCCATTGATTGGCATGTATGCAGATTTACCACAGCATTGAAATCAATGTAGAATTCAGAAAAAGTTAGTGTTAGGCTGGTCCTTGCCTGATCCGATTCAATTGAATACAGTAAAGAAAAACTTTCTTGAAATGTTTATAATTCAACGATATACAGCCCATTTTCTACGATGCCGTATATACGATAGTTGTGAGACAGATGCATTTCAATGCTCTACGCCATAGACAAGTGGAGTGCTACCAAGTATCTAGAAGGTTGGACTTGGTCATGTCCATGTGCGATTTTCTCATTCTCTTTGTGAAAGGTTAGGCAGAATGAAGGAACCATTTTCGAAGTTGATACATTCCATAATACAATGAGAAATGAATCCAAATCAAGTCTATGCGAGAAATGTCAATTAAGTTGGTCAACTGTTCGATGTTATTATATACTAAAAAAAAAATCGAATCAATAATTAAAAGTAAATGAACCTAGTTGCTTACGTGATGGAATTTCTGATGTAAAACAGTAGTTACCGCAAATGCTCGATATGACCAACCATTCCTTCAAATTGTATACAACAAAATCCAACATTTCTGGTTGAATTGCATAGATTTGCTCTCTGATACTGTCCTTCAACCCCTGCAGCGTTGTTGGCCGTGTTCTAGACGCCAAATTTTTCAAATAACCCGACAGACAGTAATCCGCTAGATAAAGATCAGGCGATCTTGATGGCCTTGAATTCGTAAAATGTCTGCGTATAACAAGATCTTGAAAAATCGCAGTTAACAATTCTTTAACTGTTCGGTAAATGTGCGGAGGTGCTCCATTTTGCTTAAAAATCATGTTTTCAATTCCGTCGTGCTCGTCTTACAACTGTGGAATTGCATAATCCCTTAATATTTGCAGGTATCGTTTACCAGTGACAGTTGCAGATACGGCATCCTCATTTTGTAGTTCCTCGAAAAAGAATGGACCAATGACGAAATTAGCTGTGAAACCGCACCAAACTGAGACTTTTTGTCATGGAGGCCTTGCTGAACGATTTCATGTCGATTTTCTGTTAACCGTATTCGACAGTTTCGAGTATTAATTTCACTACTCAAAGAGAAATTAGCCTCATCTGTCCATAAGATACGAGATAACCAGTCGAGTTCAATTTCAATCTGAGCCAATACGTGTAATGAAAAATTTTACCTGACATCAAAATGTGCGTCCTTCAATTCAAACAGCAGTTGCAGTTTATAGTGAACAACAGTTTTGGGATTTTCCGTAAAACTTTCCAAACCGTGGTGTATGGCATTTGTATTCATTTTGATATCGCATCCGCACTACTGATTGCTAGCGGATTAGTATTGGCTACGTTTTGATTTTCCTGAAGAACTTCTGCAACTTGAACATCACTACTTCCAGGTCTTCCTGATCTCGGAAGGTCTTTTACAGACCCTGTTCTTTCAAATTTTCTTATCAAATTTCGATACGCCTTCATTTGGTACAGCCCTGCTCTCGAACTAATTTTCTTACGAAATCTTTGTAATCCAGTAGTGTAATTTCTATCGCCTTAATAATAACATTGCACTAAACCAATTCTCGTTTGCAGATTCATGTTTAAATTGTTACAATTTACGTTACGCGAGTTTTATCTCCAGAACCATTCTCTAAATTACTACTGTTTCGTTTGACACGTGTATCAATTGTTGTCACAACAATTCTCTTGTTTTCCATAGATACACTGAGATTCAATCATTGAAGTAACTAGATTCTGCTTATTTTTCCTACTAGCATAATTTCTATAAGCTATGTAACAATTTAAAATACACCCCTTATAGTCTAGGAGCCAGAGCGATATTGATGGTCTGAACATCAACCCGATGACACTATGGTTTATCGTTAGAGGACGGTTATATGAACAATTCATCTCACAGACCGAATTTTCCCCGGCTGCTAGATCTCGAGATACAGCATCCGCATTTTTTTTTTGTTTTGACTGGAAGGTAACTCTTTCCAAGTTGCGGTTACTTGAGAAGCATGCCATTCTTATACACTTCCACCATGTGCCATTATTTTTTATCGTGTCCGTTTATCAGGCCGATCAGTTGAAATTGAACCGAAAATGGACTGCAAGTTAACCCCCCCAAACCTGGTGAAAAATGTTCATTGGTGTTGGCAATTGTTAACATACCCTATGCCATCAAAAGTTATCGATCCATTTCCGAGTAATTGGCCATTATTTGGACCAAAAATGTTTCTTTTTTTGTGGATAAAACTTGCGGATTACAAGGTAACATGATGACACCATGTTAAATAACTTTATTGGAGGTCAAATAAAGATTTAAAATTATTGCCATCACTCCTTGCCTATTTCAACCCCCCCCCAAAACTCACTAAAATCATCCGGCAGAATTGAAAAATAAAATAAAAAAGAGTCGTTTCGTTTTTAAACCCAGCCAGAGTCTCAAAAATTGACTAATGTATCATAAAATTGGTCATATTATCATATGATTCATATTTGAAGGGTGGTTTTAGAGGGTTTTGAGGGGGGGGGGGGAATAGGCAATAATTTTGAATCTCTATTTGACCTCCAATAAAGTTATTTAACATGGTGCCATCATGTTACCTTGTAACCCGCAAGTTCCACAAAATGAAAAAAAGAAACATTTTTGGTCCAACAAATGGCCAATTACTCGGAAATGGACCTATAACTTTTGATGGCATAGGGTATGTTAACAATTGACAATACCAATGAACACCAGGTTTGGGGAGGTTAACTTGCAGTCCATTTTTGGTTCAATTTTAACTAGTCGGCCTGATAAACGGACACGACAAAAAATGATGACACATGGTGGAAGTGTATAGGAATGACATGCTTTTCAAGTAACCGCAACTTGGAAAGGGTTAACCTCCAGTCAAAAAAAAGAAAAAATGCGGATGCTGTATCTCGAGATCTAGCAACCGGGGAAAATTCGGTCTGTGAGATGAATTGTTCATTGAACCGTCCTCTAACGATAAACCATAGTGCCATCGGGTTGATGTTCAGACCCTCAATATCGCTCTGGCTCCTAGACTATTACTTTATGATCAGCCCATATATAAATCACGCTCATCCTATCCAATACCATGTCGAACCTTGAAAGAGTCATCAAATCTCAATAAACAAGTCTCTTATACTCAACTCGGATCGTACAGTATTTCAGAAAAATCTATAGATTTTTCTATAGATTGCTATAAGCTTGAAGCTAGATGATAGGAATGATTTATTCAAAATGTATTTTACTTCCTTTTTCTTGGTATCAGAATTTGTCAAATATCTCATTGAAGGTGCTCTTTCAGAAAAATGACAGAAAAACTACATTATTTGATAATCCTATATCAGCTGAATTATTTATCAATTGGTAGTATCGCAGAATATATTCATTTAACGATAAATAAGGCTACGAAGAATGAGTACAGGGTTGCCGACGAATTTTGATGATAACCCGCAGGTTGAAACAGCTGTCAACTCTTAGTTAAGATATTTCACTGAATAGTATTAGCCAGGGATATTGGTTACTCAATTACAGTTTCTACGTTGAGGCGGACAATTAGATTGGAACAAATTATATTATGTGTAAAAATTAAATTGTCCTCAACAGCCGGAAACTGAATATACGAAACTACATCCCTTTAATTATGATCTCTTCTTTATCCTTTCATTTGCATGTCTTTGTATTCACGAGTACTTGCGGGTTCTATTTACGTCTTTGGTTTCTAGGGAAATTGCGGAATTCACTTACGTTATGAATAAGTGAGTATATTTGTAGTATCTAAATTTATGAAAGCTATGTACATAAACAAACTCGCGTCCCGCTTTCTTGAAAAGCTGATTTTAACTCATTCGATAGTGAAGTGCTTTCCACAACATAATCTCTAAAGTATACTCAATATTTACTCTAATTTTACGATTTGCTTGCTGCATATAAAATGTACCTAGTTGTAATGAATTTCAGGATAAATTTCGTATTTTGTCTGGATGTTACAAATGGAATTTTTCTGAATAGAATTGTGGATACAAGATGAAATTTTACCTTCAACAGAAACGTTGTATTTCAGATAAAATAGCCATTGGAGGAATATAGTGAATCATAGGTAATCCATGTTTTAATCTCTTCTCTCATGAACGGGATTTAGATCAAGAGAATTTCAACGAATTCAATCGAAACTATCATATAATCTTCAAAGTTATCTGAAATATAATGTTGAAAGTTGAATCATACACACAATACAATGAAAGAATGGATGAGCTGTTATGAAGATCGAAAATGAAAAAATCATTCGTTGAAATATGTAAAAACTCACGGTCGTGCAATATTATATTCTCACCATAGCACAATACCGACATTTTTCGAGAATGTATTGACTTTATTATACAGGATGATCCAGATTGAGGGCGCATCATTGGTGACTTCTTTTTCTGTAACTAGAACGTCCTCCAAATTAGCAGCTATTGAGATTTTTCCGTTGATTACAATGAACAATTGTCCATTTCGTTTTTGAAAAAAATAACAATTTCTTTGATAGGACATCCTTCATACTATTATTCTTTATGAAGGATATTGGAATTCAAAATATGATTGGCTGTTTCAAACTTGTCATTTGAATGAGAAATAGCGGGGATATTAATTAATCTGAACTGGCGTTTTCAACGTGGTATGGTCGTTTATTGATTGATTGATGGGAACGAATTGGAATAATGTATGATGAAGTCAGAAGGATATGAAGGACTGAATATAAAGAAATAATTATCAGATAACAAATAATATAAGAATATGTTGGCTTTGACTCCCTCTATATATCCTCAAACCAGAATATATTAAAACAGATATTTTTTTTGAAATATCTGTTTGCCTATTATGAAACGTGATTAATTTTATCCATGTTTTAATGCACTTGACGAATGTTATTTGGAGTGAAAACGTTTTTTTAGATTAGGGTATAGGGACTCTCTGATTAATGTATTACTGAAATTCCTTTGAGGAACCTCACGCAAATACTCAACAAAGTATATGATATTGATGATACTATTGTGAGTCAAATTTAGAAAATATCGATGCATAATATTTTCCATATAACGAAGGCTGAATTATCAATGAAGAGTTACTGAAACAGGCGTTTTAAATTGATTAAAGGGGAACCTTCCATTGATTGACATGTATGCAGACTTACCACAACATTGAAGTCATTGTTGAATTCAGAAAAAGTTAATGACAAGCTGATTTTTACCTGATCCCATTTAAGTAAATACAGGAAAAAAAAATTCTCGAAATTTTTAATTAAACGATATACGAGTATTGTGAGCCATGTGCGCAATGAGTTCATAAATGAGCTGTTATGAAGATCTAAAAAAATCGTTTGTTAAAATATATTGAAGCTCACGAAGTGATGCAATATTTCATCCTCACCATCGCTCAATACTGGCATTTTTCGAACATGTATTGACTTTATTATACAGAATTATCCAAATTGAGGGCTCATCATTCATGACTCCTTTTTTTGTAACTAGAACGTCCTTTAAATTAGCATTTATTGAGATTTTTTCCTCTGATTACAATGTTGGAATCGAGAAACAATCGTTCATTTCGTTTTTGAAAAAAATAACAAGTTTCCTAATAGGACATCCTTTGTACTATTATTATTACTGAAAGACACTGGAACTTAGAATAAGATTGGCTGTTTCAAACTTGTCATCAGAATAGCGGAGGATATTAATTAATTTGTATCAGAACTGGCGTTTTCAACGTGGTATGGTCGCTGAACGATTGATTGATGGAAACAAGTGGGAATAATTTATATGAAAGACGGAATATAATGGAATACGCTACACCATTTAATTATCAGATAACAAATAAAATGAAAATATATTGGTTTTGATCCCGCTAATTCCACTTGAGATGTTCGGAGACTCCTCCTCATTCCGCAAGATATTTATGTTGGTTCGTTTCAGGACAATCCAATGCATTTCCATAGCCTCTAAGTCAGTTTCGAATTGGTTTAAAATTTAATTTCCATATCAAAAAATGTGTAACAGCCAATCTTATTCTGAATCCTCTAATCTTACATTAAACAATATAACGTGGAGGATATTGTAATATTTTTCAAAAACAAGATGAAAAACTAAAAAAAAGGGATTAAGAATGTGACTTTCATTTTTCAGTATCTCCTACAGTTAGTGAGTTACCATATACAAACATCGAAATTTGCCCACCCTGTACGTTTCATTGAGAATTGAACTAGGTGAAGAATACTATTGACAAAAAAAATATTTAGCCATAGAAAGGACAATTCAAACTAAAAGAATATGAAATGAAGGAAAATCCAGGACATTATATTCATAAATAAACCACATAACGTTGTCTGAAGAAAGATGAGAGATTATAACGAACGCCTCTTTAGTATAACATTTCTCTTGCTGAAAGCAATTTGCTAGAAATGCATCTAAATTGGCCTCTTAAAGAAACTGCAGACAAACTGCTTTCCTCAATCCATTCTCGAATAGTTGAAATTTCAGATCAGACTGACTCATTTATTCAATAAAGGGATGTGGTTCAAGTTGTGGTAAATCTACAATTACTTTAGTTGATACCATAGCGAGAACAAATGTGTAGAATACGTTGGAGTTTAAATAGTAAGTGAGGAATGAATTATTTATTATACCATGTGCAATGTGTTCAAAGTGTTCTAACCTCAACTTGTATATTATTCCACTCACCTTTGCGATTCAAGTAAATTATTTATGATGAGAACGAAGATTGGGCAATTAAGTAATTCGTTAGATTGGGGTTGTGTAAAAATGTTACTAGGAATGAGTTGTTGTTAGTCTTAGTGGCAATTGATTGAAATAAATATTGCATTCCAATTCCAAAATGACACAATATTGTCATATTTATCTACAAATGGAATGATGAATAATCATAATTATTTTCTTGAGAAAAAATTTATCGACAATTGCTTCGTCATGATTTATTTCTCAATTGTATATTTAAGTTCTTTCGCAATTCTCAACATACGAAGTTAACTCTAGAAGTTGTAGATATTTCTATTAGCAGTTGCATAGTATGGAACACGTATCCACTGAAAGGAAAAGCCGGGTTTGCCGATGAAGATATGGATCAGAAATGTTTCCTATTGAAGAGACACTTCAAAATGACAGAAATAAATCCGACCCCCAAGTTGATCTGAATCAAACTAATTTAGTTTGTTCCTTCCACAGTTTCATTACCGACTGACCAACAGCGTGAATGATGTGTAAGTATTCTGCACGTTATTGGTCAATAGGATGAAAATGTGAGATGTGACATTTGAAGATGTTTCCACCTATTTTACAGTGAAAGGAATCACTGACTTCCCCTTCATGGAAACACATCTAGATGGAGAGAGAGACATTTTGGTGAGGTGGGGATTCATTATTCATAAGTTAAGTGGTGATTGTAATTTCTATATCGTCGGCTTACTTGCAAAACCTTCAAAATATCTTTTTGGAAATTTTTCAGGAGGAAGGAAAACCCGTTTTATCAATATTTCCATTGAGGAACAAAATGCTAGTGAGGTAAAGCTTAACTATATTATAAGAACAAAGGAATTTATCATTTTCACATAACAATTGGTTAAACATATTTTTTTATGAGACGTAGGAGGTTTTCACAGCTAAATTTGAACTAAAATGGAACTTAGGCATTTTAATTGTTTTTGTTCGTATAAAAATTTAACATGGCTTCTGACAAAATGAAGACAAAAATGAAGCTAGCTAGCTTCATAGTCAATTACCCACTTTCCTTCATCTGCCTTTCGCACACCCTTATACAGTTCTCCTTTTGTCGCTTCAATTTGTTTTGTTCTCTACTCCACCGCTGGCTATCGGGTTTTCCCCTTCATTTGGGACCCTCAGTTGCATTCAGATCTTCCCTTTCTAAATCTATCGATGCCCGGTCTTCGAAATGTTCACTTGGTTTATATTCTTCATCACCGCTATCTTCGATTTGACCTGATTCTTGTTTAGTCTCATCTAACTTATTACGTGAACTTTCTAACGTGAACTTTTCATTTCTTCTATTATATTTGGAACTTATTTTCTCCCTCTGTTGTACATTCTTCCATTCAATGTTTCATTGTTGATGTTTCCCAACTTGTGCTATCTGAATGCGATAGACCTGAATAGCTTCCATGATCCCCGAGTTCATATAGGACGCTGTATGCTGCGTTTACCCATTCTCTCAATTTAGCTAAACTTTGATCTTCGGTCGGTGACAAAATTTTCTTTTTTGTTCAGACGTATCAAGTCCGTTGTCGGAGATCTATCCATGTCAATAATAACTATACCCCTTGATACTACAGGTGGTTGCGACACATGAGAGAGAAAAACAGGCATGTTAAGCGATGAACAAAAATCAAAAAGCTACTCATTTTTGACCTACCCCTGAATTGAAATGTCAAAACAAATGCTCCTAAGTACTTTAGCAATCAAATTAAATAGAACCACAAAAGCTTCCAAGTCTAGTCCGCAAGTGAAAACGAGTTATTCTTAACGTTTTCGTTACTTCGAGACTACAAATAGGTACAAAATGTTCACTTACCTTATTCTTAACACAATTGTCCATTTTCTCTTCAATTTGGTATTAAATAAAGAAAATAAAACACATTTAATCGACAGCGCCAAAAATAACCCATGACTTATTCAGAGGTCTTGCTTAACGTTTTGACACCGGTTCTGATGTTGATGGCGTAATGAAGCTGCTATGGATTTAGAAGGTATTGTAGTATGAATATGTTGCTTCAAAGCATTCAAAATGATCAAAAACTTAAAAATCACCGAATCATGACTTGGGAGGTTCTGCAAGTAAGCCGACGATATATTGTATTACCTCTTGTTAAAATTATAAAACAAATTTTTTTTTTGTTTCTAAGGTCCTGCAAGAATTATTGCAAAGACGTTTTGGGAGTTGCAGATTTACTGCAAACATCACATTATGGTGATTTGAGTGGAGTTGATTCGGAATAGGAAGAGGAGGATAATGAGTTATCTCGTAATTCATTAGGTGATAGCTACGGATTCAAAAAACAACTTACTCTGGAAGAGATAACAAAACAGGAATTCTTGAATGTCTCTATGCATTCATCATCACTGGATAATAGAAAAACGAAGAAAGCTAGATTTGAAAATATATCCTCAATTGGTATTCTCAGACCAAATACGACATTGGCCAGAACGAACAGAAAATCTTTTTTGTTGTAAATTACCTACGTGCCATGGACTTCAACGAAACTCTGTCAAAAATAAAACATAAACTTGTGTTTGTGAAAGACTACGGACTGCTTCAAAATATTTAAAAATATTACATTACCACAATGTCTCATAATATAGTCCAGGCTATGAACCGGAAAATAAAATATAAACATGTGAGTTCGAATTAAATTTTGAATTAGCTCCAGGAGGTTCTCAGGATCATTCATACACCTTAAAACCTTAAAACACGTTAATTGCAAAATAACATATAGGTGTGCGAAATTGGCCAATTATGTCGATTTTACCACCTCTATGATGGATTGCAAGTAAATGTGGTTACGGATTCGTGATCAGCGACTCAAAAAACCCTCCTTGCTGCATTCGAAATGCCTAAAACACTTAAATTGCAAAATAACATATAAGGGGTGCGAAATTGTGCAATTTTGTCGATTTGACCAGTCCTACGATGGATTGTAAGTGAATCTGGCTACGGATTCGTGTTCAGCGACCCAAAAAACTTCCTAGGTGCACTCGAAATGCCAAAATACCTTTTTTTGTAGAAAATACAATTCAAGATTTGGAGATTTTGGGCCATTTTCGCCCCCAATGGGTGTGGTTGGGGTTCCCAAGCGGTTTTAAGGTGTATGAATGATGCTGAGAACCTCCTGAAGCTAGTGCAAGGAAAAATGTTTAAACTTACATGTTTTTTCTTTTATTATAGCTAAAATCTTGGTTCACAGCCTGGACTAATATGTATGTCGTACATAATACTATATACTACATCGATAACGCACAATGAATCAAACTTGAATCATTATAAAATAAATTTATAATATAATTATAAACTTTTTTGTATTTTTTTCATATTCATTGACATGTAATAAGTAAACATGTGATTTCCTCTCTACGATTTAAATATCATGCAGTAAAGGGTTGAATTGATCTGTGGGTTGAATCAACAACACAAGACGGTGAGAACCGTCACGGAACATCGTTTGGTGGAATAGGGATTGAATAGGAAAGTTCATTTAGACGTCTTCAATATAACGCTATACGATATATCTAATTTCGAAGTTGAACTCATTATTAAATTATCCATCCCTTATATCTTTTGATCATGGCCGCCTCTTGTGATGTCATTACCCAATTAGCTCTAAGCGACTGCCTAGGAATAATGAGATGCAATGTGATGCTTGAACAATAGAAGAGTTTAATTCGATTCCTACCCATCTGAATTGAAAACGAATTCTATCGACATGGCTTCAACGAACAAAATAAGTCCTACATTGATCACATTATCTCTCCTGCCTTCTGTTTAATGCCTATAGTCGCTCGTTAACGAAATTTCATTCTCATTGTCAAATTTCATTTCCCGACGCGACCAAGATAAGACTGCGATATACAAGTACTGCCGAAAATTGTATTCTAACATTAATTCAATAACAGCTAACATTTGTGTAACGTGAGTGAAAAATCAAATATGACAGGGTTTTCACGTTTTATAACATAGTGTATCATATTGAGTGTTATCAGAGGTATACACTGATGATTATGTAACAAATACACTGGATATGGTCATGAAATGGCAATGGCACATGAATCATTATTGGCACGATTGATAGTTTTCTCCATTTCAATACCGGAAAATGTGAGCAACTAGTGAATTTTATTTTTGTACTAACCAGTAGCAAAACATCGGCTTCTTCCAAGTTAGTTTTTCTGACACTTTCCGAATTTTCATCCTGCCATGGAAACATTGTTGTGCCTCTTTACCAAATCCTGGTTCATTCCAGAATAACCACTGGAGCAATTATTGATAATATCCAATTATATTCACGATTTTCTATCATAAAAATAATGTGAGTCATAGATTAGTTTAATTTTCATTATTAGGTACTCTATTGCTTATCGGCACCGACAGCGAGTCAACTCTCGCTCTTGTCTCGGTCTCGCGGAGCACCCACAACTAACAGCGTTTACCTTCACTTGAAAATGATCCTATCAGAAAGAGATGAATGAGTACGTAATAAAACCGACTCACTAAGACCAGACCTCTGTTGGTTCACAGATAGCTTGGAAAGTACCCTGGAAACTTGAGCCGAAATATACAACTGCTCAGTTCCGATAAAAATTCCCTCCGATATCCAAGAGGTTCTCAGAACGATTAACAGTTAACATAGAAATTCAGGAAAGGTATGGAGCTGTCATAATTTCTTGCTTATTTGGGAATCATGAATGGAGTGAATCTTATCTGAATACCTGTCATTTCAGATATTGAGGGAAATGAGGCAACACACTCTCTAGCTAGGGAGGGGGGCCTCAAAATGTATTGGAACAGAATCAGTGCTGTACATCTTCAAGGATAATGGGGGAAAGAGATCTAAACAAAACATCTACCATCAGCAAGAGATATTTACTATAATAGATCACAATGTCAGGTTGGAGAAAAAAATCTCTGTTTCCTCACAAGAAACCTAACCTAATCTTCCTACCTTTCATACATAAGAAAAACTATAAAATATTAGGATAAGAGAATCTGCACATAGCTCAGCTAAATCGAATCGTTCAGGAATTGTGCAGATAGATGGAAAAGCATTCCAGAAAATGCAACTTCAGTAATTCTACATGCGTATTTCACCTAAGAACTCTAGCACAAACTACAATCTGCTACCAAATGTGAAACATATCAACTTTCTAGGTTTTGTTATACATGAAAAATTTATTTGGGAACCCCAGGTACAAAAATCATCCTCTAAGCTATATTCCACAATCTTCCTCTTATGAGGTCTTTGGAGGTCTTGAATCGTTTTGAGAACTTTCTATTTTGGATTAGTACAATCTTTTCTCATATGGACAAAATTAAAATATGGACACTTACCCTACTCGACTCAATATATCGCAACAATCACCTATCTATCGAGGAATAAAGTTTTGCAATGAGATAATTAATCTAATTGGATATCACTCTAGTTTCAATATATCCAAGAAACGTGTGTTAATGTTTTTAGTAAGTCAAGCGTAGGTACTTGTGTGCAAAAATCTTTAAATTGTAAATTAAATTCTCCAATGTAGTTTCCCTTCATTTAAATTTGTATATTTGCTCCATTTTATAGATGTATATAGTTATGTACTAATTTTATATCTTTCGACTATCCAATATTCATATATTTTCTTTGATGAATATCCGGTAACCTATTACTCAAACTTATATATACGGTGAAGGAACTAACTAACCAACATTTTCTCAATGACGACGAACATAACAATGTCCCGTACCACGGTCGTACATACAGCTCTAGGAACTCTATGTTTGACATGAGTCTCTGACTTGTCGCCAAACTCGTAGTCCCTCGCTCAGCCACCGGCTAGCGCTTGGATCCAAGTATGGCAACAATCACATTATCAAGTAAAATAATTTTTCTCGTAATGCAATATTTACTATTCTGATTTGAGAGAGAGAGGAATAGAACTGTTACTCTTGTCAAAATGTATTACTCACCTTAAAAATAACTTCCCCTTTTTCGTTATACATGCTCGAACACATAAAAGACCTCGTTAAAACGATTTCTATCCGGAATCGCAAGCATCCACTGTTTTCGCATTTCTGCATCTTTCGGCACTTTAGAACTGAACTTCCTGGCTTTACACTTTTGTACCCCGTTTTGAATTTCGGCACAATGCACGGTTTCGTAATTCGTATTCCTTGTGTTAACAAGTCAACAATGACAGTTGCCAGAGAATACGGCCGTATATGTGCCAGAGATCATTCCTCGACTCATGCGCCACCCTTTTGGTACTACACGACAGTTGACGCTCAGCGGAATCACTTCTCACATGGGAAACAGCCTCGAGTTCCCAGATCTGTATGTACGACCGTGGCCGTTACTTACTTTTATATTATTGTCGGCTTAGAAATTTTTAATTTGAACTATACTCCTCGTACTCTTCATCACTTTTCCGAAATGATCACTGCACCCAAATGAGATCACATAAGTTGCTTATATTATTTCTAGAGATTTGAAATTGAGTCCTTATATCTGAGAAGACATGAACCTTCAAAATTGAACATTTTCATTCGAGAAAATATTTCTAATGTACGAAAGCCTCCACTTTGTGATAGTTTTTACTAACTCTCTCTTTTGTTCTAGGTTGATAAAGCTCTAGGCGATTTGGATAGACTGACATGACTGCTATTGAGAATGTATTAGGGCGATTCGATGTGGAACAATACGCAATAATGATTTCACCAATAACAGTTGAAGCATTATGATGCTATGAATATTTGTTTTTAGTTTGTGATAAATCTGAACTAGACTTTTCATTGAAAGTTCAATTGCATGCTCTCGAAATATCATTCGAGCCTAACTTTACGAACAGACGTAGTTAATTATCATTAAAATTAAATGAGAAGTGGGTTTCTCATTTCCTTGAATACGCAGATAAGTAAAGAATACGAGGAAACAAATTAGCAGGTCTGGAAATTCCGCACTACCAGTGAGTAACAGACGAACAGCCACAATATAAATATTTATTTACGTCAACATAAAAAGACCATGCTATAAAACTAGTGTTGCCGTTTTGAGAACACATTACTAGTATGCGTGGAAAAGTTAATCTTCGCAAACCAGTCGATTCAGTAGATTTTTATATAATTGTTTCACATGCTATAATAATCGCATTTGTGCGAAGAAATAAAATATTTATTTCATTCTCTTTACACAACTAGAAAATATTCAAATTAATTATGTTTTTAAGGACATTTTATAACAAAAACCAATATTCCCTTTCTGCGAATAGAACCCGAGTCTATTGAGAGGGAGCCTATTATCATAACATTGATTCATCGCCGTTTGTTATAAACAGTTGAAGTACGGTGTAACTTTATGTTTAAGCTTTTGTTGTTGTTATTGTTGGAGGATATCATTGAAATGCGACTGAATGCAGTTTTGAATCAACTTAATTACTATCAAAGTTCTAAATTGATTCAAAGTATACTTCCGGTGTTTTTTTATACTTTGACTACACCTATAATGTTCAAAGAATATTGTGAGAGTCAGCAGTGGAATGCAGAGAGAGCAGATATGCATTCGTATTTTTGTTCGAGGGTTGGAGGTTATAGGCATAGGAAAATACCTCACTAGGTAAAGAGTTCCACAACTTCGCTGTTCGATAGAAAAATGAAGAATGGTAGGAAGAATACAGAGTATAATATCACATCTATCTATATATACAGATGTTGTTGTATGACTTATTGTATTGTCTTTATAATCTCATTAAAACGTGGAAATCAATTTAATCTCCAGTCATCATCTCCATGAACTCTGCAACAACAAAAAATTCACTATAACAATGGATGAATACAAAAATGAGAAATCTATCAATATATATCTTAGGTTAAAGTAGATAGTACACTTATTATGCATAATCGCTCCTAATATTGGTGAATTTTATAAAAATGTAGCATTATAGATAATAAAAAATCACCCTTATCCACTGAAAATATTCCTAAAGTACTGAGAACCTTCCGACTAACAATAAGTCATCATCAGAGTGAACTATGAGTTCATTGACCTCTCTAGAACATCGTAAACGTGGAAGATCTCTCCCTTTTCTATACATATTTCCATGGTCGGTGTTCATAATAAATTTCGTCGGTTGTTCCAACACGAGAGATTCCAGAAAGGTGGACTAGAGGAGCTCAAACTAATCACCACTTCACGGTCAAACTCGAGATCTGCCGAAATTCTTCCTACCAGAATTCATTCCTTCATCGAACAGCGAAGTTGTGGAACTCTTTACCTAGTGAGGTATTTCCCTATGCGTATAACCTTCAAACCTTCAAGAAAAATATGAATGCCTATCTCCTCCCCCTACATTCCCCTGCTTGCTCACACGATGTTCTTCGGTTTCCATCTCGTGTAGTCAAAGAATAAAAAAAGGTCGGAAAGTTCATCAAAGGTAATGTATAAAAGGTTTTTTAGCTTGTTCTCACATCTATAACAACCAATTAGCTAATTTGGAAGGGATGGAAATGTATAAACGGAAAAGCCCGATTTATCTCCCTTTCTCACATTATTATCCCCAAATAGTATTTAAACAGGCACATTTTGATTTATAATCTAGTTTACTCTGATGATGAATACTTGGTACAAGGAAGGTCCAAAGTACTTTAAGGGTATTTTTAGTGGATAAGGGAGACTTATTCATAGCGTAATATAAAGTATTCACAGTGTGAACTCTTTCATAGTTTATTAAAAATGTAGTAATTTATCAAATATAGCGGTTATTATAAATATTATCCAGTGCTTGCTGGTGAGTTTCAAGTTTGACGATGAAAAGGTAACTAGTTTGAGCTCGTCTAGGTCGTCTATCAGGAATCTCTCGTGGTGGAATATCAGACGAGATTTCTGAAGAACACCGACCATGGAAATATCTATCGAAAAACTTTCTACGATGTTCTAGGGAGGTCACCGAACTCGTAAGTGTGACATCATGAAACAAACGAATAGTTCTTTTCTGGATAGAATCCAAGAGCCTCAGCGTATGTTTGTGGGCCGAACTCCAAACATGTGAACAGTACACCAGGACAGGTCGTACCTGTGCACTTTGTAGATTATGAGGAGCTGCTGGGAAGTGAAGTAGCTCTTGGAATGGAATGGAGAACCAAGTTTTTGTGAAGCGGTTTCCGCAATGGACCTCACATGATCGCCCCATGAGAGGGTGCTGTTGGTGGAGATCCCGAGCAGTGTTATGGAAGACTTCATAGGAGTAGTTGTATCTGACATCATCATAGTAGGGATTGTGGGATCCGCCTTCCTGAAGAAGAAGCGAGCTTGAGTTTTGATTGCATTAAACTCTACTAGATTATCAGATCTCCGTTTCAAAATCTTCGCCAGATCTCTGTTAATTGCGTAAACCTGTCCCGGTCTCGCTCCTCAGGCTCCATGAGATGATATAGGGGCTCTAGATAAGAAAGAGGTATGAAGTGTACCATCATCTGCAAAGCTGTGGACGGGACAGGTGGTCTCTCCCAGCAGATCGTTGATATAGACAAGAAACGATGTTGGTGCCAAAACAGATCCATGTGGAATACAGCGATCTGTCCTTCCTAATTTTGTTCCCTTCAGAGAAGGAGTATGTTCAATGAATGATTCCCCTGAAAAACAATAGCGTTCGTCACCGAACAGCAAGCAATTATCTGTCAAAATTTGGATATGATAGGGCTTTTCCGTGTAGACAAGTAACTAATGACGGACATTAGACAGACAAATCGTCAGACTGACGAATTTTTCCCAAGTTGCTTAATAGTTGATGAAAAATACGTTTTTGCTCTAGGTCTTTTTTTAACAGGAATAACTTGAGTAAATATACTCTTCGGACTTCGTATGCGAGTATCATAAGAGGAAATAATACCAACGCAATATAGCCTAATACACATATCCTAAATTTAAATAAAATGTCTATTGAAAGTTGGATTTCCACTACTTTTAATGGTTATTTTATGTAAGTTTAGAATGGATTTTGATCACTTAATGACTGATTCTATTCACAACTATCCCCAAATGTTGTTTTATGAAAATAATGTTTAATTCCGTCACTACATTTTAATAAGGGGGGAGTAGGTTATCGGCCTTCAATAAAATTTTCACGAATATATCCGTTTTGATCATTTCTGACTATGTTTGATATGATATCTGTCTATGCGTATATGTGTATGTATGGAACCATTGTGGAGAAGATGGAGCCAGCTCTATTGGTCGATGGATTTAAATTCAATCCAAAATATAATTTTGTATTTAAAACCAAAGAAACACTAATTCCATTTGAAAAACTAAAACGTATGCCAAAAGTACCACTCGCAAGGGAATAGCCGCGCCCCTAAAAAATACTTTTCTTACATTTCATCACTTTAAAGTGATGTGTAATTACCACGAATAGGAATATCAACAAAACGAGAAAACGTTTAAACTCTTATATGCCCATTACAAAACTTTCTTTATGCTCAGTATAGTGAGGGGAGTGAAAATGGTCCGGTTCTGGGTAATAATAATCTATTCCAGTATTCCTCGAGAAGTTATCTCAACAAATTGAGGCTGACTCCAAATTATATACTTCGATCGAAACTGATACAGATTGATTCCGTCATTCTGCGATGAAAAACATTGCCCTTCCGCCCACAGTGGAACGAAAAGAACTATTTAGTTCTCAGAGGTCAGGAAGAGTCTTTTGATAAGAATACGCAGCAGAAAATAAACTTCCCATTGCCGTCAAACTACAGTTATGTATTACTAGAATGAATCTCAGACGAAGGAAGTCATGAAACACAATAACAAATATGAAATTACTCACTTAGAGATAATGTTCCATCGCCATAACCGTGAAATGGAATAATTTTTCATAATAAGTGGAAAAGAATAGGAGCATTCGAGTTTGATAAAGAAAAGCTTTTCGAGACGTAACATCCTCGCCATGAGTTTTCACAGAGACACTTTTAAATTAGTGTCACGAAGCCAACCGTATAAAAGGATGCCGCAAACCAATTTTACATTTCACAAGTGCTCGTCATTTCAGCATAAACTTGATCTGTAGAACTCATCACTGTGCCAGCGACTTCGGAAGGTATAGAATAATTCTCGGTTAGAATATGGAAAGATTACTGGAATAATATGGAACGATTTATATTCTAGAATTCATCAATATAATGATGATATTTCACTACTTCAACCAACTCTCTCCCAACTTCTGAGAAAATATGATATGATAATTGAAAGAAACTCAATTATTTTGCATATTGGTCCTTACTCATGATACTCGTTCTTTGCAGGAGGAAATATGTGATGAAACCATTTATTTTGATTATAACATGACGAATATATAAATCAATTGGAAATTTAACATTAATTCTTACAATAATGCAAGTGTATTCTACATTGAGGTAAACTTTTCACAAATAATCTAAGGATTAGTATCACTTACATACCTAAAATAATCGATGTTTCTCTAAAGCAGAACCATCGGCACAAGCGATTGAAAATTGCCAGAATAATATTAATTCCCAAGCCTGGCAAAGACGAAATAAAGTTTCATAATATCGTTCAATAATCTTGTTGGCCATTATTTCAAAACTTATGGAAAAAATTCTATTACTGACAAATAATGCTGATCATAACACTGCATAATGGATACCTCCCGTTTCAGTTCGGTTCCCGCTAAAATCACTGGACAATGCAACAAACCCATTGATTAATAAAGCACATGAAGAGAAGAAATTCTGTACATCAATATTCCTACATGTAAGCCTAGCGTTGGACAAAGTATGGCACTCAGGATTATTTCACAGTCTTCTCAAGTCCTACTTATGCAACCGGAAATTCAGAACAAAAATCAATGAAGAAGTACCTGAAATGAAATGAATCAAGACCGGACGACCTGTATGTTTGTTTGTATGTATTTGTGAGTTTGTGTGTTTGTTTGTTTGTTAGCTTATCTCTTTGTGCGTCTGTATATTTATGTGTTTGTGTGTTTGTTTGCTTGTGGGTTTGTGTGTTTGTTTGTGCTTTTGTGCTTGTGTGCATTTATGCGTTCGTGTGTTTGTGCGTTTCTCTGTTTGTGTTTGAGTTTGTATTGGTGTGCTTGGGTATTTATGTGCGTGGTGACCTTCTGGGTTATAGCGCAAGTCATTGAGCACGCTTTGGAGAATTTCTTAATGCAGGGTTTTTTATGATCGTAGTGGCCGTTTCTAAGAATCACAGGATATTTCATATCGTTAGGCCCATGTTGGTATGTATGGTGACCCTTTGAGATTATGATATTACGATCTGGCATGAACCAGAAATGTACATATGGAAGAACCCATTTTTTGAATCATAATGCATACGGAAAATTTGACCTGAATGGTGACCACCAAATTATGTCATCCGATAGCCTATATAATGCTTATCATGAAACAATTGAAATCAGAAAGGTTGCGCCGGTTTCATTTGAATTGATCAAATTAGTCAGTTAAATTTGATGACATTTGATCAATTTAAATGGAACCAGCGCAACCTTTCTGGCTTTAATAATTTCATGATGAGCATTTTATAGGTTATCGAATGACATTATTTCCAAGGGGCTACCATTCAGCCAAAATTTTCCCTAGGCAAGATGGGTAAAAAAATGGGTTCCTCCATATGTACATTTCTGGTTTCTGTACATTCCTATACATTTTTTGATGCCAGATCGTAATTTCATAATCCCAGAAAGCTATCATACATACCAACATGAGCCTAAAGACATGATCTTCGTTCTACGAAACGGCCACTACGATCATAAAAATCCTTGCATCAAAAAATTCTTGAAATCGTGCGCAATGACTTGATAACCCAAAAGGTTACCATTCATGGCTTCTTTATATATATCAGCTCTTGTACTATACAACTCGTATGGATTAGAAATTTTGCAGCCCACTTTAAAATAGTGAAAATGTGAACTATATTGTTTTTGAACACGGTAGTCTCGTTTTGAGTGGTATTTTTTAGACATCCGTCTTCAATTTTTTATTTGGAGTTATAGTATTGCATGTAACCTCAATAACTACCGCTTTTTTCGTAATACATATTTATCTTACTTAACCTGCACAAGTGATGTCATCGATGTGAAGTCGCAGTCTATTTTTGCGTTTACAATGTGACAAATTTTGATAGTTCATGTAGTATAAACCGTTATATCATGGTGTGAATAATTACGAAAATCATCTTGACCCGAGTGTCTGAATGCTATTTTGCTAACGAAAGTGAGGGAAGTCACGTGATCACACCTTTTCTAATTGTATGTTCTTGAAAAATATCACGGTTTCAAATGCATTTGAATTTTCTAATATTGATATACAATAAAGGAATTATATTCCTATTTTCCAATTTTTCCTTCTAAAAATTCCGAATATTTATTAGAAGATTTGGAGGATGTGAAGTATACCATTTCCCTGTAATGTAATGGTACTAGTTATTATAAACACTCACTTCGTTCGATAGAGAAAATGTTACGCTCAACTACACAAACAAATACATACATATTAAACGAAATTGAAAAGCGGTGAACTGGGGTAATCAATGATAAAAGAAGACCACAAAATTGACTTAACAATTCAATTGCTACTTAAAACTTGCAAAACACCGAGCTAAATTGCAAAAAGGATCGTATACCTCCATTTTCAGGGTAACAATGGTTATTTGCTATGTTCAATCGTCCGTTCGAAAATAGTATTTCCTTCTCAAATCAGAATCCGATGTTCCGTTCAATAATATTGCACAAAAGAGTTTCATATACTTATGCAAACAATGGACATTACTTCTGTTGAACGAAGAACTTACTACAAGGAAGGTAGGAATATTTGTTTAGGTTTAATATAGCCTCAATACTTCGCTATTCAATAGTCTTCTGATGTCTGGAAAGTTTACTAACCTCTAAAGATGTTAATAATGTCACCGAACGAATAGTTCGACAAGTGAGAACTTCATCCCAGAAACGTTCAAACTGGTTGAACCATAAGTGCAATGATCAATATTTAGAAGTTTCCTTGTATGAATAATTTCCAAATAGTTGCGACTCGGTAGTTATAAGCGCGAATTATTCGCCTTCAATACAAAATCAACTAATTCTTGACTACTTTTAGACATTACCAGTCGTTAGGCATACGCAAACTTTTATATTCCAGTAATTTCTTTACTTCGTTATTTTTTCCAAGAAAAATTGTCATTATTAGTTTTTTGATTTTTAATTTTTACAATTCCCGCGGGGCCCCCAAAATGTCGGGGCCCTAAGTTATAGCTTAGTCCAGCTTATGCTATAATCCAGCACTGGATTGTTCAATATGACTCCCATCTTCGCGCAAGCAATTATCACTTCTTTGAAGATTAAAATTTATTCTTCCTAGCATTACTACAATGTTCCTGAAAATATTTGAGATTTTCAAAACCTGTACTCAAAAATCAGTCTTTGTATTAAGTGGTTCCTTATTAACTCCACGGGTATAAATCTGACGAGCGAGGGGGCCAATCCGCTTTTCAAGATAGTATTTCCGTAAATGTGCTCGTACGCCTAATGCGAAATGCAAAATAAATAAAATAATCCATATATTTCGGAGAAGTAGTGCCAAGTTTTTATCCAATAATTCTGGAGAAGTAATGTAATGAAACTCATATTTGCTGATAAGAACTTCATAGTATCCTGTGAGTATCGTGCATATTTATCATAAATTCAGGATGAATAATTGTATACTATCACTTCATGACGTGCACAAAAATAATTGTGGTTACGGAAAATAGTACCGGGTGTAGACATCAGGGTCAGAGTTGCATTCGTTCCACATCTAATAGTGTATATTTAATTTCAGTTATAACCGTGAATATATCGTGTCATTATAAAATAGCGGAACAGCTGTCATACATAAAAATTTTGGCACAGAATTCAGGAATAGGTGAGCTATCATGAACGTGAAATGGATGAAAAAAGGGTGTCCTTGAACTACTGAAGTGACTTGACCAGCACGTGGAAGTGTAAACAAGCCGTATCATGGCACATGAGAAGGAATTTTTGGTATTGACCGTTCGGATTGAAAATTTCATAAAACAGGAAGCTGCCTTTGAGTATCTCTAGTAATAGGTAATCATTGTTGATGAAATATTGACAGTTCTTGCATACATAGTGTGCCTTCTAGTATGAATCTGTCAATGTTGAGTATTTGAAAGTGTATTGTATTATACATCTGGTGCCATTGTACAATTACCGGTAAGTCCGTGTTATTCCGCGTGTTACATCGCCTACAGCTGATGACTTTCCGTGATAGAATGTGGACCTCATCATTGCAGATCATGTATTCTCATGCCAACACGCATGCATCTCCATTATTATAACTCATCCTATTTCACTACTTCACCTTGCGTAAATGTTCTAGTTTCATATTATAGCTTTTGTATTAATTTGAATGAAGTTTTTTTTCAAATCTTTATGTTATACCACGACATATAACTGGCGTAATCGGTAGGATTGAAAGACGGTTTTTCTCAAGTTTTATGTCGTTTTTGTGAGACCCATACACCGTATACCGCTTGGATTGTGTTCCTATCAGTTTCTCTGTAGTTTGGTTATCCAAGAGCGTTTTAATACCCGCGAAATGAGTAGATTTTTGATCGTCCCGTAGTAGGTTTTCCATGCTCACCTGCACATAACATAACACGGTCTTCACGGATCTCACAGCTATGTTCAAATTAAACCAGGACACTAGGTTTTGTGAACATCACATTATGCCAAAAAGGAAACTTTCACATGACATCACGTGAATCAGTTTTACCAAACAGAGTTTTTCAAGACTGGAATAATTAACCACCACAAATTGTTAGTGTACATCTATTAACATGTTTAAAAACTTATACGATGTCTGGAAACAAAGAAATGATCTGTAACCTCCTCTTAATAGTGTAGTTTCCCATTCCTTTTTTTCCTCATTGTATTCATTTATAATAATAATTTATGCAATGCTAAAATTCAAAATTAAATTAACTCAGAAATATCAATGTAGAATTTATTCAACTCCAGAAGAAAGCAAAGGCGAAAGTTTGATTTCAACTTATTTGGTAAATAAGCAGAAATAGAACTTTTAATGGTAATTTTATGTTTAAGTTTATATTGAATTTCCTTAATGGCTGATTCTATTCAAGTTATTTGCAACTATTTGTAAATCAATTCTTCACGTGATATTCCAAAGTTTCCCCAAATAAACTCACCATCAGAAGAACTGGAATTTCAATGACAATGACTGGAATATAATAGAATATAACTTTATTTAGAAACAACCAATGGAATTACAAAATTGTACATTTTGTAGTTGGCAAATGTGTCACGATAGAATGAAAATGAAATACCAAATTCAATTTACTATCACAAAAGGAATTCATCAGCATGATAGGAGCTTTTGTTCAATACATATTTTTTCAAATGTTTTTGAATTGATAATTTTTTTTAGCTTTTAGCTTATAGTATTTACAACCATTATAAAAGAAGTTCTTTTGAAATAAGGCAGTTGTATGCTGGTCAGGAATGAAATAAGACTTATTGCGTGTATCATAATTATGAACTACACAGTTCCTGGAAAATAATGTTTTGAACTATAAATACCCTATCAGAGGAAGAGCAGGAGCCTCAATCATAATATTCTATATCATTACAGAATGAAAGTGAGCATGATAGACAGTTGATACAATGTTCTGATTGCACGTATCTTCCAAAGATCTTAAAGAGTAACAGCATTTCCTTGGTCTTTTTCAAAGTGAATCAACATGTTCATCGCAGAGGAGGTTGTTGTCCAATATTACGCCCAATATCTGTGTAGTGTGTAAACATTTGTCGATATGTTGATATTTGATTCAACTGAACGGAAATGTACTATTTTTGTTTCATCTTGAATTCAATTTATATTTAGTTGACTGTAATGGAATATTATCTAGTAATAGGCTAGCTTCATGTTTTGCATCTTCTATATTTTCAGATTTTATTGCGAAGTTGCTGTAGTCAGCATAACTGGCAATTGTAATATCAATATCTACAAACTCAATGAAGAAGAAGAGATCGTTTGAACAGATAATAAATAACATTGGTCTTAATATTGAGCCTTGAGGTACTCCTTTATACAATTTTTCCTTTTCGCTAATAACGCTGTTGAGTAATTTAACGCATCATGAACGTCCACTCAGATGCGATCTGAGAAGATGATTAGCTTTAACACGAACACCATATCTATAAATTTTATAGAAAAGAATTTCATGGCCAACTCAATCCAGAGCTCTACTGAAATGAACGAATATTCCCAAAGCAATCAGCTTTTATCAATAGAAATAGCAGTAAATGCCAAAAGTGTAGGAACATTAATGTAGAAAATATTCTACTACAAAATTTCATTTAACTCTAATTGAAATCTCAAAATTTGCCTTTGTAGGAAAATCCAATTTGCCTCCTAATTTATCCATATCTACAAATAATAGCGAACTATAACAATGACTGATCTCGTTAAGTTATCCGTTTTCATTGTAAAGGTGGGTGAATATTAATAAATATGAGTCACAATATTTCGCAGCTGCAATTATGTAGAAATGACTTTACTTCGGAGAAACGCAAAGCAGTTGATGCATTCGTATCCGAAGAATAATTACTGATTCAATGCATAACTTGTCAAACCAAAAATTACATGTCTACTGCTACAATGCAAAATGCATTCGCATTCAGCGGCTTCCATTCAAAATACAACAATTGTACCATCATTATCGCAATCTCCTACTAATATTGGGAATGACACATGAACGATTCAATATCCGGCTGTTGGAATTGTTACATTTGAAATGTTAGTTGACAGAGAATTAGGCACTTAGTGGTAGGTCGCGGAGACCGGTCCCTTTGAAATGATAATCTCTCCATTCAAATCATATTTGATTGGCAGGCCTTTTCTTTGCGGCCTTATTCTTTCATATTTGTATAAAAGCGATCTGATCCCGGTGCTAATTGCTGTCGGAGCACAAATAAAACTGTAGATCTCAGAGTCTTGCGTTCGTTTGACAATGACAGGCTAACTTGATGTTCTGGAAACCAGAAACGTTAATTGGATTTGTTGATTTTAACACACTCGTGTCTTTTAATGCACGACTGGCTCGCCAACTTTGTCGGGGAACCGCAAATGGCACAGCTGCTCTTAAAAAATACGTTTTCCAATAAGGACCAACATTATACGTAATTAAATTTAATGAATGGATTAAACTTGTTAAGGTTGAAATTATGTTTCGTTATTCAGTCAACAACATTTACTTCAATTTTGGAATTAAAGGTTGAAAATCACATGATAGGGTGTGAAGTTCATCAACAAGAGCTTGAAGTTAATTGCTTTACTGCAATTCAGATGGATTAAGAGAAATATATCAATTTATTAAATATGACTAGTGACAATGAATGATTAATTCAATAAAAGTACTTTATACCAACGAATGAAAAGTATAAATTGTAATGTTAGGTATACTCTTACCTATACTTCAAGAGAACTCTTGAATGAGAAGTGCGAAAAGTTATGTTTACTCAATCAATTTAGTTTATTGCCCAATTAAATGTTGAGTTATGATCAATAAGTATTGGAATCTGAAACTACTACAAATATTACTGATTTAAAACATTTTTATTAATTTGAAACGCTTGTATAATACCTAGATCTACTGAATTAAGTTATCAACAATATTGAATAGATAGAATCTGTTTCATGTAAATTAAAAGATCATAGGATTTTACTGAATAGTTGACTTCCGCGGATAGATAATCTTGCAAATTGTTGGATTCCGGATGAATTCCGCGTCACAATAGCATGACTTGATGACGACATTTTGTCAACCGATACAGATGGCATCTCCAGGGCAGGCTTGAGGCTTGAACTGAAACTGATTTTTCTGGTTTCTGTACCGGTATTTATTGTATGAAAAAACCTCACACTACACAGTCGACTGCTTTTATTCTGGTGGATAATCCCATGCTGGCACCTAACCCTGTCGTTGTGTGATCATGTGCGAAGTGGAATTTTCGAGGATGAGTATCCTATTGTTGGAAAGGTAATATCGTGACTCACGGCTTACTCCCTATTCTAGACACTGATTCCAGGCATCGTTTCCATATTTTCCCAAATGTTACCTGCCGTAAACATTTCAATGGACTTACCGAGTAGTCATCAGGAGCTGGCATAGGTTCACCACTTTCTGCGGTCATAGCTAATATCTTCATGGGAACTTTTGAGCAAGATGCTCATCTGTTCTTAAGCCGAAATGTTGGTTTAAATATGTTGACGACACTTTTGTTAGTTGGCAACATGGTCGCAAAAATCTTGCTCCCTTCCTCAATCATTCAAATTCATCACATCCCAATATCCTTTTCCCCATGGAAGTTGAATCGGAAGGCTATAGTTTTTTAATGTATAGCTTTTTTTCGGCATTCTATGAACACACTGTATAGATAGAGGAAGCACATGGTTATATCCTGTATAACAATTTATCTCAAACCGAATGCGCTTAAAATCTGATAGCAAAGCGTCTTGCATGAATCATGGAGTGCAATATAAATTCTCGACTCCATTTCGAATGTATAATCATCTAGGGATTATTATAAATTGAAATCTGTCGAAACAGGCGTAAAATCAGATCACGTAAGAAACTCATAAATTTCGTTAGGTAAAATTGGCTCATTTCTTCAACCACGTATTAGAATAAGCAGTTTCGTAAGTGATAAAGAACCGCCACTCATTATTCCCAATTTGAATTCGGCCTCAAATCGAGGTAACTATCTCTACCGACCCGACCGAAATTTCCCGTCACCCCGTCGTCGCGTCCTTGCATAAATTTCAATTCATTTGATTCCCAATTGTGGGTGTGAGACGAACAGACTTTTGTTTTTCCCTGTTGGCTATCTTTCTTGTAAGTTGCGGTTGGTTGCGAACTCTAAGTTCGGGTCATAATTTATGCAAAGGGTTCGACTAGCAGATGTGGACTGCAGTGCCAGCCGGAGATATTACCCCGAAATGTTGTTGTATTTGAACGTATGTTCAGCGTGTCTGCTGTTTATGGTAATGTCACTGCGACACGTGCCACTACTTTATTATTGTTGATCGATTGCGATGCACTGTTCTGCATTATTTCTCTATCTTGGGTGCAAGAAACGTGAGAAAACTATAAACATTACTTTCTATTCATTTCAAAATATAGATTCACATTTCGAGTGAATAACAGTGGTATTTGTCTGATCAGTGTCTTCTGAATATTGTGAAACGATCTGTTTTCTTCTCTATGGTTGATATACCACATTCAAATATGAGAATATATCACTAAAGCTCAACCATATATATTAGATGGGAAAAATAAAACCACGTATAATGTTATAATGCCGTGCTTCGCTTAAAGGTGTAATCGAGGAAATAAAGCACAAAAATGACCGCCAGCTAGAAAATTATTGCTCCAAGATAGATCGAGATACGATTTTCTGCATTATATTTTGGAAGTTATCTTTGTCCGCTTTTTGTTTCAGTAGAAATGTTGAGTTGCATGTTTAAGTGCAAAGATGAATTTTTTTCAATGCACTTTTTGACGTATAATTATATTTAATAGATCAATATCCACTAAAATTAGTTCGAACCGGTTACTCTGGGGTTTTTGGGGTCTCTGAATAGTGCTACAATATCACTATATGGAGACTCGTGCAACCAGGGTGTCAGGTCATTCACAGGGAATGCTCGTCAATTCTCTCTTGAATGAAATAAAACTTCTTATCCAGGGATTTTTCGTATCTCTGATCATATATATTTCATTGAAATTATGCCTGGAGTCCAGAATATTCTAGTTACCTAGGTTATCTTCGGGACACTTATGGGGGTTTTGGGATCGCTGATCATGATTCTGATGCCTGAATAATATTATAATTCACTTCGGGAACAGCATAGCGTACCTGTGACCTCAGATTTTATTCAATTTTAGAGCGTAAATTCTTCAGGGGACGAGCTAACAAGCAGGTTATGCTGTTCCCAGGTGAATTATAGCATTATTTAGATATCAGAATCGTGATCAGCGATTTCAAAAACCCCCCAGATAAGAAATTAAATTGCATGTTTGAAATGTTTAAGGGAGTGTCCTGAGAATGACCTAGGTAACTCCAGAATATGAAGTTTTATTGCATTTTAGAGAGAATTAACGAGCATTCCTTGAGAATGACCTGACACCCTGGTTGCACAGGTCCCCAGATGTATTGTAGCACTATTCAGACATCCGAATCGTGGTCAGCTACCCCAAAAATCTTCAAGTACCCGATTTGGACTAATTCAAGTGAATATTCATTAAACATCATCATACGTGAAAAGAGTGCATTGAAAAAAATGCATTTTTGCACTTAAAATTGCAACTCAACATTTCTACTAGAAACAAAAAGCGGAGAAAGTTTCCAGATACCTTCCAGAATAAAATGAAAAAAATCTTATTTTGATTTATCTTGGAGCAAAAATATACGTTGTTATACTATTTCCTCGACTAGTGAAACCTTCACTTTTTGTCAAATTAGATATATGATCATAGATCGTTACAATAAGTAATTTTATATCTCTTTCCATGATTTTGAAGTCTTATATCATTTAATATAGTAATATAAACTAACATGACTACAAAGGAAGTGGTATCCCCAAAAATTAGACCAAACAAAACCCATAAAAGTGGTATCGACTATTACTCAAATATGTAGTGGTATAGTAACAAAATATCAGAAGATAAGTACACGTTTAAGTCATTATTTCTCTCTGGAATTTTTTTGGGTGGTTGACAACTCAACTTTTGATTCTACAGAATTATTGTAGTATATTGATTATAATATTATAGTTGACACTGTTAAGCGTGCTTTACAATTTTTTTGGGAATGCGAGTTGATAAATCGACCCTTTTCATTCTCATTATACATTGTCATTATACCAGGAATAGCTTTCAGCGGATTGCCCTTAAATACTTCGAACTGTGACCACTTTGAACTATCTTTCAGTGAAAATATTAGAATTAACGATTCTCAAGAATGTTCTAGCTTGTGAAAAAAGCGAACCTCAAAAAAGTGAATGTTATTACTCCTACTAATGTTTATGAATGGCCAAATTGCTCATCACTCATCACTGAAATAGCAACCTTACATCTATTTCAAGGATACCATTCAGGTCTGTGCAAAGAAGGATGACAAATGTTTGGCCTAGGAAAGTAGGTTTTTGAATTCAGGGAAGACTAAATTAGATTTTCTTCCTGCGGATTATGCGAAAAACGGTATTTCAATGGAGTATAAAAACCCATAAGAAGACTAGACGAACTCAAACTGGTCACCACTTCACTGTAAAACTCGACACCTGCCGAATTTCTTCCTACCAGATTTCAGTTTTTTTCATCGAACATCGAATTTGTGGAACTCCTCACCTACTGAGGTCTTTCTCTGTGCCTATAACCTTCAAACTTTCAGGAAGAATACTAATGCCTATCTCTTCTCCCTACATTCCACTGCTGGCTCACACGATGTTCCTCGAACATCATAGCTTTCCTTTTCGTGTAGTCCAAGTACTTATTGAAGAAAAAAAAATGAAAATATTCGTTATCTGACATTTGACATGTACAACATAAATATGGTTTGCTATTTTTGGGTTACACCACTGCTCAACTGGGAACGTGAGTCCGCCATCTCCAAACGACCAGCCCGGTTGTATACGTATTAAGACCATGCTCCATCGCGGGGTTCTATATTCAAAGGTAAAATCACTGTTCAAAATCATATCATCATATAACCTCAGGAAATGCCGACCGAAATTCCCATAGAATCAATTGAAAGCAAGAAAAAATTTGATCATTTGAATTTCGATATTCTGAATAATCCACAATGAAAATTTCATTATTCTTTTCAGATTTCAAATACAAATAGCAATCGTGTTTCTTGAGAAAATCGAATTGTTTTCTAGTGAATCTTCTATTTCCTAATACAGTTTTTACATATATCATTCAATTTAGGTCATACAAGTTGATAATTATGTTTTTATTACCAACTACATAATAGCGTACTTTATGGCCGTCGCGGGCATTGAGACATATGATTCTTTGTTGACTAATTTAATCAATTATTGATATTATTTATATTCTTTGTCGTAGAAGTGTCTCGATTCCTTTGCTCAAACTCACTTTCCAACCTTTTAGAACAGTCCATTTTTAAAAATGGTCTGTAATTTTCGTATATTTCTATAGCTTCCAATGTTCCTAAGTGAGGTCCATCGCTGCATTAAGAGGGGATTCCGGTCATATGATTGTTTGACGAGTATTGAATACATTGATTGTTACGACGAATTGATAAATGTTATTTTTTTTCTAGGTGGGAGGTGGTTGAAACCCTTCATGGGTACCTTATGGTCCTGTAACATCCCATAAGGTAGTGTGAGATTCCCTGAGTCCCGAACTTAATCACCTTAGATATATCCACTAAACACTCCACCTCGTGTGGTAGGCTCGATCCTACAACCATGGCAGTCTCGATGACACTTGGGCTTGACAGCCCATTGTATTTTGCCGCACCACTTTCTCGGGCCATCGGAAATTTTCCGCAGTCGCTGGATTCGAACCCCCTTCCGGCAACCACAGTGATTAGAAGATCGATGCTTCTACCACTGAACTACCTGGCCCCATATAAATGTTATTGCTACAAACAGGAAAATATGGTCTCTGAATCTACTAGGAACATTCCTTTTAGTAAGACAACATAGTACTTATTACAGATATAACACTGGATGGTATAATATATAACCGATGAATAATGAACTGAAATTCTATCTAACGAAGCAAATATGAATTTAGAAGTCAAAAATTTTTGAAATTAGAAAATGAAAATGAATACACCAGACAACCTTCGGAGGAATTTCTCAGCAACTCTTTTGGAGTAGACCGGTGAATCGTTCATGACCCTAAAAATGAATGGTGAATGGAAAAACGCATCCCTGGCAGAAAGATATTCTAAGAATATCCCCTATGATTTTGGATTCACATTCTGTTCTACGTACTAGTAGTAAAATTTTTCTTGAAGAGGAAACTTTCCTACAAAATCTGGTACACATAATTTTATAGGGAAATTCGAAAATTATACTCTGGATTTGATTAAAGAAAATAGTTGAATTCAAATCATTTGAATAAGCAGACATCACAAGCCCGCTCATTATGCCCCAAGGAATATTAGTGGTAACCGTAAATCCAAGGCGAAATAAACAAATAATAGAAAAGTGATGTAATGATTGAGGATTCATGTAGTATCATCTCAATTCACTACAAACTGTATGTTGTTCCATCAATTTAAATCCTGGAAATTGAGAAGTAATGTTGCTGAATTCTTAATGTGCACCAAGCTAAGAAGTAATTGTACATGCTGGTGTGTTTTGGAAGGGGAAAGTGATTTATCACCATTCTAGAGGGAATCGAATGAGGAATGTAATTAGATTGGAATGTCTTTGCTTCAATCTCATACCCCAGCTTCATAATTACCTGGTAGACTTCCATTATACTTCTGCAAAGTCGATATACAGATCAGACTCATCATGTGAGTTCAATTAGATTATACGGTTTCTGCTTCGAGTAGTTTCATATAATTCTATGAAGGATCTCCCCTCACGTTTATTTCTATGCATTAATTTATATCATAAATTCAATAGAGCGAGAATTTAAAATTTTGAACATGGGAGGAATATACAGGGTGTAACAGGCTCATGGCACATCCCTTTTTATATTTATCCTCAGAATACACCTACTCAATGTCCCTGTTGATATACCGAAAAAGTTTCTTCCTGTTTCGATTTCAATTGAATGGCCCAATTATCTGAATGATATTACATAAGTGACATTTCAATGGTAGAAAGATTTCGTGAGGTTCATTTTTCTGTTTAGACAGCCACCAACTGTAGCAGCGCTACATAAATATTAGTCACCCCCAAAATATTATATTACTCTACCTATGAACACAAGAAGAAAGTTTTTTTTAATCGTACTCTAATGGTATTGCGGTACCAATAGAAAGTACAACTATCACGATGTTTACCCATGTGTCCAGTTTGTCTGTGAGACGGATACAATAATACTACAGAAGAGATCAAATTAAAAACCGATATGTTACATCACATAAGTAAGTACCCCATCATGATGATTTCACTTTTATTCAAGTGTATTTGTATCCAAAAGCATATCCGTCAAACAATCATAAGATCGGACTTCCCCTCTTAATACAGCGATGGACCTTACTTAGGGACATCGGAAGCTATAGAAATATCCGAAGGTTGGAGACCGTTTGATGAATTCTGATTTATCATCGATTGAATATGATTCATCATTAACCAAGACATCAATGACACGTCAGATCAATCCTATGAACACGTATTGGACCAGAGCCAATGGTCGCTTTATCAAACAGTGGTCTTACTTGTGGCAGTAATCAACAAGCATGAGGTAGGTCAAGCTGTCGTTTTGACAAGCATCTCCATCATAACATGAGCATCACAGATGGCACTTTATAGAGAAAATGATGGAAGGAACTGCCTCACACATTCCTTTGGAATGCCCAGCTTTACCATTCTGCAGCAACTATTACTTCGACAAAGCAAAACTGATTTCAAAGGAACGTATGGAAGTAAGCATAAGCAGTATTCTGAGTTTCTGCTGGAATAGGATAGCCTATCGATCACGGGGCCCACAATGGGCCCAATTCAGCAGCCTAAGATCAACTACGGGTTAAATCCCAGTTCTTTATTGATGATGCTGATGGTGAAAAGAAGAATAACTCGAGGTTTGCTATTGTGACTTTGGAGAGAGATAGAGTCGCCTGTATTATTCTAGTTAAGATTAAATTCCAGTTCTTTATTGATGATGCTGTTGGTGAAAAGAAGAATAACTCGAGGTTTGCTATTGTGACTTTGGAGAGAGATAGAGTCGCCTGTATTATTCTAGTTAAGATTAAATCCCAGTTCTTTATTGATGATGCTGATGGTGAAAAGAAGAATAACTCGAGGTTTGCTATTGTGACTTTGGAGAGGGATAGAGTCGCCTGTATTATTCTAGTTAAGATTATGTGTGAAGAAAGGAAGAGCCAACGTGGTATATAGAATATGAAGGTGTATTTATACTTCCATATTTTATTTCAATTTCATTATCCATCCATTATGTTAACGCCTAGCAACTGATTAACCTGCTTTATATATGGAAGACGAACATTACTTCACACAAATGTTGCTTGTGATTGCATTCGTGATTGCATTGTAACTAGTTTCGAATTTATCTTTGCTTTAGTTATGATTAAAACTGTAGAAGTACTTGGATGAATATTTCCAACTTTTCGAGAAAACGTCTAATGCAAACTTAGTATTGTTGGTTGGATTGTTTTTAATTGAAATTAATTTCAAAGCTCAGGTTTCCGAGACGATGGAATTGCTAGTGCGGAATGTTGGAAACTTTAATACATCAGAACTCGAGAGTTTTGGATACTTTTCATGCCAGTATTATAAGCCCGCCTACATAAGTCTCACCTTCATTATATTACACATACACTTTTTAAACGGAGCGTGCTATGCGTTTCTCTTTTTTTGCTCGACATAGTATTTTCTGTCTCTTATATCCCTAAACTCCAGTCCAGTATCAAATAAAAGGAACATTTTTATTTCGGGCTGAAGAAAAACTAATGCAATGTTAGCAAAGTAATTCTATAGTTTCTGATTTCAAGTTTATAAGCGAAACAGCTGCTGAATTATTATATATAAATTCCCGGGAAATAGGTGATATTATTTTTGTCTTTACGTACGTTTCGTTCTAACAATCATCATCAGGCGACGTATTAATGGGGTTTAATGTTTTTGTTCACTTCTATCTCACAAGTAAATTGAAGTTTACAGGAAAAAATTGTTATTAATCACGTACTGAATTTTATCAGTGATAACACACATTAGGCAATTATCTACATACCGTTCAAAGATTACGGGTGGGAAATCGAATAAAATTATCACAGATTCCTCTAGGCATACCACTACTGAGTTAGTAATAATAGCTGAAATAGGAGATCCCATTGCTGTGCCGAATATTTATCCAAATTATTACTCACCGCATTGAAAATAAGGTACAAGAAAATTTATAGATGATCTCCGGGTATGAATTGATCCTTTTCAATCTCATTAAAATGCCACGAGTCGTTCGAATGAAATTAATTTTTTCCTATTATTATTTTGATACAAATATTGATGAATTGTAGGTAGGCACTCCAATATTACTTACAATGGGTCTCAAAGGTGTATCAATTTTATGCAGTTTCGAAAGCCCATAGATATAAGATGCTTGTCCGTTATGGCAGAGTGATTTATTTTTCAAATCAGTGGACATTATCATATTGTTGTACCATTGAATGGCTTCGATCTTCTTGAATTTTTTTCGAAAATGTTCCTGCTAGTTATGTAAATATTGGGTTGCTATCAAAATTCAGATAACAGGATTGTTAAACGCGCTCAAATTCTGTTTTCAACCTCTCCTACATTTGTCCAAGCTTCTTTATTGCACAAATTTGAACAATTATTATGAAGCGAATTGAGACATTTGGCGTACGCCTTCTTATTACCCCTTGCTGAACGTATTATTCTTTGATATAGATTTATGAAACTTTGAAATATTCGCAGATTCCTACATGTTACCAGAAATATTCAAAGGTTCTTGTTTCATGCTAATATCTTCATTAGCTTTCCGTATTCCTTCGAAGGTCTAGGTAGTTGTTCCTTCCGTATTAACACGTATATCCCAGCCAAATAATTGATAATGATTCTTGACCCAGGTATCAATTATAAATAAATTCTAGGGCAATAGGTCACACTAACACATGTGCTTATTATTTTCGTCTTCACGTACGTTTCGGTGTCACGACCATCATGAGGAGACGTATCAATGTCTAAGACGGGATTTCTTGAAACTAAATGTATCAGCATCCTTATAGCAGCAATTTCAATTAAAAATGCCGCCCACCCCGCTGAAACGAAGAGAAACACGTGTAATCGAAATTGTGACACACTAATGTTTTAAGTATATGAATATGTATAAGGAATCCACTGCTTAGCAATTTTCTCTCAAAATACGAAATAATTTCAAGCAATATTTGAATATGACTGAAACCAAAAAATATATCGCTCAAGTATCCACTTTCGAACCAGATATTAAAGATTCATGTGGTAATAGAAAAAGGTTATCAGACCTCATTAGAAATATTGTATTCTACCTGGAATACATAGTCAAAACAATGCTTAAGGGTGGTGGAATTATTTGTTGTATTGTTACTGTTCGATCAGAGAAACCTTACGATTATTACGTAACTGATGGAAGATAATGAGAAATATATATTCACTTTATTTCTCCATTATTATTTCGATCTGGTGCCGCTATCTTGCGATGTAGTACTCCAACATACAACGTAACTTGTATAAAGTGTGAAATAGCCATTAGTCAATGTTACATTGCTCAGATTTCTAACTTTCAAGTAGGGTGGATGACGTTGAATATCTTGCACTTGTCGGGAAGGTCATCGTACAGTAACATTGCAACTTACTGTTTCATCTGATGAACTCGAAAGAACGGTACAGCTGTCTGAAACTGTTAGCTGTAATGGTAATATTGCATCTACATTAGCCTCACTATTATTGTTATGTCTGTTTCGAAAGCTTGTAACAAATATCAGTTTATTTCTTGAATATTATGTCTGTAATGTCCCTATTCTATGTAGAGAATCTTAACCTTTGAAATATATAGTCAATTTTTGACAATTGTTCCACACGTACGTCTATGATCAATTGGGAATTTGTATGGACTATTCTAGTAATCAATCTTTTTGAACCAGGTGAATAAATGGCGAACGTGAACCAGAGCTACTCTGCATCGGACGATAAATTCATAAGAAACAGCTGACATTTAAATTGAATTAAAAATTTCAAATTACACTGTGCATATTTGCTAATAAATTCTCACGGCTGTGTTGAATTCAGCAGCACTGAATATAATACAAAGGATTCTTACGTTCTTCTAATTTTTCACGAGAACAGTCACAGGAGATGCAATTTTTACTCAAGACTGTGGAAGCAATCGAGAAGGCAATTTAAGATCCGGAGAAGTCCTATTAGGGAAAATCGCTTCAACCTAACTAATATCTCAGGCGTCAGATTGTGTTATTAAATCTCATTCGCCGGATTCCTATTTCAAAATCATATAAATTTCGTTTGGCAGAAATAAATTCCCTATTATTGCGAGTATGTTTTCGGATAAATAAAAATTAACTCCACTTTTCGTTTTATATCGATTGTGCGAAGTCCGAAACGAAGTCTATTTACTTTCAATTTAGATTGAATGAACTGTTTACCGAATTTCATCATTTATAAACGGAAATACATCGTTTGAAATTCAAATTTCAACCAACTTATTACTTGTGAATTGTTTGTGTTCAATAAAATAGAGCAAATAGACATCATCTCCCATATTTTTCGTGTCTAATATTCTTTCAACTTTATTTACAAATTATCACATATGAAAAGTTATAAAATCAAATTCAGAGTAAAATGCTTCAATATAGCCAGTTTTATACACAATGGAATCAAACATGAAAATAAGGCAAAGGAATAAGGGTTCAGACAAACAAGGTAAGTCTGAACAGAAGTTGAGATAAGTTGTAACAGGTGTGTATTAGGGAATTATAAGGGGAGAAAATTAGTTTAAATGCTTTTAGAAATGATTTTAATCAATTGATTCCCGTAGTTTTACTCAATAACAAGATATATTGATTCAAAATATGATATAAATAAAAGTACAATTGACTTGTTGATATATAATAAATAAAATTAAAGAGTTACTTTGAAGATATACTTCTGGGAGCGGATAGTGAGAATTATGAAATAATTGTTGCGAAGAAATGAATAAGAAATATACTGATATTTCTTATCAGCTTTTCTGGATACATTACAACTCATTTCGGTGATGAGATCAAGAGAGCGAAACAGCTGTTCGGAATTATTGTGTGTATCTGGCATAAGCTAATAAGAATCCATTATTACATCGGCCTGGTGCCATCATCTTATGCTTTAGAACTCGAACATTGTAAGTAACTGGTAGAGAGTGGGAGGAATACATTAGTTAATGTGCATTGCACATCACATTTACTCTCATGTAAGATAGATGATTTTAGATATTGTTAGTTTTTCTTGCATTTGCTTCTAGTATTATCTTACCTTGACAGAATTATCGCTCAGAAGAATGGCAACTCACTCTTTAAGCATATGAACTCAAAAGAGTGAAACAGCTGTCCGAAACTATTTGTTTTAATATTGATATTCGATCTAAAGAAGCCTCACTATGGTTATAAAACAAAAGCTGATAAGAAATATGAATTTATTTCCTAATTATTACATTGGTCTGGTATAAACTAACACACTCAAAGTATGCTCAGTATAACTGACCTAAGACATTCATTAGTCAACTGAACACATTATTATATAATTGTGAAACCATTATAGATGCTTGTTTACTGTACTATTTTTTGAAGAAAAAGTGATGAGTGGTACTTTAATACACATTACCGACGATAATTTTCTGGAGTCGATTCAAGAAATGGTATTTATGAAAACTGTCAATACTTGTCGGAAGTCAAGGTATTATAATGGGGGGGGGGGGACATGCTCTAAGTAGGGGCTGAAAATATGGAGAGAACGTACTGAACCAGCAACGATTATGAAAATATTCTCTGGAAGCGACAAAAAACCAAAAATATAACCAAAACGAAGAATGGTGAGGCAATTCGTTCATTCCAAAGGATGTATTCTTCAGAAACTACAATCAATTGGAACGAATAAATAAACAAAATACATGAATCAAGAAAGTCAACAACAAGAGAATGAAATTACAAAAGGTGAAGAAACAGCATCGTGTCAGATTCGATCATTAGTTATAATCATATTTCATAACGTTCATAAATTGTAACGGCTTAGAAATGAGTTTAATTTATTAATTATCGAACACTGTATTCAACTAGTTGTTTTAATTAGTTACCAGATACGTATATCGCTACCATTGGTGAATAAGTGAAATTTTATTAATAGAAATAAACATAACACAAATGTTAGTACCACAATCAAACTTCTGTATGCAATTACGTCGATAACAATTATTATATTTTGAATATTATACTTTCGTGAATAGCTCATCTTGAAAATTCTTGGCTTCCGGATGAATTCCGCGTCACAATATAGTTTCAGTTCAAGCACAAGCCTGCCCTGAGGATGCCACATGTAATGATTGGCGGAACGTCCGCATCAAACCGCACTATTGTGACTCGGAATCCACCGGAAGACATGACATTTCAATTATTATATTGTTTAAGTTTCACCATTTATCAATATAGTAAATATCAATTATCTAATAATAAAATTTTGCATTCATGTGAAATTGATAGATTGCATATCAAGTAGAGAATCAAGTTCCGTCCGAAATCTAGTTTGCGAAGCATGTATGACAAATATAACTCAATATAATCTCTCCTACAGCGAAATTTTCCCTTGCACCCACTTCTCGTTCGATTTGCGGTTGGCGGATGAATTGAGGAAACACAAGCAAAATTAATTATTTTCTGCGTCATCGTCCTCCCCGTCATCAGTTTAATTTTTCATCTTATTCTTCTTCGAATCCTCTCCTTTTGTAATCTTCGACTTCTTATTTTCTACGTTCTCCGTCTTCCTACTGGATTCAATAGCAGTAATGTCTTTCTCAACAGGTGTGCCAGGAGGTGCTAGCTTGGGACGTAGAGGCAATAGATTCCATACTATACTCACATGCTTCATTGTTTGACATCATTGTTATCATCGGAATATCTTAGATAGTCCAAGAGCCAGGATATGGAATGATATGAAAAGTGAGCTGACTCTTGATTCACCTCCTCTCGGATAAGCATTACCCTCACTATCACGGATATGATTGTCGCAAGCCCCCTTCTCAGGGTAGACCTGAAGATATGAAGTTTGGACTGACTTGTTGACAACGTAAAAAGTGAGAGAAGACTTTGTCGTTGGGGTGTATAGATACCATAACTAAAGGGATTCTTTGAAGGTCCCATACCTGAACAAAATGGACTGACTTGTTGACTTTGTATTGGAGTACACATTGGTAAGAGTTTCAAGAGACCACATCCCGGGTGACTTCTTTTCTTAATAACTACTTATTTGAGACTTTGATTGGTCAGATTTGGGAAAACAGTATGAAGTTTTGGAAAAGGGGATCAATTTTCTGGAAACAGTTTTTTTGAGAAGCTGATCACGAATCTGTCATTGAAATTTGTATTCTGTGCCAGCGAACTTTCGTGACTGCTAATCTTGTGGAGAAGAGCATGGGCAATCAAATTAGAACTCATTTTGAGACTCATGCGTTTTTCCATAAGGATATAATAATTTAATTCAATGGTTATTCTGACAAATTTAGACTTCAACTGACATTCATTCGCTGCATATTTTACAAGACATACTCAATGATATAAAAGACTTTCAAAATTACAAAAAGAATGAAATATTTCATCGTCTCACCCATATCTATCCGATATGAAATTATATTCACATTGTAAGCTTTAACACTACTTTGTTGATATCATTTTTAATTGTTACTCGAGTTTTAGCATAAATACATCATCTTCAGACAGTTTTCAAGGACCTTAATTTCACAATAAGGATGAAATATTTCAATTTAAAAATGAGAAAAGATTACCATGCTCACATTATGGAAAGGTCAATTTCGTTTCCTTATTCAATTTTGTATTAACAATTTATTTTCTTAGTTTTGGTGAAAAACATTTAACATGTGAACATTCAGATAGATAGGCGTTGAGAATGAATGAATTTCGAAACTCTATTTCAGGATTTTATAAATATAATGTGCTGGTCACCAAACTCAAACTGTGATGAATTTATCTATATATTTCCACTTAAAAGAGAAAGTACTTAGGGTTATGAAGGAAAAAACAATCTTATCGAAATCGGAATTGAAATATTATATTCTTTTAAGACACATTCTGCATTGGAATCAGCGTACAGTAATCCTTATGCTTAAGTCTCAAAATTTTGGAAAAGTTCCTGTTTGTGCCAATAAAGAAAATCCGTTGAGTTTTGGTCATACATGCCAAGGAACAGCTCCCCTCAGCTTTACAAAGTCAACAAGTTCAAATTACCCAATGTGGGTTCTCCGGCTGTATTAATAGCCTTCTTTAAACCAAAAATACATAAAATGAATATTCATGTTTCTTTTACGTTAATTATTCATGTTTCTTCTCCGTTAATGCTTCCTTCATTTCGATTAACCTATTGGCATAATTCTCATTCCCTGAGATTATATTATATATTGTCACCTTCAAAATACTGATTAATTTACGTTTTACTAATCTGAAATCAGATCTTTTTCAGACATTATTTCATTTGTAGATCAGATCAAATTTGATTGTTTGATGAATCATACTTGATTATTGCAAATGCATGCTATTTACTCTCTAAGTATAGAATTATAAAATCACTAGTATCTAATATCGTTGAAGAAAGTCTAATATTATTGTCTTTTGAATAAGTCCTTTTGTTCCATTACCTTTTCATGAATGGTTGAGATCACTGCAGCAGGAATGGGTCATGATGTGTAAGATCATGTGTTTGAAGTAGAAAATGGGAATGATAAAATTTCAGGATAAATAAGCTAGATGACATTTTGATGGCGGCGCTTGTTCGATAAAGAATACGAAGTCAAAGCAACTTTATGCAGAATTAGATTGAACGAAATCCAACTACGGAGACATGTAATCAGTGAAACACAGATGAAAAATGATGAACTCATTTAGTGAGACGAGATAAGAGCTACACGAATGGAATACAATTTCGAATATCGATTTAGTAACTTTACAAGTTCAAACGCAAGGTCTAGGAATGTGACTGTTTTATGGTCGACCAGTAACCCTTAACATTCTACGAAAGTTCAAATTATTCACTTTTCTAATTGAGGGTATAAATCAGAAGAATAGGATTCTCCGATAAAAAGAATATCCAAGTCTCAACATGTTTGAAACTTTTCAATTCCCGTAACTTTAAGGTTCTAGAAATCTATCAGTCAATGTGGTACATTGTTTGATTTCTTAGTGGGACATGTACTCATAGATGTCGTTAAATGATTTGGTCTTTCTATCATCCTGTTAGTTGGTTATGATTACCTTCAACAGAATGTTAAGCATTAACTACTTCCCCGTTCTACTGATGAGCTCTACGAAACGAGCGAAACAGCTATCTAAAATTAATAGTTTGTAGTGTTTACTGATCGTTCTAGATTCTGGAGCTAATTTGCAGAATTCAACAAGGAAATAAATCTCAATTGTCACATCAATGTCTTTCCTCTCGATCTCGATCTACGGATAGTCCAGTAAACACAGACAATTATGTGAGCCTACCCCGTGAAACTCAGCATGTGACTTTTTGATAATACTTATAGTTCGGAGAAAATCGTTTCCGAAAAATACAGCGTGGAACCCGAAAAAATTTGATTTTAAGATAATGGAATAGTTTTTTTTTGCTATTTGCTATCGGAAAACGGGTAGAATAAGAGACGATGAAAGATAAGGTTCAATTGCGTGAGGCTGGTGATCTAAATTTCGAGCAATTACGTATTTTTATCCCGGATAAGTCCTTAAAGTGAGTGGAGCTTCTCTCTAGCTTTGTAGAGAAGGGACGAGAATAATTTTTGAGGTTATGTTTGAACCTCAGATCGTATTCATGCATATTATTAAAATTATGAGGATCGTCTATGAAAATAGTATGAACTAAAATAAAACAACTATTCAAAGACAGATTTTTACTAGTTTAATAAATAAATGTAATAAAGTTTCGCTAACACAGTAGCTTCTCCAGACAGTACTTTGTTATATAGTAACTATAGATACATTTATGAAAATCGAACTTTCAATATTTTTTATTCATTTCATTTCATTTAAGTTTAGAATAAATCACCTTATGGCCGATTCTAATCAATTGGAGAAAATTGTATAATACTTATTATTATTAAATAGAATTGTGTTCCAATAATGTTGTGTAAGCAGATAGATTATGTACGAAATAGTTCAACTTAAGATATCTTGATCCCAAGTGTTTCAATAATAAATACTGACTGAAAAATATAATACATACAAGTACTTCCCGGAGCTCTATATTATTATATAACGCGATATTATTCAGATACATCAAATAATAATAGAAAGTAAATTAATGGAAAATAAATATATTTGAAGATGTATTGTACGTTCATATGTAAAAATATTGCGATGAATAGAAAATAATTTGATTTTTACATCAGGAACAAACAACAATAAATAACGTACATAAGGTATAACACTATAAGCCGGGACGCCAAGACATAGTGCGCGCGCTGCTCATGGGATGCATCTGTAGGTACTGATGCATTCTTGAATTTGATCTAATGGTGAGATAATCCAGGAATATCCTGACTATATGAAATGATAGAATAAGTGATATTCTTTGGGTTCTGATAGTCAGGGGTTTTTGAAATTGTCGCAGTTCACCGTAATTCTCGAATGACAAAAAATTTGAACATCCTTTGCATTTTTTAAATTGTGACACGATGTAGGGTTGTTTTTTGTATGTAAATTCAAAACCTCAAGCTCGAAACTGCATACTTCATTCTTAATGTAGGATGTGTATAAGCGATTATTTCAACATTTACTGAGTTGAAAAATTAGTCAGGAGTAAAACTCAGTTTTGTTCGGGATGTGAAAGTAAGATATATATCACTACTCTTGAATTGTTCAATATAGTCAGAAGGAGGTGAATGTTCCTGTTCCAGTATAATTGTTCTCCATATTAACTAAAATATCCATGATTTTCGGGTTTGAAGTGCGAAAAAATCATTTTAGGTAAGTACTCAGAAGATGTTATATTTGCATCAGAAAGTTGAAGTCTGCAGGAAATAAATGCACTTTTACTTTGTGCTCTCTCATAATTTTTAAGAAAGTTATCATACATCTAATGTTTGGATCCGTTTCAGCATTGCCTGAATTAACAGCGGCGGGAAAACGCGAGCCTGAAATTTGGTGTTCATTCACCTTTTCTGAGAAAACGAACGCATTTAAGGGGATAAATGAGGATCTTTGCGGTAGGGAATTCATTATCTTTTACTCAATTTGGAACTGTTTTTTGATAATCCTCATATTTTTCAAGATGTCAGCAAAAAAGTTTCGGGAAACAAATTGCCATGGTTCTAACTGGTAACAATCCAAATTTAAGAGCATCGCAATCGATCCTTGTCTCAAGACCTAATCTGACTGAACTATTACAAGATTGTGAGTTCAGCTGACTTTCAATCTAGAGTTGACATTCTATCAATCAGATTGTCAGAAGTCGATTAACCCGAAGCAATTTGAAACATTACATTGTGGCAGTTATGGGAGTAACTCAACACATTCTTCTTCTAAATAGTGTTGTCGATAGAAAATAACAACTTTCTTAACATTATAGCTTTTATTGAAGCTTTTTTGTTTCACTCCAGAATGTTTTGCATGTTTTATTGAGCCTCGAGCCATGAACATCTCGACTTGCTGGAAATAAAATGAGCATCGTTTGCATGATATATGTCACATTTCGTCAAGTATATTTTTAATATTGTCCCGGATACACAGCCGATCGGAAAATTCCCCGCGGTTGGAACACTGCTAGGATTCTTTTACATATAAGATGTTTTATGATACAAGTAAAGTGAATCCAGATATTTTTTAGAGCGTGCTATTCAGCGTCGAATGCAACAGGATCGATATATGCCGAATTATTCTCATTTAAAACGGTGAATTCATGGTTCTCAATTGGTTCAAGATGGAATCATGAATGGAAGATTTTCGTCGTCTATGAATTCATTGGAACTATTGCTTTGTACCAAACACGTAGATCGTGCGTCATTTGAATTTTCTACACGCAGTACTTCGAATCATTATACGATGGAATTTTTTGTTTATTATCTAATATATAAATGCGATCAACCTGAATTTTGATTATGAGATTGGGAACTCAGATCGAAGAAATACACAAACACAGGAATTACAATAACACACGCAAACTCCTAAGAAACTATAAAAGTTTATCACCTCTTTTTAGTTAGGTATTCCATGCAGATTGAATGGAAAATTGTAATAGCATGATACACTAAGTTCTCTCAGAGCAGGTTCACAAGCTCAAAAGTTTCACCAGATAGTGATGCCATTAAGCTATAAAGAGTTCACACTGTGGATATATTATAACACTATTAATAAGAAATAATCCACTACAAATACTTTTTAAGTACTGCGAACCTTTCGGCTACCAAATTTCCATCATCAGAGTACACTAACTTATAAATCAAAATGTTCCTGTTGTGGGGATCAGATCTTAAGTTGGGCGGTTAGCCCTAAGCTGACCCGTGGTCCTGGTGTGGGTATAGGGAATAGAAACACATCACTTTACAAAAGGGTTACACTTTACTTAATTGTAGAGCTCGACGCCATAACGACTTATAGTCTTGCTCTACATAATAGTAGTACAGTCTTACATCAATATCTTATATGAATAATCTATGCTATAACTATATGTAACTATATGTAACTGAATATGAATGTCCTACATAACTATATATATTATAATCTAAACTGTGATGTTTATGTTATCGTTCTACATACTCTAGTCTTTAGCATATACATTGATTCATCAATAACTACCTCGAGATACCCTGTTCTGTGTGTCAAGGTTATCTTGGGCTAAACAATGTGTAATAGTCAGCATGTTGTTAGTGGGTCAGTTATGAGTTATCAATATATGCTTAATAACATTAATTAATAAGAATAAGGTCGAATTCTATAACTTAGGGTTTTTAGGTAATCTCGTATAGGAATGGATGATTCCTATACTACACCTCCCAACGCGGTTTAAAAAAATGTTGAATTGACAGATTAACATTTTTTTTCCTTTTAACGTACCTTATTTTTATTTTACAAACATTGTTCTTAATTAATGGTCATACATATTATTATTATACTGTGGGATTTGCGCATACTTTTTAGTTTTACGGCTTTTTGCCTGAAATGATTTTATTTACTTATTTATATATATAGAAACATATGTTATTTTTGTACCATCTTCATGTCTTCTTTTATTTATTACATTCTTCATTATATATTATGTCTATACGTCTGGTATAACATTTATTTTCAATCCTATTTTATTTACCGGCGGATTTTATTTCCATTTTTTTCTTCTCTTCAAGCGCTCATAAATTCCTCATCCTTGGAATTCATCATTATGCCTATTTCAGCAATAATGAAATTTTACACAAATTGACTACATTTCTCAACAATGCCCTTAGGTACAATGCCGATCGAAAGTGTATTTTTATGCAAATCAAAAAAAATATCATCTGTAACTCATATTACTGCTGCCATACTTTTCCACAACGTACCTAAATCATAAGCGGATCAAAGCTACAGACTTACGTATGTTACAATTCATCTCCATTTACTCCAATACTGCGCCTACAATTCATCTTCTTACTTTCCGTTTACTTCTCTTGTGACATATCTATGTAATTGATTCAGCCTAATAATATATTCCAATTTGATCCGTGATGTCTTGGGTATAGTCACTAGATTGCCCTTGAAATATCGAATAAACTATTCGCTCGCAATTATTTTGCTGATTCAAATTTCTGGTACTATGTTTACTATATAACATGAATGAAATATGCTTTGTTGCAATATTTATATTATGATTTAATGAAGTTATTTCAATGTACGCAAATCGCATTTCTAAATAATATGTGACCATTATTCTAAACCTACATTAATTCAATTTTAAAATTATTTGTCGTCATCTTTATGACTATAATATTTTAATAATACTTGTTAAAAAAAAAGTTTTTAAACCTCGTCAGATATCCAAACTTTGATAATAACCTAATTTATTTTATTGCCTTCTACTTATAACCATCTTAAAAAATCTGCATAATCAATGCTTTATAATAATAATAAATGGTTTCCGTCCTGGAAGAATCATATGTTAGCCACATCATTGCTGGTCTAACACTTACCTAATGGTTTTTGTGGGTTAATTTTCCCTGGCAAAATAATCTGTTTAAACTGATTTTTAAACAATATGTATATGATTATATACATAACTTTATTATTTGATAAATAACTTATTTTATTCTTACTTATTCCAATATATTAATATTTACTACTTCTAAATGTAAATCTCCCATTCATTTCAATTAATTAAAAAAAATTGATAATATTTATGTACTTAAAATACTTATCTTCTCTAATAAAGTAGTTATTTGTTAATTATTTCAGTCTTACTATTCCAATATCTGATATATTTACTTTTAAACGTAATTTCCTATTAGATTTCAATTAAATTTGAGCATTAGAAGTTATATATCCCTAAAATTACTTCAAATATTTTATCGCTATAATATAATATATTAGATATATTGAAATCACTATTAGAAGTTAGGTATGACTTAATTACTTCAATATTGTTCAACATTAAAAAAAATATGTTCAGCAATTTATCTGATTATGATAAATCTACTAAAATTAATAAATCAATAAATTATAATATGCATATATATATATACACAGCGGCGCCTATTTGCGTGCTGTTTTTCTAAAAAAATATATATGAACTAAATTGTCTGGAAACAGTCATTACTCACATTTCGAAGCACTACACTACAGGGTTGACTTTTTCTTCTTTTTCCCAACCCATCGCTGCCTCGATGCCTGCGTTCCAGTTTCCATTTTCCTAGTTCCAAATCCATAGTCCAAATCCATTCCAATCCATTTGTCTCCTTGTGGGAATCACATATGGTGATGTGGACATCAAAAAAAGAAAAAAAATTTTTATCACCATTCCATCCTCGAAATTTCCATGTTTCCTTTCCAATCCATTTCCAATTTCCAAATCCATTATGGTCCGTTTCTTATTTCTGGTAGAAGAAAACTGGAAGAGATCGCCATGTGGGGAAGATCACATACGTCTCTGTTTTTCCCATTTTCAGAAAAGACTGGTAGAGATCGCCATGTGGGGATCAGATCTTAAGTTGGGCGGTTAGCCCTAAGCTGACCCGTGGTCCTGGTGTGGGTATAGGGAATAGAAACACATCACTTTACAAAAGGGTTACACTTTACTTAATTGTAGAGCTCGACGCCATAATGACTTATAGTCTTGCTCTACATAATAGTAGTACAGTCTTACATCAATATCTTATATGAATAATCTATGCTATAACTATATGTAACTATATGTAACTGAATATGAATGTCCTACATAACTATATATATTATAATCTAAACTGTGATGTTTATGTTATCGTTCTACATACTCTAGTCTTTAGCATATACATTGATTCCTCAATAACTACCTCGAGATACCCTGTTCTGTTTGTCAAGGTTATCTTGGGCTAAACAATGTGTAATAGTCAGCATGTTGTTAGTGGGTCAGTTATGAGTTATCAATATATGCTTAATAACATTAATTAATAAGAATAAGGTCGAATTCTATAACTTAGGGTTTTTAGGTAATCTCGTATAGGAATGGATGATTCCTATACTACACTGTTTAAATACTATTTGGGTATAATATTGTAAATATAGGGTTACCGTCAGATGGAAAAAAATCGAAATTTGATAAATTGCTTTTTCGTTTATGCATTTCCATCCCTTTTAAATTACCTAGATATTTGTCTGTATTGTCAATTAGAACTTTTTGAGAAATGGTGTATCCTGTATTCAAAATGTGTTCGGCTACCGCTGATTTCTCACCATTATTTTTCTTTATATGAGAGAAATGTTCCTTATAACGATTTGAAATGTTCCTCCCAGTTTGGCCCACATAGAACATTGAACACGACTCACAATTGATTTCGTAAATCCCGGATTTGTCGAAATCGGAAACCTTATCAAAGGTGTTGCCGAAACGATGTTTTAGCATGTTCTCACATCTATAAACAGGTTGTATTGCAAATTTGGGAAACAAACTATGAAGTTTATGAATTATTGAAGAAGGTAATGGCTCTAATTTGGTTAGTTGGCTACATCCCAATTTCCTTCAGTATTTCGAAATTAAATTTCTGATCAAAGATTTGTGGTAACCATTATTCAACGCAATCTGCTCAAGTTTCTCAACTTTGTTGTCATAATTTCGCTGTCTTAAAGGGACATTCTAATCTATGGACTAACCTATTAAACGGAGCTATTTTATGTCTGAATGGTGTAGCTAAATCCGCTAGGGTATATACCTATTTGCTTGTGTAGGTTTTCTGTATATGTCAGAATACAAGTGAATACCATCTTTTATAATGTTATTACCAAGGGAAGGAAGCTGATCTGTTTCTATTCCGACAGTGAATCTCAGTATCAACTTGGCTATTGAGCGTGTTCAAAAAGCAATGTAAATCAAAATCTTTACTTGTAACCGCGAAAATGTCGTCAACATATCTATACCAAACCTTTGGAAACATGATTCAATTTTGATCCTAAGGAGGTTTCTAGTTCGCTCAGAAAAATATTGACTAACATAGAAGAGAGTGGATTGTCCATTATAAATCCGCTTGTTTGTTCGTAGTAATTTTTGTTAAAATTGAAACAATTTTGCTCCATACATGAAGATTTGAAGATCACGTATTCTGTGCAGTTCCTATCGGGGATATTAATATTTGAAGGCCATTTCTTCAGAATGTTCATCTACTCAGGGATTGGAGTATTTGTAAATAGTGAAACAACATCATATGAAACGAGAATATCACCAGGTTCAAGTTTGAAATCTTTGAATTTTGCCAAAGAATTTTTCTTTTGAATACAGGACATATTATCTCCTAATAATATTCAAACAGGGGCACTTTGATCTTTTATTTTATCAGTTCACTCTGATAATTGCTATTTGGTTGCCGAAAGGTCCTCAGTAGTTCAGTAGTTTTTTAGTGGATAAGGATGATTATTTCTTATCAATACAGATAGTACAACGCCAAGTCTCATCATTTAATTATTTGCTGCAATAACCTACTCTATTTTTAATGGAGATTTTCAACGGGTCAATGCTGTTTCAAGCTAGTCATGCATACTGAACCGCATCGAATTTTGTAGAGCTGATCACAACCGACTCTAATACTAGCCAGGAGCAATGCTAAAGCCAACATTATATTTTCTAGTACCTTGACATTATATTAGTGGCATCATGACATGTAGGAGGCTGCTGATTGAACGGCATATTTTACTCATTAGGCACAATAAATATTTTTGTGAAATTTAAATTTGTGTAAATTGTATTGTATCAAAAATAAGTGCGTGAATCTACATAGGTAATTGCTTTGTTCCCGTAAGTAGGGTTATATTGAATCATGCAAGAACATTAATTCGTATGTTTCAGACTGAAAGTCAAATTATCAATAAGCTTCGAAGGAAAGAGAAGCATGAAGTAATTTTACTTTCCTAAGGAAGATGAAGAAAATGGCTAAGAGCAATCTATATAACTATCTGCAGTATGCAGTAGTCATAGGGGCAGATCGGGACAAATTGTAACAAGTCTTACAACAACAGTAAAAAATAATTCAGATTCACCGCCTAACTAACACAATGAAAAGATCTTCAAGCGGTTCAGGCGGCCATAGTTTGAAATCCGCTGCACTACATTCAGAGAAAACAGTATTGAAAAAGCAATTCGTGAGTAAATATTTTTTTTTTTTTAGAATTTGTACATCGTAGCGAAGGTTTGATCACAAAAGCATGTCAATATCGCCATAAAATATCGATTTTTTCAATTTAATTGAAAATACCCGCCGAGGAGAATTTTAACACGCTGCTGAGGGATAAATGTAACATGTTACAATTGTCTCACACCATATTATTACTTTTGTACATTAATTTTAACTTAAATTCAAGATTCAACATGCCAAGAAAAAGAGTGAGATCTCGAAAAACTACCCCATCTCTATTTCTCACGCTGTGAGGAATAGATACATTTTTCCCACTTGACCTTCAAATCAAGAGGAGGTCTACAGAAGATTTCGAATAAATACTCATTCTCTTTGTCTATCCTTTGGGACAGGAGAGAAAAGATATTGATCTATATTTCACAGTAAAGATTTGTGGAGAATGTTTATACGTCCTATTACTCATTCTTTAATGAATTCTTCGAACATAGGAATAATACTTAGACAACTACCTCTCTGATGGTTGATATTTCTACGAATATTCCATCATAAGTAATTCGATCATGAATGAAGACAATTCATTATTAACAATATTTCACCATATCATTCTGATCACACATATGTAGTTGCTTAAGAATTATTCAAATTTCTTATCTTAGGACATATTTCTGTATATAATAAAAATAAAGATGATATAGCATTATTTCAGAACAAAATTAGAATGTTGCATTTGAACCAAATAGTTAACATCTTGATTCATTCAGAACGACATAGTGTAATTAAAATTTTGTTTACCTCTTTTTAGATTCTCAGTAAAGCGTTCCTCCGGTCGGAATAGATTTATATTACATTCAACTGAGTACGATAAACAACTCAATCTGAATCAATACAAATATTCAAGCACAACATTCTTTCAAATAATCTAGTTAATGGCAATTAGATTCAGGAAACTCCAGTCTCGCACTGTTGAATTAAATATTCACTTACAAGAATACCCGGAATAGTTGTACATTCCTTGATGCTGGTATACCACATTTATACCTCGAACTTTTCCATTTCAGTAGCAATTTAGTTCATTTCGAATAATCACCCTTTATACATTCAACTCAGTTGCTGAAACGCATATTTGGATTTCTTAATAATTCAGTAGTTATTGACTTTTCCTCATATTGGACTGATAAGTCGAAATTTGGATATAGAATCGCCCCTGGTGTTGGCAGTTCCATGTTGAGAAGAAATCATAAAAAACGTTTTCCTAGCGATATGTTCTTTGCTTCGCGAAGGAAGGGACACGTCGATTGGACATCGCCTTCTACTTGGACAACCAAATAGTACAATTCCATTTGCCTAGGAAGCGTATGACATAATGCTCACGTTTTTCGCCGACATCCTACAGAAGTGGTGTACGATGTAGCACGCCGTAGTGACAAAAATTGAATTCCCTCTTCATTGTACATTTCCCCCGTGATGGCTTTTTGACTGAAGAAGACGAACAGTACATTATATTAATGTCCAGCCACCAATTTCAATTTGGCAGCAAATGGAAGAATACTGGAAAAAGATCTGAGGGGCAGAAGAAAATCAGGCTGGATGGCCAGTCTGCCACTGTTGAATTGAATATTCACTTACAAGAATAACCGAAATAGTTGCACTTCCCTTAATGTTGGTATACCACATTTATGCCTTAAACTTTTTCATTTAGTTCATTCTGAATGCATTCAACTTTTCAACTTCCTTTTTGTATTTATGTATTTGAAATTGATGCGATAAAGTTCGAAATAACAATCAACGATTCAATAAATTTATTCAATAAGCTAAATGTATTTTTATGTCTATGAATTTAATCTTATCTAGTAATAGAACGTGATGAAATATCTCTGGAATATTGATAATGTTTTGCCGAAGAGTACCAGGATATAATTGATAATAAACTGAATCTCATTCAAACGCAATTACTTGTTATATTACGTCTAGCCTGAAGCTCATTCGATGAGATTGCAGATATATGGATCGAAAAAAATTCACGGATTAACACAACGTTCATTATTATAATTTGTGAAGATATGAACTTATCAAGTTATCAGCGTCGCTTGTTTGTAATTCTTGATATATAACACACAAAGAAAACACAGACGCACCAAGTCAAGTCGGAATATATTCCTTAGAAAATGAATTATTAATCAGAGCTTGGAGCGATCTCGGTATACCGATGGTTATTCATTAGTAACAAATTCAGTGTTAAACTTATGAATTTCAAAGGAGTAGGTACTTAGGAATTATTGCACGCGGCAAGCTCTTTGCATGCAAAGCTCACCTTCAGGCTATTCAATTCCTTATAATTATCAATCATTTGGTTTGCGATCATCAATTTATTATTCGAGAGTGAAGTTTCCAGAGTACACCAATCAATTATTATTAATTTTTAACGAACAAGATTAACATACTATCTTCAGCTCAACTCTCGAAAACACGGGTTGAGTAAATTTATATGAATAATTATTGGGGTAATAACGGGAATCTGCATATAGAGTTTGGTTATTCTATGATGTGATCTCATAGACTCCTCGTTTTCTACTTGCCAATTGGAGATTCCATTCTATAACTCTCTCATATACCAACATAGGGTATGATTCAACAACCAACATATTCTCTTCATGTTCCTTTCGCAAAGCTCCATTTTCAAGACGTATTGGAACAAATTTTTCAATTCACTATAGATGAGAAAAATCACCTCATCCACTAAAAATAATATTGAAGTACCTACTGAGGACCTTTCAGCTACCAAGTAGCCATCATCAGAGTAAACTTAATTATTCAGTTTACTCTGATGATGGTTATTATGAATCCCAAAAATTTCTTACTGATTCCAGTTATCAATAACTCGTATTTTTTCGAAGTGATCACATACTTAATGCTGGTGTACGTTAATTTGATTTTTCCACCAGATTTAAAAGGAACGTTGGGTCAACAATCAATACGTTATTCCAAATATACTATTGAAAGTCGTAATATATCAATGACAATGTTGATTGTTTCAATGATGATGTGATCAGAAGCAATGACTATAAATATAAATAGACTCAGATCGGTAATACGTTATTGGAGCAGTGTTTTCGGACGAAATTATGAAGGTAAAGGTAAGAAAAATGTCAGGTGGGAATATTAATACTAGCTGCTTTCAGTTCTACCCAGCTGTGCATTCATACATTCCTCTCTGAATGTGACGGGTTGAGGACTCGCACTTGCATGTAAACAAATAATAGGAACAATCATTAAGTTATTTCAAATATATCATTACAAGTCAAACCCTATCGCTGATTATGGTGATCATTTCAATGGTGCAATGACTATAGATATAAATAGACAGAGATCGGTTAAATACGTTACTGAAACAGTGTTTGCTGCCGACATCGTGAGGGTAATGGCGAGATAAGATTGAGGTGGGATACTGGTTGCCTTCAGTTTCAACCAGATGTGCATTCATACTTTCTTCTATACTTCCCCGTAAACAAATAATGTGTTCATTTTAGTTCATAGTCAATGATGAGAAACATATGATAATGATCTCATGAACCTGAAACTACACTAACTACTATACATTGCTACTAGGATGTCATTAGTAGTTTCTAGAATGTAAGACGTCTTATGAAAATCTTCATAAGCTTGGCAATCTGGCTTCTTGATTATATCGAATATGAGGAACGAGATTATGGGTTTAAAATTTTCAAAAATCTGAAGGACTAGGTCATTTTTTTAGTGACGATTAAGTAGACCAAGACCTTCGCAAATCAAGTATCTGCCTATTTTGGATAAAGCAATACTCTGTAAGGTAGTGTTCAAGTATGACCAAGTCAATCTAGCCTGGTATCCATTTGAATCAACTCAAACATCTTGGGTGTGACATGTACATAACAAGGGTAATTTGGACAAACGAGTTCTGGTCTTCACTCGATCTGTTAGTATTTCACGCCCTATTTTCAATACTTCAAGTCCACCTACCACTGAATAGGAAAAGAGGCAATCTAAGCTTCTAGACTACTAGTGCAACCAACGCATCAAATAGTGGGTACTGATCGATGCCTTTCATGATTTCATGAATCATTCACCATAAATATTATAATTGAACCAGCAGTTTGGAAGGAATAAGTGTCAAAAAATGAAAATTCTTTTTCTTGCTCCAGTAGTATGTACTCATATAGACTCCGATTACTATACCAGATTTGTCGGTTTGAAGAAAGAAATTATTATATCCCTGGTTCATTCATTCATCAGATTGACACCGAGCTCGTCCATGGTCATCACTGTAATCGCTGGTACTTTTATCTACCATTCTGTTTGTTGTTTCTAACCTCATTTTTCCCACATCATCATCGCTTCATTTTGTATTCATTCTATGGGGTCTGAGTTTAAAAATCTGTATCAATACATTTGCTTAAAAGCGTGTTGGTTTGTAGTTTTTTTTTTGCATTGGGTGCTAATGGGCGATTTCGGAAGATTAATCAGAACTTCACATTAATTTCTCCAATATATTCGTAATTTTGATACTGCCAACCGGAAAATCAACAAGAAAGATAGAATATGCACACTACAACAATATGCATTGCTCAAATCCATTAGGAAGTGAGGATCCAAAGTTAGTAAAATTTCTGGAGAAGAAAACCATTTTCAATTTCCTATTACCTCGGATTCCAACAAAAAATCTTTCAAGCAACTAATTCTGAAGCAAGTCAATGTGCAAGATGCATTAGCCAAGATAGTTACATACATTCCATATGAGTTCAAACCATCTCATAAAGAAATATCGACGAGACCAACAACTACTGTTTAAAAGAAGGGTAGTAATGATTTTCACTGTAGATTTTGTACAAAATGCGTTCAAAACATACTATTAGTAAAAGACATTTACTGCATATGTTGTAGTGTTAGTAATGTGTCACGAAAATGAGATAATACTGATTTTCAAACTATTTTTTCTATGTCTAATTCATAATCAGTTTGAACAAGGAAACAAATTCACGGTTTTGCGTATCGAAATTTCCTAGAGACATTTCAACTAATACGAGGCACGGTGAAAAGACCTTGAAAAGTTGAACAAGAAATGATTTATTTGGTAAAGACTTTTTTTTATTTCACAACATAATCTCCTTGTAGCCCGATTCACTTTGTTCACCGTTTTTCAAATTTTTCGATCCCTTTCAAATAACATGATTTTGGCAATCCTTCAAAATAGGCGTTTGTTTCAGCGAAGACCTCATCGTTATAGCCAAACCTCTTTCCGCGGAGCCATTTCTTCAACTTTGGAAATAGATGAAACTCGCAAATGACCAAATCTCGAGATTATGGTGGATGATGAATCAATTTGTAGTGTAATTCATCCAATTTTGCCATTGCGACTGCGGACCTGTGGGCCAGTGCCTTGTCCTGGTGTAAGAGCAATTTTTCTTTGCCGAATGCGGCTGCTCTAACAGCTCTGCATTATATGCACCGATGATCGTTCTGCCCTTTTCAAGGTAATTGATATGAACAATATCGTGTGCATTCCAAAAAACTGTCGACATGACTTTGTTGGTCGATGAACTCACTTTGGCCTTTTCCAACTTTGATTCGAAAGGGCAAGTCCACTGTTTCAACTGTTCTTTGGTATCTGGTATATTGTGATGGATCCAAGTTTCGTCCACGGTTACGGAAAATCGCCAAACACTTCTTTGAAGTTGTCACACGGTCGTGCTTGTTGTCAACATAGAGCAAATTGGGCATTCATCTGGCAGATAGCTTTCTCATATTGAAAAATCTATACAAAATGTTCGGTACCCGTTTGGTTGAGATGCCCATTGCCTCAGCAATCTCGTGAAATAATTCACCAATCGTTCAATATCATACCATGAATTTCATCGACGGCTTCTGGCGTAGTCAATTGGACGACCAGAACGTTCAGCGTCCTTTTTTGTTATACTACCACAATGAATATCAGTAAGACACTTGTGAATCGTTCCAATCTATGATGAAGAGTTCTCATAATGTTCAACAAGCGATGAAGACGCGCAATTCACTTTCATGTTTACAAAAATTTTTCGATGGGTGTCAAAACAAAACTGAAACTGAACTGGCATATCAGTCTGAAAATTTCAATGCGTCCTAGTCAAAGATGGAATATCTCAAATGTTATATGGAATTTTCGATTGTGGTGCCATCTGTTTAATTTTTCGTAGACTGTTCACCTTGCCCTCGTATATCCAAGTTATTGGGATAGTGAGTTGATGCAGATAATCTTGCTATAGTTTAATAGGACGATTTTATTCTCTTTAATTAATACAAAATAATTTAGCACTTAACTTGTTCAAATCTCACAGAGAGAAGTGGAAAGTTAGTACAAGTAAATTATTCAAGTTTCTTCATTTATTAAATCTGACAATTATTTCACTACATATTATTTTACACTACCTCGGAAGTGATGACTACTCAATAGTCATATTATCAAATCCTTATTTGAGATGTCAAAATTGCATTGGGTAAGAAAGATGGACGCTTGTATCTAATTAGCCATATATGTGTGGTCACATCCGTTATTGAGGTTTTCGTGACTTGTTCTTAACTACAAATTATTACATTGTAGCTTTAGGCTGGTTAGTCCTTTCTAGATGTCTGCAGTTTAGTCAAATATGAATCAAAATTAAATATAATCCTTCAGCTCACAATAGTATGGAAACATAATTGTACGCAAAAAATATTGATCATTCCACCAATTTGATAGTTACATCTTTTTGTTGGAACGTGAGAGATATCACACGCTCGAAAAATATTCCTATTAATCTAATGCCTATGATAATCATATACCGACTAACTAATGTATACAGACAGTAAGTCAGAATGGCATTTCATCACGGTTCTAGATTATATTCTCAACGGAAGTGTACTAATTTGTTTCTTGTAAGTGAAGTACCTACCTAATGAAGAATATTGTCGTGGGTACCTATGAGATCTCTATCACAATTACGTAATAATGTAACGTATCTAACTGGGCTTGGAGTGGGATATATCTTACTCGAATTCCAAACAATGATTTGGACAGAAAATTGCAAATTGTGATTTAATAATATTTGAATATATTGATATGGGCATATCGTAGTAAATCATATTGAGCACTCTGCTCATTATTTTCATCTTTACTTACGTATAGGTCTCCCGACCATCATCAGAAGACGTATCAATGTCTAAAACTGAATTTTTTTGAAACTAATAGTATCAAAGCGTCCTTATCGCAGTAATTTCAAATAAGAATGCTCACGTTGCCATAACGAACAGAAACATCGAAATTGTAACAAATTAATGTTATAAGTATATCGATGCTAGAAAGATAAATAGTCATATGCGACAATTTAATAACTTTACAGTAGAAGGACTTAAGTTTTCAAAAAGGGTACAAAAATCATAACGTTTTTTACAATTGTATATTTAAATAAAACGAAAACGTTTCAAAAGTTTTGATTTTGTTTTATATTGCCATTTTAAATTTTCTCTGTAACAATGGTGAATAATGAAAATAATGTCGCTCAAGCTATTTGCTCCCAAAACAATTTACCTACAGGTAAAAGGGCTCAATAATAATAATAATAATTCTGGTCCTGAACATATACAGATAAGGCTGAGATAACTTTTGATAGAAAAATATTAATCAGGCAAAAGAGGCTATTTCGAAATAATTGAAAAAAAACCTTGAGCTGAATAGTTTTATGAACCAATAGGATTGACTATTTTATGCAGAAAAAAATTGTAATTCCTCTTGGATCACCCATTTGATCGTCGAAAATTCAAAACTTTGGAAAGGATTATGGAGATTAAGAACTAGTTTTTTCTCTCTTTCTTTTGTACTGGTTTCATCCATAAGATAGCTGATGAAAATACTATTCTTTGTATTTCAATAGATGAGATAAAATGAAATTGAAGTGAGTACTTACTTAAGATTATAAACAAAACATATTTTTTAATTTTTCTTCGGCACAAAAGGAAAATACAAAAATGTTCAAAAAACGACAAATGAAAACAAAGACTCGAAAAGGAGCACCAACTTAGTTTTAATAAAATATAAATGTTCACTTGCATTCCGGCAAAAATTGCGATTTAATGATTGAAATTTCCAATATCTGATTCTGGCAGTATTAGAAGTAGTAATATTAATAAAATCATGATGAAATAGTTCTGGAATGACCTTATCCTTTTACTATACCCTCGAGAAACAAGATATACAGAATTACCGTTACTTTAGTTTAATTTTGCCAGGCAAAACAGAATAAGTGCAAATTTACTGTATATTTCTGCGAGGTAAAATAGCTTAAATAGTCAAATGATGCAAAATTGGCTTCGGGTAAAATAGGCTTACCTTCCGATTTGTAAAAAAGGAGGAAAAGCAGAAAGGCACAACAGATCATTATTATTTCCTCTAAACAGTCTAAGCTGCAATATTTTTGTAGTATCTAAAAACTGGTCGGTTAGGACAAAAATAAGCCACAAAAGCTATGATACAGACCTGAGAATCGGCTTATCCGATGTAGAAAAAAATCTTGCCCAGTGACATTAAAAAAGTAATTTGACCAAATTGTCGCTTTTACTTTCCAAGCATCGATATGAATGTATATCAAGAATGCACTGCATAGCTATCTGCTTATAATATTCGAAGACACCTCAAGCAATATTTGAGTAAGACTCACTCAAACATCAAAATATATCGAATCCCTTTTACCACTTTAGGGATTGAATACGACAAATTTATATATAAATTCTCGGGAAATAGGTTACAATAACACTTATGCTTCATATTTTTCTTCTTGTATTTTTTTTACCTTTACGTACGTTTCGATTTGATTACTTAAAAGTAATCTTTTAAGTAGTCAAGTTTTAGACATAATAAGTCTTCTGATGATGGTCGTGAGACCGAAACGTACGTGAAGACAAGAAAACTATAAAGCATAAGTGTTATTCTGACCTATCCCCCGAGAATTTATATATAATTCATACCTGGGTCAAGAATCTTTAATACGAAAAAATGTATATTAACAACGATGTCGTTTACAAAACGTAACTGCAGTTGAACCATCCTTATCAAACTAACTATTTAGAATGTGATTTTTATTTAGTTTTATCAATTGGTTTTCACTTGAACATTTCAAATTATTCAAACTTAAATAAAATATCTATCAAAAGTTACATTTAATAGTCATTTAATATCAGTTTAGAGCGTAAGGCCCAATTCTTCTCAATTTTTCCAAATTATACGTATACGTACGTCATTATTTTGTTTATATGAGCTGTTATGTAGCAATTATTAAAACCCAACTGAAATTGAATAGTCTGGTTATATTCAGGTCCGAAGCACTCATATTTTATTATTAATTCATGCACCTTCTATCCTTTAAATTTAATACCCTAATTCCTTAAGAAGTCACACATGACGTATTACCGCATTAATTAAATTTGGATTCATCGTGTACGTGAATATTTTGTAAATCTTTTCAAACATCTTAATTCTGTATGTAAATTTCCTAGGAGGTAAAAGACAGATAACCTATAACTTATACTAAATATGACATAATGCCACGTAGTTTTCGGTTCTGAATGGTATAATTGCTTTCGGGATTATATTTTAATAGGCTTACTAACTTAACTCCAACATTCAAATTTATGTGAATTTCATTCAAGTATTTTATTTATACCTTCTTCTCTCTAGATCCTTGCGTATATTATGAATTCTACAAACATCTATGAACATTCTGCTATAATACAAAAGAGAATAAATAAGACGGCTCTTTCGAATATACTTACAGCATTAATGTAGAGTTATCGAAAGTAGCACTAATAACACTGTAAACAGAGTCAATCCTGCTACAACAACTTTTGGCACCAGAACCAGAAGACAACTTAACTTCTCAATGTTAAAAATAGAGAGTGTCTGCGATTTTTCAATCAACCCTCTTAAACTGAATTGGTTCAATCCTAATAAGAATAACGTATTGAATTCACCTTGATGCTTGAATGGACAACATTAAATAGTTTTTCTTTCATCTGGGGTCTTACTGTATCTATCCTGAATTCAGGTTGATATGACGACATCCTGCGGTATAAGAAATTTGCTTCATAATGAATAGAGCAAATAAATGAGAACATCAGAATTCTATATTCTGCTCTGTCAATATATATTTCATGTACCAACTACGTCATACATTAGAGAACATTAAAAGCTTCTATATACAGGATGTCCCAGGCTTTAGTAGCAAAACTTCACCAGTCGATAAAAAATTTGATTTTGAGAAAAAAAGATCCTTTTAACGTATATGCACAGACGCTTAGTTTTTGAGATATATAGTTGAAATTGAAAAAAAAATTTCGTTTTTTGCAAATATCTTCGGAACCGCTTACCGTACAGAGGACAGCTCTTGCGAGCATTCTCTACTCATAGTAAGCTATGTTCTGAGCGATGAAAAAAATTTTTTTTAGTCATGATTGGTGAAGATTTTGAAGGGGTAGTGGATGTTTTTCTCCCCAAATTCTACGCCACTGGAAAACATACCGTTTTCAGACACCATTTAAACCGCCAATGCTTTTTACACAAAAAAGATACTGTAGGTCATAAGCTCAAAAGTTGACCGTTTTCGAGAAAAATCAACTTTTATGTTGAACAACATGGTCAATTCTTACTAATTAAACAAAATTTATTCAATCGTTAGAACAAGTAACAAAACCAAAAATTTTACCACGTTTTTCTTCGAAAACGGTCAACTTCAGAGCTTATAACCAACAGTACCTTTTTTGTGTAGAAAACATTGGCGGTTCAAATGGTTGTCTCAAAGCTGTATTTTTCCCAGTGGCCTAGAAGTTGGAGAGGATAACACCCACTACCCCTTCAAAATCTTCACCAAATATTACTAAAAAAGAAAATTTTATCACACAGAACATAGCTTGCTATGTGTAGAAAATGTTCGCAGAAGATGTTTTCTGTACGATAAACATTCCGGGGATATTTGCAAAAAACTAAATTTTTTTTTCAATTTCAACACCCTCCTGTATCTCAAAAACTGAAAGTCTGTGCATATATGTTAATAGGAACTTTTTTTCTAAAAATTAAATTTTCTATCGAATGTTGAAGTTCTGCTGCTAAAACCTGGGACACCCTGTATAAGAATATTGAAATGAGTTTCATTATAAGTGGAATAAAATACATAATATAGATAGATCAACCTAGAGCCTCTCGAGGTTGGGTTTATGGTTCAGTCAAAAGTGTGAAAAAGTAGGGGTCGTTACTAAAATTTTATTGACCGCCCGAAAATGCAAAAATTTTTTTGTGTCGTATTTAGGATGGCGTACACATCGTTAATCAGAAAAAAAGGAGGCTCGTGATTATAACTATTAATAAACAATGAAAAATCATTTTCACTTAACAAATGGAAAGTCTTTTGTAACAAATGGGTCTCGGTACACATGCCATAAATGGACTCAATTGTGAAAATGCTTAAGCTGAAAATCAATAAGTTGTTTGTGTCGCCAAGACAATGATGTCACAGCTCACCAAGAAATGGGGGTATTTCAAACTCGGCACATGTCTCAGGTATACGAAATAAGAATAGTCAAGCTCGGCACAGAGATTAAAAGATTCACTTTTAAAATGTTTAAGCTCGGCACATGAATAATAATGCCTTCCTCTGCTTGCAAGAAATGGACTGATGTAACAGTAAAACAAAATTTATTAATTTAAAATATACATATTACATATAGGTACATATAGGAAGAACGTATTCAAATTATATTTACACTGTACTATTTTAATCAATTTAAAATATACATAATACATATAGGTACATAGGAAGAACATATTCAAAATTATATTCACAATGTACTGTTTTAATTGATTGCATGATAATGCGATATTATTTTAACATATTGCAGTTTGGACAACTTACTATTTTTATGTTCTATAATTTTAGAATTAACAAAGTTATGACGTTGCTTAGTGGCTATATTTCTAAATTTATGAATTTCGTTGTCAAAATCTGCTACTATTTCTTCTGGTACAAATTTGTAACATTTGTGTGAAATATTTTGTGCAGTAGGAAAATGTACCGTCCACATAAATAATTTTTGATTCACATAAAAACTTAATTATTAATTTTACAGCTAAATATCACTAAATTTTCGGATAAATCATTAACAAACAGTTAGGAAGTCTTCAATTCTGTTGGTTTCTGGTTGAAGTTCATTCAAAGCTTCCTGAACCTCCGATAATGGTTTTGGCAAAGGTGGCAACAATTTCCGACGTGCAGCAAATTGTTTAAAGACACATCATTTTTAGCTAGCTTCATTCTAATTATTTCGGAAGGTTTTTCTGTTATATCACTTTCGGCTTTCCTCTTCAAACAATGAATTAAAACATGTCTTTGCAACACATTTGTTAGTTAGTTCTGGTTCATGATTTTGATTTACACTCAGGTTTGTTATAACTCGACTTTTTGTCTCACCTAAAGTATGAAAATTTGCTTTACATTTATCTTTGATGCACCTCCACTTAGTTTCACCGGAAGCTAATTTTCTGTTGTGTTCTTCAAACTTTTAGTTCTCGTGAACTAAAAGAAGTTTTCCTCCTTGACTGAAAATTTTACTATGATTTATTTTCGCCATTTTTACACTTTTTCACAATTATGAGTATATAGACCATCAACTTTACACTAGAAATCACTATGTACTTATGAAAACTCATATACCTACAAAACAAAATATAGTTAGTTAGGTACCTGTTACAGGGGTTAGGTACCTGGAACAATTCTATGCCAACTTTGTAGTTGTGAAAAAAATAATTTAAAATGCATTAGGATTGAAAGAATAGGATTTGCCAGAGAAATGATATGAAGCATAAGTACTAAATATTGCAAAAGACAACAACTCTGTTAGTAGAAATGATCATAGATTGAATTGGAAATATATAAAACAGTCGGTGAACACCACTGAGGTACGTGAATTACATTAAAGAATAACTTGTTATATTCAGATGAGAACCACCTGACCGAAGCGAAGAACATTATTATTGAAGCATTGTTCCTTCATCGCATATTTTACACCACAACTATTGTTTCACATGACTCTGTTCCACACTAACATTCACAACCTCGTAAAAGTCTTATTACTCATAAGCAGTAAAATAGTATAATCACTTAATGGATCAAAATAGCAACCTGCAGTAAAAATCAACTACTTAACTCTCCATTCCGTTAAAAAGTGATCCGAAGGTAGTTTGGCACAGCACGAATTTAATCTAGTTTGATACGGCCATAAAAATTACTTATCGCTACAGAGGAAACAAAATGCCGTAACAGCGTTGCTAACTACATTGAACGAGGTTTATTTTAATTTTGTATTCTGTATAACAGACCATTGTTCCGGCTTATTAAAATTTTTGCATGTCTGAAAACAAACCCATACGATGGCAATATTCACGCTACAAAATTCCGTTTAATAACGGGTATTTTAAATTTCTAACGCCTTTGCGCTTGTTGAATCTATATTAAAACTTAACAATGGCTTACGTATACCGTCCACGAGCAATTAATGAACTTGAGATGCTGCACTGTCATTTCGCTCCTCTTGAAATTTTATGGGAAGTTTTGCATCAGATAAGGGACATTATTCGCAATATTCGGAATTAATGAGTTGTCTCAGGTTAACGGAGATGTAAGTCTCCCAAAACCCATTGTTAAGAGGCTTAGTTCGGCATTGGACATTGTTGAACCGAACTTCTCATTATGAAATCTATAATGGGCAGTGAAACATGTATTATACAGTTTCGGATGAAGTATGGAAATAATTAATATTAATTTATTTTTTATTTCACAACGTAATATGTACAAAAGTTTCTTCGGAAAGAAGAAGAGTAGCGATATCAAAGCATATACAGGATTTCCCAAAATTGCTGGGAAATAAAACTCCACTTATTGTAGAAGTCATATTAAGTCGAATGAACCCAATTTGTATGGTAACAAAATGTACCGTGTGTCCGTGAGGAAAGTTCAAAGTTCACTTGAAAAATTACATTTCGTACGCTATTCACAAATGCGTGAAAAAAACTATTAGTTCAGTCAAATTAGAGAAAAAATCACTTGATTTCACAAATGATGGAAATAGCAGCCAAACCTATTTCGTTTGTTCGGGGGGTATGTAGAAACATTCTCGCACAATATGCCCCTTTTGCCATAAATGCGATTGTTTAAATTTTTGGCCGATTTTCGCTGTTTTCGAAGTGTAGTTTGGATAGTTTACGTCTGAGATGAGAATGACCTTCGTAAAAGTTGTTGGTAATTTTATGAGCTACAAAACCGTGCCAAGAAAAGATTTTGAGCCATCAACAATTTTTCGCTTTTGATGGAAAATTGTAAGCAAAAATGTAAACAAAATCTTAGAAGTTCAGATATCTTGCGAAATATGGAGTTAGCGAAAAATTATTAACGACCAAAAATTTTCAACCAATTTTTTTCTATATATTGGCATTATTTAATATCTGGAATCCTTAGATTCTGTTTACAATTTTCCATCAATAGCGGAAAATTATTAATGGCTCAAAATTTGTTCTTGGCATGGGTTTTTAGCTCATAAAATTACTAACAAGTTTAACATAGGTCATTTTCATCTCAGACGTAAACTAAACAAATTGCACTCCAAAAACAGCGAAAATTGGCCAAAAAAACAATTGCATTTCTGGCAAACAGCTCTACAACAAAAAGTATTGTGCAAAACTGTTCCTACATGCCACCCGACCAAATGAAATAGGTTTGGCTGCTATCTCCAACATTTCTGTCATCAATGTCTAATTTGACTGAACTATAGATGAAATTGTGCAAACGTGCATTGTAGAAAGTTACCCTACTTTCAGTAACCAAAGAAATTCAAAGGAAATTGTAGAAGGGTAAAACCACCCTCGCCCCTCTGATGTTCTTTTTATAATTTTATTTGGGGTGATGATATGTTTCTAAGATTCCTTCAACAGGAAGGCTTACTTATTATCTTAATTTTTTATCTCCTGTAAAAATTCCATATTTCGCACAGCTTAGAACGAAAAAATAGTTTCTCAAACACTGATAACTGATATTCTTAGAACAAGTTCAATAAAATTGTAGTACAAAATTTAGTGAACACAGAGACAAATATTTTATAACGGATATTCTATGTGACCTCCATTTTCAATAATACAAAGATCAATTCGACAAAAAAAATTGGAATGCACCCTCCTTGGCACAACGTCGTTTTCACGTATTGCGTTTACAGCATTTTGAATTCTGTTCCACAGTTTTTCGGAATCATCAATTTGAACCTTGTATACTTGTGTTTTCAACGCTCCCTAGATGAAGAAGTCGCAAGGATTCAAGTCTGGAGACCGCAAAGGTCACTCAATGAATAGGTGCTTCTTGTCCCCTAGCAATCTATCTACCAGCAAATGGTTCATCAAGATATTCTCTTATGGCACGTTCTAAATGAGGTGGTGCACCGTCGTGCATGAAGAACTTGTTTCGACGCAAATTAAGGGGCAAGTCTTCTAATAATTGTGGCAAATTTTCTTGAAGGAAACTAAGGTAACTAGCTTGGATAGTAGACTTCGGCGGATAGCTAATCTTCGCTTCCAGATGGATTCCGCGTCACAATAGCTCGACTTGATGCCGACGTTTCGGCAACCATTACAGGGCAGGCTTGAGACTTGAATTGAAACTGGTTCTACTGGTTTCTGTAGCCGTATTTATTGTAGGAAAAATCTTTCACGCTACACAGTTCACTGCCTTTATTTCGATGGTTAACTCCGTTCTGGCACATGATCCTGCCGTTGTGTGACCATGTGCGAAGTGGAATTTTCGAGAATGGGTTTACAAATGTTGGGAAGGTAATATCCTGAGTCACGGTTCAGATTATTCGGATGTTTTAGGATTTTTATAGCTTCAAGGATTTTTCGCTGACAGAAGTTTGGGGCTCGGGCTGGGATTTTAGTATTTCCAAAAAGGAACACAAGTTTGACACTAATTATCGAATCCTTTTTGAAGATACTGAAATCCTAGCTCGAGCCCCGAACTTCTATCAGCGAACAATCCTTGAAGCTATAGAGAAATCCAAAAGCATCCGAATAAGCTGAACCGTGACTCAGGATTTACCTTCCCAACATTTGGAAACTCATCCTCGAAAATTCCACTTCGCACGTGGTCACACAACGGCAGGGTTAGGTGCCGGAACGGAGTAAACCACCGGAATAAAGGCAGTGAACTATGTAGCATGAAGGATTTTTCCCACAATAAATACGGCTACAGAAATCAGTGGAACCAGTTCCAGTTAAAGCCTCAAGCCTGCCCTGAAGATGCCACCTGTAATGGTTGGCGAAACGTCGGCATCAAGTCAAGTTTTTGTGACGCGGAATCCATCCGGAAGCCGAAATTTTTTAAGGTAACCAGCTTCATACAGACGATCAGGCAATCGGAACGTTTCAACCATAAAAATGCCAATAGTTCTACTTTTGATGGCATGTGGATTTTCACCTGCATCAATATGCTCAATAAAAAATTTAAAGCTTAGTGGGGAACTTTATCTGAAATGTGTAAGCTCGGAATAAAAAAATTGTATTTAATGATAGTAGAAATAATGAAGATTCACCACCCAAAGGTGACAAAACAAGTGAATTTAATAATTATTATGTCAATTTAGGCAAAAATTTTGCAAGCAAAATAATTCAACCAATCAAATAACCATAAATCAAAAATGATTCCCAATTTTTCTTAGAGCAACGAACGAATTTGAAATGAAAAAAATCATCAAATTGAAGCGGGAACACTCAAAAAATTAACATTTATCATAAATAAAATAATTGATACAGGTGTATGTTCTACCGCACGCAAATTAGTTGTGATCAAGCCTCTGTATAGAAATGGACCACGAGCAGAAATTTCCATCTACAGACCAATCTCATTGATTACTAATTTTGCAAAGTATTCGAAAAATTAATTAAAGTAAGACTTTCTAATTTCATAAAAAAGTTTATTATTATTTCGGATAGATAGTTTGGGTTTCAAACGACTGAATCGATGCAATTGCCTAACTGTGGTCCATAATTTATGAATCTTTATATAATGGAAAAAGCTCACTTTACTTGCTAAAGCGTTCGACATAGTAAGCCACAGTCAACTAATCTCTTCATTAGAAGATGAAAGATTTAGAAGAGTAACATATAAGACTAATAAGCAGTTACTTAAACAATCAAACACAGCAAGTGAAAATGAATGACTCTTTAAGTTACAGCAAAATTGTTAAATTTGGGATTCCACAAAGAACAATTCTAGGACAGTTATTTACTATATATAAACAGTTTACTCACTATTCAAACTTCAGGCTCAATAATCAACTTTGCAGGCAATACTGCGATATTTTATGAAGAGAAAACTAGATCTGGGAGACATAGTTGAAATGGATCTAAAACTTATAAAAAATTGGTTCGATCACAAATTGCTGACTGTAAATTATAATAAAATAGAATATTTACCTTTCCGTTGTTATCTTAATAATTTGCCACCTTAACTCATTGAAAATTCAAACGAACGCAGTTGAAATATTTGAGCCACAGAGTATTAATTATTTAAGCTTTACCATAGATAGCCATTTAAGATGGGGAACATATTGACTTGGTTGTGTGTAAATTGAGAGGAACCCTGCATAAATTTAGACATTTCGAAAATTTTCTAAATTTTCGCAGCATTAAAATATTATGTTGTTCCCTTGTAGAATCCCAGTTGGCATACGGGATTATAGGCTGGGGATATTCTAATAGTTTGTCAATTGAAAAAATTAGAGGTGTTAGAAAATTATATTTTAGAAAACCATGGAACTATTTAAACTTGCAAAAGTACTGGATATTCGTCAACTATATGCATACACTATCGCTATTATGCAACATTCTTATTGTAGAGCCACGGATTTTGCGCATCAGTATGGTACAAGGAAAGGGGATATGAAAACTGTAAGTCAAAGAAGTCATGTGTCCTAGAATTGTTAATGTCATATCATATATTTGAAATTAAACGCACACAATTTATTCTAAGTTCAAATAGAGATTTATTTCATGAAATAAGTGAACATAAAATATCTAGGATCTTCCTAAAACAATTGTACTATTGAACTACAGGTATTGTCACTTTATTTCTCGCAGACAAGTATAATAGGATACTTTTTTTAAGTAATCGTAGCTTATTGGTACACATTACATACTGCATATTGTATTTCATTTTAGTTCTTTTTTGATAACGAATAGACTATATTATTAATATCATATTATTCCACATCCTTATCTCATCAGAACAGTTTTTGTAAATACTAGTAAAACTACTGTATTTTTACATTGAAAATCACAAGAGTTCAATTTTCCATTTTTCATTTCTCAAAGGAGCATTTTGGTCAGGTATTCCTTTCTCGAAACTTGACGATGTTGGATAATATAGATGAAATATAGGATAGTACATAATTATTGGTTTTCAACTGCTCTGATATGAATACAAAATATCACTCACTTGAAGTAGGAAACTATTCTCAACCTTTTTTATGATATACTATTGGATAACATTCCGTGAACCACAACAATGTGATTATCGGATTAGAGTAAATTGTGGTTCACCGCAGAATTATTCATTGATGTCGGTTTTAGTTTATAGTATAAACTGTTACGGAATAACCAATAAATAAATAAATGAGTGGAAGTTGCGTGTTTAGTAAACAGCACGAATGAAAATACAAAAAGGAAATCGTTTTACGGCCTTAGGGAATTATTCACGTAATTCGGAATCAATTTCAATGATATTGTTATTACCACCCGTACACGCAACTTTATAACACGCAATAAAAATATATGTGCACGTGACTCAATAATATTATATTACATCCTTTTTCATTTTAATTATGTCTCCGCTTCGCTTAAACGCGTATCTCGACATGGGTGTAGCTCTGAGAAGATCCGAGATCAGATGGATGATTAAAACAAAATTCCAGCCTACTTCGATATTTAGCAGTATCTCATTTTTTATCACTCACCACGAACCTCATATACAAATCAACAAAGCCTAGGAATAATCTGTGAATTATGTTGAGTAACAAAGTCATCTGTTCTTGAGCTTTTTTCATATTTATTCCATGGCAAGACTCCCATAACATGGTTCATTCGTTTGGAAGTAATTTCGATAACAATAATTTTCATCGTCACTCTAACACCTAACTTGATCTTAAAAGTGGAAATATCCCACAAAAAGGACCAAAACTGTGATGTTCGAGAGCTTTCTTCAGAGTAATAACAATTATAGTGATATTCCATGTGAAATATTCCCAATTGCTATTCAGAGAAAAGCCAACGTAATAAGGTATCTTGAACAGTAAGCTTCCGAGGATAGCTAATCTGGAAAAATCTTGGCTTCCAGATGGATTCCGCGTAACAATAGCACGACTTGATGCGTTGCAAATATGGTCGAGAAAATCTTGTCCCCTTCCTCAATGATTTAAATTCATCAGATACCTATATCTTTTTCACCATGGGAGTTGACGCGAAAGTTTCACTCCCGTTCCTAGATGTATCAGATGGTCGACAGACTGACGGTACTTTAGGACATTCTTCGTATCGAAAACACACTCACATTGATAAATATCTCATTGGCCTTTCGCACCACCACCCTGCCCAGAAGTAATCTGTCATCAACTCTTCGATCCACAGAGCTGTCAACTTATCCCAACCCCCAATCCTTAAAATCAGAATTAAAACATCTTTCCTCTGTCTTATTATAGAATAATTTCTCCCATTATGAGATTCAAAAAGCCATAAAGAAATACACTTCGCCTAAAATTTCAAATCAACCTGAGCCACAAGCCCCCGCCTGCTTTATCCACGGCCTACCTTCCATATATTGAACATATTACAAACCGGATTCCCAAAATCTTTAAAAAACATAATATTTCTACTCGGTTTTCCACACTTCCAAGACTATCTCAGTTTTACAAACCTATCGAAGATACCCTTCCTCCTCTTCACTCAGAAGGTGTTTATAGCATTCCCTCTTCTTGCGATGAAGTCTACATTGGTGAAACAGGTCGGAAATTAGCTATTCGTGTGAAAGAACAAGAGCGCTGTACAAGGCTTCGTGACACCCGTAGATCTGCACTTGCGGAATTCAAGTTTGACACTAATCATCAAAAATCCCTTTCGAAAATATCAAAATCTTAGCCCGAGCCTCAAACTTCTATAAGCGAAAAATCCTAGAAGCTTCAGAAATCCTAAAACATCAAAATAATCTGAACCGTGACTCAGGATATAAGCTTCCCAACCTTTGGAAATCCATCCTCGAAAATTCCACTTGGCACATGATCATACAACGGCAGGGTCAGGTACCAGAATGGAGTGAAGGCAGTGAACTGTTAGGCGTGAAGGATTTTATCCTACAATAAATACGGTTACAGAATCTAGTAAAATTTGTTACAGTTCAATCCTCAAGCCTGCCCTGAAGATGCTACTTGTAATGGTTGACGAAACGTCGGCATCAACTTGTGCTACTGTGACGCGAAGTCCATCCGGAGACCAAGATTTTCCAACGCAATAAGGCTTGAGAAAACTCTAATAGTTTATTGTCGACCAAAATATCAGATACTTATTCTAATTTTATAATACCTATTCACAAATATCACGGAATGAAAAATCAGATTAAAGTAAATGTTCAAACTGATGTGAGTTATTTTCGGTACAAAAGTTAAACCTCTGCATAACACTCTGAATTGCATTATAAATATTAAGATTTGGAAGGGAATTTAGACAGTCTATAGGATTTTGTTTATGTCGAACTGGTTTTCTTGTATAATCTGACTCCAATAATGCATTGATCCCGGAGAGAAAATCCATTTGTTTTGAGTCTGATTTGTGGTGACCATCTCACCGGTCTGTGACTCCCCATTTATTTCCAAAATTGGTATGCAATGGTCCTAATATCATGTGATAATACACCATTTTGTTGAAAGGACTGATTTCTTGCCTCAATTGAGGGTAAAATGGTCATAAGTTCCTCACTGAATCAAGATTTTCCTCAATATGTGTTGTATGTAAAAACACGATTGCTACGTAGAACACACCAAACACTGAAGCCAAACTATCCCTACGATCTCAAATCGTCGCGATGGTTAGTAATATCAGATCAATAACAGTCGTGTACCAATAATAGTGCTCATTGTCTGTTGAAAATGCCTGCTCTGCCAATCTAGGCTTCATTTGTATAACCTATTTGGATTCGGTATTAACAAACGCAAATTAGATCAAAATTTTGTATGCCACCATATTTTACTGAGACAACTGTCTCAAGAATGTGAAAGTTGTTTTTTCTCAACTTGTGCAAAGAAACAATATATTGTTATGGATCTAAAAACCGAACAATTGAAATCTTGTTCTTGATTGGAAAACAAAAACGATATGAAATTTATATGTTTTCGCCCTGGAATTTGTCTCAAATAAAGAGATCGAGAATATGTTATCTATTTTTTGTATCTCTTACAGTTACCGAGTTACCCAATATCAAACATCGAAATTAACCAACTCTGTACACGTGACTATAACATGTGAAGAAATTGAGGAATTCATACTATTATACTCTTCGCGACAAAGTCTGAGGAGTATATTGCAGCTATTCCTAAAATCGTGGAAAAAGTCCTAGAGCAAAAATTCCTTAACTATAGTATTATTCACTGAATTTTAACCAGCTTTGAAAAAATCTTCTGTCTATCTGTCTCTCTGGATGAGAGTCACGAAAAGCATGTCTACACGATAGCTCCTAAACAAATTCATTCATTCATATTAAAATGTTGATGAAAAATTGATTGCTGTTCGGTAACGATTCCTATTATTCTTCAGGAGGATCGTGTAATAAACATACCCTTTTCTGAAGGGTTGAGAATTGAAGCAAATCTCAACTCCCAAAGTGTAAATTGAATCGATTCAAAACTTCTATAGTGAATGTAAGTTAATTAACTGCTTTACTCAAATTTCAACAAAATCATTCAACAACAACTACAACAAAAACAATTATTGAAGTCAAATTCACACAGCTTATGAACAACGGCGTTGGTCTTGGGGCTATGATACCGGGTTCTCACTCAGTGGACTCGGGTTCGATTCCCAGAAACGGACAATTTATTTTGTACATTTTCTTGCAAACATTATTATTTGAATAATATTTAATTGAGCAAATTAATGGAAAAATTATTCCATTTCATTATCTTCATTCAATTGTATCTTAATGAATATGAGACAATTATTCAGAAATCTGTAACGCAATCAAAAGATTTGTTAAGAGTAACTTTGCCACGCATACTCATCCATTCCCCAAGCGACAACGCATGCCTAGATTTTGTTGATGGGTGTATGAGTTCACTTGAATTAATGTGAATTACTATGATGATAATAGATTATTGTAATTTTCCTTCATGTCAATGCAATTAAACTTTTCTTCGTGAAGCTCAAATGGTTTCATTTATTCTAATATTAACATATATATTGCATAATGTAATTATGAGGATATCAAAAATTACGTATTCTAATGTGTTGAATATTGATGAATATACTGTTAGGAGAAAATTACTAATCGGTCGAAGAATTCCAATGGGAATGGGGCCGATTTTAAATTAAAATTTGATCCTCTTGGCATGCCTATTAATCACTTAAAAATTAATCAACACTCCATACGGCTAGAGTAATTCGATAAGATTAGCATTTTATACCTGTAGAGGAATGCACCTGTATGCTGTTTTCGTTCTCGTAGCGCGTAAATAATAAAACGATTGTTTGGGGTTTAAATAATTTATGTTCGCAGTTTGTTATCGTCCAATTAGTTTTTCAGATTCATCACTGAAAACTGCTTTTCGATTAATTTCTTTATTAAGTGATGATGATATTCTTAACCATTGAACTGTTATTACCAAGGAAAATACGTTCATCAATTTGTAATTGAGAGTATTTTTTCCTTTAACTTTCCCATTTTTTCTATTCAATTAAGCTTAACATTGAATTAATTTTAGTGAATCATTTCATGTCTGAAACCATTTGATTGCATTAAATATTAGTTTCTCTGATCATTATTATATCACCATGAAATTATCAAAAGGTAACCTCTTCTTACAGTTTTATCAGAGAACGTCTTGAAGTATTGAACTCGAGGTGAAGTATAAATAGGTAAATTATTAATGAGAGAAATAATGCTTACCTCTCTAATATAAAAAGATTTTGAGGACAATTCTATAGCTACATCCGAATTAACAACAAGTTTGAAAAAGCAAACTTTCACTAAACGAATATGGCTTTTGAGTAAGAGCGAGCACAGCGAACTAGTAACTTAAAAGTTATATGAGCTAAGTAAAACTCCTTTTTTTGTTAGTAATTATAAGCAAATAATCATAGATATAACATCATTACAAAGAAAGAAATTCAAAAAATTTCATAACATGTACCTGGACACAGCTTTGTTCATTTACATAACAACATTTCGGCTGCCGGATGGATTCCGCGTCAAAATAGCTCGACTTGATGCCAATGCTTTGCCAACCAATACAGGTGGCAAAAAGTCGTCATCAAGTCGAGCGATTGTGACGCGGAATTCATCCGGAAGCCAAGATTTTTCAAGATTAGCTATCCGCGGAAGTCTACTATTCGAAACACATAACAACAGTTAACAAGTTTTATTTTTTATAGTCGAATTGAATTTAAGTGCATATTGATGAGAAAAATGAGTACTGCTACTAAAAACAATGTGGAAAATTATTCTGAAGATATTTTAGATACCGTTCAAGAAGCGCCTTAGAGCTTACTTCGTTTAAAATTTTAGGAAACATACGAGTAGGTATATGAAATATTTTGTAAAACACAAAACTCTACTGTAAAACACAAACAAACACACATAGATTCCCAGAACTCATAAACGCCCCATACACCATACCACTTATCTTGATACAAGTTGTATAATGTATGGCCGGTTTTTGAGCAGACAAACATACAGACCTATATTTATTTCTTGTTGGCGATATTATACAAATATGGCATTTTTTATTGACACTTCTCCCAATTATTAGTTAAATTTTCCAAGGTAAACACTAATGATTATATAGTGTGGAAACGAGTTGATTTAATGATTTATGATGATTTATTGTGATTCAAGAGGGCTCATGTAGATTTATAAAGATATATGTTCGCTTGTGTGGATTTAGAGGAATATATTGTTGATACATCAGGATTTAAAGAATGTGTAAGGATTTATTTGCCAAAAAGGATTCATCGTGTGCAAAATTTTGGGCAGTTATTTACCCCTCGATTCATCCGGAAACTAAGATAATTCAATTAGCAACATGATTATGAGGATTTACCTTACATTCAAAAGAAATTTGATTTATTTTATACTATGCAATACTTGATATGCTGATATGATGATCATTTAAAACGAAACTACAAACATTTCTATGATTGTACTTTCAGAATTGCACAAGTAAGATGGATTAGTCATTTCAATAATTGAGATTACAGCCTCATCATAATTCGAGCCACTTTTCGGTATAGCTTTTGTATTATATGAAATGGTGTTCTAGCATCAACTAGTCTAGCATTGCCATAATAACCGTAACATAATAAATATAATTTTCTACAGGTCAATGTGAAGTAAGGAGTGAATAAAGATCAAGATAAGTGAAACTATTATGAATATTTAAATGATAATATTTCACGCATAAGCAGCATATAAACCTGTAGTCAACAGCTAATTTCAATTTGTATTTCGGTTAATTATCTCATAAATGGGAAAGTGCCTATCTTAGGATTCATAAAACCCATTCGTTATGCGGCGCAATAACATTATGTAGAGGCTTGAAATGAAAAAGTCGCCCCCCGGGGTTAACTCTAAGGTTATAGTCTAATTTATAGTGGTTTATCAGACTTCCTTCTACTACCTGTAGATTAACTCAACGCACTTCGCATCCCAAAACTCGACTTGTTCTAAATTAAATATGCCAACGATATAATTTATTAATAGAAGTGGTTCCACAATGAATTTGTAAACATTTTACGGACCTTATTTCTAAACATAATTATGTTAACATAATGTATAACAAAACGCATGCGAGGGTATTATGAAAAATATGGAACGGTATAATTTTAATATATATTCATTACCTAGTCAAGTATTCTCAACGTTGTATCAAGATTCGATGAGATCAATAATTTATTTCGTGTTCGTGAATTCTTCGGAAATGGGGGAACAATAAACTAGAACAACACAAACTTTGGGTTAAAATTAAAAACCTTTCACTTCAAATTTCATACAAATAAATTGAACAACTAGAAATACGAGGTGAAGAATCACTGAAAAATAAATCAGATGCTGCCACAATCGGAAATCCCATTTGACATTGGACATCTTAAACTAGAACGCATTAAAATGATACGTTTTTCAGTTCTGTTTTGACACCCTCGAAAGCAAGCAACCTTGAAGATTTTTATGAACGTGGAAGAAGTGAATTTCGCGTATTGATTGAACATTATTTAGCAATAAAAAGAAAGAACATGATAGTCCTTCCAAATTAGACGATAAGTCCTTGACTTTGGGAAATTTTTCCTACAGCTAAGCCACCCATGTAGATAGTTGTCTTGAGGTTGGGTTAACATATTTTTCACCAAACGATTTTTTGGTCATTTTTGGGGATTTTTGCGTTTTTCCGAAAAACTATGCATTCCTGAGAAAACATGACCTGATCTGATGTTGTAGATCTAGCGATTCTCTATAACTTTGATATACATGCATTTTTTAGAATACTTGTCAATCATACAAAGAGTTGAAGAACAAAAATTCACCGGTTTATCTTATAGTCAAGCATTAAAAAAGTCAAATTATTTTTTCGGAACGCATTGTTCATTTCGTTCTTTGCATATAATGCCGTTGTATATATTTGATAGTATAAAGTACGCGCATCTGAGAGTAGCCGTCAAAAATTTCCTTACTATAGTATCAAAAAATCGGTTTTCGTCCTCTAGCGGGCAAACCGTGCGTTTTTAAAATAAACGAAACAACAAAATTTGTCGAAAATTTTTATATCTAAAACTTTGATACCTTGATATATTTTTTTAAATGCATAGTTTTTCGGCAAAACGCAAAAAATAATATATATATATATATATATATATAAACAAGTTTAAAGTTTCTTTGCCTAATTGGCCACTATCGTGTATGTAACTTAAGAGATATAGAATTAAATTTTCTGAATTATGAAGATAACTTAGATAATTTAACATAGGATTATAAAGATGAATAAACGTAAAAGATTGAACCATAGGCGGGATTCGAACCCACATTTCTGGATTTCTAGTCCAGGGTGTTTACCAATTACACCACTTCGGTCCTATTAGATTTTTATATTTTTGTAAATATAAACCTCTGAAAGGATAGTAGATCATTGATGAACACAATGCGATTCGATGCCCTACCATAGATCAACTATTCACGCACATTCATCTAAAGTTCAGTCGTTTTTTGAAGTAAGGATTGTAGGTTAGTACTGCTATGGTTGGCAGTTACTTGACAGTTCTTATTCAAATGACAGCATCCTGGTTCTTATATATTTCAATAGAACTGACTGAGAATTGTTCTGGTTAATTATAAACAAGTTTAAAGTTTCTTTGCCTAATTGGCCACTATCGTGTATGTAACTTAAGAGATATAGAATTAAATTTTCTGAATTATGAAGATAACTTAGATAATTTAACATAGGATTATAAAGATGAATAAACGTAAAAGATTGAACCATAGGCGGGATTCGAACCCACATTTCTGGATTTCTAGTCCAGGGTGTTTACCAATTACACCACTTCGGTCCTATTAGATTTTTATATTTTTGTAAATATAAACCTCTGAAAGGATAGTAGATCATTGATGAACACAATGCGATTCGATGCCCTACCATAGATCAACTATTCACGCACATTCATCTAAAGTTCAGTCGTTTTTTGAAGTAAGGATTGTAGGTTAGTACTGCTATGGTTGGCAGTTACTTGACAGTTCTTATTCAAATGACAGCATCCTGGTTCTTATATATTTCAATAGAACTGACTGAGAATTGTTCTGGTTAATTATAAACAAGTTTAAAGTTTCTTTGCCTAATTGGCCACTATCGTGTATGTAACTTAAGAGATATAGAATTAAATTTTCTGAATTATGAAGATAACTTAGATAATTTAACATAGGATTATAAAGATGAATAAACGTAAAAGATTGAACCATAGGCGGGATTCGAACCCACATTTCTGGATTTCTAGTCCAGGGTGTTTACCAATTACACCACTTCGGTCCTATTAGATTTTTATATTTTTGTAAATATAAACCTCTGAAGGATAGTAGATCATTGATGAACACAATGCGATTCGATGCCCTACCATAGATCAACTATTCACGCACATTCATCTAAAGTTCAGTCGTTTTTTGAAGTAAGGATTGTAGGTTAGTACTGCTATGGTTGGCAGTTACTTGACAGTTCTTATTCAAATGACAGCATCCTGGTTCTTATATATTTCAATAGAACTGACTGAGAATTGTTCTGGTTAATTATAAACAAGTTTAAAGTTTCTTTGCCTAATTGGCCACTATCGTGTATGTAACTTAAGAGATATAGAATTAAATTTTCTGAATTATGAAGATAACTTAGATAATTTAACATAGGATTATAAAGATGAATAAACGTAAAAGATTGAACCATAGGCGGGATTCGAACCCACATTTCTGGATTTCTAGTCCAGGGTGTTTACCAATTACACCACTTCGGTCCTATTAGATTTTTATATTTTTGTAAATATAAACCTCTGAAAGGATAGTAGATCATTGATGAACACAATGCGATTCGATGCCCTACCATAGATCAACTATTCACGCACATTCATCTAAAGTTCAGTCGTTTTTTGAAGTAAGGATTGTAGGTTAGTACTGCTATGGTTGGCAGTTACTTGACAGTTCTTATTCAAATGACAGCATCCTGGTTCTTATATATTTCAATAGAACTGACTGAGAATTGTTCTGGTTAATTATAAACAAGTTTAAAGTTTCTTTGCCTAATTGGCCACTATCGTGTATGTAACTTAAGAGATATAGAATTAAATTTTCTGAATTATGAAGATAACTTAGATAATTTAACATAGGATTATAAAGATGAATAAACGTAAAAGATTGAACCATAGGCGGAATTCGAACCCACATTTCTGGATTTCTAGTCCAGGGTGTTTACCAATTACACCACTTCGGTCCTATTAGATTTTTATATTTTTGTAAATATAAACCTCTGAAAGGATAGTAGATCATTGATGAACACAATGCGATTCGATGCCCTACCATAGATCAACTATTCACGCACATTCATCTAAAGTTCAGTCGTTTTTTGAAGTAAGGATTGTAGGTTAGTACTGCTATGGTTGGCAGTTACTTGACAGTTCTTATTCAAATGACAGCATCCTGGTTCTTATATATTTCAATAGAACTGACTGAGAATTGTTCTGGTTAATTATAAACAAGTTTAAAGTTTCTTTGCCTAATTGGCCACTATCGTGTATGTAACTTAAGAGATATAGAATTAAATTTTCTGAATTATGAAGATAACTTAGATAATTTAACATAGGATTATAAAGATGAATAAACGTAAAAGATTGAACCATAGGCGTTTATTCATCTTTATAATCCTATGTTAAATTATCTAAGTTATCTTCATAATTCAGAAAATTTAATTCTATATCTCTTAAGTTACATACACGATAGTGGCCAATTAGGCAAAGAAACTTTAAACTTGTTTATAATTAACCAGAACAATTCTCAGTCAGTTCTATTGAAATATATAAGAACCAGGATGCTGTCATTTGAATAAGAACTGTCAAGTAACTGCCAACCATAGCAGTACTAACCTACAATCCTTACTTCAAAAAACGACTGAACTTTAGATGAATGTGCGTGAATAGTTGATCTATGGTAGGGCATCGAATCGCATTGTGTTCATCAATGATCTACTATCCTTTCAGAGGTTTATATTTACAAAAATGTAAAAATCTAATAGGACCGAAGTGGTGTAATTGGTAAACACCCTGGACTAGAAATCCAGAAATGTGGGTTCGAATCCCGCCTATGGTTCAATCTTTTACGTTTATTCATCTTTATAATCCTATGTTAAATTATCTAAGTTATCTTCATAATTCAGAAAATTTAATTCTATATCTCTTAAGTTACATACACGATAGTGGCCAATTAGGCAAAGAAACTTTAAACTTGTTTATAATTAACCAGAACAATTCTCAGTCAGTTCTATTGAAATATATAAGAACCAGGATGCTGTCATTTGAATAAGAACTGTCAAGTAACTGCCAACCATAGCAGTACTAACCTACAATCCTTACTTCAAAAAACGACTGAACTTTAGATGAATGTGCGTGAATAGTTGATCTATGGTAGGGCATCGAATCGCATTGTGTTCATCAATGATCTACTATCCTTTCAGAGGTTTATATTTACAAAAATATAAAAATCTAATAGGACCGAAGTGGTGTAATTGGTAAACACCCTGGACTAGAAATCCAGAAATGTGGGTTCGAATCCCGCCTATGGTTCAATCTTTTACGTTTATTCATCTTTATAATCCTATGTTAAATTATCTAAGTTATCTTCATAATTCAGAAAATTTAATTCTATATCTCTTAAGTTACATACACGATAGTGGCCAATTAGGCAAAGAAACTTTAAACTTGTTTATAATTAACCAGAACAATTCTCAGTCAGTTCTATTGAAATATATAAGAACCAGGATGCTGTCATTTGAATAAGAACTGTCAAGTAACTGCCAACCATAGCAGTACTAACCTACAATCCTTACTTCAAAAAACGACTGAACTTTAGATGAATGTGCGTGAATAGTTGATCTATGGTAGGGCATCGAATCGCATTGTGTTCATCAATGATCTACTATCCTTTCAGAGGTTTATATTTACAAAAATATAAAAATCTAATAGGACCGAAGTGGTGTAATTGGTAAACACCCTGGACTAGAAATCCAGAAATGTGGGTTCGAATCCCGCCTATGGTTCAATCTTTTACGCTTATTCATCTTTATAATCCTATGTTAAATTATCTAAGTTATCTTCATAATTCAGAAAATTTAATTCTATATCTCTTAAGTTACATACACGATAGTGGCCAATTAGGCAAAGAAACTTTAAACTTGTTTATAATTAACCAGAACAATTCTCAGTCAGTTCTATTGAAATATATAAGAACCAGGATGCTGTCATTTGAATAAGAACTGTCAAGTAACTGCCAACCATAGCAGTACTAACCTACAATCCTTACTTCAAAAAACGACTGAACTTTAGATGAATGTGCGTGAATAGTTGATCTATGGTAGGGCATCGAATCGCATTGTGTTCATCAATGATCTACTATCCTTTCAGAGGTTTATATTTACAAAAATATAAAAATCTAATAGGACCGAAGTGGTGTAATTGGTAAACACCCTGGACTAGAAATCCAGAAATGTGGGTTCGAATCCCGCCTATGGTTCAATCTTTTACGTTTATTCATCTTTATAATCCTATGTTAAATTATCTAAGTTATCTTCATAATTCAGAAAATTTAATTCTATATCTCTTATATATATATATATATATATATATATATATATATATATATATATATATATATATATATATATATATATATATATATATATATATATATCTAAAAGACAACCCTTTATTTATCATGCGCTTGATGAAAAATATGTCAACACAACACCGAAACAACTTTCTATATGGGTGGCTCAGCTGTAGGAGAAATTTCTCCAAATATTTCTAGGGCATTATCACGCAAACAAAATCATCGCTTGTTAAATATTATGGGGACTCCTCATCATCGATTGATTCGATTCACAAGTGGCTTACTGATTTTCGTTGTGGTAGTATGACCACAAAAGAAGTCATCCAATTGATGTTACAACGCCAGAAATCATCGATAAGATCCATGGTATGATATTTGACGATCGGCGAGTTAAAGTGCACGAGATTACTGAGACTATGAGCATCTCAACCGAACGGGTACGGAACATTTTACATACATTTTTGGATATGAGAAGCTATCCGCCAGATGGGTGCCGCATTTGCTCTCTGTTAACAACAACCGCGACCGTGTGACAACTTCAAAGGAGTGTTTGGCGATGTTCAAGCGCGATAAGAAGAATTTTTTGCGTCGTTTTGTAACCGTGGAGGAAACATGGATCCATCACAACACACCAGAGACCAAAGAACAGTCGAACTTGTCCTGCCGAATCGAAGCCGAAAAAGCCGAAGTGGGTTTATCGGCCAACAAAGGCATGAAGACAATTTTTTGGGATGTATACGGTATCCATATTGATCACATTGAAAGTGGCGAAATGATCCCCGTCATATATCATTATTATGTTTGATCGATTCGACGCCGATTTGAAAGGAAAGCGGCCGCATTTGGCAAAGGAAAAAGGGCTCTTCCACAAGGACATCGCATCGGCACACAGGTCCGCAGTCGCTTTGGCAAAATTCATAAATTGCACTACGAATTGGTTCGTCATTCACCATATTTTCAAATTCGGCCCCCTGCAATTTCTATCTAGTTCCAAACTTGAAGAAATGGCTCGGCGGAAAGAGTTTTGGCTCCAACGATGAGGTCATCGCTGAAACAAAACGCCTGTTTTGGAGGATAGCTGAAATCGTATTATTTAGAAGGGACCGAAAAATTAGAAAAACGTTGGACGAAGCTACAAGGAGATTATGATGAGAAATGAAATAAGTTTTGAACAGATAAATCATTTCTTCTTCAATTTTCAGGAATTTTTCACCTTGCCCTTGCTAGTTATTCAGTGAACCCTGAATATCTGATAGATAATCGAGTATTTCCTATTGACTCCCATTCTTGACTCATTTGAGATTGATTATCGCTGAGAGTAAACTATAATTCAATTTATTCAGTCCGCTGCAAATGTAATATTATTATGCAAATTAGAGATTGTGAGGGTTGAAAATAGGAATTCAATTTAATACAGAATATTCAATCAAAATTGATCACATTTTGAATTCGAATTTATTCAGGTTCTATTGAAATGTATTTTGTATTTAAATTTTATCTATCTACAATATAAAATTGCCTATAATTAATATTTTATGTGTAACCTGAATCAGATGACCATGCAATATTAGATGATTTGATATGTCAATGAAGAGATATTAGTAGCCAATTGAATAGCCACAAATGTTGCGTATTCGTAAAAATAGATATTTGAAATTTTTTTCCTTTTAACGTCTGATGCCAGTTAAACTCACATATTCTTAACTGTCCGAGAGTGAATCAAAGTATTCCAAATTCCTCTCGAAAATTACCTATTCCTTCAGTCCCCAATGATGTAGTGAAAGAAAAAGTTGTAATTGACCTATTATGTTATATTGCAATTTATTTGTTCGGTTCATGTCAGTTTGAAGAGCTTTCACATCTACTCTTAGTTATGATCACGTTGTCATCGAATCTCTATTGAAATTCACTTATTAGCCATGTAATTATTTTATTACCTGACGAATATTCAAGATATACCCACTGGAAGATTGGAAGAATGATTATCGGAATCTGGAAATTTCATTTCAACCAACATCTGAGGCAATGATGAAGGGTAGCCCACGTTCTCAAAGGAGTACAGATGAGTAGCTCGCGACCGGAAAACATTTTTCCCCATGTCCAAAACAAGTGTGTGTGTGACATATTCGCCTATACCTAACATCTCACACTATCTTATACTCTGAAAACGTTTGTATCAATAGGTTGTCCACAGGAAGACCTGAAAGCCTGAAAGGCTGCCACAAAAAATCCTGAAAGGCTGCCACAAAAATCTCGGGACAGAATCAAAACCCTGCGGTTCGTCATCCCGTTGAAGAAGGAATGGGAATATCGCGGCACACCAAAGGACAAGAGTCGGAGCAGGCTTTTGCGGTCCTAGATATTGATGGATACTCCGTGCGAATGGGGGATTTCGACACAGTCTCTCAAGCCGAGATACATGCCATTTACAAATATGCGGAGAAACTACTTGGCTATGGTAAGATGAATGAGATCATTTGGATCTGTTCGGACAGTCAAGCGTCACTAAATGCACTGGAAAGCCTGACTGTATCCTCGAGGCTTATCAGGGATACCACGGAGATCCTCAACAGGCTAGCCGGTGTTAACAGGTTCAACCTGACCTGGATTGCGGGTCACTCAGGTTGGAAAGAGAATGAGAGAGCGAACGGTCCTTAAGAATATCTTGCTCGTATCCGCCACAACTTGAGTATGCAAATCTTGCGGAACCATCTGAGAGATCAACATGCCTCAGTATAAGGAAGCATCGATGGCTACCGAACTGCCAAAGCGCAGCTTGGAAATGACATAGGTTTGAAGGCAAACGAGATACCCTCACTGACTAGGCGAAGATCTTTACAGATCACGGAAATCTGATGAAATTTAAACATACAGTGGGGAGAAGCAACACTGTCTCCTGTATGAGATGCGAGGGAAATAAAGTTTCTTTTTGAATGTCCTACGCTCATATGAGCCTGAGATCTAATGGATTTAAGCGTAAAACAGATCTCACGATTCTGTCGAGAAGCGGAGCATCCAAATACCCCCTGAAAAACGTAGTAGGGGAAAGTGTCTTTGGCTAAGAGTACTGAACTTCTCATTAAGCCCGCTACCATTTCAACCAATACCAATACCAACATCTTACTATTTTTACTTGAGTTTCATATCCTGCCTATCTAGTCCCCATGGTATTATCTGATAGACTTTGTAAAACCTCTGGTTAGATGACTAGACAGAAAAAAGGTAGACATTTGGCCATCTCGTAATTTTTATAGTTTCATGCTTGATATGTATTATGAGATGGCAAAATCAGATATGTTTGAACGTTTTCTATTCCTTTGTTGTCAAAAGTAGATATGTCGTATTAAGTGATTCTATACGTTGGCAATATAATATGTCTCATAATTTATTTCGAGTCTTAGTACATTTTCAATCTGGTATTTCATGTGGCGTGTCCAAATAAAATTATGTTGACCATTGAATTCCTAAAATGTCAAAAACATATACCAATATGTAGGTAATACATATCTGCTTTCAACATCTTCCATTTGTTCTTGAATAGATTCAGCAGTAATATGTTGACATATTTTATATTGCCACCCTAAGATATTTTGACATGTGACTTTGATTGATTTTACAGTTCTGTGTGACCTCATCCCTGTTCATTAGCGAACTGTGTTTAGTGGTAAAAACCTATACAACACGAAAATAATGAGTTGCAAGGAATGTGGGCAAAAATGTCTGGAGTATTACTGCCAAACTTTATTGTCTCGACTGAATCTGAAACATAAAATTAGTAGACGAACCTGCTCTAATAGTATTAGCTGGCATTGTAATTGATTCCTTAATAGTACCTCATCTTGAAAAGTATAATATCAATTTTTTATATGACTACAGAATGTTATCTATTTATACAAGTGACAAGAGTCAACTTCACCTATAAATATTTTTATTTGCAGTAATATATTGATTGATGGGTATGGAGAGGATTTGGCAACCTGAAGCATATTCCTGTTTCTGAGTCGGTATCTTCTCTTGATGAGAATATAAATCCTAAAACGAATGGAATAGATGTATCAATTCAACGATCTATCTCATATTGGGAATGTAAATATCTCTTGTTAGGATCTACTCATATCATCCACATTATTCTTTTATCTGCTTTACATGCTCAAGATAATTCAGATAAGTACCAATCATAACTGGTGTTCAGAAAGCGATGTTCCTCAAATACCATCAAAGATAACTCATATATATTTCTCATGATGGTAAGTTTTTGACTATACAGATTAAGTCGAATCGCCCGTATTGCCAGTCAATAAGTGCGATAAAGAATCGACGCTGATGAGAATAGCATGTATCCCTAACACGAAAAGCAGTGGGCGTGACTTATAAGGCGCATGTCACTACTCCTCCACTAAAGGCACAGACATGTATTTATACTAGACATGCGCAAAACTATTATATCTAAGTAGGAATAACTCATTCATAATACCAAATGCTATTACTGCTATGAGTAACTGTTTCGAATAAGAGGTACAAAGTAGCACTTGCTATTGATATTGGACAAAAGATGCTACAGTAACGGAGTTGTTATATGAAGCAGCCTTGAGTGAATAACAACAAATCGCTGAGTAACGACCCATCTTCAATTCTTACAAAACAATAATTCCACCTGTGCAATGCACACTCCCCTTTCTCTGTCCCACAAAACAAGTTCTTATTCTGCTTATGTTGTTAAGAATACGTTGCGTCTAGCTCTTTCATACTTTCACATCAATCCTATACACCACTGGATCTGACTCAATCTATATAATGAACGATAACTATTTCATTGTTATCCATTCCAGCTATTTTACAGTCCATGTAGCTGGCAATCAGCAATTGGAAGTTCTGAAATAAAATGATCTGATAAAAGAGCGTACAGCAATCGTAACGACAAATGGAAATAGGGAAAGAGGTGTCAGAAGACGCGAAAAAGAACAACGGAAGAAACAAAGTATGAAGATTATTTCGTTTCCAGAAAGGAAATTTAAACCTATACAACATTGCTGTAAGAAGAAAGTATTTTATAAATGTTCTCCTGAACACAAGAATATTCTCCTGAAATCCGCAAGTAAGTATTGGGCAAACGTATGACATATATCAAATGCAAATATCGCTCGAAAGGTAGTGGTGCAGAGGGAGATGGAGAGCATGATCCATTTATAACAGTGATCTATTCAGCTTAAGATAGACCTCAAAATAGTGATCTGCAATGTTTTTTACATTGTATGTTTCAGCGTATAACCAAGTAAATCTTATTAAGGAAAGTACAGTTTCCGGCGATGGTTATATAGAATCAGATTCAAGAAGATAACATGTTCCCTCGAATAAGCTGATCGAAAACCTAGGTGCGATTAGAGATTTTATTGACCGATACTTATTATGCAAGAAGAAATAACTCAAATCAAATATTTTTTCCCAGTCACTGTTCTTCAGCAGATGTATTTTATTAGTCATAGTAATTCATTCTTTCCTGAATTACATGGATACACTAATAAATAAGACGACTTCTGACAAAGATAGCAACAAGTTTAAAGTTTATTCGCATAGTGGGCCACTCTTTTTGTATCAATATTATATTTGATGGACCAGGTTTGAAAAATTAGGAGAAATGCTTCTAGTTTTATATCTACTTGTATTAAGTATGAATGAATTCTCGGGAATTAAGTCACACTAACACATATGCTTATTATTCACGTCTTTACGTACGTTTTCATCTCACGGTCATCATCAGAAGACGTATCAATGTCGAAAACGGGATTTTCAAAACTAATTTTATTGTATCAGGCACAAAGCGTTAATTTGAATTGAAAATTCCCACGTCGCCGAAACGAACAGAAACACGAGTAATCGAAATTGTAACACATTATCTACTCGTATTCGTATAATTACAAAAAAATCACATTTATGACCGCATGCCTGATACGGTCAAAACGACTCACTCATATGGCTGTCAAAGTTGGCACATACTACAAACTTCGAAGTTTCAGTAAATTCAGTTCATGATTAACTTCTGACTTGTATTCGATTGGGAACATTTCCATCTGACGTTCGGAACTTATTCCGAATCAGTTTGATTTGAAAAGTTTACAGAGTCATGGTTCTTTTAACCTTAATCTGAGTGCGGATTTAACGTGCGAATGTGAACTAATGTTGATGTGGAAAGTCCCAAAGCACGTTTGACGCTTCAAATGCCAGAAATCCTCTTGAAAACTAAATAATGCGTATGGCAGCACAAGCAAACTTCCATAAACTCCCGCTAGGCGATAAACAGATTATAAAATGGAATAGGAAACTGGAGAGGAACTACTCTTTAACAAGATTAAAAGCACTGGATAATTTCTGGTTGAATAATCGAATTTATGGATTACGAATGGGAACAAGGAGAGTTTGAAGAACGCTTATTGTTTTCGTATTACAGAAAGACGCAAACTATTTTATTGAGTTGAATTGAAAAGTTGCTCCGTTACGGGGAGACCATAGTTTTTGAACTGGAACTTTGCGCATAATGTTACAATATCAACACGGCCAACTCTATTAACTAACTCGAATAACGATATCAAAGTAAGTTTCCTGTAAATAAACTTAAGGGTGTAGCAAACAGTCTGAATACTAGGAATTATCTATTCTACACAGAAATTAGTCGATGTTGATTCTTAGTCAAATATTTTGGAAGATTTGCAATAAGTTCTAATTTAGAACTTTCTCGAATATCAATATGACTCAAATCCCTAGAGGAATGATAAATGTTCGGTGAAGTTAACTCTCTTTCAACTGTCTGGATGAGAATTAATTGGTCATAAAAGTTTCAGTTAAGTCAAAGGAGAATTATGAACAATAGCTGAATTTTTCTATGGATGAAGTATGTGCTTCAACGGACGGGTATGTATGTTTTTCAATTAGACTACGAAATTACTGATGATAATTAATATTTGTTCATTTTTGTCTACTCAACATTTCTTCTATTGTTTTTTTTTTTGTCTTCTTACGCTGCAAGATTGAGGATGTGCTGTTTTATTGAAGAAATATTTGTGATACATCTGATTACCTGTTTTCTACTCCATAAGATTTATAACAACGATACGGTAAAAGCATTTCCAAGGCCTTCAGGAGATCCTATATTAATAATGATATTCATCCATTGAAGATAGATACATATCTTTCTTTTATGTTTCAACTACATGAGTGGAAAATGTTCGTAGAACGTCGTGTGAGCGAGCTATGATGCAACGTTGGGAGAGGAGGTAGACATTGGAATTTTTCTTGAAAGTTTGGAGGTTGTACGCATCAAGAAAAACGTCCTTAGTTGAAGAGGTCCACATTTTCGGCTTTTTGCTATAATATTAAGTCGGCAGATTCCGAGCTTGACAACCACAGATCGGCTAGATCGCTCTCTGTTTCCTTGAAACTGTTGTTTATATTTCATCTTATCCTGATCAACTTCATTTTTCTCTTCAGCTAATTCAAAACCTTTTTTTTAGTTAAACATTCTCCTTGAGAGGATTATTTCAATCGTAGAATAACTTTTTCAGTATCTGTATTCACCTAAATTTCTGGAGGACTTGCAACACATCCGTTAACTTTTTGGGCTGACCACCCGTAACTCGTCCAGTTCGTTCTTTATTCTCTTAAAATTGCTGTTTATATTTGATCTCATCCTACTCAACTTAATTTTTCTCTTCGGCTCCTGTAACCTCATTCAAAACCTTTTTTCTTAGAACATTCTTCTAAAATAACCTCTTTGGTATCTGTATTTACTAAGTGTCTGGAGGATTTTCACAACATCCATTGAATTTTATAGAAAATATACTAATTTTGGAGGAAGCTTTCAGGTTCTGATTCAGGTGAATTATAGTCACTTGTCAATATACCGATAGGCGCATGAGCTAAAAGCTATTTCCTATCATCATGTCATCATTTTCAGACAACATAGAATGACAATCACCATTTGTCACCTTCAATGGAGTATTTTCCCCTCAATACGATGATTAATCACCATAATGGGAGCATAAAAGTTATTTTGGGCTTCTCTATTAAAGCTTTTATTACTAACTCTAGATAGTTGGATGATTCTAACAAGTGTGTATAAATACTCACTATGCATAACCCCAAATATACACAACGTCGGAAGTCTTGGACCCCCTATAAAATGGTTCGATTAAGCCCGATTATTCTTCTTACTGTGTTAAAAAGTGACATGTATTTAGAATATAGAAAGACAAAGAAGAGACTGACTTTATTAACAATTTTAACGAAATAATAAATAAAACTACTTTGTTTTACTATCACTGATATTTAATATAGTCGTTACTATAGTTTCAACACTAAACGTGTCATCTTCAGACGAAAAATGAAATTAACAAATATTAAATCTACTATATATAGGTTAAAGAAGAATTTCAAACAAATTTTATGGCTATAGGAAATAGTTCTAGGAAAAACCAGAGAATGGTAAGGTAATTCCGTGCCACTAATTTCCTCACGGAATTACCTAATCACCTTACCCCTCTCTGATTTTTCCTAGAAGTATTTCCTATAGCCATAAAATTTGTTTGAAATCCTTCTTCAACCTATGTATAGTAGATTTAATATTTGTTAAATTCATTTTTCGTCTGAAGATGACACGTTTAGTGTTGAAACTATAGTAACGACTATATTAAATGTCAGTGATAGTAAAACAAAGTAGTTTTATTCATTATTTCGTTAAAATGATAAACTATCACAAAGTAACGGCTTCCACAATTGAATTTTTATTATCAATGTCTTGGCAGCAGTGGCAGTGAAAGCATAATCAGCCAAATGACTATTGTATTAATTTCTTTTGATTTTTTGGATTAACATGCCTTGTCGTAAAAATTTCTGCGTTTAATCCGATAAGAATTACTTGTTTACACGATGGAGACTCTAATCATCAGATCTCGGAAATGTTGGGCATTCCTAGATCATCTGTTGTGCGAATAGTTCATAGGTACCAAGAATTCGATTCAGTGGAAAACAGACCACGTAGTGGAAGTCCTCGAGTGTCTAACCAAAGGGAAGATCGTTATTTGGTGCAATATGCTCGCAGACACCGCACAGCTTCAGCTTCAGCTATAAGAAGTCACTTTCAGCGTACGTTTCGTCGTGTTATATCGACACCCACAGTTCGAAGAAGAATCTATCATGCAAATTTACGTACTAGGAGACCATTACGGGTCCCCACTCTAGTTCCAACACATCGTGCAGCCCGTCTCCGATGGGCGCGAGAGCACAGAGGTTGGCTTTTGCAGCAGTGGATGTGGGTGTTATTCACAGACGAAACCAGATTTGAACTGGTGAGTGATAACAATCGGCAAAGAGTCTGGAGAGGACCAGGTCGTCAACAGCGACTTAATCTTCCCCGGGAAGCTGCTTCCTATCAAAGGGGTACTGTAATGTTTTGGGGAGGAATAATGTTTAACCGCCGCATGCCATTAATTCACACTCTACAGAATATGACCAACCAAATTTACGTCGGACAGGTTATTACGCATATTATCTATCCCATACGTAACGAATTAGGTGAAAATGATGTGTTTATGGACGACAACGCCCGACCACATCGCGCAAGAAGGGTGCAGGTACACTTCAAGCAGGACATATCAATAGATTGGATTGGTCAGCCGACTCGCCGGCTATGAATCTGATTGAAAACATGTGGGATTACATAAGTAGAGCCATTCACAATCGAATTAACCCACCTCAGACTGCAGATAAGTCGTCGCGGCGGTGGAGGAATGGAATAATATTCCATTCCGCTTGATTATTTCAATGCACAGACGTGTCAACATATTATTCCAACGTGGAGGAGGTCGTACCGACTATTAGTTAGTGTACAACTAACATGCTTCATTACTTTTTTTCTTCAATAACTTTTTTCAACAAAATCACACATTTCTTACTTTTAAATTTTCTGAGTATCCCAGTTGGTGTCAAATAACCCTTTCACAAGGAATAGATTGAACAAACAATATACTTTGATAGATACCTTTTGTTTTTCTAACAAAACATTTCATTAACAAGACTGAATGGGGGCCAAGACTTTTGACGTTTAGTGTATTATTAAAACAGGCTTCTTGTTTTCTAATTCAATATACTCTGATTATGGCTTCTTGAATGATCGAAGACTTTCAGTATTTTATTAGTATATTTAGTAGATAACGGTTATAACTTTTTACTTATTAGTTTCATAGTGTATTGACAATTGTATAATTGTTACTTTGTGGACATTATTACATGGGTTATCATGCCCATCTCACTCCTACATTATTTACCTAGAATATAGAATTTATGAAATGATGTAATTACTATATGCAGTCAGTAACTCATCCTATGGATGCCATTGTGAGATGAAATATTTGATAAGATATTGTGGTTGAATTGTCTATATACAGTCAGTAACTCATCCTATGGATGCCATTGTGAGATGAAATATTTGATAAGAAATTGTGGTTGAATTGTATAATCATTATATTTCAACAACATTTTACTTATAAATTGAAAGAATTTATATGCACTGAATGCCGAATTTTGACGAGCAGTCTAGAAATAATTTACATCTGAGTCAAAAATCTATTCCAAAACAATCCTATGTACCTATTAGTGTTGGCTGTGAACTTCAGGAATATTCTTCACACGATAAAAACCTTATCTGAAGATCGTCAACTTTGTTATTGAATGGTATTTCCCCGCGCGTTACTTGATATTTATGAAACCTGTTCAGTTCCGATCCGATCTTTTTAGCTCTTTAAAGGAGGTGCTGGTGCGTGAAGCGTGTGTTTTTTAACTCCACTTATAACAAATCTGTCAAAGAAAGCCCCCCATCGGGTCCCAAATAAAATGTTATTATATTGAGAAATGGCTTAGCTCAAGCAGCTGCCAGGGATAATACCTTTCAGATCGACATCCCTTTATAACCAAGATGATAGTCATCTCTGTCTCGCTTATGATTTCTTTAGCGCTAATAAGAAAAGAAGCGACGTAATGTGTTTGATGAATAGAGAAATATTATCGAGTCGGGTTCTTCGTCTTAGACTTTCGGTATTCATAATCACGATTAAAAGATACTGCGGATACAACGTCAGATTACGAAAAGCGCCCAACTAACGCTTTTAAGTATTATTGTCAAATCTTAATATATGCGCTATATTATAGGATTACTATAATAAATGTGTTTGAGTTCAACCGTCTACTCATTTTATATTTCTTCATTATTGTAGAGCATACAATGGTATACGTAGAACTAGTCGGGCGGCTGTGAATGTGACTTATACTTAGGGCGACTATTATATACTAATTTCAGTAGGACAGTACAGGTATAAATATATTGGAAAAAATTTCGACTTTCAACAAAAATGATAATAATGAGCCAAAAACGTTCAATGATTTCTCGCTTTTGAGTAGCAATAATTAGTTAATTAAAATTTGACGACTTGATCGACGAGAGAAGTGCGAAAAGTGCCTTTGTATGTACAAATAAATAATATATATCTCCCGGAGAAGTTTTATTTAAATGACATTACAATTGCATTATAATTTAGTATTGTAAAAATATTTCATTACATTTAATATTAGCGTCTACCATAGGGGCCCCCACCAAACTTGTGCCCACAGGCCCCCACCACTCTAAATCCGGCCCTGGAACAGTACTTACTTTTCGAAGAATGTACGATTTCTTGAAAGGTTCATCAAGTTCACCTTAATGTACTTCTTTCTGAGGTACAAAAAAATTGAAGTATCTATCAACATACAATTACCAATATTGGAATGTTTCATTAAGAAATACGTATTGCCAAGAATAACGGTTATCCGATATCCATGATTACTGAATTATAACATAAATAGAATGAGGATATCATATTGAAGCGAATTCCAAATAGAAATAAAGTGAATTGAATAGAATCGGCCACTACGTGATTCAAATCTATTCTAAACTGAATTAAAACAACTATTAAAACTTTGATTTACACTAATTTATTGAATAAAAGTAACTAGTACCTCTACCACAGTGGCTGTTTTGAACAAATATTGGAAAATGCTAACTTACCAGGGAAGAGCTTAGCTAACATACTCATATAACTTTAATGATAATCATGAATAACATATTCAAAAATATATTCTCATGACGGCGTTAGTATTTAAAATTATTTTCTAGCTACCTTCGATTAATTACCTACTTCTAGGATTATTGACGTTAATTCGATTCGAGAGTTCATTCTACGAATAGAGTATCAACTTATCATCAGCGGTAGTTGCCGTGTGATTGAGTAATATGACTAGAAATCAAATTCCTTCTGGAACTGTACGTTCGAAATCCAGAGACTGCGAAACAATACCTTTTAACATATTTCCCTTTCCTTTCACGATTGTGTACGTTTTCTTCATAAATAACTTGTTCGTAAATATATTCTGATGACAACGTAGTATTTAAAATTACTTTGTAGCTACGTTCGAATAATTACTTGTGGTATTATTGACGTCCATTCGATTTGAGAATTTATTCTCCAAATAGAGGATTGCCATATCATCAGCGGTAACGGCCGTGTGGCTGAGGGATCGGACTAGAGATCGAATTCCTTCTGGAACTGTAGGTTCTAAGCCCACAGACTGCCAAACAATACATTCCACATATTTTCCTTTCCGTTCACAATTGTGTACGTTTTTTCCATGAGTAAAATGTCCAAAAATATATTCTGATGAGAATGTAGTATTTAAAATTATTTTCTAGCTACCTTCGAGTAATTACTTCTAGAATCATGGAAGTGAATTTGGGTATTGGAATTTTATCTAATTGCAGTTAAGCTCACCGAGGGTTAAACGATAAACTGGTAGCATACAGAGAATCTAATTACACAAATTTAACAAGGGAGAATTATCAGGTATTTGTTGATCGTTCAACAGGGTATCGACCAGGGCCACTAGTGAAGTTGTTTAATTTTCCTATAGTAAATAAAATTGTATATTTGTTGTATTTATAACAATTATTTCTTCACCAAATTGTGCAGAAATGTTTATTTCCGAATATACGCTACAATTTGATGTCAATTTAATCTGTAGGAGGTAAGTGAGTAGCTATCTTTCTGAATCAAAATACAAGTATTAAAATAATTGATGTGAATAAAGTCTCAGAAAGACAATATATCGAAGTTTGATGAAGAGTATATTACAATGTATACTATGAAGCCATGATAAAATAGAATTAGAATAATATTGGTACTCATAACTAGGAGATGAACAATGCAAGTTAATGAATATGTCAAAAGATAGGGCCAAAATTACATTCTTAAGCAGTTTGGCAGTATTTTGACAATTTACCAAGTCGATAAAAGCTTCATACAGATACAGTAAAAAAATTATAAAAAAAAATTTGCTATGGTTTCAACATGACGATAATATTTTATGGCAGATCGAATTAAATGGGTACTAATTGTTTTAAATTACTCCAATATGAATTTAATTACTTATCTATTAACATCAGTGATTGTAGAAATGTCTTAATAATATAATCTTATGGTTCATAAATCGTCAATTGAATGTCTACATTTTCGTTCAAATATGTACGTTAAATTAGATAATCCACTTACTAAGTATCGATAAAAGTGTATAATGTAAGAGTTGTATAATATAAATTTTTTCAGTATCAAAATGTATCAAAACGTATTATCACGTGCTACGTAATTGAGCTAAGAAGTGAGGTAAGGTCCGGTATTGCTCTGTCTATTATATTGATATACGTATATTATCTATGACATGGAACAGAACCGTATTCACAAGGTCATTGAAAATAGAACTAGGTTTCCATTCACAAATGACTTAGTGTTCTTACTGTCAATTCTACATACTGTGATATCATTAAAATACTTTGACCAGGTGATCTGTCAAACTCATTGATAATAAGGACTATTGAACTATGAAAGAGTTTAAATATTTTTGAGGATAATGATGCTAACATTTTATATATCTCGGAAAATGGAATTTATTACTAACTATGCTGCAATTATTTAGGAAGCTTAAAAGAAATATTTTAGAACACTACTAGTCAAATAATCTACTGAAGCTATTCATTCAAAAAATGTTAGTGATTAATTCTTCCAAATAGCCCCCATGATCCATACATAAGTTGTTATTTCAGAATGAATAACTTATACTCAAGAGTTTGCTGGATGCCGTCTTTGGATTTTGATGTCTTCCTGAGTTTGCAGTTGCTCTAAAGATGTAGAGAAATTCTCAGTGAATCTTCCTTTGTAAGGGGTTAGGCAATTTTCTAATTGTAGGTTTTTGGAAATAAACTATATGGACGATGGATCATATTGATAAGAAATACGTGTCCCCAGGAAGGAATGAAGTATCTTTCTGAATACTGATATTTGATATCGGAATACATTCAAAGTTTAATCTACCTCTCCCAGTGAAACAAAGACAATAATTGAATTTTCTCAATCAACGTCCAACTCAACATGATAATACGCTGATGTAGACCAACTTGTACCGAACTAAAAGCATTAATTGTCCGATATTCAGGAGTAACTGAGATTAATCATTAAACAATGATAATTGCTAACATCCCATGAGTTTCGCATACAATCTAGCAAATTGCACGCAACAAAAGTGATTACTATCGTCAATCTGCCATTCAGTGTGAATTTCATGTGGCTTCTGGAAACTATGTGACCTTTGTGGGAACACCGATTGAGAGAACGTCTCTTGAAACTTTTTTGGGATTAATCTGTTAACATAAGTATGAATCTGCTGAATGAAATAGATATTTCAGAATTAAAAAATTGTTCCATTGTAAATATAATCATAGCCTCTTGAATATATCATAAATAATGAAGACCACGTGTATTCGTTCAGATCGTCCAATATCGTATCATGAATTTCGGGCGTTGTAACCTCAATTGGAAGACCAAAACGTTCGGCGTCCTTTGTGGTTATACTACCACCACTAACATCAGTGAATCATTTGTGAATCTTTCCAATCGATGGTGAGATTCCCCATAATGTTGTTTCCTCGCAAGAATTAATGTTTAATCAAGATGATAAATACACTTTTTCCGATGTTTACAAGAATCTTCAAGGTTGCTTGCTCCTGATTGGTGTCAAAACAGAACTGAATGACATCAGTCTGAAAATATGCCCTCGTATACGACAAGTTAAATGGAAGAAATTCATCTTAGGTCATCACTTGCTCCCTTCATACGACACCGATCCTCAGGCTACTTCTATATTGTTTTTTTCTGCTTGTCAATAATCTGAACGTATCTAGGGCCTCTAAACTTTACATCACTAAGGCTCGCGAGTTATTGTTTGTTTCTACATGCAAAAGGTGTTGAATGATAATCATACAAATTAAAAAACTGTTAGTGTTGGAACATTCCGTATAAATATTATTATCAAGTGCTTGTTAGGAAAAAGTATCCTTGTTGTATTTTTCGACCATCCTAACAGAAGATACCCTCCATTAAGTGAAAATCTCACAAAGGATAGCACTGTGCACAGTTTGCGAATTATAACTATTCCACAAGGAACCAGATTCATTCATCTATACAGTCTTGTCATGAAGTATCTTTTGTGTTCAAATTAATAAAATGTGATAGACTGAATCATGAAGAGAGTATGGACATTATTTGTTAATATGAATAAATTGAAAAAAATAACAATAGAGGGATATTATAAAGTATAATACTTTATCTAAGGAAAAATTCTTTATTTCATTTCCGGAATGAATGAAAGAATCCCTGGCGTCATCTATTTGAAATTTAAATTAGTTCTGTAAAAGCAACAGTAACTATAAAATGCACTATCATTCAATATGAAAGCTAGAGTTCGCTTCTACAGATTCACTTTGAATGAAATGTACCTATTAAGGTATAATGCAGGTGTAGGATATTTCTAATTAAACTGTAGCATAACATTAATACGCTTTTATTGTTAATTGAAACAAATTCAAACTGGAGTAGGTCACAGCTAAAAATTATATACAGAAGCCTTATTGGATATCCATGGAAATTGTATTCATCATCCTCGATTTGCCTATTAGGTATAACACCACGGTCAGTTACAAATTGAAGAATCCTCATATTCTGCGTTCTACGTTTGAAATATTAATTTGGGTAATCACGTACGTTTTTCGTCATGGGATGTACAAAAATACTCGAAAACATACCTATTATAATATTCAGGAACTTAAATACGATTTGGTTCAGGATTGATGTTACAAAAGGTATTTCTGAATTACTATTATTACTGTTACTATTATCAATATTATGAACTAATATTTTGCTTTTACAATGTAAAGCAGTCTTGATAGTTGAGTAAGGGGTATCTGATAATCTAATAGAGTTTAATGCTCAAGTTTGTGTCTTTTCCAGGAAGGCGGATCCCGCAGTCGCTATTATGATGATGTCAGGTACACTATTCCTATAAAGTCTTTCATAACAATGCTCGGGGTCACCACCAACAGCACCCTCTCATGGGACCATCATGTGAGGTTCATTGCAAAAACCGCTTGATGGTCTCTTCCATGTCAAAAGCTACTTCACATCCCAGCAGCTCCTCATAATCTACAAGGCACAGATTCGACCTGTCCTGGAGTACTGTTCACAAGTTTGGAGTTTGGCTTATAAACATACGCCGAAGCTCTTGGTTTTTATCCAAGTTTGATTGATGATGCCATACTCACGAGTTTATTGACCTCTTTAGAACATCGTCGGAAAGTGAGAGCTTTCTCCCTTCTCTATAGATATTCCCACGGTCTGTGTTCGTCAGAAATCTCGTCTGTTGTTCCACCACGCGAGATTTCAGATAGGCGAACTAGGCGAGTTCAAAGCACGGTATAATATAATGGTAATGCGTTTCGTATACTGTTAGTCGAGTCAAAGAAAATCGAACGATATGGACCGATTTTGATGAAACAAAGTGCATTCGATTCGGGATGACGTCTAGAAAAAAGCTCACCTGTAAGTTTTTTGTGCAAATTTGTTATTATGTTTTCAACCGAAAAATACTTTTATTAATTTGCAGCGTGAATGCTTTATTGGAGCAATGCTTTTTTTATTGAACAATATATATTTGAATTATTGAAAAAAATTTTCTGATAATATTCACTGAACCACAGAACAAAATAATTTTCACATAAAACGAATGAGAGATTTTACTAATCTGAAAAACAGCAGCAACCAACAGTAAATGACACGTGGTGATCATTTATTTTGTATCTACATTACAATAGCAGCGTGGTCCACGTATACGTTGCCGCGTCTTTATTTTGGGGGGATGGGAGGGAGGACCGGTTTAGATAAACAGCTGCTCTATGAAGCGGTGGATGCCATAGAGATCTTGTTATATGATAGATGCTGTGTTAGAGTATAGTGTAGACTCCATAGTTTAAGAAAAATACCTACCTGCTAATCGAACTAAAGAATGGGCCATCTGTTTAGTTTATTTTTCTTTTCTTCTAGTTTATTAAATTATCTAATAAAACACACTTTCAATGATTTTTTGACAAATGTCAAGTAAAAGTAAAATAATTGTATGCATGGATAGCGCTATTAACTACAGTAAAACACATTTCAATCACCCAAACTTACTACGAAAACTTAAACGAAAGTCCAGAATTCGCAAAATTGTCGAATTTCATCTATAGAAAAATGCAATTCAATACCTGAAGAACAACATTTGTTTAGAAATTGAAGAAGTGAATTCATTTTTATTGGGAAAAGTCATCGAAAATTTCGACTTTCGGATACAGGCCTGTAAACAGAGTGGTAGTGGAAGTTTTTTTTTTAAAAGAATATAATAAATGAATCACCCTGTATTTGACAAAATAACCATATCACTCAAGACGCAAAAAATCACAAATAATCTATGCAACATTCAAATACTCGAAGGATTGGTGAAACAAATTCTAAAAAAAAGTCTTTGGGAGCTCTTGAGGGTTATAGAGGTTTTCTTCATTAAATGTGGGCATAAATTTACATATTGCTAAATTAACTCTACATATAGATTACAATCTAGATCTAATATAAATATGGAAATATATGGTCTTATCTATCTCAGTAATATTCATTGTGAAGGAAAAACTATACTTGCATACGGCAGAAACAACTTGTACATAATAATCAGACCGAGATTTAAGATATTTTAACTACAAGGAATTAGGCAGTTGTGTAAATAGGAGTCCTTCACTCATTTTACCATGTATTTGTAAACACAGTAAGTAGTTAATATTAATATTATGCAACTTTCAAAATGATAATAATAACATCTAACACTCACATATTCAAAATTTTCGACTTAACTATTGTCCACCTAAATTCGTGAATGTACCTACTGAGCGCCGTATAGCTCATCTTACATCCGACCGTAGCGACCCTGCGACAAGAGTAGTAAGTTCACAGACTTGGGCTACGCTTTTAATATACGAGACGCATTACCATCATATTATATCGTGGTTCAAAGTAGTCACAGTATCGAACAGTGTTGTGGAACTGTTTACTTAGTGAGGTCTTTCCCTATAACTATAATTTTCAAGATGAATACGAATGCCTATATTCTCTCCCTGCGTTCAACTGCTGGCTCACACGATGGTCTTCAAACATTATAGGTTTCCCTCTCGTGTAGTCAAAGTATAAATGAATTTCTTTTGAGGTGAATTCTGTTTTCCGTTGAAAATACAGAAAATGTTATTCAAAAAAGATGTTCAGAATGCAAAATTATGTTATATCGAGAAATCTTTTATATTATGAACAAAATAATAATCATAATTTTGAAAATCTCAATATCTAATGAATTGCTGTCATGCGTGTAAGAACGCAGTTGCGAAATTTCTCATCAAATAGTCGCCAAACTTTTTTATGGCATTCTCTCCAGTGCCACAACGCTCAACTCACACAAAACTCCCTGTCACTTTGATAAAGAAAAACAGCACATAATAGGATGATTTGAGCATCTGAAAAGCATATTCCGATATCTAGATTCGACCATGTTTGGGCTTTCGAAATTAACTTCTATCAGACATTTCGATAGTAGAAGTTCAAAACATTTATGGAATAGCAATTCCAGATAATACCGATTTGATATTCCAATATCTATTCGATTTAACTCTACAGAATAGGTGTGATATTGCCTCCTCGAAATAACTAAACATAGAAGCGCTTTTAAAAAATTTGCAGTTCGTTCAGATTTAAAATTCCCTTCTCCACCTGATTCGCGCGTATTTTTGCACATAACGAATCAGAAAACAGAAGATGAACTCACCACGAAAATTGATCATGTTATCCCTGTCCAGGCAATGTGAAGTATGAGACGTCGGAACAGTTTTCGCGGGGACTTAAAAAACTATTTTCATTATTACAAGTTAAAAATGAATTTGATTTTTTAAATAATTTGTAATGCATTAATACCTAATTCAAACACCAATTACTAGACATTGCTCATTATCAGCCAAAATAAATGGCTCTTGCGTTATTAGAAAAATCCCTCTTAAGAGTCTTCTGAAGATTACAATATTTTTAATGTGGCTTTACATGTTTTTCTTTCCAAGTAGTTCCAGATACCATTTTTATAGTAGATTAAAGCGACACAAGTTTCATTAATACTGTAGGTACTTTGACTTTCGCCGAAGGGATTGGTGGAAATTTCACTTTTCAAAAACAGGAAAGATGACACCTCCTAATAATTATGGACTCATTGTACTATTATCTGTGATATCTAAGATGATGAGGAAGGCAATCAACATCGAGCTCATCCAGTATCTAAAGAGCTCCAAAATCGTGATTCACCTGCAATATGACTTTTGTTAACAGAGATCAACAAAGACCTGCTTGCCTACGTAATACAAATATGGCAGAAATCTATTCGAAAACATGAGGAATCTCTAGCTGTAGAAATTGATATCTCAAAAGCATTTGACTAAGTAGACACCAAAGCATCCTTGGGAAACTTCCGTCATATGGTTTGCCGCCTCCAACTTTGTCGCCCTATATCGAGTTTCTTCTCTCAAATAGCTGACTCTTTATATTGGTTGAAGGAGTATCCTTCGATACAATAGCTATAAACGCTGGTGTTCCACAGCAATCTGCCTGGGCACCGACTTTGTTTTTGCTCCGTATTAACGATCTGCTGGAAGTGACCACCTGTACCGTCCACAGCTTTGCAGATGATGGTACACTTCGTACCGCTTCCGCATCTAGGGCCCCTACACAATCCTTTGAAAACAGAGAAGCGAGACAGAGACAGGTTGACGCAATTGATGAATATCTGGTGAAGATTTTTGGATGGGGATCTGATAATATAGTTAAATGGAATCAAAACCCAAGCCTGCGTCTTCTCCAGAAAGGCGGATCCCACAATCCCTGATAAGATGATGTCAGGTACAACTATTCCTATAAGATCTTCCATATCCATTTTCGGGATCACCACCAACAGCACTCTCTCATGGGACGATCAAGTGAGGTCCATTGCGAAAACCACTTCACAAAAACTTGGTTTTCTATTTCGTGCCAAGAGTTACTTACTATCCCAGCAGCTCCTCACAATCTACAAAGCACACATTCAACCTGTCTTGGAGTACTGTTCACATGTTTGGAGTTTGGCTCCCAAATCTACGCTGAAGCTCTTGGATTCTATCCAGAAGAGTACTATTCGGCACTTAAGTTGACCTTCCGTAGAAAGGTGAGAAATCTCTCCCTTTCCTATAGATATTTTCACGGTCGGTGTTCATCAGCAATCTCGTCTGTTGTTTCACCACGAGAGATTCCAGATATGCGGACTAGACGAGCTCAAACTAGTCACCCCTTTACTGCCAAGCTCGATCCCCGCCGAACTTCATCCTACCAGACTTCATTTTTCTATCGAACAGCGAAGTTGTGAAACTCTTTACTCAGTGAGGTGTTTCCCTATTCCTATCATCTCCAAACCTTCAAGAAAAATTCAAATTCTCTCCACACTCCACCGCTGGCTCACACAATATTATTTGAACATTATAGGTTTCCCTCTCGTGTGGTCAATGTATAAATTTAAAAAAACACAAGTCGAGGCAAATAAAGTTCAGAAAAAAAATGTAGCATTCGTTCAGGTTTGTGTCACCGTCTTGGATGGCAAACTCGTTGCGATCACCGAAATCATTGATGTAGCTATACCTCACGATGATATAGGGATTTTTAGATTCCATTAGTAATATAAAGATTCTTGACCCAGTATGAATTATATATAAATATTCTCGGGAAATAGGTCACAATAACACAGTTTTAAATTTTCGTCTTTACGTACGTTTCGGTCTCACGACCTTCATCAGAAGACTTATTATGTAAGAAGGGGTTAATTAAAACTAATTAGCACAAGCGTCCATATCGCACAATTTTCAATCAAAAAGGCCACGCCGTCGAAACGAACAGAACCACGAATAATCGAAAATAGTATCGTTAATATTAAAGTATAATTTTTTTGTAACAAGAATCCACTGTTCAGTAAAATTCTCATAATATACAAACGCAGTTGCTTTGAGACCATTGCAATATAATCCAGACATTTCACACAGACCTCTTTCTACGGTTGGGTTTTTTGGTAGGAAAGTGTAGGTTTTGACATCTAGAAACTGAAAAAAAGTGTTGAACAATAGTTGTAGGAAATAAAAATTGAAACAAGAAATCATTCATAACATTTTTTGATTTTCCGCGCTGCTTCCGCGTAAAATGCGTTAAAATAAAAATTAAGCTTTCTCTTTAAAAATGTTTGGATAAAAGTTGTTCAAAATGTATTTTCCTTCAAAACAAACATTATTAGAAGAGTCAGATTTTCCACAAAAAATCGGAAAATCGTGTTTAGGCATATTTTTCGCAATTAGTCGATAATTTGGCAGACAGTACGCCTTAAAGAAAGAAATGTGATACCTCTTTGATGTGTCCAGAGATATAGCTGAGTATGGAAAATGAAAATTCTGGAAAATTCTTGGAAAATCATAGAATTTTCACTTCGATAACACAAACGTGTCATTTTCTAGGTTTTTCTAGGGGTAGATTATTACAAATTTGACAACGTTATCTTGAAATATGTATGCATTGGGTATATTCATACAGAGTATACTATATATTATAGTTCTTTCGCCTACATTAAATATAAATCATACCAACGTTCGTAACTGTGAGTCTCTTAGTATATGAACAGGTGTAAAATGAGCTTTTTTCGTCTAATTTGCCTAGAGTAATAAGTTTCATGAGGTAACTGTTTCGTAATTTGAGGATTTGAGGAATCACATCACGTTTATTCGCGTTTGGAACCTCAATTCGAATACAAAATGGAAACAATTGATAAGAATAATAATATCATGATAGTCATTAACTACAACATTTTATTGAGAAGGCGAGAAGAAAAGGCCATTAAAAAATTCAAATCAACCGGATTCGAATTTAATTTGAAACTAAATTGACCGCAATCGTACCAAATGGATATTCAAATTCGCTGTATTCCAGACCAGTTTCGTATGTGCTTATTCTCCGAAAGAATGCTGTAATTGTGAGCATAACTTCACTCCGGGTAATTTGCATGCGACGGCGCTGACAGCCACTATGAACATGTTTGACTCTAATTTGACTGGAAGGAACTTGGAATATTCATCAATTTGTATTCGAATTTCATGTGTCAGATGATATTTCAAGGTTGACAGAAATTTCCAATTTTATTTGAACTTTTTTCTTCACGCTACTACAACGTATGACGTTCATATTCCTTTGATTATGAAAGATGTTATGTGATATTTATTGATACCGCTTCACTCATTTTTATTCAAAAGAAAGCTTTACTCAGTTACGGAACCTATGTACACTCATATTTGGCAAAGTGCATTCAATATTTGTTGGAAAAAGCCACCTCTGGAGATATACAGTCAAGTGAAATGGATTTCCGCATGGCTGTCCTCGTTAGAGGAATTTTTGATTCCATTTTCATTGAGATACCCTCATAGAAGAGAACTAAATGGAATGTACGTAAGATTCTTCGTTCCCTTTTGTTTTCGTTTATCCCTGTGGTACTTAATAAGCTGTGATGATATTACTATTCCTGAATTCCAACCCTCTTCACTTTCCTCACTATACATAGTGAGAGTTTTGGTGCTTACACCCTCAAAAAATGTTTCCTGATGCTCGTGGAAACATCTACTTTAAGTCTCTCTGAATCCTTCTAGACTATTTTTGGAATGATGTCTGTGTGTGCGTGCGTATGAAACCTAATGTTGGTGGTATGGGATTGAAATTGTGAAGATTGTGAGAGGTACAAGGAAGACAGACCTCATACAGAGCATATTTATGGCTCGTAGGCAGAACTTTCAATGAGCACAAGATATTATTGTAAAAGCCAGAGGTCTCAAGTCCATGGATACCAGACGGTTGAGAAAATTTAACGGTTGTGGGAAGTGTACTCACTGGCCCTGATAACAGAATTAGACCGACATTAACTAAACAAAATAAAAGAGAGGCTCATCATAGCAGAAAATTGAACCTCATTTTATTCAGCAACTTTGTATCGCAGTTACATCATAGTGAACAATTAAGGCGTCTTTCTAGCTGAAAGAATTCCTTGATGATTGGTAAGAGGAAGAAATGGTCGTTCTACTAAGTGAAACTGGTGAGTTTTCCCGTGCTAAATTGTTGGTATAAGATCCAATTTGGTGATAACTGTTTTTTTTTACCAACAGCAATCATTCAAAATCAGAAGTTCGGATCTATTGAGTTATCTTGCAAACATATTAAAATACTCAACTGCAAGAAGGAGGCTTAAACATCTAGTTTGCTCGATAGTATAGTACTTATATAAGTTCCATTGTCATTTCCAATGACTTAACTAAACCAAAAGCGATGATCTGTATGCAATTTCTTGGCATATCCTTAACAATGGGAACGTAATTCAATTCAGTATCAACTATAATTAAATTCATGTTTTCACAGTCGACTTATCTTTTGTATTTATTAAGTGTCCCGAGACGGTTCGTTAAAGTAAACCATGAACAAGTTGAAGTAAAATTGATATTGCCGAACAATATGCTAATTATGGGTTACGGCTCATTCTTTCTCGTCTTTCAAGCCACCGTGCTTATTACTTGTAGCTGTAGGCGATTGTCAACATGGTGAAGATGACCGTCAGCGTCCATTCGGCAAATTAACAGACTTTTTTCTTGCTAGAGGACAGAATAAGTTTGTCAATTTGATTGTTAAATTTGTCCGACTATCTGTGTGTATCATCAGCACCTAAACTGAGTGCTAAATTGAACCAATTGATGTAAGACATTTTTTTTTCATTCTTCTGGTATTGATATGTCCCGTATACTTTCTTCAACCAAGTCACCCAATGCGTTTCAATGGAACCAAACTAATTGAAACAGAACAAGTTGGTGTTTCACTTATATAACTTCGGAAAAATATTCTAAATACATAATGTGTATATCAATCTTTAATTCGGAAATACGTATCTGCGAATCCAAAGTGTTACCAAATATCTGGAAGTCAACAATTGACTATGTGAACTCGAACTTGAAAGGTGGAACACAGGTAGGGAAGAGTTTGATAAAATGGAGTAGTACGATGAAATTGGGTGGCCGCTATGCCAGCCACGTCTTTGCAAAAGTCTACTTGGAAACTATATCCATCGAAGCTACTCGAAAACATTATCAGATGGCGCGATATTGACAGCATTCGCAAGAATAGTTTTGCTTTTGTAGAGTGGCTGTTTGTTTCTGACAGTTTGAATGCGTGGTACGACTCATGTTCATTTTTGGTATGTGTTAGCAACTTGATATTATAGATTATTTACGAGGTAAATATACATTTGGAAAGAGTATCATTTTAGCTACTAAATGGTGTAAAACAATTCAATAGCTCCTAATTTCTGTGTATGATCAATGGACTTCACTAAGAAATGAGCTTGTCAGATGAAGTGGGGTACTAGACGGTCTGCCAAAATAAGGAACCCCTCGGGGTACCTTGTCTTACCAGCAAATTCATGGTTTGTATAAATTTTTGCTCATCATTGCTTATGAGTTAGAAGTTGATATCAATCAGTATAATTACACAATATTATTATAAATACATTGTTCCGTCGATATGCCTTTGGAATGAGAACGTATTTCAACTCCACAGCCTTGGGATGAGCAGAATATGAAGAATGTAATATAAGAAGTGATGAATGATCTCATAGGTTATAAAAGGGCAGCACAAACGTAGGTAATTGTTGAAAAGGTAAAACTGCTATTTTCATAGGGAGTTCATATGGAAATGAATTGAATCACCAATACACTTCTAAAAGAAAAGTTACAGGATAGGTTGTTAAAAGAAAAATATGCAACAAAGCTGGTACACCTGAAAAAAAAAAGTTGTTTCTAGGCAAAGGCAGAAGGCACCAAGTCCAGAAGCCGATACGTCAGAACGATAATCCAGTGGAGACGATACACGTTGCTTGATTTGTGGCGAAGCTTTCCAAAATCAAAATCTGAAGAGAAATGGACGAAGTGATACTCACGTCAGGAATGAGGCTTGCGCTGGTGTAGATGGAGCAGAGTGTGAAGCGTATACCTGCGATTCTTTTTCTGACTAGTAATATAATAAAAATTTTTTACATGAAACGAAGTTCTAGGTAAGATTTTTCGTCTTTTAGGTAAGGGTTTTTTATGAAATACTTTAAGCTAGATAAAATATACATGTGGGTGGCTTCCCTATTTTGTCCAGCTACCTAACCCATTTTAACCAACCATTTAGGTAAGACCCTAGGACATATTTGACAATACATTTTTTCCTCCAATAAATGGTGATTGCTCATGGATGGTGTCACTATTTTTCGACACTTAATATTTCAACATTTACAAACATGCAAAACATTATTGTCGTTGCCAATCCTTTCGAAAATATCAACCTTTAATAGTTAATTGACCCATTTTACATAAATCTCCTCTCCTATTCATGAGATTCTTCATGATAATAAATATCACTTGTTTTTGGAATGATACTTGAGATAGTATCCAACGTCAACTTCCTCACCCAAGTACTTATATCGCAAAGTTAGAAGTAGAGGAAATAGATTTTTGGCTCGAAAATCGGAGCTGAAACCACATTTCGAACTAATTTCCTTCTTTGCAGTCTCAGATCACGTTTCCTGTTTGCTCCGATGATGGATTGTAGTTTCTAATGAAATATCCGCACATACAAGTATCAATCTGATACTTAAAGTGACATATGTTCTGTTTATTTACAAGGAAATAACTGTTACAAACATGTATCAATTACATATTGTGTAAATAAACATTACTATTATTATTATTATTATTATTATTATCAGTTTTCAACCTTATCTTATGTGCAACAAAGTTTTGAAGATGGTCCTCTCCTGTTATATGCTTTAACACTAAGTCACAGGAAAATTGAAAATTTTTTGAAATTGATCTTCGTGATTTTTTCATAATTCATTGAAAATACTGTACTCTAACATAATCAAATGACTCACAGTTTCTTTCGGATAAGAATTACTTAAGGTTTTTAGAAGACTATGAGTCCTCAACTAATAAATCTTCTAATGAAACCAAATTCAAATTAAACACTTCACATTTCAATTTTTTATAAGAAATAACGGTCATATTAAATGTTCAATCTTTTTTAATTCATGTGAATAAATAACAATTTCTAGAGAAAAATCGTCATTATTTCGAAATTCTGGATTATCGCAATTATTACAAAAGGAATCTACACTTAAAATTCCAAATGTTCTTGATTTTAATGTTGAGAGATAATAATTTCTTAATCTGTTTACAGATTTCACGTATCTAACCGACTCAATCAATTTCTTAAAACTTGATTTTCAAATCATCATTATCTTTGACGATAGGTTCCTGCAAAATGTTCCTCAATCGTTACCCATTGAGAGGAGTTTCACACTCATTATTTTCCACCAAGTTGATATAATATTTATAAACTGGGCTGTAGAATGCTCTTTATTTGAATCCAATTGAAGAAGAGCCTGTATAACATATTCATTGAATATCTTAAGGACTGATTTAACATTTTGAGGTTTAACATTTGTAGGATTTTCATTATATTATATTTCATGCTTTTTTAAGTATAAAATGAGGCAATGTTCTCGTCTCCCGAGTCAAACTTGGGATGATTTGATTGGGTTTTGAATTTATCCAATTATTCTTTATACATTTGAGAATGAGAACTGAGTCGAATAGATAAACTGATGGTCTCGAATTATCAACTGGATGAGGATTCACTTGTTATGTTTAGAAAATTGTCCATAGCTTTGCTGTTCCGTGCATTATTGTCACCTATAATACAAAACATTTTGTATCCTATTTGCTCCAATTTCAAAATAATTGACAAAATGTACACTCACTACGGTATCACTACGAGAATCTTGCTCTTTTATTGTTGTTATCATTATATCTTCCATAGGGACAGCCGATATTCATTATTACCGTGTTTAATTATCTTCAGGGCAACTTTCCCATGGAAGCCATTTTACAACTAACTTTAATTACTCATATAATCTTATTTACGGGGGAAAACAAGTTCCAATTATACGTGGTCACCCTAGGACCAGGTACTTCATATAGTTTTCCTCAAGAAATATGTAAATGTTAGTTAAGCTGTTATATTTATAACTTGTTACACCCAGTACTTTGTACGCGTGCAATTTAATACAACGTTATCGCCGTCAGTTAGCTTCGTCGACACAGCCTCCGGCTGATGACGTCAAACTTACAATTTAATTTGTCAGGCCTTGTGTATATAGAGGGTATTGGTATAGTTCTCCCTAGATCGATCAGTGAGTGCTGAGTTGCATTGCGATCAACAGGGAGTGCTAGATGCAATGAATAACTACCTCCATCTATTCGTGAGACGACGTCCTGAGAAAAACCAACGTAATGTGGAGAACATTGAGTATATAAATATTTCTTCTTCGTAGAAGTCACGACGGACAATGTTAAGATGGAGTGTGGTAGAGCGCAACACAAACCAATGTAAAACCCAATAATTGAGTGATTATCTGTTAAAAAAATACTTTGATGAAGTACTGAAGATCAATTCGGTCAATGTTTCCCACATTGCGATAGTTTTTGCAGGGGACATCTATTCACGTGTAGATGGCGCTAGATTTCCATTATCTCTCTCGCTCTATCTGTCGAGGGTGACATATACATCACTACTGATTCACCTGATGAGACCGACTATAACTATCTGAAACTTAGATCAGGAAAATTAGGAATATAACAAGAGAAGGTTTGCAAAATCATGGTACATATTAACTTCCGATGAAAGATTCGTTGAAAATACCGAATCCTGTGAAATAAGTTGCCCACATATTAATAAATTGTCAATGTGTCGTATAGTTTGTACAAACCAATATCATAATTGTTTTGAAGCAAATTGCTTCGTAGAATTTTGCACAGGAAAATCTTGAATTGATAGCTCAATTTGCATAATCAGATACTTGCATTAATCGAAGTCAGCACACTACAGGAAAGCCAATTACCTCAACTGAGGCTATTGAATTATATTCGCTCAATTTATTAATGAAGAACATGATACTAGGAACCAGAGACAATGGCGCCATGAATATTTGATAACAATAACAGTTATTTATTGCTGCTCGGTATGTCTACGAGTACATACGTTTCTACGTCTTTCATATTCAATCATACACGTTACTCTACCCATCTTATGGAAACGGCGTGAAATGCAGGCCTGTAATCGCAGTTTGATGAATGATACTGGTTCATATCGTTCATAACCATAAATAAAATATTGCAAAATAAAACACAAATTCAATTATAACTCATAATAGTTTTGTCACACAGTGACATCTCCAAAGCAGTTTATAAACTTAATTACAACTCTAAATGTAGCCCCGAGTTTAGGGAGAACTGAACTAAGGGTCGGGAGGAAAACTTATTTACGGTTGTAAGTTCTCAAATGTTCTTGAAAATGTATGCTATAGTGTCTTCTCGTCTGCCTCATGTAAGCAGCATTACAATCACATTTTATCTCCAAATTGTAATAAATTATCTTCATTGAATTTGTTTGGAGAACCTAACTTTTTTCCAAACCTCGTTTCCCTCCATTTATCTAGGGGAATAAGTTATTCGGAGATATGAAGGCTATGTTTTTTTAGAAAATGATATGTATTTTTGAGTGTGTACCTAATTGATCTCTCAATATTTGTATCCGGTTCCTTTGGATGTGAGGTAGAGGAGGTTCAGTGCTCTTTATTATTTTCTCGTTTTATTATTTCATTTACTACATCGAAATATCAAAACAAACATCATTTACCTCCACGTTGAAACAATATTGGAAGCTAAGTTTATAAGTTTAACATAATAAGCAAGTATCCAATTTTCCAAAACAATCAGTTTAAAAACGTTGCGTAAAACATAGAATATTGAGAATACAAAATCTAACTGCTTACATAGGAAATAGGGGAGGAAATTTCACCATTCATTTTCAACAACATTTAAATCTCAAAATATAGGGCTCAAACTATGCGATTCTTCTTATAGAAGTCAATCATAGTTTTACTCTCAAACAGGACGACGTTCTAAATATTCAGGAGGAAAAAAAATCTAAATATTTTCGAATCCGTAGAAATTTTGAAGCATGTTGAAGGCAATAGCAATTTAACATTAAAATACCAACTTGATATTAAACTCACAAGGTATTAATAATTTTATAGATAACATCATCCCCCTCCCCAACCATTAGTTCAGAAGTTCCTACATTAAACTATTACAGCATTTTCTATTTAAGGATGGAATTACTATTTGTGATTTAGCTTACCACTGGCTTTGAAAACCTGTGGCGAAGCAATTATCAATAATTGAATTTTGTAGTTCGTGTAAATTTAAATTAGTGTTCTATTATATTAATGTACATTTATTTAAACGAAAATATCACTTTTCAAATTAATTCAAGTTTCCCAATCAGTCCTAGAATAATTCCTCTTGAGTAAATACGAGCGACTTAAACCATTTCTGTTTTCACATGAAAATACAATTAGGCTTCTAATAATCACTAAGTTTGCTAAGCTGACCGTAGATTCCAATTCCGAGGTATATACAATTTTTGAATGAAGCATCAAAAGGTATCGGAATTGTAATCAACAGATTCTGATTTAATAAAATAATTGGTTTCTCAATTTGTTTAGGATGGAATTCCATCAAAATAATCGACAACTCAGTCCATTTCCTCTCATTTTGCTTTCAGTTGAAAGAAATAGGGGTAAATAAATTGTCGTTTTTACACTATGTTTATCGATATTTTTATATTGATAAATTCTCTAATACAACTCGCAATATTTGAAACACATTTATAAACTGCTGAATAAATGCATTATTTGGAATTTGCAGCATGGATCTTATTGCTATTTTATTAATTGAATGTAGGTAGGTATGTAGACAAAAATCTGCAAATTAACATCACTGAGTAACTAGGTCTTTTGTATTAAGCTATTCTAAGTATGAAGGGGATCAGAGGTAGCTTAAAAAATTGAATAAAGTCACCGTGTTCAATATTAATCAGAGGATAATTTCTTTCTCATTCAATAGTTCTATAACAAGACCTGCAGATATCATATGCCATTTTAAACATGTTGCTTAATATTTGGATAATTTATTCGAACGAGCTCTATATATTCAAGTCTCATAATTATATATAATGTGTTCATTATCATATCTGTGTATTTTTGATCTGAATAATGACCTATAACAGTAATAATGAATCATATTCTGAGGATGAAATATATGATATGCAATTTGGATCGAGAATATATTCATAACTGTTTGTACATTTTTCATATTCCTTTTCATTATTTCTAGGTATATTGTGCATTATTGTACCGGGATATCAAAAATTATGTTGGTCAAAGGTGGTTGTGGAATCTAAAACGTGTGTCTTAACTTCACGTTTGAAATAATTATGTCACTGTCACACCGACATCATCAATAACCTACAAATTTCATACCCATTTATTCCAGCTTATATCATTATTTATTCAATAATGAACAACAAATTATGAAATAATTATGTGAACTTTGAACCTTTTCAGAGATCGTGATAGCCACAATTCGGGTCAAAAACTGTTTTGAAATAGTTAATTTTCCGTAAATCGAATGACGTTCACCTGAGAAGCCCGTAGCACGCGAGTTAGAAAAGTGCAAACTGGTTGTACCTAATACAGTTTTACGACGACTTTTCGCGTGCCGTTTTCGCTCCATGTGCTCGACGGCCCTTCTTTTTTCGATAAATGTCCATTAAATAGGAAAATTTAATTAAAACAGTTTGAGCTATTCTCAGATCTCAGCTACGCACGTCTAACGTGCGACGTACCAAAGGGTATTTTCTCGCGACTAAAATATACACGAAGCGGGTTAAAGCTAGCCGCCCATAGCCAAAAACACTTCATTACAACTGGCGCCGGTCGCACGGGGCAATAAACGGCCCCAAATTAACAAGACCGAGGTAAAATGTATAAAGTCTAACATACGCGCAGCGAGCTCCTCGAGGCATATGTCGAAATGATTCCGTCCGTAGCTAATTACATAGGACGTCTGGAGTTCATGCAATTATGTTTTCAGATAATTCGAGCTTTCTAATTTCGATAGGCCACGTGAAAATTCCGGAGTCCAAAGCGCTAAAGACTTCTGAGTGTTACAATATTCGCATAAAATTGCGGAATTTCGCACTTTTATAAACTTCAAATTAATTATGACATAATCATTTCAAAACTAAAGTAAGACACACGTTTGAGATTCCACAACCACCCTTGACCAAGATAATTTCTGATATCCCGGTATATATCGAATTATCAATACTTGGGTTTTTGAAATTATTCTTGAAATTGAGAAGAGAACTATTTCCGATTCCTGAAGGAAGCCATTTCAAATTTGTTTACGGGATTCTATAAAGTTGAATAACTGACTTTTTGCATTCTCTTGATGCACATTGTACTTTCTGACATCAAGAGATACGGAGGAGATTATCTATGAACGACGAGAATAATCGTTACATTTACATCCCTATTCGCGGAATATAAGAATTGATGAACTGCTGGATGAAAAATTATCTGAACTTTAGTCATTTATTTACTCCTATAAAGAAGCTGCTGAAATTTCAGCGTTGTCGAATCATTTTCCAACAAGTTCTTGTTTTAATTATTATCCCAGTTTAGTCTTCCACTTTAAAATACGTTCCAGTTTGTGATCGATACTTTGAAGTTCAAAATATTGTAGAAGTTTCATATTTTAATCATCGTAATGATTTTGATTATGTAGCAATTTAGTTTTATTGAAATATTCGTTATCTATACCGGTGAAAACTGTTAGCATAAAACAGAGATGTGAGCTCTCAGTTCTTCAAATATTCTATATACATTTGGTTTGAGGCTCAATATTTGTACTTCACAAAAGGAAATTGTGTTCTTCGAGTTCGTATTAACGCTTGAACAACGGCAAATTTGTCCTTCTATCTAGAACTACAATAATACTCTGCATTTATTCGAAGAGGCACATAATACACAGCGCTCTTAGTAGTTTAAGCGGTAGCATGAAATCACGATAATTACGTTTCTGGCTCTCCATGTTCTACATGTTCAGTGATTTGTGTATTGAAACGTGTTTTCATTCACTAAAGAATATTATCAATTCAGTAATAGCCATGTTCGTGTGAAATGTGATGGCCATCTTGATAATAATGATGTCTAGCAGCTTAAAGTTTTACTCTTCAAACTTCCAGTATTTAAGAGTCGCATTGTCAGTTTCATGATGGGTACTGATAGCACAAATTTTCTGGTGCGAAAAAAAAACGATTCAAAGACTCTGTGGACTTCATTCATACTCATTATGAAGAGTTTTAGATCAGTTACAACATAGCAATACCCATGTTCCAGGCTGCATGTTGAAAAGGTTAGCCAAACAATTTGCACAGCAATTGAAATTGAGAATCACTGCTGTGTTTGACGAAATACGGATAATGGAAATATCCTGCTGTTGCAAAATGACATACTATAGACTCGCAAACAACATAAATTGATAATATTCGACGAAATTACTGACCGCATAGCACCCCAATCAACAACATTCAATAATTAGGCAATTATCACAGGTGGCAACAATTGATGAATGACTTCAGATCTTCGATCATTCTATGGCGTGGTCTTCAAATGGTTTGAAATTAATGAACAGGAAATTGCTGCATGTGTGGTCGCGAAGTGCCAGCCAGAAATCACAGCATTCAATAATTGAAATAATTATTACACGCGCATCCATTTCATGAATCAGTTCCATTTTGAATCATCAATATGAATTCTTCAATAGTGTAAATTGAAAAGATGGATGATGAATGTTTAGCATCTCGTCCCAAGGAGTCTATGTTCATCAAAAAATATTATTTAAATAATGTTAATATTTTCTAACTACAGGAAACAAGTATCTGATTATCTACGCGAGTGATGGAGGAGAAATGAGTATCAATCGAATGCAATTCTCAAAGTAATATTTGGGAATATAGCACTTGGTTATTTCAAGGGAGTGGAACTATATTTCATTTATACCACGTGATTTTGTTCAAGGAGTTATTTTTCAAAAAAGGGGTTATCCAAGAACAATGTTTCCACAAATCAGCAATTCGCCCCATGATGCTTGCATACGTCCGAGAAGACTTGATTTCTATCTGAGTTTATCCTATCACCTTATGATGAAAATTAAAGTATCATGAAGATATTGAAATATTGATGAGTTAACAACACACACTGGGTTTAAGATACAAGTGTTCCACTTCGAATTGTGTGAAACTCATTTTCCATGCTTAATGGTTAATTAGTGTGAATTTTACAAATGCGGAATTTACACTGTCTCATTCCTCCACGTTTGAATACACTATATTGTTCATATTGAACATTATATCACCAAACTTTGTGAGTGTCCCACAAGGTAGAATATTGGGTCCTATATTGTTCTTAATATTGATCAATGATTTGAATAGTATAGCTAGCCAAGAAGATTCTGCAATCACTAATTTTGCAGACGATACTAACCTTCTGGTGGCAAGCAAATACCAGAAAAAATTAGAAATAAAATGTAACGATTTGTTTAATCAACCAAAAAGCTGGTTTGACAGGAAATAATTAGTTATCAATGAGGAAAATACTAATTTATCAACCTTCAGAGCTGATAAATCAAAAGACAAACCTTCGAGTATGCTCATTAATGGCAGGGATATCCCCACTGTTAAATATAACTAATTTCTAGGAATCATTATTGATGAATCTTTAAAATGGTCACTACATATAGCTATGCTATCAGGTTGATAGGGGAATACATATAGGATAATTTTAAAAAAATTCTATACTATGCGAATTTTTAATCGTTAGTAAGATACTGTAATATATTTTGGGGTGTAAATTCAACAATCAACTCAATTGTTTTGGCTCATAAAAGAATCTTACGCATAATACTTGGCACGAAGCTTAGAGATTCATGTAGGAATGAATTTAAGCAAACAGGACTACTAATAGTATAAGGTTTATATTTGCACGTATGTCTTCTTTATTTATTTAGAAATAACATAAGTTTATTACAAAATAACACTAACGTAAATTACAATAGTAGGACTTTGGTTATATGTTATCCTATTTACAGGTTATCCTTAACTGAGAAAATTATATGTGCATTAAAAATTGATAAACTATAGAGAATTCAAAACAAAAACTAAGAAACCACTAACCAATTTGGAACCATATTGTTTAGAGGATTATTTTAGAATGTAAACGTTTTTTTTTGGCATAATCATTCAATATTATTGTTGTTATTATTATTATATTACTATTACTACTGTTATTAATATTATTATTATTATTATCACTATTAGTATACTCTCCGCATTGAGTCAAGCTATTTCTAGAATCGTTAGAGAAAGTCGTAGAGCAAAAATACCTTCTCCATAGTATTTTTCATCAAATTTTGAGCAACTTTGAACAAATCTGTCTGTCCGTCTGGATTTCCGTCACTAATTACTTGACTACACGATAACTCAAAAACGAAGGGTCCTATCTTATTCAAACTTTGATAAAAGCATCGGCAAGTTCAGTGACTAACCCTTTTATTTTTGAGGAAAATTGTGTACTAATCACACCCTTTACTGGAGGTTTGACATTTAAAAAAACGTAACTCTCAAAGTATACATAGAATCGATTCGAAACTATTGCAGTAAATTTAAGTTGATTTAAAACTGCTTTCACGCAAATTCGAACAAAACTCGTTTGACAACAACAAGAAAAAATAAACTTGAATTTACACCGTAGTTCAACTATTTCATGAGAAACGGCGGAAAACCATAGGTATGGTGCAGAGGCTAGGATACCCTGCTTCCACTCAGTGGTCCCAGGTTCTGTTCCCAGAAACGAAATTTTTATTATGAAATAAACTTTTTTTTGAAACAATATTAATTTGTATATTATTTAGTTGGTTAAAGATAATGAAAAATATCATTCAATTCATTATCTATTCAAAATTGCGATGAGTATCTTGCACAATGTGAAACAACTATATAAAAATCAGTGACTAAATCTAATGATTTGCGAAGAGTAATGCCATGGTTTAGAAGGTCAGAGGATGGCGTACTAATGCTGATACTCGAGTAACGGAAGTGACAAATAAAAGCGATATCAGCATAGTGATGTTTAACTTCGAAATATGGATAAAATTTCAAATCACATAGTCAAGGGCCAAACGATAAATAAAAAAATAACAAGAGAATTTCACGACTCAATCGGATGTTATGATGAATAACATAAATGATAGGGGCAGAATCCAATAACTGATTCCATAACTGATTACTAGCTTACTGTGAAGTTGTTATATCATCGATTCAAAGTTAGAATCATTCAGTAAATTGATTAACGATCCAAGCACACTGCCAGTCTTCATGAAATATTTATAATCAAACAAAACATGTTGATCTGAGATGAAATGAAAAATGCGACAAGAATCCAATGAAAAAATATTTTGTCAGTTCAAATTTTATTAATAGTACTTGTTTTGAAGATCCAGAAAAGTGAACAAAGTTTTGATAGCATCGTCCATCATCCATGATTATAAGCTGTGTCAATTCTTTGTCTCTAGTTGAAGGGAGTAATTATAAGGACTGTTTTCGTCCTTTATTCTGGTATAAATAAACTCGTTTCGAAACTCGGCCAGATATCCGGCTGTCCTATCGGAGACTCAGGAATCGCGATAAAAGCCAACAAGTTTTGCCAACTTGAATTATGAAATAAATCTCACAACACTATCCGTAACTCGTAAGGTTTGATACCCTAATTTGTCTTCATTACGAATTTAAATGCAATCAACTGTCGGTGAAGATAATTGGCGGAATCTTCACAAGACACAATCTAGTCATCTGCTGTAATCAGCTTTGTCAGATACTTTGGATCAACCGACGTAGTTCTCTTTTCCTTTATTAAGTCCCTTTTGTTGGTGTCTTCAATTTGAATTTCACAGCAACTTCATATTATTAAAGCAATCCGCTTGGCGTCATGAGGATTATACTTATCGTTCATTATTTTATCACAAATAGTTTCGCATTCGAATGAGCATATTTAATCTGCGAAGTTCACTAACATCTAACTACCTACTCAACACTATCGTTGATGTAAGTCTATGAGTCTATAGCTTTTATTTTCCATCTCTCATATTCTGCAACCATATAAATCGCAGAGTTTTTACGTTTTAGACAATCGAAATTTACTGATCGATAGATCACTCACTTCCCTCATCCCCTACAGTTACCCCATTTTTTCATATTCGAATACTTCTTTGAGTTAGATCTGTGCTTTTAAATTCCCTAAGTTTCCAATTTACATAATAAATTAAATCTAAAATATGCGGTGGATGTTATTTCATCTATAACACAAAACGATTTGGAAAATAGGTGATGCGATATGCGTATGTTTGAGAAAAAATCGGCCCAGAGATGAGATTTGAACCCTGCATGTTACATCCTCGGATTTCGCCCGTGGTAACATCCGTAGGAATAAAATAAATATATAGCAAATGAAGTAGAAACAACTAAATAAGTGCAAAACGTAAAATTATACTTTACGTGATTTCTAAGTTTATTCGAATGGACAACATATGTATGTTACAACTGTATGTTTTATACGTTCATTACTAAAACAGTTTGCTTTCAGTTGAACTGTCCGGAACATTTACATAATAAACCTTAATTTAATGTTATCACAGAGTAATTAATTCGAAGTTACTACGTCAGGTCACACGTCGATAGAGTAGCTGTGATGTCATTGAAATCTTGAGATATACATTTCGGATACTTCCGCAGGATAAATGTATGGGTATGATGTATATTCATAACCGGGAGAACAATGTTGTCATTATGAATAATATAATACAATTCCATTTGAAAACTTGAGAAGGATGTCATATTTACCACTTCTAGTGGGCTATCGTGCCTGAAAACAATTGAAGTCGTATTTTTGTCAGTTTGAAGCGATTTACCACTTACTTACTTACAACCAATAGGGAAGGCGGCGCAATCATCCTCACAGTGATCTACATAATTACATTGGCATCGACAGACATCATTCCGAAAATAGTTTAGATGGATAAAGAAAGCCTCAGAACAGATATTCCTGCAAGATTACCAAAATAAATGGATGACGATAACTACACCTAATACATGCTCCCCTTACACTATGTGTAGTGAGGGAAGTGAATAGGGCATCTGAATTTTCGAAACAATACTCGGACTAGCTAGCGGCTAGGAATCATGAGACTTCATCATATTATATTATACTCTGAAAGGATCTGTATCAGAAGGGTATTCTCCCTCCCTTTATGGAGTTTAGTCGTGTATGAGCTGCTAGTAAGGTAAACCGCTGATATTAAGGCAATAGGTTTTGTGGATGACATCGCCATACGAACCTACAAGGCTTCCTTGAAGGAACTTATTCACCATTCCGCCGGAGAAAACTATCATTATCATCTTCTCCAAACGCTACACAACCGAGCCTCTGAAAAAGATGGTAATCGTGGACAAGTCAGTTGACTTTTCCGAGACGGTGAAATATTTGGCAGTCACCCTGGTCAAAAAACTACTCTTGCATAAGCAGCTGGAAACTAGGTGCCACAATCCTATGATAATCTTTTGGCAGTGTGAGAGAGCAATTTGGATGAAATGAGGCTTGGAGCCTAAGCAACTGATGAATTCACTCAGTTATCATTTTCCAGAAGCTTCTGGACAGAATGCAGACACTCTTCCTCAGAGGTATTAATCTACGAGGACGACTACACCGATTGCAGCATGGGGGGCTTTGCTGGGCGTGCAATGCAATGGTGATCTACAGGCTCAGCTGCAATGACGCCTTGAATAGATGGAGTGAAGACCAAACCCGTTTATTCAGGACGTAGCCTAAACGGCTTCGACTAGAAACGCAGGACAGATTCAAAGACCTGTGGTTCGCGGCGCAACATTTCAGAGTCGCCATCCCGTCGAGAAAAAAAAGGGAAAATGACCGCACGCCAAAGCACGGCACAATTTAGTATACGGATGGGTCTAGAACAAACACAAGAGTCTAAGCAGGCTTTTACGGTACTACATATATTGATGAATACTCTGTGCGAATGAGCAATCTTAACACAGTCTTCTAAGATGTGCGCAGAAGCTACTTGGCTATGGTAAGATGAATGAGACCATCTGGATCTGTTCGGACTGTCAAGCGGCACTCAACGCACTGAAAAGCCTGACTGTGTCTCCGAGGCTTGTCAGGGATACCGAGGAGATCCCTTATAGTCTAGCCGGTGAAAGCAGGCTCATCCTGACCTTGATTCCTGGTAACTACGGTTGAGAAGGAAATGAGAGAGCGAACAAACCGGGCAGAGCGGAACCATATGACGGAACAGCATGCCCAGCATGAAGAAGCATTGACGGCTGCCAAAGTGCCAAAGCGCTCCTTGGAAACGAGGTAGTTCTAAGTGCAAGTAAGATGCTCTTACTGAGTGTGCAAAGCACCAGGATACCCTCCGAGATCTTTACAGGTCCCGGAAATCTGAGCATAAAACAGATCTTAGAATTCTGCCGAGCAGCGGCGTATCCAAATACCCCCTGAAAACGTAGCAGGGGGTAGTGCACAAGGGTCTTTGGCTAAGAGCACTGAAGTTTTTCATTAAGCTCCCTACCATATCAACCAATACCAATACCAAACATATTACAATATACTGGCTGTTGTCCGCGCGCTAAAGTTAAATAATTGTCATTCCCCAAGATCCAAGAATTAATGCATATTTCAAATGAGTACAAACAGCTAAAGGATTGGGAAGACAGAAGATCATAATGAATTCATGTGAAAGGATATTTGAATTGACATTGATATTTATGTTTTGTCGTCTGTGAATTCAAGTCCGATCTTCTGATTGTGTAGGCTAGAAACTCGGTAAGGTCATCGCAGGTCAGCTTGTTAAATTGTTAAATTTTTGATGGGTTAATTTTTTAATTTTCGAATAGTTTTGGGAATGCTAGGTAGGTAGTTTATTTGGAAGTTTGTTTCTGTAATTGATTGATTGCCTTGCCCTTGTATGTGTTATAAAAGAGCATGACAAATCGGAAACCAATTTAACATGAATCCACAGACGCATGTGAAGTCGTTTAGCAAAAATTTGTTCAACATCGCAGGTGTAAATGATAATTATATCTAATCCATGTGCGTCAAACTCAAAAAAGGTTTAGGAACATTTCTACAGATCCAGTTCACAAATCTTACTGAAATGCGGCTGAATTCAGAAGATCTTCGGGTAACATTTTAATTTTATTTTGAAAATGTTTCCTTCAACAATGAAAAAATAACGGTTCTTAACATATCTGGCCCACTAACCATTTGTCTTTGAGTTATGGCGAACATACACACGAATTACATGCAATTTCCGTCTCTCACAATCGATAATTGTGTCTATTAACGGTACCATTAGTATTAAACGAAGTTTTATCCGTCAACATCACGCCACGTTAATAGTAGACTTCCTCGCTTTGTTTTTCTAACACCATAAATGGAATCGGTTTATCGTTTGACTTGCTCTCTCGCAACAATTCAATTTTATACTATTGTACTTTCGGTATGCTACGTCCTAAGCTACGACGGAAAATCAATTTTCTGTTGAGGGGTATGCAAAACTATCGCATTGTGTCCACATTTTGTTTCACAGGGAAAATGATGATTTTATCCTATAAACACTGCCTGTTGCATTGACGTGTGATGGATTTTTATTCTACTAATGTTAAAATCTAATGGAACTATTACAATCATTTTCACCTCCTGGAGACGAATATGAAAACTTAATAGTGAAATGTGAATGTAACAAAATTGAGATTTCAAAATGAATATAATTATATTGAGTTTTAATATAAATAATTGATTATACTTTCGAATCAGGAGACGTATTCTGGTGTTTTTATGATATACATAAAGTGAGGAGCTAGGTTCTAAGGTTATTTTCTTTTGCGTGATTGATATTATGTGTATTATAGTCTAGGAGATATATTTACATATTTTTGGCCTGAGATATAACATCCCCAGGAAATATTCAATTTCGGAACGTGTTATAGCACTTTGGGGTTTGGTGTTAGTAGAAGGGGGTCCCTTGGCGAAGAATATTCAATAAATACCAACATTTTTCTCCATTCAGTTGACAGCACAGGCAGCTTTGGTTCTGACCAAAATTAGAACGTGGTATAACCCTTTCTGACCAGGCAGAAACTTTTTGTTATCAATGCTCATTGCTCGAAAACCATGTACCAGCATTTTCTATGCGTCCACTTTCAAGAATTTTGGCCATGTTTAGGTTTTTCTACCAAGAATTGACCAAATTGTTCGAAATTGGGAAAAAAAATGTTGGCACCTACATCAACTTGTATTTTTCATGTGAAAGAAAAGTTTGTGTGGGTGCCAACATTTTCTTCCATGTTTAACCCCTGGGAAGGGGAGATAATATGAAGAATATTTTGATCATTACAATGTGTGACCAAGATTATTTTTTAGTCCAATCTGGGTTGAAAATACCTAATTTTCAGAAATTAACTGCGATTTTAATGATTTGGGGGGGAGGTTGGAGCGGTTTTGAAAGAAAATGTTGGCACTCACACAAGGTTTCATTTCACATAAAAACTACAACATCTTTTTCCCCAATTCCAAACGATTTGGCCCATTTTTGGCAAAAAGACCAAATTCTTGAGAATGGACCCATAGAGAATGTTGGCGTATGGTTTTGGAGTGATGAGCATTGATAACAAAAATTTTCCGGCTGGTCGGAAAGTGTTATACCACGTTCCAATTTAGGTCATAACTGAAGCTGCCAGTGCTGCCAACCGCATGGAGAAAAAATGTTGGCATTTATTGAATATTGATCGCCAAGGAACCCTCTTCGACTAACACCAAACACCGAAGTGTTTTAACACGTTCCAAAATGGAATATTTTCTGGGGCGGCTAACTCAAAACGGGGCGTGGTGGGAGGTCCAACTCACAAAGGATAAAATACTCAGATTAATGATTGCTTAAACATAACACATATGTCATTATGTTATATCTCAGGCCCAAAATATGTATCTATCTCCTAGACCATTACAACTGTTTCACATTTAAGATAACGAAAAAAAAGCGTCTGCATATCTAATAGATAAAATTGGAACTGTCATTAAGGCAAGAAAAAATTATTGCACAAATTAAACAGCGATAAAAGTGAGAAATGTTTGGAGACGCTGTCATTAAGGGAACAAAAAATTTCACTTGAAACAAATAAACTTTGAAATGCAACGGTAAACGACATAGAACTCCAAGAAAAAAAAGACTGAACAAACAACCACACCGCGCCAGCCTCACATCACAAATTTGAAAACCGTCTGACGTGTTTTCGTCAAAGCCTGTCATAATTCTGCAATATCTTCACAGGTTACTAGTGGGGGAAGCAACAATGTTATCAAGAGAACTATTATAAGCTGGTCCAAGCTCTCAGAAATTTTTATGTCCATCATCAGGGAGACTACAATGAATTTCACAACATTAGAGATGCAGTGAGAGAAAACCAGCTTGAGAAGCGTAAATAGTATGGAGGTAAAGCAGAAATATGCACAAAAGTTGTAAATGGGAATTATGCTAAACAAAATCGTTGAAGAGTTAATTCCATTCTTCCATTTCAATGTGATGGTATTCCTGGCACATGCGCAGACCTGTAAAAATGTTAGATTCATAAGTAGGTCAGAAATATGAATGAGAGCGTTATATATTGTATAAACATTATGCTATCTTTATGCCAATGTGTAAATTAGGCTTAATACTTTCATGAGGTTCTATGTTTTATGCACGTATTAACATAATAACCATCAGTTATTCGCGCCCAGACTCAGAAGAATGATGTTGATCTAATCATTACCAATTGTAAATCATTTTCATGACGTTCTATGTTCTATGCACGTATACACATAACCATGAAAGTTAATCGCGCCCAGACTTCGATGAATGATGTCAATCCAATCATTACAAATTTCAAATTAGGCCTAATATTTTCATGACGTTCTATGTATACACATAACCATAAGTTATTCGCGCCCAGACTTAGATCAATTATGTCAATCTCGTCATTACAAATTGTAAATTAGGCTTAATACTTTCATGTTGTTCTATGTTATGTGCACGTATACACATAAGCATGAGAGTTATTCGCGCCCAGACTTAGATGAATGATGTCCATGTCACATTGATTTGGAAGAATGCAAATAACATTTGAACGGTTTTTTAACATAATGCCTATATAGAAATCTTGTGTATATTTCTCTCCTTGCCTCCATAATATTTACATTGCAGAAGTTGGTTTTTCTCTCACTGCATCTCTAACACTACTATTCTGAGCAATTCAAGCCTAGTTCGCAAGTTAAAATTAAACATGAGTTTGCAAGGTGTCAGCAAAATGCTATCAATTGTTTTATTCATAGACTCACACTGATTCTCATTTTATTTACATCATCACAGACAATCTTCGGTACTTGGCGTTTGAAACTTATTGTTATTTTCAGATGATTAATATCTATTGACAATAAATGGGAATAAATCTCACTCAAAACACTAATATCTGTTCTTTTATTCATGAATTTCCTGAGAGGTTTTTTCTGTTAAATGTGATTTTCTCACTGACACTTTAACATCATCGCAATTCATACGGTGATCTGAAATATTCACATGACTTGCTAGAACATATCTTTCAGGGTGGAATCTGCTATCACTTTCGTGTGAGGTGATTCTGCTGAGCAATGTTCTTGAGGTTCGGTCTATGAAATTTTATTACAATCTAGACAAGGAATACAATATATAAGTTTTGAAGCGTCTGTTAATGAAGCGTTGTTTTTAACTTTAGAAAATTTTGATTTGACTGTTTTGTTAGCAATTTTGATATTCCTGGGATGAGAAACTCTAGTGAGTTTAGGTGTCGTCTCTCGTATGTAGGGAAGTGGAGTGAAAATTAGGGGGAAAAGGGAAGTATCAGTTACAAAAGCATCAGCGAACGAGTTTAAATTCACTGTTTCAGCAGTCTGGAAGTCTGAAGTACATGATGTGTTATACAAGATGCTTTTCATTGACCTTGGCAGATATGAATCGTCCAAGAGAAGGTTGTAGAGAATTTTCAAGTTTTTTTTTGTGAAACGTAGCATCAGAGATTCAAAGTACTCTGCATGGTCAAAGTAATTCCATCAATTTGCTGGTTGATATTATAATCGTTCTAATAATTTCAATAAAAATGTCATCAATGAATGTTTTGTTATGTCGACACTCTGGAAGAGTATGTTAATGTTAAATGTTTGGAATGTTCTACATATGCGCGATCCTTCACTACCAACAACATCTTAAAAACTAAAGCTTGTGAGACAGAGTATTAAAAATCCTGACATCATATAGTAGACGAAGTTTCACTTTGGAGAAGCCGTTTAACCACATTAGAAGGGGCCGGTCTGACTCATTAACGAATTCCGTCATGAAGCCTACTTCGATTACCTTTTTGCGCTGCATTGAAACTGCCTGCGCGTGTTTTTGTTGATGTGTTTAGGTGTCGTTAACGCCGCCGATGTAGAACTAACAAAACAAAGAAATTAATGCGAAAAGTGCTGGTTCTACCACTTATACAGCTGGTTATACACGACTTTTTAGACGTTTACGTTTTTCGAGTCTCGTAATAGCAACTAATTGTATCCTAAAGAATTCAAACTAAAACAACCACAACAGATGGAACAGAAATTGTTTGAAAAATATTCTCTTTTGTTTTCTCCTCACTGAGAATCTACACACAATGCGTTTGTTTTAATACAGCCGTTTTTGGGATGAGTTGTTTTTTGTGTTCGTCATAACATGAACTGTTTTTTAATTAAATCAAACGAGTTATTTATGATATCTGCGGCTTAGATTCCGAAATGTTTGAACTTTTTACTCTGCTTGAGTTTTATTAATACAGTTGAGCAGCATATGCTGACTATTGGCGTTCTACCGTGCACACAAAATACAATGAATACAATGTATTAGGTTATTTTGTGAATTAAAATCACGAGCTTGATGTTTTTTGTATACAGAACGTTTTGGCATTCGCTTAGGCCGTCGTAACTTGCATAACAATACCGTGAATTCTAGAAGAGAAAATTACCAGGCCACAGTAAATATGGAATATGGCATACAACTGACATTTATTCACTGACAATATTGCCTTTTCGACACCAGAATTTCCGTTAGACCAATGACACGAATTATTGAAATTTATTTTTAATTGTTGAATTAGATTTTTCAATATCTAGTGAGAAGTTGCTAGTATCCCAACAAATAAGAACCATACTATCAAGGTTAAAAGAGGAAATAGAAATAATTCGCATTATTGGTGATGAGCTGATGAGTTCTCATAGTGCAATGCTCAGTTCGGAATAACTGAGCTCAGAGCTGCCATTATAAAATTATCAAAGAATCTAAAAGTTTGATTCTACCAAATAGGTTTTTAATATAGTTGTCCACAAGTGATGGATAATATGTGAACATTCGATAGTTCCCATCAATTATTTTGTCATTAATTTCTGGAGAATAGACTCAGAAAAATGAAGGACAGTAGATACTTGATGAACCGTAAGTAGTACTTGCCTATAAAGGGTGAAACGACCCTTCATTCCTTGAATATCTTCTGCAGATGGCGTAATAAGGTTCTAACTAGAGTAACGGAAGTTAGAAATGAAAGTCATATACATAGCAGTGTCTTAATTTTAGAATCTAGATGACTTGTTGTACCAGTTAAATTGGCGTCAATATATACACGCTGATAAAAATACAACTACAAATTAATAGATGTTAAAATGTTTGAAATACATTACCAATTCATGATATGCTTATTTTTAACGTTTGAGTAAATTTTATCATTCAAATTCATTTCTTACATATATTAAAATTTAACAGATCAATTTTCCAAAATCCTCAAGGATCATAATAGTCTAGGAGCCAGAGCAATATTGATGGTCTGAACATTAACCCGATGGCACTATGGTTTATCGTTAGAGGAGGGTTCAATGACCAATTCATCTCATAGACCGAATTTTCCCCGGCTGCTACATCTCGAGATACAGCATCCACATTTTTTTTTTGACTGGAGGTTAACCCTTTCCAAGTTGCGGTTACTCAAGAACCATGTCATTCTTATACACTTTCACCATGTGCCATCATTTTTTATCGTGCCCGTTTATCAGGCCGACCAGTTGAAATTGGACCGAAAATGAACTGCTAGTTAACCCTCCCAAACCTGGTGGGAAATGTGCATTGTTGTTGGCAATTGTTAACATACCCTATGCCATCAAAAGTTATCGGTCCAATTCCGAGTAATTGGCCATTATTTGGACCGAAAATGTTTCTTTTTTTTCATTTTGTTGATAAAACTTGCAGGTTACAAGATAACATGATGGCACCATGTTAAATGAGTTTATTGGAGGTCGAATAAAGATTCATAATTATTGCCATCACTCCTTGCGTATTTAACCCCCCCCCCCCCCAAAAATATGAATAATATGGATAATATGACCAATTTTATCATAAATTAGTAAATTTTTGAGATTCTGGCTATGTTTAAAATCGAAACGGCAGTTTTTTGTTTTTGTTTTGTTTTGTAGGGAGTTTTGGGAGGTTTGAATGGGCAAGGAGTGATAGCAACAATTTTAAATCTTTATTTGACCTCCAATGAAGTTATTTAACATGGTGCCATCATGTTATATTGTAACCCGCAAGTTTTAGCCACAAAATGTAAAAAAGAAGCAATTTTGGTCCAAATAATGGCCAATTACTCGGAAATGGACCGATAATAAAAAATACCTTTTGATGGCATAGGGTAAGTTAACAATTGTCAACACCAATGAACATTTTCCATCAGGTTTGGGAGGGTTAACTAGCAGTCCATTTTCGGTCCAATTTTAACTGGTCGACCTGATAAACGGGCACGATAAAAAATGATGGCACATGGTGGAAGTGTATAAGAATGGCATGCTTTTCAAGTAACCGCAGCTTGGAAAGGGTTATCCTCCAATCAAAAAAAAAATGCGGATGCTGTATCTCGAGGTTTAGCAGCCGGGGAAAATTCGGTCTGTGAGATGAATTGGTCATTGAACCGTGCTCTAACGATAAACCATAGTGCCATCGGGTTAATGTTCGGACCATCAATATCGCTCTGGCTCCTAGACTATAATATTTCTACTCGTTTTTCCACACTTCCAAAATTATCTCAGTTTTGCAAACCTATCAAAGATCTCCTCCCTCCATTTCCTTTAGAAGGTGTTTATAGCATTCCCTGTTCTTGCGGTAAAGTCTACATTGATGAAGCAGGTCGTACAGTAGCTGCTCCTTTGGAGGAACTTGTACAGCGGCTTCGTGACACCAGTAGATATGCACTTTCGAAACATAAGTTTGACGCTATTCATCAAATCTTTTCCGAAAATACTGAGATTCTAGCCCAAGACTCAAACTCAGCGAAAAATTATTGAAGCGATACAAATCCTAAAGCATTCATATTATCTAAACCGTGACTCAGGAAATTACTTTCCCATTATTTGGTAACTCATCCTTGGATATTCCACTCAGCACATTATTACACAACGGCAGGTTCAGGTGCCAGAACGGAATTAACCACCGGAATGAAGGCAGTGAACTGTGTACTATGAAGGTTTCTTTTCACAATAAATACCGCTACAGAAACCAGAAGAATCAGTTTCAATTCAAGGCTCAAGCCTGACCTGAAGATGCTACGTGTAATGATTGGCGGAACGTCAGCATCAAGTCGCGCTATTGTGACGCGGAAAACTTCCGGAAGCCAAGAATTTTCAAGATTAGCTATCCGCGGAAGTCTACTATTCAAGATTACAGATTAGTATGTTCTAACCTTTTCAAAAGCGCAGTATAAAGCTTTCGTAGTGATAAAAGGTTACTACTTTATGAAAATAACATGTATTATAGTTTTGTGGTTTGTCAACGCACAGGTGATAAGTATCAGTTATAATCGTACTTTCAATTATATCAATTAGTTGATAAGACTCTATTTATTGGTATACCTCAACGGTTTGAAAATATGAAAATTATATAAAATAAACTGTATTCCAAAAATGAAATCAATTACAATAAGCATGTAGCCGAAAATGGTAAATAATAAGTAATTGTGTAACTTGTTTTCGTGAAATTGTGAAGCAAAATTCTATAAGATACTAGTTTTATAAAATCCACTAACATTGATAATAAAGACCCGCCTGGGACACAAGTTGCATCAAAATCTCCTCCGCCAATTTTTTCTATGAGTCCTCATATGCTATATTTGATAAAATAATAATTAGGCAATTTTGTAAAAGATTATATTAGTATATATAAATTAAGCGAAACGTTGTTCTCAATACAAATTCGAAATATGTGAGAGCTTGAAAATAAATAGAATGTATGTTAGCTAATAAGTGTAAAGAGAAAGAGACAGGCATACATAATCCAAAATGAAATAACGGCATAGCAATGAATAATGAAGAAATATCCAGAAAGTTGTTCCTACAAATGGCGACTTGAAGCTGACGCAATTTCAACAACAGAACTAGACAACAGGAAATTTAACTTCAGGTAGATATGTACCTAAGAGCTGGTCCAACTCACAAATCCTTTTTCAGCTTCATTGAACACTTTTATCTCATTGATATGATAAAATAAAACACTTTTACTTTGTTGTTTATCACATATATTATAGAAACAAATCGTGACTATAGTTTCGACACTAGCGTGCCATCTTCAAACAATACTAATCTATGATATATGTGATAAAAACAAAGTAAAAGTGTTTTATTTCATTATATCAATATGATGGCTCCCACCATTGTACTTTTATCTCATCTCCTTAAAAGGAACAACGTTGTTTATAAAAGGTAGGTATCATTAAATCCTACCGTAATGGCTCACATGACTATCATAGAACTATATGATTGAGTCTTACGCTCAGACCATGGTATTCATGGTACCAATATTCCTGTAGTTGTAGATTTTACAATTTGAAGATCGCATATGCTACTTGAGGCCTTATTGGCAAATTGCACTTCTACTGCGGAGCTCAACCCATTATGTATAGTAGTAAATATCACCAATGTTTTCGACAAGTATGACTTACAATTTTTTATGTTGGGAACTAGTACTTAAACAGTTTCTCAAATCCTTTTTCAAGGTATGATAAATGAAATGTAAGCTACTGCTACATTTAGTTGATGAAAAATTTATCATTTTTGTCAGTGTATTTTATTTGAATAAAAAAATATTAAATATTTGATTTTGAATACTTGGAATTTCTATAATTATGATTCTTCAATGCAATGGAAATATTTGACGATGCTGTGTGGTGTCAATTGAGGAACCATAACCTGAAAGTATCATCCACAAAATGATAAGGACATTATGAAAAGTGAAGCAAAATTTCCGTAATTGAATCATCAATCATAATAGTGCACCTAACGACAAAACTTGGATAATAATCTACCATTCAAATCAGGTTGAACAAATGCACTTTCTATCATAGATTGTTTTTTTTTTGTCTTAAAATATTCGTAATTTGAAAAAAAAAGTTGTAACGTACCTAATAATTAAGGCACAGCTTTGTGGTATTCGTCAAGAATATTATAATAATGAAAATACCTAGTACATCCGACATATTCAATAATTTTACTCCAGATTACAATATTTGAAATTGAAAGATAACTTACGCAGAGGAATGATACGATCAAATGTGAAATGAATTGGAATTCTTGTTGACAATTCACTTCTTATGTACATTCCAAGTGAACCTTAATTCAGATGATAACAGAATTGCGCAAATGTACTCCGGTCAATTTGAATTGTAACATTTTTCCGTGAATAACGGCACTTCTCAGTGGTGATTCTAACTTATCTGATCAAAGCAATGGTCGAGAAGAGTCTGGCAATAATAAATTTGAATGGATAGAATGTCGCATCTGGAGTCATAAATGCAATTGCTGTACTTCATGCATTAGAATATCAAGTGACAAATCTGGTACAAAATTCAAATTTCATCTGAACGACAATTGCGTAGTGGCACATACCTCTACGTAGGTACCTAAATAATAAGTTTATCTTAATGTCTCGAGGTTCATTTTAATTTTCTCAAATGAACCGTAAGAAGATAGGTAACATATGAAATACTTTTGTGACCTGATTGTCAACAAAAGAAAACGTTGTGTGATGTTATTAATGAGAAACTTGGACGTACAAAACCCAATACACTAATGCAACTACATCATGATAATCATTTAATAACGGTTGATAATATTACTATTATCTATTTGGAAAACACTTTTTACCTACAAAAATTACACTGTAAATATTGTGAATAATACGGTTTTTCTGGTAACGTTTATGGAAAAGGGAATAGAAAATATTATTCTGCCCATCAATAATGAACAATTTACTAGACAAGATGGAGTACTTGTCAAACTATTAATGGTCAGAAGTGTCATATCGTATTGAAAACTATAAGTAACTTATCGGCTAATTTCTCGATAAGTTCTAGTATTATCACTGCATGTGAAAAGAATAGAGATCTCCATGATCGAAACGAATATCGGGCTATCTCATTGCTGACTAATTACTTCAAAATAATTGTAAAATCAGGATTTTCGGAATAAAAACAATGTTCTCTGCGATAATCAGCACGGCCTGAGGTGGGAAAGATCACTGAAACTACAGCCTTAGATGTACTACATTTAATTAAGCGGTGAACGCGTCGGATTCGGACCCGGTGATAATTGGCTCAAAAAATTCATGATCGTATTGAAGAAAATGTAGCTAGGGTTTGATCTAACTCCTTTCGATATACCTGCAAGGGATTAGATCAATTATTCACACCTATCCAATTGCAACCTTTGTTTGTAGCATGAACAAAGCGAGCTCCTTTGAGTACAAAAAGAATTTGGAAATACCCCAAGGCTGCGTGAATGGACCTCCTATATTTATTATTTCTTCAAATCACATCATAAAGACTGAGATAATATGATGATTATGCTGGCGACCCCAATATCATTGTGACTGGCACAACGCAACGAGTATTAGAATTCTATTTTCTGTTCTGTACGTTTCAGCCCAGGTATTACCACTCGAGCCGAGGCGGAATTTTCTGGATTCAAAGAATGAAGAGTCCAAAGTACCTCCATTACTGCAATAGCAAGTGCTGATTTTTGGGATCTCTAGACAATGGAGTACAGGGTGTTCCATCTCAGACGAGCCACCCCGTATATTTCTTTTCCCATATAGTGAGTGGAAAAATCTCCCGAAACAAGTCGAATGATTTTGTTTGGGAGACATCTTCTTACGTATATTTGAGGCTTGAACGAGCAACTCCCTAATAGTGGGCGCTTCAACCCCTCAAAATTGAATAGGGGAGAGGGGTTGAGTGATACGTCATTTGAAAGGTCTTGGAAGCCTCTTTACAACGTTGTATGAAAAACGTAAATTTGATGGACCGTTTTCGCCAAAAATTAATTTTGTTGCTCGAATGCGCCACCTTGAATATTTTGGTTATTTGTACAATGTACAACCTCATTTTTATTAAGCCTTTTTTACAAACTTAAACAATCTTCAAAAAATCACATTCGTAAAAAAATTGAATTGTGTTGTCATGCTTACAATGAAAAAAATTAAATCTGCGTGTTTAAATCAAACGTTCAAATTGTCCTTCATTGACTTCCATACAATAATACAATCTTGACTGAAAATCGTCTCTAACATGGTTCAGCATAATTGAAGTTATTTGACGACACTCATTTACAATTCGTTGGCGTAGTTCGTCCAAATTTTCAGGCTGAGTCACAAAAATCTTGGACTTAAGATGTCCCCACAAGAAGAAGTCCATAGGGTTCAGGTTGTGAGATCGGGCAGGCCACTCCATAGGACCTCTTCTTCCAATCCAACGACCGGGGTATTGCAAATTGAGGTATTGGCGAACTGGTGCGGCGTAGTGAGGAGGAGCTCCGTCTTGTTGGAAATGCAATTGTTGTTTAAGTAGTAGACGATCGTTTTCTAATTGTTCAGTTATTAACGGATCAATCGCATTTTCCAACATTTCAAGAAGTCAATGGAGGACAATTTGAACATTTGATTTAGACATGCAGATTTAATTTTTTTCATTGTAAGCATGACAACACAATTCAATTTTTTTACGAATGTGATTTTGTGAAGATTGTTTAAGTTTGTAAAAAAGGCTTAATAAAAATGAGGTTGTACATTGTACAAATAACCAGAATATTCAAGGGGGCGCATTCGAGCAACAAAATTAATTTTTGGCGAAAACGGTTCATCTAATTTATGTTTTTCATACACTGTTGTAAAGAAGCTTCCAAGACCTTTCAAATGACGTATCACTCAACCCCTCTCCCCTATTCAATTTTGAGGGGTTGAAGCGCCCCCTATCAGGGGGTTGCTCGTTCAAGCCTCAAATATGAGTCAAAAGATGTTCCCCAAACAAAATCATTCGACGTGTTTCGGAAGATTTTTCCACTCACTATGGGATAAGAAATATACGGGGTGGCTCGTCTGAGATGGAACATCGTGTATATAATAAAGCTGTGATCTAAATGTATAATTTACACAAATTCGGAAACATAATCATCATGCAGTTTCAATAATTTGGGATATCCTCTGGATTAATATAATCATGTTGTATGGATCGACATTAAACGATAAAGTGAATATTGAACAACTACAACCATTTCTTCTTCCAATATTCATACCTAAGTATTTCAAAAATTCCTTATACAAAAGGAAGTTTCTTCTTTGATACCAAAAACATGTAATGGTTTCTGACGATTATTCACAAGTAGAATATGTGACAGAAATTTCATGTAATGGAATTTATTAACTTCAAATCTTGATTGCTCATCTCCATCCAAGATTTGAAAAGTGAGCCATCCGTTTGAAAAAAACTTCTAGGTCCATTTATTGATTTGATTGAGCTGCGAATCGAATCTAACAGTGCTGAGCAACCTTCCTGAAGCTCTTCTGACCCTAAATCAATCTTTACTCGACGTATGTATCAGCTCGATATATTCCTCATAACCTTTTCAAGATGTTAATTTTGCATTTTTATGGTATCTGCAAAAATCAAAAATCTCAAATATTCTGAATCAGTTCAAAATTATATCGTTGGACGTTGTTGCAAAGGTCTCTAAGGTATCATAATTATGTTCAAAATGTTGAACTTAGTGAAGTATCAAAAGAATTGTAATAAATTTAACATATAAATGTTATAAAAATCATGAGATACTTTGGATAAAATTTTAAACAATGAGAGATTAGGTATAATATACAGGGTGGTGTCCCAGGTTTTGGTAGCAGAACTTTAACAGTCGATATTAAATTTGATTTTGAGAAAAAAGTTCCTACAACATATATGCACAGAAGCTTAATTTTTGAGATTTTTTGAATTTTATAAAAAATTTCTCATTCTTGTTCGTATCTCCGAAGATAATCAAAATGTCTGGATGAAATTTGATACCTTGGATGCGTAGCTAAGTTACCATATTTGCACATAATTTGAGAACGGTGATACTTCCAGTGGCGTAGATATAGGTATTTAACAATGATAAATAGACCCGAAAAGTGTTATCACCCTGTAAAGTCTACTTTTTAGGAACAAGCAAATAAAGTCTCTTGATATTCACTTGTACCTGGCACCGTTTCACGACAAATTTGATTTTTGTGATTAATTACCACCACCATGAAAATCGGATGAAATTTGAAAACAGAGGAACCTTAAATTGAAGAGCGTCGTTGAGTGACAAAAATAGAATAAGCTGTCTTTTCTAATCCCTACAGCGATACGTTACAAAGAAAAGCCGAATAACAAATTTTCATTTCCAAAAATGTTCAAACCAGATGACTACAACAATGTACTTTACTTTATAGTAAGTCCACCAACAAGAGTTAAAGATCCCCATTTTCTCATATACATAGTTCACAACGTCGAACAATGGATCTTCTAACTTCAACGAAAATCTTTTTCCAAAGTTCATCCGATTTTCATGGTGATGGTAATTAATCACAAAAATCAAATTTGCCGTGAAACGGTGCTAGGTACAAAGAAATATCGATAGACCCTATTTGTTTTGATTTGAATTCTGCATCGAAATTTGTTAATAAAAGGTAACCTTTACAGGGTGATAACACTTTTCGGGTCAATTTATTATTATCTAATACCTCTATCTATGCCACTGGGAGTAATACCGGTCTCAAATTATGTGTAAATGTGGTAATCTATCTACGCATCCACGGTACCAAATTTCATCGAGACGTCCTGATTATCTTCGGAGATACACACAAAGTAAAGAAATTATCTACAAAATTCAGCACCCCCTATATCTCAAAAATTAAGCGTCTGTGCATATATGTTAATAGGAGCTTTTTTTCTCAAAATCAAATTTTCTATGGACTGTTGAAGTTCTGCTACTAAAACATGGGACACCCTGTATAAAATGTATTGTCAATGTTGTGAAAATAGTTTGTAGGCTAAACAAAAAATAAAATAAACATTAGATATAGAACGTTCTTATCATGTAAGATAATGACAACTCAAAAAACTCGACAGTAGCTAGTCATGTTCTACATACGGGCCATGGCATTTTTAAGACCATTTTCCATAATCTGGAAGCCATTCATATGTACTAGTAAGTAAGTAAGTATTTATTGAAAAATATATATACAGTGTGTGTAAGTTACAACATTATAACAGGCCTCGTTTCAGATAAATACAAAAATGTTCACTGAAGTGCGAGCACTTGTGTGTGAAGTTTACAATATAATATAAATATATAAATATAATAAAATAATAATAACATAAATAATACTTGACAATATAATATAATAATACTACATAATACGTTGATTTAAATACATTCACAATGGTGGTGCATATGATAATGAAAGTGATGTATACAAAAAGAATAAATTATTTGGTATTTTCAATAAGTTTATGTATATCTAATCTAGCCATGCTATGTACATATTTTTTAACTTTATTTTTAAATCCATATAAGTTTTGTTGCTGCTTCATCTCGCTAGGAATGGTATTATATAGTTTAGGTCCTAAGTATGAAAAGCTTCTCTGGCCAACTGATTTTGAAAATTTTAAAGTTTGAACCTTATCATTGATTTTTAGTCTAGTAGAGTAATCGTGAATAATATGTGATAATAATGATTTGTTTTTGAATTGGTGTACGACAGTCAGTAGAAAATATAATTGTCTAATATCTAGTACATTTGATTCATCAAACAGATCATTTGTAGGGTAAGTCTTTTTTTTTCTGTATATTAATTTTAATACCCGTTTTTGTATTATTTCGATGGGTTCTAGATGTGTCTTTATCAAACTTCCCCAAGCTACTAAGCCATATGTTAAATGAGATTCGAATAAGCTATGATAGATGACTTTCAGGTATTGAGTATCTAGTACGTTTCTCAAAAACGAAAAGTTGTAGATTATAAACCTTAATTTTTTTATTAAAGTTTCTACATGTGCGGTCCATTTTAGATTAGAATCAAAAACTATTCCTAAGTATTTAAAGCTTTGTACTGAATGTATGTTTCCTAGAGTGTGATTGCAATTCACAGTCAATGTATTGAAAGTTGGTTTGTTGACTTCACTAAGAAAGAATGGCAAGTAACAAGTTTTGCTTATATTAATGGTGAGTTTTTTGAAATCCAGCCAATTTTTTATAATCTTCAAATCAGATTCCACGCTTTGCTTGACCACATCCCAATTAATGCCCGAGCAGAATAAGACGGTATCATCGGCGTAGCTTAGAACTTCACTTGATGTAAGTATGCTAAATAACTCATTCACATATATTAGGAATAGTATGGGGCCGAGTACGGTCCCTTGTGGAACACCACACTCGACCTTAGTGAATGAACTTCTTGTACCATTAATTTTCACGCTTTGTTGTCTATCCTTAAGATAATTCACAAAAAGTTTATGAGGTGTACCTCTCACGCCAATGTCGTACAGATCTTGTGCTAGTAAAGTGTGATCGACAGTATCGAAGGCTTTTGCTAAGTCGATGAATACTGCTAAGCAGTGATGACTTTTATCCAGCTGAATATGGATATTGTTGGCGAGTTGTACAATGGCGTCTTGAGTGCATTTCATTGACTGAAATCCAAATTGTTTTGCAGATATGATTTTATATTTATTTGTGAATTTAATAAGCCTGTCTTTCAAAATTTTTTCGAATATTTTTGCAAAATTTGAGATTATCGATATAGGTCTGTAGTTTACTACGTCGTTTGTATTTCCTGTCTTATATATGGGGGTTATAACAGATTTTTTAAAGGAAGTTGGACAATTCCCTGTCTCAAAGATTTTATTTATAATATAGCATAGAGGTTGGGCTATGTATTCGGAAATATGTTTTATTACATTACTCGAAATACCGTCATGACCGGTAGACTTTTTGGTTTTCAGTGATTGTATGGTTGTTTTAACCTCATGTACATGTGTTGGGCACAGGAAGAAGGTGTTTGCACATATTTGGGAACGAGGTGGTTGATTTTTATTTCTGATAATTTTATCTCCAAGCTTTTTACCTACTGACGCATAGTGTTCATTGAATATTTGTGATATCAAATGATCGTCTGTATGCATTTTACCGGAATCATCTTTTATGCAATTTATTGGCTTTTTATTAGAGCTATTGGATGATAATTCTTTCACAGTTTTCCATAGATTTGTAGCTGTGTTCTTATTTTTTGTTATTTGATTTTTGTAGTAGTCGGACTTAGCAGTTTTTATAAGCTGGAATAATTTATTTTTAAATGTGGTGTATTTTGATTTTATGTCTAGGTCATTCGGGTGTTTTATAGTTTCTAAATATAATTCATTCTTTTGTTTTATAGAATTTACCAGCCCTGTAGTTATCCAACATTTTCTCTTTCTGTATTTTTGCTTAACTCTATAATGACATGTAGATTTTTTAACTTGATCAGAAATAATTTGTACAAATTTTTCTGTAGCGGATTCGACGTTTGCATCTACTAGAACGGATTGCCATGTTATGGCTTGCATGTTATGTGAAAGTTTCTTAAAATCAATCACCTCATAGTATTTTGTTGATTGTGGCTGGAGTTTCTCTGTTTCGAAAACTATTTGACATAGAGTTAAGAAGTGATCACTAATACTGGACTTCAGAATCAACGGTATAATATTTGTGTTTACGGTTTTTGTTTTTATAAAGATATGATCAATGCAAGATTTCGATTCTGCTTTTACCCGTGTAAAATCGTTTATCAGGGATGTAAATCCATATGTACTTAGCATATTTAGGTATTCCGTTGATTGTCTTGTTGTTGTTAATATATTTATATTGAAATCGCCAATTAAAATATTAATATCTACATTTGCAGTGTATATACTTTGCAAATAGTTTTCGTAATCTTCAAGAAAAGTGTCAATGTTCGTTTCATAAACCCTGTAGTAAGCTGATATTAGAAATAGTTTGTTTTGATATTCTAATTGGAGTTTGATCAAATTCACACCATTTAACACAATCAATGTGTAATGAAGTACATTATATTTATTATTTATATATACAATTGTACCATCGTTTTGATTAAAAGTACTCTCATTGTAGATTAATTTATAATTATTAATATTGAATAGGTTCACGTTTTGTATTTTCCACGTTTCGGTTAATACTATACAGTCGAGTTGATAATCTAAATCATTTACGTATACACACAGTTCGTTGAATTTTTTTCCCAAGCTACATACGTTTTGTTGCATTATTTTAAAGTTATAGTTTTGATTATTAATTGCGAGAATTTGCTTAACTTCTTGAATTGATCCAAGAGAGAAAGTTTCTGTGCAGGGTACTTCAAAATCTTTGATAAATGGATCCATTTTCTTTGTTTATGTGACTTGTCAATAAATAATTATTGTGACAATTATAAAAATATAAATAGAATGAGATTTTAATGGACAATAAATAAAATAAAATAAAAGGTGCAAAAATGTTAAGATATTAGTAAGAGTTTACAACTGTTTAGACTTCAGTAAATTCATAGATGTACCTAGATAAAAAACTTATTGAACTTACATATGAAGAATTAGTGTTTGAAATGAATATATCAAATAAATATCTGTTTAAATAATTGGACTATGAATAAATATATAAATAAATAGATAACTGAGATATGTATTATCTATAAAATTAATAATAACGAAATATGAAGAATAAATAGATAAAATATTAACAAAATGTGTTGTGGAGCGAAGTTGAGTGTATATATACGATGTCTTCTGCTTCTATTTATTTGTTGATCTTGTCCTACCTTTACCGATTACTTCTTTAAATTTTCCTGGTATTTTCTGAGCGGTAGAGGTCGTAGGGGTTTTTGGACTTTCCAGGTCTGAGATCACAGCTGATGAGATTTTTTGACTCAGAGTTTCAATTGTATTGTCTTCTGTTTTTCTAGATGAAACATCATTTCTATTAGAAACAGGGGTTACTATTTTTCCCACTATTGGCGTCGCTGGTGCGCTACTTGGTTTCTCTAGAACTTTATCTTTTCTTATATATTTGGTTTCTTCTTGCGTAAAATCTTCAGCCGAGTATATGTTTCCTCGTGAATGAATCTTGCTTTTCTTAATGAACGCTTGGGGATCTTCCTTTCTAGCTAGCTTCAGTTGATATCTGAGAATTTTGTTTATTTTTTGCTGCTCTATTGTTAAGTCGTGGTTGATGTATATATTTTTCCCTTTCAGTTTGTGCGTCTCTTTGAAAATCCTCTGTTTTTGAATGTATGAAGTGAATTCTACAATAACAGGCTTCTTGTGACTCCGCCCCAAAGCATATAAGTTATTTAGGTCCCTATCGCACAGTTCTACATTCAAATCTTCTCTAAATAATGACTTTACAGTGATAAGAAGGTTTTCCAGAGAGTAATTATTTGTCTCTAAACCATAAATCACAATATTGTTTCTTCGAGTTTTTCGATCAATGAATTCTAAGTTCTTTTTCAGATCGTCAACTTTATCTTCAATGGCATTCTTGATGTCATGTAAATTTTCGGAAAATCTATTTTCCAGTCTGCTCAAATCGTTTCTAATATGTTTCAGTTGATCCAATAATTCAGAATTTGGGATGTTACTCATATTATATAATTTATTGATTATAATAGAGTTATCTATTATTTCTTAAATGAAAATGGTAAATTGCATAAAGAGGTGAGAAATGCCAGAGTCGTTCGCCTCATACGTAAAAACGACTAATACTGTTATCGGTTTCAGAAAGAATAAAAAGAAACTAGCTGTGATACAGATGTTTATGTATTTGCGAGACTAATTATTCTGTTTGAGAGTGCTGAAAAGCATATTATTTTGATATTACAAAAGTAGTTATCTTGGATGTAACATCAGTATACTCCTTGTGATAATATATTTCCAATGATACCAGGCTCTTGAATTAAATCTGGATTGGACTCACCACATTACTGAATTAACTAGGAGCTCTTTATTCACACAACAACAACTTATCAATCTTTTTCAAAAAAATAAGGATCATTAATTGTTGAATACTGATTCGAGTACAATTACGACTAATCTATTAAGTTTAATCAGTAAACTGTTCACAGTAAAATTTCTTTTAACCTGATGATAATGCGTTTAAGGATTTTTGAGGCATATGAGCCTCAGTTTTTGAAATGAAATACAGTGGCATTCATTTGAAAGAATTCAGAAAATCTGGTCTTCGACTATTGGCCCGCCCTCTCTATTCAGTTGTTGCAATATTTTGTCACAGAACTGGACCAATGTCAAAAAGTTCAAGAGGCTATGCTGGTTGCCGAAGGAAGCATTTAGAACACCTTGATGCTGAAGAGACCTATGAATACCTGAGAATTGAAGCGTCCTAATTATGACGCTTCCCAAATAAAGGTGGCTCCCAGCGGCAAAGTACAGAAAAATTGTTACAAACATTTGGTTGTCAGAATTTTCGAGTGAGAACAAGGTGTCTGTAACAAATATGTTTGCCGTTCCAGTCCTGCTTCACTCTTTTGAGTGGTGGGGTCTAAGTCGACTAGACTCGGAAAATGATGCACATCCATCATAGTTTGCATCATAGGTCGTCCATCGAACTGACTATAGCATGTGAAGATCTTAGAAGTCCGGACCCCTTCCTGTGTCTTGTCAAGAGTCACGAATTGACCGGAATGAAGGCATTTATCGTCAAGGCAACACAAAAAGCTACGGAAAAACACGATTTTGACATCAGTCAACAAGACCAACTAGAGGGCGTCTTCGAGTTGCAACTATCTCGTCAGAAAGCCCAGATAAATGCCGTGAAGCAAGATCTTATGCTCAGACGACATCACGGTCGTACATACAGGTCTGGGGACTCGTATGTCTGACATTGGTGTCTCACGCGTCGCCAAACTCGTAGTCCCTCGCTCGGCCACTAGCTAGCGCTTGGATCTCGAAGTACGGCAACAATCACATTATTAAGTAAAATAATTTTTCTCGTAACGCAATATTTACTATTCTGATTTGAGAGGAATAGAACTGTTACTCTTGTCAAAATGTATTACTCACCTTAAAAATAGCTTCCCCTTTTTCGTTATACATGCTCGCACACATAAAAGACCTCGTTAAAACGATTTCTATCCGGAATCGCAAGCATCCACTTTTTTCGCATCTTTCGGTACTTTAAAAACAGCAGTTTCTTGCTTTACACTTTTGTACCACGTTTTGCATTTCGGCACAATGCACAGTTTCGTAATTTGTTTCTAAAAACGCAGGTATTCCTTGTGTTTATAACTTAAGAATGACAGTTGTCAGAGAATACTCTCACGTGACGTCTTTTGGTACTACGCGACAGTCGATGCCTAGCGGTCCCACTTCTCACATAGGAAACAGCCCCGAGTTTCCAGACCTGTATGTACGACCGTGGACGGCATGTTAACAAGCCGATATATGGTGTTCCTATGTTCAGCCAGGTACATCTGAGACCGACGAATTTATCGCAGCTTACCAATCGTATTCTGAGAAACAATCTTGTTTATGACCATATTTGCATAAGTTATTGTGACTGCAATATATAGTTGAGGGGAGATTGCACAATAGCAGATAGGTGAATCACAAGACGAATATGGAAATGACCAAAAGCAGTTAAAAGTTGACATACAACTGGTGTCTTCTGTTCTCTTGGGGTTCGGTATAGTATCTGATGATCTGTTTGGTAGCTGAAAGGTCCTCAGTACATTAATTTTTAGTGAAAAAGGTTTCTTATTCATAGTGTTATTCATATTGTGTATTTTATAATATCTTCATAATAATACTATTATTATTGTTAAATGTTAATTTTTTGTTATTGAAGTGCTGAGAAATGTTATTGAAATAAAATAAAACTCAAATAATAAATCGAAGTAAGGTGACAGTGTGTAGATGAAATTGACATAAACTGCTCAAGAAGAATATGGAAAGCCGGATAATGTAATTGTATAGACGTTATTAACTTCGTAGTAAATGATTGAACTAAGCCAATCATTGGAAAGACCCCCACCAAATTTGAGTAAAACTGAATAATACAGGCTAATCAATGCATTTAATCATTCGTAGAAGGAAACATATGATAAAATAATAATAATGGTTGGAATAATCTATTATTAAGTTAGTCTGAGTAATTTTTTCGGGCGGTAGTGAAACAACATGGTGAAAACAACCTATTCAGATACGAATAATTTATGTCGTTCATCAGGGAACGACGAAATCATGGACATTACTTGATGATAGCAGTTGATTGGCATTAGGTTATTTGAAATATCCGAAGGAACGTTGTTTAATATTAGAATCTGCACTATAAATCAGGCATATGCTCCCAGACTCCCGTTGAAGTCGCTTTTACTAATGGGTACATATTATAAATGTTGCCTAACCATATTTTAGAGTCACCATCCGCCACTAGTTTGATCGGAGTATTCTGGAAGAACATAATCACCAGAAAATGCATCAGCTAGAGTCGCTACTGTAACTGTATTATTGCAGTATAATTTATCAAATCGCGTTAATCCAAATATTCCACATTATTTGTACGTTTTCCAACTGTGTTCCCATGGATTATTGGAAACAGGACAGCATAAGCAACAGTTCAAATACTTTCTAGTATCCGGTTGTTAACAGCAATAATATTGTGTATAAATTCTTGTTTAGATCCCGGACTTGGGGCGTGCTAACGGAAGGTAGGATTAAATATTGTAACTAAATTTCAAACCTTGCTTTGATTGCTAATATCACAACGTATAATACTGTTAGCATACATTGGGGTATACATTCTCCTTTGATGCTATAATAAATGAAACAATTTCACTGCATGCTCAATATTACTGAATACAAAGCCATTTGGGAAAGATTATAATTTGCGGAAAGTTATCGAATGCAATTCATTTAATGTGGAAAATGGGGTCATACTGAGAGATGTGGACTATTTCGTTTGTCGTAACCTCACGCTTCCAGTTTTATGTTGTGTTCTTACTTCTCATTGATACATACAGATTCACTATAAGAAGAGGCATTAGCCACTAAAATAATGTTAAAGTACTTCAGCTAACATCAACAGAGCAAACTAAATTGGATATCAAAATGTGTCTGTTTAGGTTTAAATAGCACGGATTTGATAGTTTGAATAAGGGATTACCCTAAGCTTATTTATACCGGGATATCAAAAATTATCTTGGTCAAGGGTGGTTGTGGAATCTAAAACGTGTGTCTTACTTTACGTTTGAAATAATTGTGTCACTGTCACACTGACATCATCAATAACCTACAAATTTCATACCTATTTATTTCAGTTGTAGAACAATAATGAACTACAAATTAATAATTATCTTGGTCAAGGGTGGTTAAGGAATGTAAAACGTGTGTCCTACTTTAAATTTCTGAATATGTTTTGTTGTGTCAGAATCTGTTAAGTCATTGTGCTGAATTTTTCTAATTCAGTTTTTGAATCATGCTTCTTACCACACAGTACAACATTTTCATGTTTAGAGCCTACTTTCGAACAGGTGCGCTAGTTAATGGAAATTGGCAATACAGTCAACGTTTGTGTTTGGACAATTTTCGAGAGCACTTCCCAAACGTGGCAATATTACCAGACAATTTTTATGCGTGCCTTGCAAATTGTGTTGAAGTGGTTGTGTGACTCATAAAAAAGGTGCTGGTAGACCGAAAGTTCGTAAAAAAGAAGTTGTCAATGACGTTCGTCAACGTATGGAAGAGGAGCCTGCAAAAACTATGAAACGTCTTTCTCAGGAAATTGTACTTTCTTATAGAACATGTCAGAAGATTTTAAAGAAAGACTTGAACATGCATCCATATAAGATGCAAGCACATCGAGCTCTTCTGCCCGCAGACCTTCCCAGACGCCTTGCTTACTGCCATTGGTTTGTCAATAATTTAATGAATGACGATCTTCTGGACTTAACTTTTTTTTCTGACGAAGCGTGATTCCACCTTTCGGGATACATCAATTCTCAAATTATGCGAATGTGAAGCAATGATAACCCTCATGTTTTTACTGAATCGCCACTACATGCTCAAAAAATCGGTGTTTGGATGGCAGTTTCTCGCAGAAGAATAATTGGGCCAATTTTTTTTGATTTCACCGTCAACGCAGAAAGGTACAGACACAACTTTTTGGCTGAATTTGTGCAACAGTTAAACGATGATGAACTTCGGTACGGTTATTTCCAGCATGACGGTGCAACAGCACATACTACACGAGAAAATATTGCTTTTCTCCGCGAGTTTTTTGATGACCGGCTGATAAGTTTGCATACAGAAGTTGAGTTTCCCCGAGATCACGTTGTTTGACAATTCTGAACTATTTTATATTTCCTTACTTAAAAAACAAGATTTTGTCAACTCCGGTAAATAATTTGCAAGAACTTCAACAAATAATAGTTCAGCAATGTGCAACCATAACGCCAGAGATGCTGCAAAAGGGTTTTCACAGCATGAGGATGCGCGTCAACTTGTGCATCGAACAAAACGGGGGACATTTCCAACACTTACTGTGATTTAGTTTTTCTTGTTACTAAAACCGTTATTTCATAATTTGTTGTTCATTATTGTTTTACAACTGAAATAAATAGGTATGAAATTTATAGATTATTGATGATGTCAGTGTGACAGTGACATAATTATTTCAAACGTTAAGTAAGACACACGTTTTAGATTCCACAACCACCCTTGACCAAGATAATTTTTGATATCCCGGGACTATTAAATCCAAATGGTACCTATCCAAACAAACAGGCACATTTTGATTTCTAATTTGGTTTAGGGGGGGGGGGGGAGCTGTAAGAGTGCGCACTAAACTTGTTTTTGTCAATTACAAATCAATAGTTCTTCCAGGCAACTTGAAAAATATCTTTAATGAAAATCTGTAGATATGCAAATTGAATAATTATTAATTAAAAAATTATAGCATATGCGAACTCTTAACAGTCGGCGGTTGTAAGAGTACGCATGAGGTATTCTAAGAGTACGCACGGTTATTGAGCGCAAAAGTAGCATACATGAGTACCTCCTAAATGATTTGAGCATGATTCGTCCCATCATTTTTCGCAATCTCCACATTGAATCCAGTCCTCATCTGGTGGATCCGTGAATTCTTCACATCCAAGATATATGATGTCTTCTTCGTTATGCGCGTCCTTTTTATTTTTCATGACGGATTTCCCTCGCTTATATTTGCTCTCCTTTACGCCCTCTCTTATATTCTCATTGCCACTACACTTCTTCACTACATATGTTTTTAGTTTATTTCTGAGGTTATCAATATTATCATCTTCTCCTTTTTGTACGAGCGTTCTTGTGACTGCTACATTTTCGTTCTCTTCTACCTCATTCTTGTGAGAATTTTTTTTTTTGGGCGTTTCGTCTCCAATTTTGCTCAGTTTCAATCATCGGAAGGGGGCGTAATTGCTGAGGAGGCACTATGATTTCTTCGAGCTTTGCTTCTGTTTCAGGGGTCTTTGGTGTCGTCAATCGATTCTGGTCGATTCTTATCAGGATGATTGGTTCGCAACTTCATGTATTAATTTGCTCAATTCCTATCTCAGCTCTTGTCTCTTTCGCGCTGGTACTAGGTTCTTCTGGGTTTTCAAAGTCGAATAAGAATCTACCATCGTAAGCATCTAATATAATGTAATCACGGTGGTGAATTTCTTCTACAAGTATTTGTTGCCTTCTGTCTATCACAGTGATGGCACGAAGTCTTCCCCATTGAAAATATCTGAGTTTAGAGGCCAAATTCTAGTCAATTTGAAGGTATCGGCTTCGTTTCCAACATTTGATACTGCATTATAGGCCTTTGTAAATAATTCTTCCACTTTTTTTTGGGTGATGACCTCTCCCGGGCTACTTACTAACCACTCATCACAGAAGTGGCTGTAAGCAGTTCCAAGTAGACCAAAGTATCCTTCGTGATTCAGTTGAGGTGGTATGGTCAAGAGGTGAATATCATTTTTCCTGCAATAATTAATAACTTTCAAAGTTCTATAGGAAACGTGATTATCGAAGATGTATAATACTGGGTTTCCTTTTGATGGATTAGTGTGATGTTTAAGATGTTACATCCATCCCAGTAACAGATCTGAATACATGAAAACAGATTCCGATACGTGTCACAGGGTTCCGAAAGGAGTACCTTTGAAAAGTTCCTCATTCATTCTTTTCGCTTAAAGATAATAGCTGATGGCACATACGCACCGGCACTGCTCATGCAACATACAGCTCTGTACAGCTCTCCTCTCCCACCACTGGCGGCTTTTCCAATTAATTTTTCACCTCTAGAAGCCTCAACTTTACGTTATTCATTAGGCACCGTCGACTGCCCTGTCTCATCCATATTGAATATACGATGAGGTGGAAGCTTTATTCTTTGTACAGTGATCGTAAATTGGCATACAACTTTTCAATCTGTGGTCTATTGAATTCCATCATTCTTCCAATCGGACACTTCTTTGGTTGCCGATCAGAAGAATTTTGACTTTTGCGAAAATCTCTAGCCCCGGTTGTTCCAGTTATCTTTTTTCTGCATTAAATCTATACCAAATATGGTCAGCTTAAGCAAATTCAAAGGCTAGTAATCTAAGTACTCTGCCGGATCTTCCCTGGTAACATGTCCCAAACCAGGCGACAGGTGAGGGACTTGGCCAAGCTCCGTTCTTCCTTCGGGGGACTCGTTTTTTAATATTTATATCCCGGCTTCTCCCGGGCAGAGTCAGTCAGAGAGGTTTCGCCTTTGAAGGACCCCTAGGACCAGGAGTGCTAGACAGTAGTGCAAGTTTGTTGGGCACTCCGTGCAAAGGGCGGATTTATTCGGTTCAGCACTGAATCCTCCCGCTAGCCGTGTGCTCCTCGTTTTAAGTTGTTACGAGCGACCACACCCACCTTCAGTGGAAATCAGGTTCGTCATGAAGATGGACGAAGAAAATAAACTCATAGAATCTAGCATTCATATCTTTGCCGGAATTAGCTTATTGAGCTACAATTTCTGATGAGAAGGTATTGTTGAAACGACCAAGCGATAAAGTTTTTGTACCAGCTTCTTTTTTTACTCTGACAATTTAATTCATGCTCTAAAAATGCCATATGTCGCGGTGTTTTGTCATTATGACAGCGAAAAAATTTTGCCCTAACTTTTCCAGCGACAAAACGGAACCTTACTTTTGAAAGCATGACAACCAGCATTGTAAACAAATTTTTGATGACGTTATGTCAATTTTTCTCGAACTTGCGTTGTCAGAAAAGTATCTTATTTGTGGAAATGTCGCGATTTGGACAGTCTTCGAGTGGAGAAATTGAAGAAGCCATCAATAATAATGTGCCTCGCAATACTGTGAATTCAACTACGTCAATTTGGCGAAAATTTGCGATGTTTTGATTGGAAAAAAACATGAACTCATTGCAGAAACTTCCACTGAAGAGTTAGCTTCTATTTTATGTGACTGGGCATTCAACATGAAGAAGAACAATGGAGAAGACTATAAAGAGAGTGCAGTCAAAACGATTTGGAACACTTCAGCAAAAATGTTACAAGAGAAGTACTTCAAAGAATATAAAAGAATTTTTAATCCGTTAACGGACATACAGTTCAAGAAAGCGAGAAATGCACGCGACACAAAACGCAAAATTTTGCAAGCAATCCCAGAAAAAGGAAGGTGAGTTCTAAGGCTCTCACAAAACAAGAAATTTTTGAAATGGCACTATTCTGGAGTGAAGAAGAACCTGTAGGCCTTCAAAGAAAATTTTATCATATTGCTGCCTATGAATTGGCTTGGAGAGGTGGAGAAGCAGCAAATTGCAAGGTAATCTATTTTAAAATCGAGACAGACAGCACAAGGTGGAAATCAGAAGTTGGCCTACGGTAAATGGTTGATAGCAAACACTGAAGAAGATTGTGTATGTCCAGTACAATTGTTTAAACAAATTATGGGAAGACGGGGAAACCATATCACATGTGAAAAAATTTTTTTAACTTCAAATCCTTTCTGGCAAAAAACAAATTCGAAAGGATGGTATAAGAATTCTCCTATTGGGATAAATGAAATATCTAAATGGACCAAATCCTCGGCGAAAAATATTGGACTTGATGTCAGGCGGGTGAAAATTACGAACCATTCTAATCGAGCTGCCGCCGTAACTGAATTGTCCAGGGGTGGTATAGGTGAACAAAAACTTGTGAAAATTACAGGACATAGCAACCCATCGTCATTAAAACCGTGCCTTCAGTTAGATGAAGAACATCATAAAAAAATCATTGGTTCCATTCGTACTACCGTCCAGGAAACAGTTATTACCACCGCTCAAAATACTAGCATGCAGCAAACTATTAAAAAAAAAACAAGTCCTGAAAATCAAGCTTTTTTTAATAATTGTGTTTTTAACAATTGTACTTTTCCGTTAAATTAAATAAACTAGTTTACATCTTATTTTTTAATTTATTGATTCACATATTTATTAAATTGTCTTACCGAATTACACTCTAGCTTTTTTTTTGTCGAAGTAAACTTGACATTTATAATTCGAATTTTGTCGCTATTAGGCAATTCAACTCACAAAACTGCCAGAAAAAATTACTCGTCCTGCGGACTCGTAATTTTTTCAGGGGCAGTTTTCTTCGTTAAATTGCCAGCCAACAAAATTTTCATTAATACATGTCAAGTTTACTTCGACAAAAAAAAGCTGTCGTGTAATTATAAGTGACAATTTTCGATCTATTCATACATTTCTTGGAGACATTCCTCGATGAAGACCTATTTGCGTTCAATTGTCCTTTTATAATAAATCATAGCCAATTCCTGTAAGAAGGAACGTAAGGTGTTTATCAATGATTAAAATAATAATGATCTTCTATACTTAATGAAAATAGTAATTATTATTATTGTGATGATATGCCAATATATTGCGACAGGTGGACAAAAAAGGAGCTATTTCTACACAATCAATACGTAGATTTAGAGATCGCGCACTCTTACCCGACTTTATCCTACTCTGATGATAGGTACTTTGTTGCTGAAAAACTCAGTCTTTTTAGTGAATAAGTGTGTACCGTTTCATAGTGTTATAATGTATCAACAGTATAAACTCTTTCATAGTTTACATACAGATTGTTAAGCAAATTCTCGTCTTAGAATGAAATTGCGCAATAATTGACTGATCTTCAAATTTGATTTGCAAGCAACATTATTGAGATTTTAAAAACTCGTCAACACAGCAACAGGCCAATTATCCATGGCTTTCAAAGCTGCAGTTATTATGACATGCTGTGACATTAACGAAGCTTTTTCTAACTAGATACCTGCAGCAGTAGCGGCGATTCACAGAAAGATGCATTCCTGGGTATCATCTTGTATGAACAATTTGCTATAGGAATGTTATGTTTCTACAGTCTGTTACAACTGTACTTACTTCGTAACTTTTGGAATCATTCTTCATAACAAAATTGTGAGGAAGAAAATGATGATATTTTAGGTTCAAGCTAGAATAGAGAGGTTCAGGTTACTTGATCATTATAAGGCAGGATATAACCAAAATTACAAAGAACAATAAATTTATACTGCCATAATACTACTCGATATAATAACGTCAGTTCGGTACCTAATTAGTTCACAAGTCCCTAGCAGAATCAATGATTCATAAGTTATTTAATGAAACTACATTGATTGATTGATTGTTGCGAGCAACCTGCTGTTCAAATTTCATTACCTATCACGTATATTCACTTTGTTCGGACCTACCGATACCTAGAAATTAATAACAAAAATCCTCGTGGAGCTGTGTTTTGTAACTACTAATGAGTTTGGAGTTTCAAGAAGAGGATCAGATCCTTGACCTGAAGTAATTATTCAGGTGAACTGAGATAATTAATTAACCTCATGCATAAGGTGGCATGTAAATGTATATGTAACGAACACTTGCATGTTACTAATGGCTTCAAATATACGAACTCGGACAATAATTATAGTTGTAGTACATAAGCGAAGAAATTTATTGTTGTAGCGATAAATATTAATATTTCATATAGCTACTTATCTGCCTTGATATTCCGATAAAAATATGACATTGTATGTATTAACTAATTTTTACTTTTATTATTTTCCGTACTTACTAAAACTCGAACCTTCTCTATATCTTCTCCCGTTCATTCTGATTGTTAAGTTATATTTAAGTATTGAGTGATATATTTAATAGTTGAAATCAGAATAAACGAGGAGCAAACCACCAAAATGCGTTTTGTTCAAATTAGATAATTTTCAAGAAATGAAAAGTCTATTATAAACAAAGTTATAAGTTTTGATAAAATTCGAGAAACCGAATAATTTGCGAAAAATAAGTCTTCCAATAAATTATTCATTTATTCGTTATTCATCCCAGGAATGTGTAGAAAAAAGAAAGAGCCTCAATGCTCTTTGATTGTCCGAAGTGAAAAAAACTCAATTTGTTATATATTGCGAGCTATTGTAGATAGCTATAATTTATTCTCGGGTAAGCAAAAAAATCAACATTTCAAAGACCAAACATCAGGTTTAAAAGGAATTATAAATTCAAAACATTGAACCCATAATATTACCTCACCATAATCTTCTTTGCATTGACACAATTCTGATTGCTCAGCAATCATCAACCACGTCACCGGGGATGTAGTGGACTCCTTAGTCTGGATAGTCTGCATCGAAGTGTGGTTCTGAGTATAGCATGTAAAGTTCTTAGTAGTTTGGTCCCCTTCCTGTGTCTTGTCAAAAGTTACGAATTTGCCGAAGTGGAAGTCAAGAAGGCCAATTAGAGGGCGTCCTCGAGTTGCAATCTTCTCGTCAGAAAGCCCAGATAATTGCCGTGGAGTAAAATCTTCATTCGTTATTCATTCCAGGAATTAAAAAAAAAGAACGAGCCTAAATGCTCTTCGATTATCCGAAGTGAACAAAACTCACTTGGTTTGATAGTACGAGCTATTGTAGATGCTATAATATATTCTCGAATAAACATAAAAATCAACATTTTAAAGAACAAGCATCAGCTGTGAAAAAAAATATGAATTGAAAACTATGAAATCATGGTATTACTCCACCATGATTTTCTTGACATTGACACAATTCTGATTGCTCCCTCCATCTTCGTCAACCTCACCTGCAACATCAGAGGTATCTTCGATTTTGTCAGACAAAATTGAAGCAAGCTATACCAATTCTGAATCATTTCTCCAATTTTGGAAAGACCAGTACAGTTAGTAATTTAGTTATGCTTATGTTTTTCTGATCCTTCATCGTTTCTATAAAATTGCTCAGTTTCCATTTCAACATCTCCATTTCTCATTCTTCTGATAAAGATTCTCTTTGCTTCTCTGATTGCTGCAATTTTTTCAACTTTCAACAAGCCAAATCTCTTTTAAAATCATCAATAACTGCTCATTTACGTACTTCATCAATTTTGGAACAAGGCTACCAGTATTTTTCGGGTGATTCCATAATTCTTTGTGCGGCCCTGCGAAATACTAGAAAAGCAGGTGGGTACGAATTCCCACATACTGGAAAACAAAACCTTATGGATTGTAATGTAAGTGGAGCACACCTTTGAAGACAAATCTTAAACATCTGAACACTATGGCTATTTCTATCCTGGCCACCGCATACATCCGAGTATAACCTTAGCTCTTTCACATGGTCCGGGAATTCCATATTTGGGAGGGAATGAAAAACTGAATGTATTCATGACTGGCTTGGGTCACTAGCCAGAAATAAAAATGGGTGTCCTGCTCGAAATATCAGTGATGCAGATTGGATATGAAGAGACTTGTGGATGAAAAGCATAACCTATTGTGACTTCAGGTAGCACCTCCGCTAGCTGTAAATCAAAGCAAAAAAAGACTGTCTCGTAATTTTTTTTTCATCATTTTGTAAAATTGCTTACTACTCATTAGCTTATGAACTCTCAAATTTGTTATTATCTTATGTCTTCTTGTGGTTCTTGACGTACGCAAAGCCACAAACATCGTAGGCTGTAGCACCAAATCCGATAGTGAATTGACTATTGAATATGCAACTCAAAAATTTATAATTGACTTGGTAGCTTGGTTCTACTGAACTGTTGTAAGCTTTCCTGAGATTAGTGTATACTAGGAAGGTAAGTAAAGCTCGTCCTTAGTGACTTTTGGTGCTCTTCAAATTTTGGATAAATTCCATGATTTTCAATGTCTTCAACACATTTAATGTGAATTGTCGTCAACACCCCTGCCAATACCAGTCTTAATTTTCTTGACAAGTTTGAAATGTAACCTCAAAATAGTTACAAGTTTATCTTATTTCTTTTATCCGTTCTTTCTTTGTCACATTTCTCTTTCTTTTGTTACTTCAACAATCACAGTCGATATGTTCACATTCCATTTTCAGAATCATCAAACACATTAGGTATTAGCAAAGAGGATGGTGGAACATATGCTGAAGTACCTACATTCGGACTTCATTAAGTGTAAGAACAAAGGCGTTTTGAAAGTCTATGTGTAGTCTCCGACGAATTTTCCACCTTAATTGACTTAGTCTCATCTCATAATACAAAGTTCTGTCATTTTCATTGAATAACAAAGTTTTTATTCCACATAATTGAAAAATAGATATTTTTTGCAGATAAAGAAATTTCACGTGACGGGATTCGATAGTTTATTTATGTTCATCGTCATATTCCTAGAGTAAGTAACAATTCATTTTCCATTATATGAAAAATTATTCAAGAACTTGAACGACAAGGATGAAATGAATATGTAGAACAATTTATCTTCAGTTTGGCCCTAAGTCGTGTGTAACACAGTCTGTTATTTGATGTTTGAATACATGTTACCAGTCGTGCGTTGCCTGACAACTTGCTGCTGCAGGAACTTGCACCTTTAGCATGAACGCTACGATGGTCTTATGAAATTCTTATGTAAGGATGATTGTATGCTTTATTATTCGCTTACAACCTATTGTGTTTCTCCACATTTTTCCAACGTACGCGTTCCATATGGAAATCATGAATATACCGGAATCGAACTTTAAAAGTATAGGCTATATGAGTTTGTAGGAGAGTTATTACGTTTATTCAGATTGAAAACTGCTATTGAATTCCATCTTCATCGTGTATCAAGTATTATGAGGAAGTATTTACTTTATGCCGGAAATAAGTGATTACAATTTTACAATAGATTTGAAATAGGTAATTATGATTGAATATATTCAATTTGATTTTGAGTATTTTAGCTCATCTAGACGATTGTCAGTCCAAGAGAATTATTATTATACCTGGTATCAATGTGCATCAAAGCTTTTATAGAAACTCACAACCGAATGTTGGTTTCACCCGTATATAGTGGCGGTGATACATCGTATAGTAAAAGGCGAATATACAGTGTGGAACAGTCAAATGGGATAGAGTCATTATTTCGATTATTGTGCGCTTTTACCGTCGGTTTGGAGCACAGAGCATCTTATCTCCAGTAAACGTCTTGCCTTCATAGTGTACAGTGTGTGAATTCAACTCGAAGACGTGAAGTCTGAAGTGAGCCTTTGAATTTGCGTTACGAGGCCATGATGAGACATTGACGTCGGAAAGTCCAGGTATTTATGTAGGCTTAATCAACGTTGCAGCTGAATTAGATGCTGTGCTTACAATACATATGAAAGGTTCGGGTTCACAAGTGTTTGAAGGCGTCTCAAAAACTATTCAGAACGAATTGCTAGATGCAATGCAAATTTACAAGCAGAAAATATTAAAAGAATTTATATATGCAAATTCCATTGCTTTGAGGCCGATGAAATTACATACACCTTTAATCATTAGCAAATTTTTGAACGCTCAAAGTTACGATGGGGCGTTCGTGATGAGTGGTAAGTTCAAGCCATTATGAAAAGAACATTTCCACATACGCATTATATTCATTGTGACGCGCATCAATTTAATTCAATTATTGAACGAGCGGCATAGTGCAGTTAAAAATTAAAAATTTTCAGTCACTCTCAAGCTTTTTTCTCGATCGCCAAAACGAACGGTTATTATTGATGAAATAGTCTAACGTAGATTACCAAGCGCTGTTCCTACATGCTGGATTTCCGAAAGTCGAACTGTGAACACATTATTTGAACACCAGGATTCAAAGAATGTTCAGATAAAATTATTGACGAAGAAGGGATGAATTCAGTTAAGGTCAACCCGGGTAAGTGTGACCGCATTTTTAATTAGTTGGTATTTACCCCTGTCCTTCTTATGCTTGTTGTAACTTTAGAATGTCAACATTTTTTTACTATGATGCCACAACGTCTAGTTACTAACTGTGAATAATTAATAGTTATCCAATAAGCTATCAGAAAGATAAACTAATTTTTTTAAAACCATGTCTGTGGATCACACTTCCCCATCAATCTGGGGCAAGTGTGACCATTGCTCATAGTGTCGATATATGTGCTAATATTCAGCACCCAGGGGTAAGTGTGAAACTTCTTTGAAAACTCTATTAGGATTTAATGTTTTTTTTTAAATATATTTATTAGAAAAAAAGTTACAAACTTTTAAAAATTATAAATTGAAATTATCAAACTCTACTTGAAAATGAAAATTATGTCTTCTGTCTTCAGTTGGTTCAGACAAAACTCTTATTATGTCTTCATCAGCTACGGTATCTGTGTCTTCTATTTCTGGCCAACGGAAGGTATTTTTCTTACATTTAAGGAACATGACTAACCACCCTTCATCTTCTCTATTTTTAACCTGCCCGACAAAATGTTTAACAGTCTTTTTGGTAGCGTATTTCACTATTACCCATCTTCCTACAACAATTTGTGAAGTGATTTCTTCCTCTTCTTGGAATACGTTACGACTATGTTCATCCTCTGATAAGGCTGGATGTTCCATTTCTTCTTCTTCAAATAGTTCAAGGTCATTATCATCTTCTGACTCTATAAAAACTGGATCATCAATTTCTTCCTCTTCAAATACTTCAGGGTCATTGTCATCTTCTGACTCTATAAAAACTGGATCGTCCAATTCATCCTCTGAGCTCTAGCTACTAAAATTTTCTTTTTTTCTTGCTGTTTTCGGCTTTCTTCTATTAGTCTTCTTTCTCATTGAGACCGTCTTCCCTCCTTTTCCCTTTTCCTCTTTTTCTTTCTTAAGCTTCTCCATTACCTGTCGTGAAGTAATTACCTCCGCACCGCACGCTACTTTTTTCTTCTTTTTAGTCAGAACATCCCTTTGAGTTTGCTTCACCGTATCCAATAACACTTTCTCAAAACTTGGGTTTGTATCAAAAAGAGGTACAGTTGAGGGTCCAGGAGTATTCATGTCTTGTTCATTTCTGATGTTATTTTCCTCGGCAATATGAGCTGGCTCCGTCTGACTTGTTGGTATCTGTCGTTGGTAGTCTTTCCATCTTCTTAATGCTTCTGGATCGTACTTGTCATCTGGAATAACATCACGGTTGAATGGATGTATTCCCGCTTTACGAAATCCGTTTCTAAGTATTTCTGGATCTAATTCTTGCCAAGTTTTTCCAATGAGCTCAGAAAACACTTTTTTAGGAATCTTCAAACCAACATTTTTCCTTTGCCAGGACACCAATTTCAGATCCCAATTATCCTTTAGAGATTTAAAAACGGATAAGTCTAAAGGCTGTAAAAGATGACTTGTGTGCGGTGGCAATTTTAGTATAGTGACATCATTTGCACGTGCTAGTTCAATAAGAGGAATATTGACATGCGTACTGTGTCCATCATATATGACTAGGGCTGGCCTGTTCGGTCCCAATGCAGGAAGTAGAGTTTTCTGGAAAAAATTGAAAAAAATATCTGTTTGCATCCACCCATTAGGGCTTGCTGCATAGGCAGTATCTTTGAAGGAATTAGCTTCATCTGGTAACCAGGAATCTCAAACGTTCTTTCCCTTAAATATTATAAGTGGCGGAGCTTTAACACCGGATGCAGAAACAGCTGATAGGACAGTGGTGTTCTCCCTACCTGGTCCGGAGGTAGTTCGCGAGCTTGGTCTTCCTCTTGCTCCAACAATTTTTGTTTTGTGAGGATCATGTGATAAAGATGTTTCGTCTAGGTTCTAAATAAGTTCTGGCTTGTCATGGAGATTTAAATCATTCAGGGTTGTATCCAGTAAATTAAAATATTCATTAATTATGAAAGGATCTGTCATTTTTTTTCTTGCAAATTCGACAGCCTGAGGTTTTTTAAGGCTCATGTTGTGCCTTTTTTTGAAGTTAAAAAACCACTCATCTCCAGGAATATTATTCCTAAAAGGTGTCTTTATTCCATTCTTACTAACATATTCAGCGACAATATTCAAAAGTTCTTTCCGAGAAATCCCGAAACCCCATTGCTCCATTGTTTTAAGGCTCCGAGCTAATCGTTCTTCTTCTGCATATGGAATAGCTGGCGCTCTTCCTTGAGTTTTACTCTTGTTACCACGAACACCAGTGACATGATACAATATCGTAGTTTTGGGGATGCGGTATAGTTTGTGTGCTCGATATATAGTCATGACACCCCTTTTGATTTCTTGAACGGCGGTTTCCAGGTCAGCCTTGGAATACTTTGAAGCCCGTTGTGTTATACGTGTATAATTCCTAACCATTTTGAACCTGAAGCCAAAATTTGTTCTCAGTGTGAGATCTCTAAAATAACAAGTTCACACTTGCCCCTTGAATTTATGTCACTCTAACCCCAAAGTATATTTTTCTTGAGGCAAGTGTGACCCATATTTGAAAACAATCTTAACAATGAAAGCGTATATTGTTGATATTGGACAATAAAATGCAACTTTAGAACTATACACTACTAAATAAAAACTCAGACTTACCACAGATTTTACCCAGGTTATTAATAATTCATAAAACACGTGTCTACTCATTCAACAGGTTGATAACAGCAAGCTTCATTCACTGTCAAATAACTTTATGAGATTTAGGTTGGTAGAGTTCCTACTTATAGCCATGTGTTGGCAAGTAACTCTAGCTACTTGGTATGAGATGTCGCTCAAATCGGTCATCTGTAAAACCTATTTAACATAAGGGATCACACTTGCCCCAAAATCACACTTACCCGGGTTGACCTTACTATTAGTGGAGCAAAGTGGTCTATTGAAACATTTGAATTGCCCGGAATTCCTCTACTGGTTGGAAATATTTCATTTCATCATGCCACATGTTGAAATAATATTTAATCAGACTCAAATGCGCGGGATTGACAGTGATCAGCTGCAAAAGGCAATTGAACAATTCCAACAGCATATTATTCAAATTAGAAATTCTATCGACAATGACAATCTAGAACGCAATAATGAAGAACTTGCTACAAAATACAAAGAACGACAGTTGGAGATAACAGAGCTGTTATTACAAAGGAAGTATGTGACACTATATTAAGCCAAATTAGCGGGCGATTTAATTTTAGGGATCACTTAAGAGCAGCAAAATTATTTGATTTCAAAACTCAAAACTCTAGGATTAGGGATCAGTATAGATGAAACTAATCAGAAGAAAAAATTTTATTGAAGCCTACATCTGAATATAAATATGCATTTCAATGATAAATATATACTAGGGCAAAGAAAATCAATCAATCACAAAAACCAATTTTCTAATAACCTACTAACCTAGTATTACAACAAATATACCAAAAATTATAAAAATGGACTGTCAAAAATTTACCCAATCAACCGGCGATACAGTTGCTCTTGCAGAAAGCACTGGACATTATTCATAATGACCGATATAGTTGATACATTTTTATCAAATTCTCCAATATTACAGATTGTTATGTGGAAGCGTCAACCGATGCATAGTGGCCAGTTGAATATAATTTTGAAAACAGTTTATTATATGGATTGCCATCTGAAAGGCAGGAGCTATGATCCTGTGTTCTATGATCTGGTTTCTAAGTTCTGCGAGCGTGTAAGAAAATCAGATGAGTTTTGTCTCTTCTACCATTGTAGATGTTTCTCGGAAGTCGGTTTCGGTTAAATCACTCTGGATCCATTCAGATAAAAATGCCGCAAAAGCGCTCCGTAAAAAAAAATCAATTTTGTGAGGTAACTTCAATCAAAGGTTGGATGTGTCCACAGTGACCAGGATTATTTGATATTTGGGATATAGTGATCGTAGTTATTCTTTCTCTGTTGGGGTTATAATTCTGCCCAGTATGTCTTCTTATGCGTGAGAAATTTTCTTTTATACATTTCTTTCTAAACAATGAATGTACTATTTTACTAATTTTGCCATGCCTTCCTACTGATGATGGATGATCACGAAGCGTACCTAATCTTTCAACTGTGTCGGTTGGCAAATAATTCAGGACTGATTATTTCCACACTCTCACCCCATACAAGTTGAAACGACTTGATGAGTGTCGTCAGCAGAATTTGTTTTCATTTAAAAACGTGACCACTGTGACCCAGCTCTCCTCTATGCATAATCTCCGGCGATGCACAATGACCGAACTTACCGTAACATAAGTGTACATGAATAAAAAAAAATAAGATTTAGAAAATCCCACTGATATACTTCCTAAGGAAAACTATATTTGAAGCTAATACAAAACAACCAGTTCCGATTATTTTTATATGTTTAATCCGATACAAAATATCAGCAAGCGATGAATGAATGTGAATTGACTCATGAAACGCTTCTTCGGTAGGTAGTTGTCTTCAATATCGAAACAATAAACGTTCATTAACAACATACTAATTTATTCAGAAGTACTTCCAGTTGCTTGTAGCTAAAGCGGTAAGAGATTTACAAAGTCATTCGTTGAAAGTAACAATAGCATAGGCGGTGGGGATCTACGAAGTAACGCCCTTAATTGTTTTCTCCACATAATTTGAATATTAAATAAGACAAGACACATGGCTTCCATGAAGAAATTTCTGAAGTGTAGTAGAAATACAGTTACTAATTATTACATAGCATTATGAGCTGTATATTTAACGCTTTCAAATTTTGTTTAATAACCGTTCCTCCGACGTGAATTTTTAACAGCCGACTCTTGTAGAATAATATCTCAAATCAACGATAACATATAATTATTGTATCCAGTTTATAACCAACCTGTTACAGAGATCCTTCTTTGGTATAAGATGAAATTAATACTTATCACACATCAACTCAAACTCGAGTGCCTTGGAAGATAAAAATTATGCACGCTTCTATGCAGAAAGTAATACATTTCGTGTTCACAGGTAATTGGTACTGAAACTACCAACACTTTGTAAGCGCGGGGTCACAGAAGACAGAGATATTTTAATTGCTCTTTCAAGATATGACAAGTATTTAAAAAACCGAAAAGGCGTAACTAAGTACCTAGAACCTTTTTCACTGACACATAACTTTTCTTAATAATTATACATACTTGCAGTGACGGCTGGTACTGAAGGGACTAAAGGGGCATTGTGAATGAATCACATAACAGTGTAAAATATATGAATATGTATTAGAAAACTACTACAAAGCAATGTTTCTATAGTCGAAGACGTTATATTCCAACGAGGAGATAAGGATAGTCGGGTTGGAAATAAATGACAACCCGCTGAAATACCCACAATTTCAAAACAGATGTATTCATTCTATGTCTACGAACGGAAATGACCTTGGTGTATAAACATTACTGGTTTGTCATCAGCATTCGACATGAGCACATTTATGAATTACTAAGAAATACGTAGAAACTTGCAAATGCTCAATTAACTAAAATTGTATAAATTTGACTTGATGATTGTACATCAGTTCTTTGATTTACAGAATTAGAATCATCTCATATGTGAATCATCTGCAGGATAGATCTTTCATAATAATTAGTTTCGTTGAAACATTAATATTCATATAATCAAACTGGGCCAGCAAGGGCGGTGAAATTTTCTGAGTTTCTGCTTTTAGTACTGTACTTGTGACCATATATCTTTTATTGTATATATTGTTTAGAAATTCCTGTATAAGTTTCATCGCAATCTAAGCAATTTATATATAATGTGCGTTGTTTGTTTACCTTTAGGTATTAACGGTTTTTGATTTGAAAAATATTCACCCACTCAGTTAGTAGGTTTATACACAACATTTATGTCATAATTTCTTGAGCATTTCTCAATTTTCTCTGAAGTCTCCATAATTTAAGTTAATTTTATAAAATTATCTTGATAAATCTTCATATTATTATGATGTGAAATTATAGATCATTGAAGAAAGAATGAACAACATCTGTAATCATTTTTAACAACTTTGGCACCCTCTGCCTTTCGAACTTTTGGTTGTAGCGCGGTTGCGATAATATCCCAAGCAACACGTAATGAGAATTATATTTTAATATACGCGTATTCATTGGATATTTTGATAGTTTTTTGGTTATGGTATATTCATTATACGAATATGACTAACGAATATGTTTTGCATCGTTTAATACATGTATTTGGTTTACTATTCCGTTACGAACTTTCTGTAAATTTCACGAGTTCAGAAGAAATAATAATAATAGGTGTTTCTCTTAGGTATACTGCGTTAATCGGTCCCAAATGTTCACGAAAATAGGTCTCAGTGAATCGAGTATCTTTTATTGGTGGTATGTCATATACTTAAATGACACGAAACCTTCTCCCTGTAAATAAACGTATACGCCATAGAATATTCATCGCCTACTTTCGATATAAATCGCTTTCCTCCGTTCGCCTAAGCCAATCGCCTTGTACAATTTTATCACATGATCATACCAGTGCCGCCACCGCTCTTCGTGGTCGTGTCTGACAACACAACAATTACCGACCGCGGCTACAGCCACAAATAGTGAAGTTGTTCTTTTCCACAAATCATATTATGAATAATGGCGGTATTGTAGGTAGTTTATTTTGTTAGTATTGTTCTATCGTTTATCGTTTCATTATTATGTGACTTATTGTCTCTACTGGTGACTGTCAAGCTTAATTACCATAATAATTGATCATATCTCAGGATCTGAAAGTATGTAATGTTTGCTAAAGTTTGAGCAGCTTCAATTGCAGATTAACATTTGCTTTGAGGTTACGACATGGTATGATATGGGATGATCGCCGACTTGAAGTGCACAAGATAGCTGAAGTTGTAGGCATCTCAATCGAACGTGTACGAATCATTTTGCATCAATTTGTGGATATGAGAAAGCTATCTGCCAGATGGTGGCCGCATTTGCTCTTGACAACAAGTGCGACCGTGTGCTTTAAAGACGTTTTTGGCGATGTTCAAGTGCGATAAGAAGGACTTTTTGCACCGTTTCGTATTTGTGGATGAAACATGGATCCATCACAACACACCATGGATCAAAGAACAATCGAAACAGTGGACTTGTCCTAGCGAATCAAAGCTAGAAGGGGCCAAAGTGGGTTTATCGGCCAACAAGTCATGGGGACAGTTTTTTGGAATGCACACGGTATCGTCCATATTGATTACTTTAGAAAGACCAAAATGATCACCGGCGTATATCATGCAGAGCAGTTGGATCGATTCGACGCCGGTTTGAAGCGAAAGCGGTCGCTTTGGCAAAGAAAAAGTGATAATCCACCAGGAAAAGGCCCCGGCGCACAGGCCCTCAATCGCAATGGCAAAGTTGCATGAATTGCGCTACGAATTAGTTCAACATGAACCATATTCTCCAGATTTGACCTCCTGCGATTTTTATCTATTTCCAAACTTGAAGAAATGGCTCGGCGCAAAGAGATTTGGCTCCAACGATGAGGTCATCACTGAAACAAACGCTTGTTTCAAAGGATTGCCGAAATAGTATGGAAGGTATCGAGAAATTAGAAAAACGTTGGACGAACTGTATCGGACTACAAGGAGATTATGTTGAGAAATAAAGTGAGTTTTGACGAAATAAATCATTTCTTGCTTAATTTTTCAGAGAATTTTCACCTTACCCTCGTAGCTTCCAGAAGATACGAAGGTATGCTCCCAGGGCCAAAGCACGGCGTTCCATGGCGAGCTCACCGATAAAACTGCAGTTCAGCATGTATGGCGCATTTAGTAACAATAATGTGAATAAGTAGTGATTATTTTTTATATCAGGTGTAATAATTCATTTCATTTTATTCTATTTTGAATTGTTCCATATAATGCACTAAAATGTTTCTTCCAATCGTTTCAACGCGTTTATTTGCACCCTCTTTAGTAATAAAGTAATCTACATGATGAATAGTTATTCAACCTATTGTATTTCTTCAACAAGTAATCAACGTGTTTCATAAACAGTCACAACTATTGTGTGTGTTGTACGCGTATCTTCAAGTTTAACGTGGGTACATTTTATCGTTTATGTATGTTTGATATTCAACCGTAAATATACTATCGGTATGTAACAAAATTAAACGTTTATTCACCAATTCTGTGTTGCTACAGATGTTTTATTCTTCAAATTTATCTCTACGACTAACCGTTCCCGCGGAAAATCAAATCCAAAAACCTTTTGAAATTGCCAGAAATGCTCAAGTGAGGGTACAACTTTTTGGTTTCAAGCTCGTCACATGCTAACGTTTTAATGAAAAAAATAGCTTCGGTCATTTTTTTCCACAAAAGTCATATTGTCCTGACAGATTTACTGTACTATAATCATGTAAAATTGTATATTATGCGTATATTCCTATATTCGCTAGTAGACCTGCGTGTAGATATTAAAACAAGACACGATTATAATAATATGATATAACATGAATAAAGCGCATGAAATAGTTTTGAAAAGGCAAGTATGATTAATTTTTATTTCACATCAATTACCTTTTGCTTGTAGAGGCAATCTTGAGAGAACCAGTTCCTCATGTACTGGAAATAATAAGTGGTATAATTGAGTGTATATCAATGCTTCATGTCTAATAATCATAGAATCGCAACAAAGCCATAACTTCACCTTATCCCATATACTTTAGTAGCTTACACGATGTATAACGTTACATTTAAAGTTCACTATAAATCTCTCCTATTACTCGAAGTTTCACTTTGTTAAAAGTACATTTACAGCCCAGAGAATTTACACAATTCATCAGCTTCTATAGCGCTTCAATGAGGCATTCGTCTAAAATTTAAAATTACAGGGATTTGTCATGTCAGTATCTCTCCACAGTGTTGTAATATAGGAAGTTGTTTGAAGCGTACTTGCATAGTAATTGATTAAATAAACAGAATGCAAGGTAACAAAGGTAATGTACCGTTGAATAAACAAGTATATTATTTGAGTACTCATTCAGTTTTCATGGAAGATACATCTGTTCAAACAGACATCCCAATGTTTATGAAACGCGTGCTAATATTTTTCAGTAATTAATAATTGGAGAGAATTTATGCCTGATCTGATAGAATACACAGTAAGTATGAAGTATGCAGTGGCGGCTAGTGAACTTTTTGAGAGAGGAGGCTGGACATAAAACGTTTTTGTAAAAATTTACTATATTCAGTCAATTAATTTAACCTTCGCGCAGGGACCGTACCAGCTACTTCAGTGACAAAATTAATTGTTACCCAGCAAGAACCAACGTGGAGGTACAGAGTTTCTCTTGCCCACAAATTTTTTTTCGTTCGTTTTTTGTTTTTTATTTTTTTTTGGACTTTTAATTTTTTTCTTTTTTTTTGGAATTTTTCATATTTTGTTTTTTTTTATTAATTTTATCAACTTTTTTATATATTAACGAAATTCTCCGGTCTTTAATTTGCGAAAAATGATCAATAATATTATCATAAAATGTATCATTATGTTTTAAGTGTTTTACTAAATCTTTTTCAATAGATATTAAACTAACATTGTATAAACGATTTTGGCCCATTGTATTTCGCATGTATGTTTTAATTCGTTTGAGAGTAGAAAATGATCTCTCCACCGATGCACGTCAGCAGGAATGGTGACTGTCAAACAAAGTAGTTTATAAAACTGAGGTAAGACTTGTTGCAAATCATTATCTATCATATATTTTATCATATCGGCGTGACTGTCGTACTGGCCTAAAATATCTTTATCCCAGTATACAACGCATAATTCATTGTGCAGCGCTATTTTATCAAAAAAATTATATTTTAGAACTAAGTTATCTGAAAGTGTATTGAGAAACTCTTTTGAAAAAGATTCGAAAAATCTTCTATTCCTCAAATCGAAAAACTTCAATTCTTGTAAATCGAAAAATCGAATCTCAATATTAGACCTATAATAGTACCTATCTACAATTTCATAAAAAAGTTGTTTATAATGTAGTTTCTTGTCTACCAAATTATATGTTTTCCCCTTTTTCACGGGAGGAGCCTCATCAGTTGAATAATTTCCAAATAAAATATTAAAATTAAATTCTGTATAACAGAAACTTGAAATTTTATCAATGAGATGTTTTAAACGATCTCTTGAATAAATTATATTAGTGAATTTATGTTGTAAAATTTGAAAAATAAGATCAGTTTGTTCAAATATTAATTTAAAAGTATCAAGAAAAAACAAAAATTCTTCATTCTCTAAATAAGATTTTAAACCAACAGCAGCATTTAATGAAACCTGATCTGTTGAAAAGTCATCACTGTTTAATTTAAAATCAAATGTTTCAATTAATTTGTCTTTATTTTTATGGATGGTAAACTAAACATTGCACGTGATGTAAAATTCCATCGAGTTCGAGCATTACAGGGAATTCTGTTTCCTACTATGTTATTTAAAACTTACGTTCGTTTGTTTGAAGACCGTTAAATGTCCCGCCATTACAGATGCCGTCGTAAGTCTGATTTATTCGAAAAAGTCGAATCGTTTAAATGTTTCCATTAAAAAATTGAATAAATTGACCGCTGTTCTTCCCGAACTAACATCGTAGAACCCTAAAAATCTTTCCACTAGTTGTCCATTTTTACAATTAATAATTTACCGAACAGACGAATTCTAATCTAACCTTATTTCGCGTGGTGTCACTCAACCATTATACCCGCATAAAACAAAACAAGCACTGACGCAACACCAATGTGTCGTATTCCGTACCACACCGACTGTACTCGTACTGAACTTAAAGGCGGGCGGCAGGCTAGCCTCCAGAGGATGTTGTTTTCGCTGTTTCACGCTATTTGGCGATTGACTGGTCGGAAAAACGGCAACTGTGTTGAACAACACATGCTCAGCGTTTGAGATATATAGAGAATCTAGCCTCTGGCCACTGTTGCCAGATTAAAAATAACTACTGAGAACGGGGAATTAATTGTAAAATTAAAAAAATTATTAGAGAAACAGGAAATAAAATGAAGAATGATCAACAAGATAAATTTGTGAGGAGGCTGAGCCTCCTTAGCCTCCTTCGAGGAGCCGCCACTGGAAGTATGTGTCCATCAACTTACAGTTATTCATCACAAGCTCGACTAGTTGGAAGATCTCAATCGTCGGTAGATATCACGGCGTTTTCGCAAATAAGTCCTCGTCTGAGTCCAAACGATCTCATCTATTCCTAGTGATTTTTTATGAAGGAATGTTAAGCACCTGCTGTATAGGTTGAACGAGTCTCACGCCATTTGGCTAAAAAGGTGTATATGAATCTTCTTCGCTGGAACGATTTTTAAGATGTCATGGGCCAAGTTGTCAGTTTGAGCAGGTTTTCATGGTTCCTATTTGATACAGTAAACTGTGTTATTAAAAAATTTAGGAGTTCGTCACTTATTACATCAAATAATGAGAATCATTTGTAATAATAAATGATATTCACAAACTGTTGTGGTGTTTACAAAAAGTGAGAAGGAAAACAAACTACTCACTTTCTTGTTCTGCTTGCGTCGAATTCAAGTAGTACGAAATCTTTGTATAAAATGACAGAAAGACAGTGAATGGTTAAAGGATGTATTTTTCAGAAGGTTCAACAAGGTTTCAAAATGCTTTTTTAGAGCTAATCCTACACCTGAAATACTTTTATAAGAATGTGGTAACTTCACTTCCAGTGTTAAGTCGATATTAATAATTCATATTGTGATCTTAAAGTAAGTATTATTATTTATGGAAACAAACACTCAACACCATCCACTTCAGATAACAGGATCCTTCACAACGATTTGTGCCTTTCGTAACCATGGATCCGTCAAAACAGACCAGAGACCAAGGAACAATCGAAAAAGTGAACTTGTCCTGGCGAATCGAAGCCGAAAAAAGACAAATTTTTGAATATGATAAAACTTTCTGCCGGATGAGTTCCACATTTGCACGATCGTGTGACAACTTCAAAGGAGTGTTTAGCGATGTTTAAGCGCGATAAGATGAACTTTTTGCACCCTCCCGTAACCGTGGAGGGAACATGGAGAGAACAGTCTAAATAGTGACTTTATCAGCCAACAAAGTCATGGCGACAGTTTTTTGGGATGCACGCGGTATCGTTCATATCGATTACTTTGGAAAGGGCAAAACGTTCACCGGCGCGTATATTATGCAGAACTGTTGGATCGTTTTAACGTCGATTTGGTCATTCACCATATTCTCCAGATTTGGCCTCTGGCGATTTTTATCTATTTCCAAACTTGAACAAATGGCTCGGCGGAAAGATATTTGGCTCCAACAATGAGGTCATTACTGAAACAAACGCCTATTTTGAAAGATTGCCGAAGTGATTTCATCTGGAAGGGATCGAAAAATTAGAAAAACGTGATCAGGCTACGAGGAGATTATGTGGAGAAATTCCGTAGATTACGAAAAAATAGTGGCTGAAAACCTCCAATGAAGGAAAACGTCTTAATATATATATATATATATATATATATATATATATATATATATATATATATATATATATATATATATGATTGTCCGTGTTTTTCCGGGAAAGAACACTTATATCTTCGATAATAAGCATTTTAGAAGGAAAAGTTTCGAACAAAAGTTGTTCAGCATTAAATTTTTCATAGAAATTGACTATTCTGAATTCAATTTTTATCGAATTTTCCAAGCATTGGATGGGAAAACAACATATTTTCGAATAAGAAATATATATGAGAAAAAATTGCATTTGGCTGGTAAATATGGTATGATAATTTTATATTGGGGTATATATCGTTACTGTAAATGATTATAATTAAGAACTTTCCAATATTTGCCCTAATTTTCCGGGTTAGGAAATTTTTCTTTTTTTTTCAATCTTAGTGTATGATATGTCGATTTTTAGGTTTTATAGAGCTCTGATAACGATTTTTCAGTTCATTTTGTCGTGAAAAGTCATTGAAAACGTACATTTGGAAAGTGAGAAACTTTTTTTTTTTTTGATTATGGCGTGTGACAGATCAATTCTTATGTTTTTAAGGGTTCGGAAAACGTTTTTTTAGTTAATTTTGTCCCGAAATTCAATTGTTTTTGTTAGTATGTAGCAATAAGGAAAAACAAATTATATAAAATTATAAAAAAAATTAAAAAAATTCTTGATCTCCCGCGCGTTTAAAATTCTCGATCGAGCACCACTGCGTCAAATCTTTCGATGCGCTTCACCACCGCAATGAATTTGTGCGCAAGCGTTCAATCATATGATGCCCAAAATAACGCCACATGTGCTCTGCTATTGTATACGTTAAACGTTATTATAAAATATTTACAGCTAAACTGTTGTGTATTCCGTGTAAACAATTATTTTATTGATATATTTGATAAAAAAATCGTTTAAGTGAAAAACAATTTGATTCTAACAACTTCGTTTTTAATAGTAAATTGTTTAAATTAAAATTTTCGGATATATATTTTCAATGATTTTTCACGATGAAACAAAGTAAAAAACATTTTCAGAACCCTAAAAAATATAAGAATTGATCTGTCACACGCCATAATCAAAAAAAAAAAAAAGTTTTCTGTTTTCCAAATGTACATTTTCAATGACTTTTCACGACAAAATGAACTGAAAAATCGTTATCAGAGCTCTATAAACCTAAAAATCGACATATCATACACTAAGATTGAAAAAGAATGAAAAATTTTTCCTAACCCGGAAACTTAGGGCAAATATTGGAAAATTCTTAATTATAATCATTTACAGTAACGATATATACCCCAATATAAAATTATCATAGCATATTTACCAGCCAAATGCAATTTTTCCTCATATATAGTTCTTGTTCGAAAATAATTTGTTTTCCCATCCAATGCTTGAAAAATTCGATGGAAATTGAATTCAGAATAGTGAATCTATGTAAAATTTTATGCTGAACAACTTTTGTTCGGAACTTTTCCTTCTAAAATGCTCATTTTCGAAGATATAAGTGTTCTTTCCCGGAAAAACACGGAAAATCGTATATATATAAATTAAGACATTTCCCTTCATTGGAGGTTTTCAGCCACTATTTTTTTCGTAATCTATGGAAAATTTCCTAACTTTCTGTATTTTCAAACCTTAAGTCGGAAAAAAAAGTACGACCAATCCATAAAATGACTACTATAAATCAGTTCTTGTTTCATTTTCCCCATTGCCCTCCTACTTTGTAATATAATAATATCGAAATTATACTTACATTTATTTATTAAACTAGTGAGAATGTAATAAAGTGAGAATGGATAGCTTTAATCGCGGACAGTCATCGTAACTAATGAACTTAAAGAGTAAATACACTATAACCATTTAATCTTTCACTATAAATGAGAAACAATCACCCATATCCACTAAAAACACTGTTAGAATACTGAGGACTTTTCAGCTAACAAGTAGCCAATATCAGAGTGGTTTAGATAAAAATATACGAATCACGATGAATATGGCGTTCCATAAATTAGCACATAAAACATTTTAACATAGTCAAAATGTTTACGAAACTCCAATAATTTTATTATCTCCTTTATCCATAAAGAATAATGAAAGTTTGAAGGATCCCGTTTCGTGTAACGAATTAACTACAAAACGAAGGTGATAACGGAGATTCAATGCTTACATAATTTCATTTCCTTTTCAGATATTCCGTTCGCTTTCATTCTTATGGAATGGCTCTGAGTTGCAATTATCAGGGATGTTGAATAATTTCCCACCGTCCACGTCAGATCGTCTTTTCAATTCCAATTATAGATTTTTGCTAATAAATGGGCAATGGTCTCAGTTCCAAGTTTGAATTTTCACAACAGTATTTCAATGAAATGTGTGGCTGATTTCTTCGTTGTAACAATATATATGTTTATGCTCATAAAATACCCCAGGAAGTTACTGGATGACGTAGGTGCTTATAATTTTGAATATGATTCTATCCCTAGGTGATAATCTGTAGTTTCCAGTCCTTGGGTAGGCAATTATGTGCTTTAGGATGTATTAATAATAATTAAAACGGAGTGAGTGTAGCAAATAATGTCATTTCTTGATTCAGCAGAGTTATTTGGCAAATGTATGTTCTTGTGTAGCGGTGAAATGGCGATATTTTTACACAACTTGAACATGATACTACAGATTTACATGCATGAAAATTCAATATCGTACCTTGAGCCTTTTTCGAATTATTGAGCATAGTGGTTCACATATAACATTGCAATCAGTATATTCTTCTCTCTTGATCACTCTGATTTGAATTTCATTGTCATACTATAAGAATTATGAAAGCGATGATAAGATTTATCTAGTCGAGATTGATCATCATCGTCAAACAAACAAACTTATAGTCCCGGACAGCTGCTTCACTCTTCTCGGCAACCTCGTCAGTGGAACGATCATTCTTTCAGCGCTACTGAACGATCTCTGTTGAATATAGTCATAACCAGCCAACAACAGAGATCATTTAGTAACGTTGCAAACTTACTTCTACCACTGATGAGCTCTATGAGAATAACGAAACAGGTGTCTGAAACTATAAGTTTCAAGAAATCTACATCCTTTGATTTCTCAATGGGACATCTATTCATAGAAAGCTTGAGATACTTTTGGTATTTTACAATGTTGTTGGCCGGTTATGAGTACCTTCAACAGAGATTGTTCAATAGCGTTTCAAACTTGCTGGCTGCAATTATGAGCTCTATGACAAGAGCGAAACAGCTGTCTGGAACTATAAGTTTGTTATGTTACTGATCGATCTGGACCAGAAAGAACTCATCATTGTTATCTGGCAGAAGCCAACATGAGGTAAATGATTATATTCATATATTCGTTTATTTCTTATTCACTTAAAACCATAAAAGCCCCTAGATAAAGAAATCATAAAGCAGATAGTTAGTTCGGAATGACCAAACTGGAAATACTACAAATGACTAACAAATCATTCAAGTAATGTTTTCTAAGAGACTATCGTGAAAGAAAAATGTATTGTTGAACAATATATAAATCCGCGGGAAATAGGTCTCATTAGCACATATGTCTACTATAATTTCGTCTTTACGTACGTTTCGATCTCACGACCATCACCAGAAAGCGTGTCACTGTCTAAAACGGAATTTCTTAACTAGATTGTATTTCGCATTAATTTCAATAGAATGCCCACATCGTCGAAACGAACAAGAACACGAGTAATCGAAATTGTAACACATCAATTGAAATTAATGCGATAAGCACTCTTCATGCTTGATACAATTAGTCTTAAGAAATCCCGTTTTAGACAATGATATGTTCTCTCATACCTGTCTAAATAGTAAGTAAGTAAATTTATTAGTTCATGTATATACAATTACAATACAAATAAAACATAAAATGCTCATATAAGTATACACAAATGCCCGTTCAGGCGTAGAACAACGTCAAACATTCAATAAGACCTACATACAATTATTGATAAATACTAGAACATTATTACACTGTTACAAATAAAATATCCCAAAAATCGTCAGATAGTTTAAATTAAAAGTATTTCATCGTTGAAATAATCCTGTAGTGAATAGAAGGCTTTTGAAATCAAAAATGTTTTCAGCTTTGCTTTCAATATTTCTTTTGATAGTCATTCATTTATAGGTTGTATTTTATCACAAGTTTCAGTTATGATGTATTTTACGTTCTTTTGCAAATACGAATAATTTTTCAACAACGATATTATTTTTATATCTAGTATGGTATACATGATCGTCATCATGTTCTTTAGACAAACGTTTGTTATCAATCACAAACATAACCGAATCTAAGATTAGGAGACTGTATAAAGTGAGTATATTTTGATCCACAAAATGATGTCTACAACTTTCAGTTTGCTCTATTTTTAAAACACTTCTAAGGCACTTTTTTTGTAGATTGAAAATACGTGAAACTTCATTAGAATTGACCCAGAATATCAGTCCATATCTCAATCCGGATTAAACATGCGCATGGTAAGCTGTTAAAACTGTTTTGTAATCAATTTGATTTGATATCACTTTCAGAGCAAAAATGTATCGATGAATATTTTGTGCCAATTCACTGACATAACGTCTCCAATCTAATCGACAGTCTATATAAATTCCCAGAAATTTTACACTATCAAGACAATGCAGTGTCTGACTGTTATGAGTAACTATTATTTTATCATTATTTGTCTGAAAATTGAAATGTAGCAGTTTTTTCAATATTCAGGACTAAATTATTATTCCTGCACCATGTTAACACTTTCTCTAGACAATCAGATATTGTAAGTCTCAGATCTTGTGACATTGGCTCACTGAAAATCACAGAAGTGTCATCTACGAATTGAATCAATATTTGTTGTACTTCTGCTGGTAGGTCATTTATATATAGTAGAAATAGCACTGGTCCACTGGTCCTAATATGGAGCCCTGTGGTACACCACGTTTTATGAACTAATTAGAAGAAGTTCGTACAACTCCGTTGTCATGATTATCTACTACCATTTGCTGTCTGCACGTCAAATAGGATTCAATGAGCCTTAGAGAATCGCCCCTAATGCCATAACGATCCATTTTTATCAGCAATATGTCATGTCGTATGCTTTCGATAAGTCTGAGCACATAATCAGTGTACTATTCTTCTCATATAAAGATCTAATTACATTGTCTAGTACTATTTGGAGATAATAATGTAAACAATGGGTTACCATCATCTGGAGATGAATCGGAATTTAACAAATAATTTTTTCATTCATGCATCTATATCCCTTCTAAATTACCTACACATTTGTCTGTAATATGTTTTAAAAGTGATAAGCTTCCTTGCGAAGTTGTGTGACCTGTATTCAAAATATGTTCAGCTAACGCTGACATTTCAACATTATTTTTCTTTATATGTGCAAAATGCTGTTTATACCGAGTTAAAATGTTCCTTTGAGTTTGACTCACATTTCATTTTTACCACTACTCATAATTCGAGTGTGTCAGTACAGACAAAAATCCAGGTAATTTAGAAGGGATGGAGATGTATAAACGAAAACGCAAACTCCAGCTGAGGGCAACGATTCGTTTGTATTATTATCTTCAGATAGTATTTAATCAGGCTCATTTTGATTTATAATTTAGTTTATTCTGGTACCTTGAGAGTATTTTTAGTGAATAAGAGGGAATATTTATTTTTTATAGTGTTATAGTGTATCCATAGAGTGAATTCTTTTATAGTTTACTACATTCAAACAGTTAATATAAATGTTTATCTTATGACATAGGACTGGAACATTAGGGAGAGATAGCATGGCCAAAAGCATCGTATCTTGTCTGTGATGACCGGCTCAAACAGCCCTAGCTATGTTTTGTCATTGTCACAGTGTTATTGGCGGCCGCAAGGAATGCCAGTGACAGGAGTCGCCTGCTGTTGAAAAGTGCATATAGAAGGACATTGTGTGATATCAGAGTTTTAATTATCATATGAAAAGCTTGGCAACAGTTGAATAAATAGAACAAAACAATACGGATGTTTTTATTTCAAAGCGTGACGTTTAAACGCTATTTTCAGTTGAAGATTACAATTTTATTTATTCATAGAATAGTATAGTTCTACTGGAATGAATTGTATTCAGATTTGCTTTGATACTTCCATTTGCTGCCATTGAGATGATACGTGTTTCCGGATTTTTAGTATTTTTTTAGAATATCAAGGCAAATATGAAATCAATGTTCTCTAGTTCGCTGTTGCTGTTTGATCAGGATAGAGGATAGAGACTCATTTCATTCAATTTCCTTTATTTCATCATGTGTATTCTATGGTAATATTATAATGTGATGAAACATTCTAGGAACGAAAAGTTTAATATCACTTCCCATGAACAAAAATGAAATCAGGCTTCTTTACAATTTAATATAGTGAAGATAATAGGACTCCATGAGGGACGTTGTTATCGTCGTTTGCCCTCTGTAGTCATGGAGCTAATCTTGTAATAGAACTAGACACTTCAATCGACTCGTCGATCAATCTGTGGATGTTAAATTCTAGTTCGCATTCTTGCACAATGCACTCTATCCTTTTCTTCTGAGATATCAGTATATTCTCCACCTCGAACTACAGTTGAGTTTATTTGTTTTAGTTCGAAATTTATCCGCTCATTGAAGCTGATATTTCCTTTGATGGAATAATATGTACTATATAAGTAAATTTCAACTGATATTGATCTGAGCTTTGAGCTCATCATTGCAATCTGATATCTATTCATTCATCAGGATTCAGAACTTGAAATTCTGCTTATTAAATTTTTATGTCGTTCTAAACCAGTGGGTGGTGTACAAATAGACTACATAAAGTATATTGTATGATGGACAATGTGGCATCAGGTTAACAATTTGAACTAACTAGCAAACTGCTCTGTGAAATAGAAAAATTATTCTCCTTGATAGAAATATCCATGAGTATTTCATTATATTGTAGAGTGGAAATATTATAATTCAACCAGCAAGAATGGGAGTACTTCCTATGATTGTCAGGAGGAGGTACACGCAATTTTTAACTGCGCCTTAGAAATGATCTAAGGTGGGGCTCTTGAGTTCTCTAAGTCGCAAGAAGCTAGTTAAAGAGCACTAGCCAGAACTAACAAAGTTCAACTCATCTATATCCCAGGGTATAGTGGAGTTGATGCTAAAAAAATGCCTACACCTTTACCAGAGGGTGGGGGGGAGGACGGTCGAGAGCCCTTGCAGGTCCAGAGCCAGTAGTCGGTTTATCAAACTGCGTTGGAAGTCTCGCCCTCCGAGCCAGACAAACAGAGTTCCGACTTGCGGCGGAACTCACTTCTTATGAGGCAGGCTAAGCTCTTTGTCAAAGAGCCTGAGCCTAGACTCAACGAAATCGTTTCCCTCAACAAGAGGAATCCTAGGGATATGTCACTCTCGTCTTAACTTAACCTTATGTTAAGGCGGACCACAAACCTGAAAGAATAGAATAGGCTACTGATCATAGAGCGCACAATGACACCAATCCGTTGACCTACGTAACTTGAGAGGTTACACCCCTACCATATGATGAAGAGGTGATATCCAAACGTAGAGGAGTAGATTGCACCCAATATGTTAACATGAAAACAAGATACGCTCCAAAATGTATGGTAATAAAATAGAACCAGGATTCCTAATGGATAACCGAATCAAACTATGAATTGAATCAATTCGTTTCAAAGTATTAACACACTCTTTAACTGCAAAGGAGGCAAACATAGTAGTAACCCATGTGTTCAGTGGCTAGAGGAAAAAGAAAAATTCAATCGGGTACTTTTCCACTCATATTATTATCCAGTACACGAATTTCCTATATCAATAATTATAGGCAGATGATAACTGGTAACAATAAAATAAACATAACGTCAACTACAAACTCTTCTAACTATGCAACAAACTTTTCAACAGCTCTGATGCTTGGTCAATGAATTTGGATGATAACTGAAACAGTGAACTTATCTGTAAATCCACTTGGTGAGGGATTACAAAAGTTTGAATGCTGGGGTAAAATTTGTACTCACGAGAATCTGTGAGAAATAATGCTGCCAATACAGATTTCATATTTATTACACTCAGAATAATGCACAATATCTGTTAGTGCCTCAGGATAAATGTTTATTGAGAGAAATATAAATGGTTCATGAAGATTATTATGATGAATAATAGTTATTGCTGATGTGAAGTAGGGAATAATGTCATTGGTATAACATTAATAACAATATTATGTCCTAGAGAAGCAAAGCCTAAGTTTCATGATTACAGACTGTTGTTTGGAAAACTTATTTTCTTGGTATTATTTGGCAACTAGCTGACCATTTATCGTACACGTCAAGAATGGCGACTGTAATCCACATATCTCTTGTATCAACTCCGCCTCGCACGAATACCCAGTAATATATCTATATATATCTTTCTGATAACGCCAGAAAATTTCTCAATTCCAAAATGCATTTTAGCAACATAATTTCGAACCTGTCACGCGTAAAGCTCTTGGAATTCCTAATATCCTTCACATCCAATTGCTGATGAAAGGCATACAAAGTGGTATTGAAATAAACGTCTTTTGCTTTTCAATATCCGATTATTTGCAACACATTTGTCTAAGACATGAGTACTAGACATGGAAAAGCGTCCATTTTACAAATTTGATATAATAGCCATTGATGAAACGATGGTAGAAGACGCTTATTTTTGATAATTTATCATATTGATATAGTGAAACACTAACTGCTTTGTTTTTATCACTCATATTATAGAAACACTAACGTGGCTATGGTTCCGAGAACTAGCATCATCTTTAAGAACTAATTAATGAATAAACATGAAAGATCTCAATATATTTATAGTCAACATATAAGATACAATCAAAAACTGGGGCTTCGGTTTGAATATGAGGTAATAATTGAAATAGGATAATAGGATAGAGTTAATGAGGAATTTTATATTATTAAGACATGGAAAAGAATGTTGTAGTATAGGTATAATTGATCGCTTGAAATTTTACTGTCGTTATTTTTTATACCTTTGGAAATTTCTATTCATTCCGGGGTAATTAACCCGTAAGCGTTACATCGTGATCTGGGAGAGACTCTTTGATGTGTAAAGCGTAAACGTACCCCAACAGACTTTCATTTGTACTCGTTGTCCAGTCTGTAAAGTGGAGGAATAGGCCCACTAACTAGCTTCGTTGCAGGAGGTCGAATCTGAAAAATTCTTGCTGCATGACATTCTATGGACCATGAAGGTCATTCGTGACTACTGAGCTCGTCTTCAATCTCCCCCAATGCACCCCTACATGCTAAATTAACCCTATTTTCAACCCCTATTTTCAAGATGATTTTGTATCAAAAAATGGCAATTAAGACTCCAGAATGGGTTCCACAAGGTTTTTTGTGTCGTTGAATACGAATTCGAGGAAATTGTTCCGGGAAATTCATTCAATGGACGGAAAATCGGTGAATGTATTGGGTTAGCAGTCGCGTATTTCGATCCAAAAAAGCAAAGAACTAGAGATATTTTCGGAAAACTGGAAAACCGCAAAAGAAAATCTTTCCATGTCATCGAAATTATCGTGTGAAAGATCACTATAGAGGTTTTTGAGGTCGCCGAGTACGAATTTGCTAATTACACAGTTAAAAAATATCGTTTTCTAGGATTTTCTTCTTTTTTTTTAATGACATTTTTCGAGTGCCGTGTTGAGTTACGTTTATGTCTCCGATGTCCATGCTAAATTTAAAAAAATGGAAGTTATGCCAAAAAAATAATTATTTGGAAATACCGAAGGAATCAAAGAAAATTACAAGGAAAAACACTCTTGCGTCATGAAAATGATCGTGTGATAAGTCACTGTTGGGATTTTTATTGTCACTGATTACGAATTTGCTAGTCACAAAGTTCAAAGATACCATTTACCAGAAAAACGTGAAAAATTGTATCATAAAATCGCCTTTTTTAATGAAATTCCTTTAGTATCATATTTATTTGAGTTTGTGTTTCCGATGTTCTATGTTAAATTACACAAAAATCAAAAGTAATGTCAAAAAAAGTATTATTTGAAAATTCCAGAAAAATCAAAGAAAATTACAAGGAAAAAACGTTAATTTCGATGACGTTTTTTCTATGTAATTATCTTTGATTTTTTTGGAATTTTTGAATAATTATTCTTTTGGCATTACTTTTATATGTTGTATGATTTAACATAGAACATCAAAAACTCAATAGGCACTCGAAAAATTCTATTAAAAAAAAATAGAAAATTGTAAAATTTTCCGCGTTTTTCCAGAAAATTACATGTTTGAACTTTTTAATTAGCAATCAATTTTGATAACATTGGAAGATTTTCTTTTCCGGTTTTCCACACATTTCTGCAAATTTTCCTGGTTTTTAGCTATTTTGGATCGGAATAGGCGACTGTCAACCTATTACGTAGAAGACGATAATCACGATAAAATGACCAAATTTCACCGATTTTCCGTCCATTGGATCTACTTACCATGCCTTTTAACCGACAAAATGAAAAGTAGGTTCCATTTAACTTCAACTAAACCTAATTTATACGAAACAACCATGTCAAAGGTAAGGATTTCATATTTTTCCAACCGAAGCTTGTGTTATCTCTAGAACGTAGATTGCAACTAAGCGTAACTAAAATTTTCCGGAGTCAAAGGATTCGCTAACATTCCATTTCAAGTTTTTTTGTAGAGATATATATGCAGTAGATATCTTCATAAGTACTTATCACTCGCTCTGCTTTGCAGAAACATTTATCGAATGTATGCTTCAAGCTTATTAATTATCCCTCCTAAATGCAATGTTTTCGTTCCTACTGAGGAGACATTTTTTTTTTATTACCCGTTTCCAACCGTCAGATCCATACAAGCAAATAGGCCTGACATTGGTCTCCTCGATAAACTAAGCAAGACTATGTATGTCACCGAATTCTCTGCTACGACAGATAAGAACATAGTCCTGAAACAGGAGGAAAAATGGACAAAATATCGAAATCTCCTGTTTGAGCTCCGCACGCTATATGCAGGCCACAAGGTCGTATCAGTTTTTCTGATCGTCGGAAGAGATTCCGGTCTTCGCTATGTTCGAACTTGGGTTCAATGAGAATACCTAGAGCACACGATTTAGGAACCTGAAGCTTCTTACCGACCAGTGGGGAGGAGTAATTTCGGTTAACCGACTTTTGAGTTTTCTGGAGCGACTGCTGCGATGTAGTCGGAGCTCGCAGCAGCCCCAACTAGGTTTTAATGTAAAAAAAAATAGAATTAAACTTCCTGAATTATGAGTATAACTTATATAGTTCAACATGGGATTATGAACATGAATAAACATGAAACATTGAATCATAGACGGGATTCAAATCCACATTCCTGGATGTCCAGCGTGCTTACCAATTAAATTAATGAAATTTTGGAACACAGAATAGATATATCATACATTTTTTGGGACAAGCACGATTGCAAATTATGTAATCAGTAACAGATTACTCGACGTTGGCGAGATTGTGCAACAGGATTCTGGAAGTGAATTTTTGAAATAATCGAAGGCCAGTGTAATATTGTGTCCCGCATTTTACAGTGGTTAGGAAATAGTCGTAGTTCGTAAGACAGGACTGAATAATAACATGTCCTAGAGATTTCAAGACGTGGAGAAGACCCCTTTAATGCTTATATTTTTTTCAATACTTTTTCACTGATATGAATATACTTCTCACAATTGAAGAGTTGAAGAAGATCAATTATCGCTCCTTTCTAATCAGGAATAATATGAGCGCACATCAAAAGATAAACCACAGAATAATGTGTGTGACAAATGACGCCGAAGTAAAGGTAGCATCCATTTTTGAAAGCCCTTAATGATTGAAGTGAGTTTAGAAAAGTTGATTTAGGACAGGTGGAGTAGTCAACGATGTATCATTGACCAGTTGAATTATGAACAACGAATAAAACTACTAGGCGTATATCATATAAAAAACATCATAGTCCAACCCTATAAATGTGTAATACATCTCGCTCCACGCCGTTTTTATGTTTCCAAGGAATTAGACCCACTCATATTACTTCTGATTTATGTACAAATATTTCTTACTTTATTTCTGAAAGAACATGATTTCAGTATTATCTTGCTTGCCAACGATCTTCACAAAAAATGACAAAAATATAATGCGTAAAGGGATGCGAGAAATGAGATATTTATTCCAGTAGTGTTGAACATTATTCCTAGAATACACTCAACTCTACTCTCCGATTTTGTTGCTTATCAAATACATATCTTGAGAATTAAAAACTACTTCATCTGATAGTAAGAGAATGTGTAGAGACAAAATGATATATTCGTGCCACAAGGCAAGTACTGTTTAAAAGAGCCTCATTCAAAGTAATCTCAAAGAAGGCATGATTGAAACTAACGCATGAAAAAAACCACCTCGAATGTTGTCGACTATCGAAAACTTTTGTGTAGAATGTTTGAAATCGTACGAGGGTTGATCACTAAGTCATTATAAAATCTAACAGATGCGACTCGTAGTATCGAGATAAGTTCGTTTCTGGAAGTATCATCTTTCAATAGGCTGCTTTTAAATTTTCAGCCATACGTGTGGCTCAATTTTTATAATCGATTGAAGCAAACAGCTTTTGTTATTTTCGAAAAAGTGATAAAATTGAGTTTTGAGCTGCTTACTTAAAATTCTTGGTTCATGGCATATCTGCCCCTATTTTTAATACAGTTTCTGAGTAGGTGAATGAAGGTCCTACATCTTATTTCTCATCATCCTCGAGACTTAGTCGTCTTTGATACATGGATTTTTAAGCGGCAGTGCCCTACCTATAGACCGATTACAGTACGTAGATTTCACCTGTTTTGCTGTAGAAGTGTTTTAGCTCTTGTTTTCCAAGCGTTTATGATGAAAGCTTCACAGTGGAACGTAGAAAGATTTTTCAGATTTTTGGTAAAATTTTGAGTTTATGTGTGTATGTTGTTACTTACTTCTCAACATCTCTCCAAGCAAAATTTGGAATTATAGTAAACACATCTTGATGTTGAGTTACATTTAACATAATTCCTTCGTTATTGAATGTACCATGAAAAAAATCTTACGCTATTCTAAAGCTTGATTTTTGCGATATTTTGACAATAATTTTCTTTCATATTTGTCTTGTGAAAATATTGAATTGTCGACGTTTCAATTTTCTGGAAGCTTATTTATTGCTCTTCCATTTGCAATGATTCAATTTTTGTCTAAATTAGTTGTTAATTGAAGGAAGAGATCAATTGCATGGAAATGTGATATTTTCATAATAAACTAGACAATTATTAATTAATTACGTGTTAACCGGAAGATCGGAATATGTATTATATACACTTTTCTGTTGGAAACATGATATAGAATCACATATTGAATTTCTTCACATTATATCCTGAAACACATTAGTGGTTCTGATCATCGGTGTTTTGAGCGGATTTCGGTCTTCGCTGCTTTCGATCTTGAAGATCATTCCGGCCTGTAAGAACTTGGCGCAGATCTTGATCGACTGGATGCAGAAAGTCATTCTGGGTTCAATAAGCGGATACATGGCGTAGCTGCACGCACTTTGGTGCATTCTCATCTTGTCAATATTGCGTCTGAGCTATGGAAGAATTTTTCTTCAAATTCTGAGAGCAAATTACTAATACCAGCATTGAAAAACTCTTCCTACTCATTCGAAGTAACAAAGGAAGAGATAATTGAAACTTCTGGTCTTCTAGCTCTAGCTATGATGAAATACCTCTATCAATTTTAAAGGAGACAATTATGAGTATAGTGAGTCCATTATGCTACATTTTGAACAGTTCTTTCAGATGTGGAGTTTTTCCTCACTCTCTGAAAACCGCGTTGATAATACCACTCTGAAAAAAAAATGATCCAGAAGATCTAGGGAACCACCGACCAATCAGTCTGCTTTCTTCATTCTCCAAATTGTATGAAAAGCTACTATGCAATAGATTGATGGATTTTTTCAGAAAATACAAGATTTTCAATGACAGCCAACATGGTCTTCTTAAGGACCTTAATTCGGAAACAGGGAATTTCAACTTCATTGAATCGATTATACCATCCTTGGAAAATGAAGAAATCTCATGCGGATTTTTTCTGCAAAACTGGAGAAATACAGAGATAAACAATTAGCCTTGATGGAAAGCTATTTATAAGAACGCAGAAAGTAAAAATTTCGGAGGGTGGACAAAATTCCGTATCTGGGAAGTTGTCACTACAAAATTGAGTTCTTCAAGGTAGCATAATAGGCCCACTTTTGTTTTTGATCTATATTATTGATCTACCACAAGTCATTGCTGATGCTAGGAAGTTACTCATCAATCATGCAGATGATAGTAACATTAAAGTATCTGCAAATCACCTTTGCCTTCTCGAAACTGAATTGCCTCTGTGCTCTCAAAGATTGAATATTGGTGTATGAATAACAAAGTCACATTGAACAAAAGTAAGACAAACTGTATCATCTTTACGTCAAGCCATAGTAAACTGCAGATTCCAGAAACATTAAATTTAAATAATTACATTTTGGATATGAAGGATTATTCGAAATGTCTTTGAATGAATATAGATAAAAATCGAACAACGATATAAAAGGCTGAGTTCTATCATTTATAGTTTACTTGTCATGAAACCACAACTTGAGGAAAATACATTAAAAATTTTTTATTATGTCAACTTTTGATCTTTGTTGAATTTTGAGGTAATTTTTATGGGGACACAGCGCTACCAGGTTGATATGATATTCAGGCAGCAAGAGAGCAATCTTGTTACTATCATGCAACAATTATTATGTAGAAAATAAATTAACTTTTTTAGTTTTACTATAAGAATGCATGTTTGACAGGATCTATGTTCTTTGCTCTTAGTTCTAAATCATAGATGATTACACGAATCCTATGTAATAGCTTTGGAACGAATATCAGAGGTCTAGGTGAGTGAATATTCGTTCGATAATAGGATGAATATCCAGGGCCAATATAATTTGCATTCCCTTAAAGCAACCTCCATGTATTTATTAAACTTTGATGTCTTGTGCATTGTACACATGTTTCATGTGAAATACACAAAAACAAAATTAAGATCCACCATTCAACAAAATTTAATTGTATCATCCATGTTCTTGAATATAGAAACCTTCGATAAAAGTATTGTATTGATCATATCATTCATATATTATATGTTAATTTGCAATATGGTTTTTTTTAATGTTATTTGTTTATAAGACTTTATTACGTTTTTCAGAATTTCATTGTTTGTTAATTTCTTTTACATGTAGTTATTATTTGGAAGGATACGTGAAATAACATCTATTAGCCTCAATCTCGATCAGTCCGAAAGTATTAATTCTTTCATTTGTTTTCTGTTATATCGTTCATCAATATATTACACTGGGAGAAAACTTTTTCATTTGTCATAATGTATTTCACATTGCCGTCAATTTTTTTTCTATGTACGGTGAGATTCTCTTTTTTTTGTAGAGGAGGGAAAATTTTCTTGCCGACTAAAACCGCTCCAGCGTGAGGTTGATTCTCCTTCCCAGAGGGAGCATCACTGCACTGCGGTCGTTAGTGTTCTACTGTGCCCTCACGTATCTCTTCATCTGTCCGGTGTATTCTATGAAATTCAGTAGATGTAGTGGATACTTCTGATTTCCTCGGGTGCAGTTTCATCGTCTCCAAGGTATGTACGATGACCGAGGTTCTCTTGGGATTCGGAAACCTTTAAACTTCAAAATATTGGAGGGCTCTTCCGTCTTTTGCCCGGGTTACTTCGATAATAACTAACTACTGTACTTTTTCATACAGAGTTGTTGGTTATCATTATTGCCATTAGATACAACCAATTCTGCCAACTTTGAACTTGAACTAATAGGATTTTAATACAATTTCGATAATTATGTAATTGAACGTGATTGTGACCTTATTTGGGATCGCATAATGAAATATTGATGGATAGTCCAAAACTAGCTTGTCACAAACAAAATTAATTTATACCATGGCGTGAATGAAATGTCCATCACGAAAGTGTAGTGTAGTTCAGTTTAAAATCCCAGAAGGAAAGATCTTAGAAAATTGGAGAGTTTTCATAGTAATAATACTCACTGGAGCAAAAGTTCTACCCATGATATATGTGTTACATGGAATTAGATTGAGCTGGCGTCGGTATACAACACGGAAATCAGATTATCTATTTCCATCATAAAGCATCGAATGAAACAAGAAGTCTGAAAAGGCAAAAGTTTAGATATCGTACATAATTCATCTGCTACCTCCGGATCTGTAGTTTTCCTTCCGGTTACATTTCCACTCTTGCACTAAGTCTAGACTCTACCCTAGCTAGAACATTTTCCCCTTTTTCCAATACGTGGTATTAATACTAAGTAGCTTTGTTAACTGGCCGCCATGCAGCTGAGTATTAATTATGAATAGTGATGTGCATGCGCGTTATGCTCGTTAATTATCATCAACGTTCATGCTGATTTGTAACGTTGCCAATCTCGTTATGATTTTAACCCATTGCATATAATATGCTTGAAGCGAAACTAATAAGCTTCAATTCTGTAGTTATTCTGATTAGTTCACTTTCATATCGCAACAATAACTGCAGTCATTACTCTATTGGGTGATATGATATTAAAAAAGAGAAGAATCTTTCATAAACATTCATACTGCAGTTGGATCTTCTCATCCTGATTCACATCAACACTAACGATTGAACGCAAGATACCATAAAAACTGAGTTTCAGATTATGTTCCTCCTATGTCAAAATAATCTATGAATACTAAGTTTGGTCGAAGGAGCTTAAACATTTAATGCTAACAAGAATGCAAGATATTTCAAATACAGGTCTCGTTGTGAAAGAGTCGAAATGCTCCCTGAAACATTAATTTCTTAAATTTACCTTTTCTACCTTCTCGAAACACGTATCACCCTCTTCCCAACATTTCATTCGAAAATCAATATTCTGAATTTGAAGCCCCACTGATTGGTTCACTTATAACGAAATTTACAAATTTATGAAGCCGACAGACTTCAAATTTGGCAGATAAATCATCATACAACATGTCAAAATATTGTTTGGCATTCGGCACTCAAGAGGGATGAAACAGGTTGCAATCTGTATAATCATGTAACGTTTAAATGGCAGCCAGGTCATAGATTGAGGGCTCATCACAGCTCAGACTTCTCGTGACCGGCCACATATAACATCATAACAAGGCATTGTGCAAAGTTTACATGATTATCAGCTCATACATACAATGACATCTCCAACATTGTAAAGTGTAAAACCGACAGACATGAAGTGTAGCAGGTAAGTTCCTTATATGACGTATACACCTGCCAAGAGGAAGGGGATAACTCCAATAATTTTGACAGTTGATCTGAAATAATATATAGTTACATAGTGTATAGAATATAGAGTTGTAGAACATATTTACCTCCATCTGTTTTTCGATTACCCTTGTCCATTTGAATAGGTTTAGTGTATATTGTCACATATTTAGGGTTTCTAATCATATGCAATATATTAGCTAACTATCCCTCCGGGGAAAGTCTGCCGACAACAGTTAATTTCATCATATTATATACAAAGTCACTCAGATTCTACTAATTATACCATAGGAACTATGGACCAATCTCTAACAGCTATTTTCCTGGCTGATAACTCAACAAAGTGACTCAATGAAGTGACCTTATTGATACAAAGTTCAATTATTTATTACAAAGTGCGGTGTCTACCTACCTCACCTAGTTTCAAATACTAATTATTCATTTACATTTTTACAAGTTATTCTATAGCTTGTTCCGTTTCTCTGTCGCTATCCCCATCAACATTTGTTATAATCGGTTTAATTACATTACTCATTTATTTCTCAAGAACAAACAGGTTACAATCACTTACAACCTAATTACATGTTCTAGAGCTATATAAAACTTGTCCAATAATTAATGTTAGCAAACCATATATATAGTTTGGAGGAAAAACAAAAAAAAAGTTAGAAAAATTAAATACTCAATCAATAGAACAAAACTAAAACTAATCTACAACCCTACTGCTGGCCCACAAGTACCTCACCACTTCCGCGGCCATCGGTACCCACAAGTCTACCCAGATGTCTGTCACTATCTAGAGTTTTCGTCTCCAACACATACACCACATCCATCAGAAATCACTCCTACCAACCCCAACCGCCTCCCGTTGAACTGCATTACTCAACTTAAACAAACCTTGTCGAAACTGTCGCACGCTCACATTGAACAATCCACACTCTAGATATGTGTAGTTCTTATTATAAATCTTACACATTCTAGTGATGGGAGACTCGCTACGCGTAGGCGTCAAGAAAAGCAACTGTCTGTGAGGTATTCTACTTGTGAAAGTATAACATTTCAGCGCTGAAAGTAGCTGCGGAGAATCTACTAAGAAACCACACAGCTTGTACAGAAAATATATACTAGCAGTTTCTCATCTACAGCATAGCTTGATAGGGTCGAAGTCCTGACGAATTGCTGAATAGGAACTAAATGGAGGGTATCTTCGATACTTTTTGAAGTACATATATTCAATAGCCAAATTCGAAATCGTCTCAATCGCCTGTGAAGCAATCGATGTGGAAGGATAACGTTAGAGGCATACTCCAGAATGAGTCGCACCAACGAAAAATAGAGATGTCTGAAAGTCACATATGTTCTAAACTCCCTCCCTACACGCTTAATGGAACCGAGTTATCTATAAGCTTTGGATGTAATGTAATGAATGTGATCTTCAAATTTCAACTGTGTGTCAAAAACCACACCTAGATTCTTCATTGATGTAACTTTTTTCAAATTCGAATTACCAATATGATACGCGAAAAAGATGTTATTCTTACTTCTAGTATATGTCATTACGTTACATTTATCCAAGTTGAAAGGCAATTTATTATCTATCGACCAGTTGTAGATGCTATTTAGGTCCTCCTGTAGTTGGAAGCATTCCGACACAATCGATACCGACTTGAAGACCTTAAACTCGTCTGCATTGTAAGACTACTGGATTCAATCCACTGAGGCAAATCGTTGATGAATAATATAAAGAAGAGGGCCCCAAGGTTTGATCCTTGGGGTACACTCGAAACTGTCTTGTAGGCAAATGAATCCACACCAAGATAGTTCACTGTTTGTAATCTCCCTTGTAAATGTGATGAAAAGAAATGTAGAGCAATTCTATCAAATCCTAGTTGAGCTAATTTGGTCGGCAAGAGATCATGATTTACCCTGTCGAATGCCTTCGAGAAATCCATGTATATTACATCAACCAAGTGCCCCTGCATCAACTCGCTGCCTAAGAAATGAACCAGGGTTAATAGGTTAGTTTCTACTGATCGCTTTCTGAAAAAACCATGTTGTTCTGAGAAAATCAACTTTTCTCAATTAGCTTGTGCCAGTTTCCCATTGCAGATCAAAGGGTATGAATCTAAAAAAGAATATCAATATTCTAGAGCACAGAAACATATCAAAATAGTCTCGAAAAGTGATTCTCTTTATCTCATTGAGCGAGAATCTTTTTATGATGGATAAATGGATTATCAAGAAATAAGATTAACCAATTCCATTATTCTCGGAAAATGTAATGAACCCTTAAGGAATAAATGAAGTATTCTTAACTTTTCCAATACGTTTGGAGCAACCCCTTCAAAGTTAAAGGAAACATAACGTAGGTAAGATAACTTTCATATAGATAGTAATCAGCATGTATAAGCTAAGCTCACTTTAAAGATCGTTCGAAAGTACTGGAGCTGTATTGAAATACATAAAAAATGCATTAGCCCAGATATTAGCCGATAATCTTGCAACATCGGCAGCTCGGGTCGTTTAATCAGACTTGATGGATCGTAGGGTGCTGCTCCCTCGAGAAATCAATCACTTCTCTCAACCGAAAAACTGCTGCCAATTGCCTACACTACTTTTCCAAATGCGTAACAAAGTTTCCTCTTTAGATGCGTAGCTTGTTTTGATTTATTCATCAGCGAATTCTTGCAATCCAACCTCGCAGTGAATAAAATAATGTATTCCTTTCCGCTTGGTTGTCAACAAAATAACCGCCCATGAATACATTTTGTGATCCACATCCATATAAAAGGTTCGAGAAAAAGTTTATTCTCCAATTCTAGGACGTTTTCAGTGATTTATTGTTATGCTCCACCTCCATCCATTTTGAGACATTAATTTATTCTGAACCCTTGACCTAAATGTGAATCCTAATCGTTGGCAACATTGAACTGGTGATATAACTGTATCATTGATCTGGTTGAGTTATTAGGTGATTCGTTCTTCGTTCCGTACATTCGAAGAGAAGTGGAAAAACATATTTGACATATACAAAATATTCTTGAAAGAAGGGTAGCAAAACTGCCTTCATTATTTTCATATTTGCAATGTCACTCACTCTAAAAGCCTTTTTGTTCCAAGACTATTCTTGTTCAAATACAAATCTTATGTGAAGTACATTGTATTAAATTTTCGATTTGATAATCAATAAAAATTAATCTACCTTATTCCAATAAGGTGAAGTTTCTCCCAAGATCTACAGTGACCTATTCAGTATTCACTACAATTAATATATAGTTCGCTCAAATTCTGTTGTTTTAAACCCCGAAATTCTCAAAACCCCAGAGTCGAAGTAGTTAGAATTCGGATTATTTTGAAAAAGTAAAATATTGTTGAAGATTATGAATAAAACATTGTTCATTGCTGCAATATCTCTAGAAGATCACATTTTTATATGTGTTTCCAATATAACTATTATGTTACAGTTAGTTCTGAATTTCGAATCGTGATATATGAATAATTAGGAACTTCATTATTATTTGATGGCTATGCTGACTTGCATTGTCCATTATTATTGCTTCAAATTCATACTCAATTATGTGATTATAACTATAAACTAAGGGGTACTTCTTAAAAGTACGCTAACATTGAATATAACCAAATTATGTAAAGGAAAATGAATTGAATAACTTGAAGATAGTTAAATAAATGTTGGCAAAACTTTGAAATGACTAATTTTTTAGATAATAGAATTTAACGGAAAGTGTTTAAATTATTATATTAAGCTATTGCATATAGCTTTTATCGCGGGCTTTGAGCGGGGCGACTGAATCAAGAAAAAAAAACAAAAGACAAATACCGTAACGAAAATCTAGAAAAAAAAACAAATAACGTAACAAAATATACTGACACGCACCATTCCGCCTACCATGTAGCTCGGCCGAGCTTAAAATTGTCGAAATGTTTCGAAATGTTAACTTTGAACCTTCTAAAAGGTCGTGATATCCCCAAACTGGGTCGATTAATGTTTTGAATTGGTTAATTTTCGATAAATCGAATGACGTTCACGTGAGAAGCGCGTAGCTCGCGAGTTAGAAAATTGCAAATTTACGGTACATAGAACGTCTTAACGAGGACTTTTTGTATGCGGTTCTCGCTCCATGTTGTTTGTTTATGAACGGGGCCAACTAAATAGCATAGTCTCGGGCCCCAAAATGTCCATTAAATAGGAAAATTTCATTAAAGCAGTCTGAGATATTGTCAGCTGTCCGCTACTAACGTCTAGACGTGCGACGTACGAAAGGGAATTTTCTAGCTACTTAAATATACCGTAAGCGGGTAAAAGCTAGCGGCCCATAGCCCAAAATACTTTATTACAACTGGCTCCGGCCACAAGGGGTTCGAAACGGCCCCAAATTAACAAAATAGAGGTAAAATGTATGAACTCTAACTTACGCATAGCGAGCTCCTGGAGGCATATGTCAAAATCATTAAGTTCGTTGTTAATTACATAGGACTTCTGGCGTTCATGCAATTGTGTTTTTATACAATTCGAACCTTGTAATTTCGATAGGCCACGTGAAAATCCCGGAGGCGGAAGCGCACTCGAGATCTGAACGTTAAAACTTTCGTATAAAATTGTGTTTTCAAGTCAACTGACATTTGTCACCACAGATAACTCTACTACCAGTAGTAGAGTTATCTATGCTTGTCACAGAGTACTCTTCATAGAGATCAAGATGATACTCTTACGTGACGCCTTTTATGTTTTCCCTACGTAGCGTCTTTTGGTACTACACTATATGTTCCGAAGATTTGTACTTTTCTAACTCGCGAGCTACGCGTTCCTCACGTGAACGTCATTCGATTTATAGAAAATTAACCAATTTAAAACAGGTTTTGACCCCGTTTGTGGCTATTGCGACCTTGTAAAAGGTTCGAAGTTAACATTTCATTTTACATTCCACAACCACCCTTGACCAAGATAATTTTTAATTTGTAGTTCATTCTTGTTTTACAACCGAAATAAATAGGTATGAAATTTGTAGGTTATTGATGATGTCAGTGTGACAGTGACATAATTATTTCAAACGTAAAGTAAGACATACGTTTTAGATTCCACAACCACCCTTGACCTAGATAATTTTTGATATCCCGGTATAATACTGCTATAAAAAAAATAACCTAAATTTTTGATATTAAAATGAGCGATCTTAAAAGTAGCCCTCTTTTATACACACAAACACACACACACATATATAGTTTAAATTCTCAATATGTTCGTATATATATACAGGATGTTCCAGGGTTTTTGCAAATATCTCCGGAACTGTTTATCGTACTCATAGCAAGCTATGTTCTATGCGATCAAAAATTTTTTTTACTCATAATTCGTGAAGATTTTGAAGGGGTAGTGGATGTTTTTCTGTCCAACTTTTTCCAGTGGCGTAGTGCTATGCAATAGCTTTACCGCGGCAGTCCCCGAGTGCCACACGTTTCTTTTTTTTATAAAGATTCGTTTCTTCATTATACAATCAGCTTGACTTATCGAGCTAAACAAATTAGGTAGTGATTTTCTAAAATTGTTTTGGTTAAGATTAGTCTTTTTATAGTCTTTCGGTATGATATGTGATTTACATTATTATTTTCAAATTATTTTAATTGTGATATTTTTTAAGTTTAAAATAACCAGTCACAGTACCAGACAAAGTACCCCTTCATATTTCAAGGTCAACGTTGTGAACATGTTATTTCATAAGCAGTTTCATCCAAATGAATGAGGTCGAACAATGGAAAAAAATTATGAAAGTCACTTTTCCTATGATATTACCGTTATAAATATTGAATCATTATATGGTACCTCAAAACATGATTTCATTGGTATAATACGAGAGTTATGTATTGAGTCCATGCAAAACAATAATAGAACGCATTATTTTGGGTTGATGCACTTCTCCCAGAATTTCTACATTTTTTAGGCTGTGTCGAAAAAGTATGATTTGTTGAGGCCCTCAATATAGGCATTAGTTCCGGCGTTGACGCGAATCTTTTCTTTGCCGACCGTTTCTTCATGTTTGGGAACGGGAACATGTCGCAGGAGGTCAAATCTGGTGAATATAGGCAAATATAGTTGTTGGCAACAGTGCGAAGCATAATTCGTGCATTTTTCCATCGAAACTCCGTAGGTGTGCACTCATTCATTGCCTTGATAGACAAGCACTTTCCTTTGACACTCATCTTCCCGATGTTTCTTCAAGCCCAAGTTTTAGTGCAAAATCGAAACCATTCCATGTCATCTGATATTCCTGTGACCTCAACAAGTTCGCGCAATTCGATGTACTCAACTCAAGCAGACGTCTCGAACGATGTTCTTTACTTGTGGATGTTCAAATCATTTCACCCAATTGGAAAAAGTCTCAAACGCTGGTGCAGATGTGCAATGGAATTCATACAATAATTCTGTTTCAATTTTTAGAAAATTACAGATCACTGGCCGAAAATCGTTTCCATCCATTAAACGAAAATACTAAATGTTGTTTGCCTCATTCCATTGTGAAAATTGAACTACATGATGGATAATTTGACACCAATCTATTGAACGATGGCACTTGACAGGAACAAGCTGGTTTCGAAACTATTAGCGTCATCTTTCTATACTTTGCAAGGACTTATTGGCCAACCCTCGTAAGGTATGGCATCATCAGAATTATGTAGCGCTGCTGATCGTTATCTCAGATGTATCTTCGAATTGGAATTTCTTATCCACAATAACGTGTTTTAATTCAGTTTCATTCTAGTAAATGAGACCGACCAAAATGAAAATTTTTCCTCGAGCACCCTTATAAAATTTTGCATAAATTGAAAATCAACAATGGTGATTCACGTAGATGGTAGCTAATCTCTTCTAGCCTAGATGGTGTAGTTGAAGCACTTGACGTTCCTAGTATAAAATACATCGGGATTGCGAAAACAGTTCATTTTTCGATCCAACTATCAGTACAGTCAGTATTCGAGTGCTTATTCACATTTATACAAGACTGGATTATTTCATAGGTTTTGTATTATGAAGAGTAAGATCGAACATCTTGTAGTAATACTATATGTCCATCCTGGAAGTAGTAAAATGTGTATAGGCCTTCATGTTTCTAATAATCTAAATCAGGAAAATAAACCGTGCGAGACTATGAAAAGGGAGTTCTAGCATTTTTTAATGTCCAATTGTCCAACCGCGGAGTCGTAGAATGTGTCTTGGACTATACGGTTTGTAATAATCCAAAAGAGGGAAATCTGAGAACGAAACGCTTCAGATTATGAATTGTGTAATGATACGCCTGTCCATCTTCGAAGTCGTAGAATATATCTTGGCTTATGTAGTTTCTAAAAGTCCAAATCCGAAAAGACTGATATGTTTTATTAGTTCTATGGCAATTTGGAAAAGTTGTCCTAAGAATTGACATCAATTGAAGCAAATATAAATGGAAGCGAAAAAGTTCATACTATGAGCCTAAATATTATTATTAGAATGCTAAATAAAATAAGTACACACTCTACTGAGTGGTTCTCCTGATGTTTTGTATTCAGGTAATGTAGCAAAAAACATGGAACGTTTATCAGGCAAAATGAATTGAGATGCGGTTTCCGGTATTTCATTCTGCAAGAGAAGTAGAAAAATGTGGGAACTCTGTTATTGGTGCAAATTTGAAATAGCCATTTGGAAAATGCCAGATTTTGAAGTTTCAATAATGCTCATGTTCGTGAGCAGCGATTTCAAAAACCCGCGTGTAACTATTTTCGATGCATACTGCATCCAATTAGAATAAATGTCTCAGTGTCAACGTAGCACTCTAAGACGTCCTGACCTCCAGGTACATGAAGTTCATTTTTAAATGACATATTCGTAATCAGCGACTTCAAAAACCCCCGAATAACTAATTTCGATGCATTTTGGATGCAATTGAATTTGGAATGCAATTGACAGGTACATTGAAGACTGTCATAACTCATAAACATCATATCCATGATCACTGATTCCAAAAACCGGCGAGTAATTATTTTCGATGCATACTGCATTCAATTAGAATGAATGTCCCAGGGTTAACGTAGTCTTTGAGGACGTCCTAACCTCCAGGTGCATATAGCTCATATTTAAATGACGTATTCGTGATCAGCGACTACAAAGACGGGGGTCTTTGTAATCCTTTCCGATGCATTTCGGATGCAACTGAATCTCGGATGCAATTGGACAGGTACATTGGAGTTGGAGACTGTCTTAAATATCATATTCGTGATCAGCGATTTCAGAAACTCACGAGTAATTATTTTCGATGCATACTGAATTCAATTAGAATAAAGTTCCCAGGGTTAACGTAGTATTTGAGGACGTCCTAACCTCCAGGAACATGGAGTTCATTTTTAAATAACAAATTCGTGATCAGCGACTTCAAAAACATTCCCAGTAGACATTTTCGATGCATTTTGGATGCAATTGAATTTCGACAATTGGAATTCGAATTTAATTGGAAAAGTACATTGGAGACTGTTTTAGACATCACATTCGTAATCAGCAGTTTCATAAGCCCGCGTGTAATTATTTTCCATGCATACTGCATTCAATAAGAATAAATGTCCCAGGATTAACGTAGTATTTGAGGACGTCCTAACCTCTAGGTGCATATAATTCATATTTAAATGACATATTCGTGATCAGCGACTACAAAAACCCCCCGAGTAACCATTTTCGATGCATTTCGGCTGCAACTGGATCTCGGATGCAATTGGACAGGTACATTGGAGACTGTCTCAAACATCATATTCATGATCAGCGATTCCAAAAACCCACGAGTAACTATTTTTGATGCATAGTGCGTCCAATTAGAATAAAATGTCCCAGTGTTAACGTAGTATTCGAGGACGTCCTAACCTCCAGGTACACGGAGTTTATTTTTGAATCACATATTCGTGATTAGCGACTTCAAAAACCCTCGAGTAACCATTTTCGATGCATTCTGGATGCAATTGGATTCCGAATGCAATTGGACAGGTACATTGGAGGCAGTCTTAAACATCATATTCGTGATCAGCGATTTGAAAAACCCCCGAGTAATCATTTTCGATGCATTCTGCATTCAATTAGAATAAATGTCCCAGGGGTGACGTAGTACTCGAAGACTCCTTAACCTGCAGGTACATGAAGTTTATTTTCGAATGACATATTTGTGATCAGCGACTTCAAAAGCCCCCGAGACATTTATCCTAATTCAATGCATTATAAACGTCTCAGGGATGACATAGTACTTCGGAACATCCTGACCTTCAGGTACGCTGACGGCATTTTTGAATGTAGCCACCTCGAAAATCCCCCGAGTAAGCATTTTCTATACATTTCGGATACAATTGGAGCTCTGTTGTCTGAGTTGTCGTAGTACACCAGTGTATCTGTGCATCAGGTACATTGGAGACTTTTTAAAACATAATATTCAAATTCAGCAACCCCAAAAACCCCCCGAGTAAGAAAATTGGTTTGATTTTAGCTAAAGTTCATCAGTTAATAAAACTCTCGAAACCTGGCTCAAAAAAAGCTTCGAAAGAATCCATTCTTGTGACGCACATATGCAGTTACAAATTTCTTCGAATAACAAAGTTCTCGCAGTTTTTTTACATTTCTTGCAGAATCGAATGTCAAAAACAGCATCTCAATCCATCTTGCCTGAATTCGAGGTTTTAGCAAGTTATTGCCTCAACTAATTGAGCGTTGCAATTTCTGGGCGCTTTCATATATTACATTTGCAGTAAGGCGGCTAATGTTATTCTACAATTCTAATATAACAATAACTAACACAATTACTGTAGAAATGGACACGGAACAAACAGCGGTTAATTATTAGGGTAAAATATAAGTCCGAGCGGAAATTAAAAATAACATGCCTTTCCGGGTAATTTTCCTAGTGTTGTTTATGGAATAGCTTTGCGGTTTATAGAACCAGGTATACCAGCAAACACATTCAGACGCGACATGTTAGATTAGTTACACTTTTATAGCATAATTTACATCATTCCATAAATCAGAAACGCATTTACCAACCGTCCATTTACCGTTAATGTAAACATATTGACGTGCATTGATTTATGTGAGCGGCCTTAATGCAATGTGTTATTTGTATGTAACGTTTTGCATAGAATATATCGATAATTCCGGGTTAACTTTACTTATCTACGAAATAATCAATAGTACATTCATAATAACTTTTCGGACTGTTCATATCGGAATTAGAGTTCAAATATTTCGACAGAATGAATGATTGCACAACATAGAATTCCTTTGTTTGTTAAATTCTCACCGTTTGATATTCGTATTCAAACCCGGTTAGAATATGCTATTTAGTTTTTATCGACACAACAAAATATGCATACTTGGCAGTATTCATTTTCCTATACATTTTATTACGGAATTGTTCGAATTTTATAGGACACGATTGTACTTATTATTATTAGTTTATTATGTTCCATGAAATTTGAAATTTCCCTATTTCATTCAAATCCCTTCTGAAGTTATTTGCAGAATAATCAAACAAATTTTATGCGATACCATCAAAACTATTTGGCACATTTTGAGACCTCCAATTTTTGTTTTCACTCCAAAAGATTTTTTCAGGATTCGTGATTTCTGATTACACTTACAAGATGTCAAAGTTAAAATCTGATTCATACCATATGAAGTACAACTGTGGGATATGATAAATATCTAGGACTTCGGCGTTCACATAGTGTGAAACCATTTAAAAAATATAATGTTTTAGCTTATACTATTACAATTTTTCCACTAAAACTTTCATTTTATCTTGGGGACTTTTCAACTTTAATAATGATTCTTGATCCAGGTATGAATCACATATAAATTCTCGGGAAAAAGATCACACATATGCTTATTATTATTGTCTTTACATACGTTTCGACCTCACGACCATCATCAAAAGACGTATCAATCTATAAAACGTTTTTTCGTCGCCGAATCGAACAGAAACACGAGTAATCGAAATTAGAACACATTAATATTCTAAGTATATGAATTAAGAATCCGCTATTTAGCAATATTATAATAAACTTTGAAGTCATATCAAATCACAGTATTTAATACGACTGAAGGACTGAACCAACAATATAACGCTTGAATATCTGTTCTATGATTTACAGACTTGGAGTCACGTTTTATGTGAATCATCTCCATAATAGATCTTTCATATTAATTGGTTCCTCAATTGAAATATTAACATTTTTTATAATGTTTGGCGAGGGCGGTAATATTTTCTTTTTGAGCTATTGCATATAGCTTTTATCGCGGGCTTTGAGCGCAGCGACCGAATCAAGAAATTCCGTAACGAAAAATAATGTAAGACCTAAACACCTAACATGTGTCAAATTAATTAATTAATTTGAAGTTTCTAAAAGTGAGAAATTTCGCTATTTTATACGAATGTTATAACACTCTAGCGCTTTAGACTCCGGGATTTTCACGTGGCCTATCGAAATTAAAAGGTTCGAATTATCTAAAAACATAATTGCATGAACTCCAGACATCCTATGTAATTAGCTACGAACGAAATCATTTTGACATATGCCTCTAGGAGCTCGCTACGCGTCAGTTAGAGTTTATACGTTAGACGCGCATAGCAGAGACCTGAGAGTACCTGTTTCTATTAAGCTATTGCATATATTGCATATAGCTTCTATCGCGGGCTTTGAGCGCGGCGACCGAATCAAGAAATTCCGTAACGAAAAATAACAGGAACTCGCTTATGTTGCGCTCTTTCGGGTGACTAATATTGAAAAATTGTATATCACGACAAAAAACGATAATTCTACATTCAAGTTTTATTATAATCGAAGGCAAGCTGCATCGACTGCATCTTTGTTGCAAGAATTCAAAAGACTGCCTTTAAATAGTGTTCAGACGACAGCTCAAAGTGTCTTAGATTTCCTTAGTAATATAAATGGCATTTCAATAATGACTTTCAATTGCCAAAGTCTGAATAGTCACAAATACGATTTACAAGATTCAGTTACGAGACAAACAAATGTGTTACTTCTTACCGAATCTTGCATGGCGCATGATAATCCGATTGAAATACCTAATTTCAATTGTATTGTTCAATTCAAACGAGATACTGTTTCAAAAGGTGGGGTAACTATTTACCAAAATAATAATAATGTAACTAATATAATGAGTCCGAATATTGAAATAAATATTGCACACGTTAGCGATGTTAATGTTAGGCGCTCATTTTTTGGAGATATTTGTGCGTGCTTATGGAAACTTAGAAATGGCCTACACATAGTCATGGTAGCAATTTACATTTCTCCGAATCCAAAATTGGACGAGGTAGAGCATTTTATTCATCGCACTTTACTGGAGTACATTGAAGAAGGGTCGAAAATACTTGGTACAAATGGTAATAAATTTCCACTTATCTTGGCTGGCGATTTCAACATCAACTTCGTTGATAAAAAATCAGAGCGGTTGACAACTTTTCTTTCGGAAAAATTGAATTTGAAAATGAATAATGATCCACAAGAATCCACAACAAAATATGGGGGCACCATTGTCGCGGTATATTCCAGATATTCAGAGAATATCAAGTCTCAAACTTATGTCTCTTATTTCAGTTACCGTAAACCTATAGTTTCAATGATAACAAATTCCTGAATAACCTACATGTATTGTAAGATAATTAAAATATTTTAAACGATATTAACTTCTCATTTATTCAATAAAAGAAAAAAATGTGTTTTCTTGTCGGTCACCACGCTCAAAAAGTGTAACTTGAATTAATATCAAAGAAAAAAAAATACTGCATAAATTAAAAATGAATAAATAATTATAATTGCATAAGTTGAGAAAAAATGCTATGCAAAAGCTTCACCGCGGCAGTCCCCGAGTGCCACACGTTTTGTTTCTGGTACTATACTCAGGGCCATAAATTATTTTTTGTATATATTGATTAGAGATTCCTGTATAAGTCCCATTGTAATCTGAACAATTTGATTTGTATACTGTGTGAGTTTGTTTATACTTAGGTATTGAAGGTTTCGGATTTGGAAAATATTTCTCAACACAGTTATTAGGCTTATACGCTACATTTATATCCTTCAAGTCAATTAAGTGAAAGCAATTAAAATCAACTGACCCAATTAACTGTTAACATCCAATCGAATCAAGCAAAAGTTTTTAATTATTAATCATACATTAAGTAATTCTTCAAAGGAAAACACTATCATTTTCTTGGAAATCATCAAACTTTCATACATCCAAACGTTTCATGGAATAAATGGTTGCAAAGTGAATAGTACCGTAACTTCTATTGAACTGTGTATTGAATTCACTGCATTGGAGTATATTATTTAAATGGTTGTAGCAGACGCTGATAGTAAACAAACCGTTACGTTTTGAGCTTTGTTGCAACATAATGGAATTTATGCCATTTGCTTTGCATACGTATCAACGTATGCATATAGACAACATAAATGTAATTCCTGAATTGACATAAGCCATGTAAATGGTGCACATTGTGTGATGTATGGAACCAAGGCTAATTTGATTGATTGTTCCCAAACATGTTATTGAACGAAATTATTGTTTTGCGTTTAAATATTCATCAAATGTGAAATATTTAGAATAAAACTATTTGATGTTGCAAAACAAGGGAGTTTAATCAATACAATTTGCCTATATGTACCGGGTAGTTTTGCGTTTCTTGGGGTATCCAGAAACCGTAATTTTCTATAAACCTTCAGTTTCAATGCTCGATATAGTCTCTTCCTTTTTATCACTCTATATAATCTGAGGGTAAAATGAGAAGCAAATCTTTCAGCACCTAGATTTATTCATACCAAATAATCCTGAAACTTGATTTTTCATCATTTCACAAGTTTCACATGGTTTTTGCTGTCCTAGAATGTTTATTCCATTCCATTTCATTTCATTCATATAAACATTAGTATTTGTATAAATATCAAACTCTAATAATAACATAATATAAATATTACAATAAAATAACTTCTGTATCTGTAAGTAAATGAATAAATATTATTATTGGAAATAAATTAAAAATAGAATTAAAATTACATTAGTATTAAATTTCTAATTGTGATATATCGAAATATATCTGAAATCAAACTAAATTAAAGTGGTTAACAAAAACAGTATTTTCATCCTAACCTCAGTCAGTAAAAAAGGATGAGAATTTCTTTTAGTTTTGAAAAATCAATCATTTAGAAGTTTTAGAAAAGTGTTCCATATTAGAAATTGTTTTAATATCAATAGGAAGCAAATTAGAGCATTGTACATCAAGATATAGGAATGTTCTTTGTGTTTTGGATTTGGTGCATATAGTGATGCTGATTTGTTTATTTGCAGTGTTCCTATTCAAAATGTGTATGATAAGTGTAACTTTTATATTTCCCTTTTTGGTAGAAAAACTCACATACTCCAGACAGACTCCATCATAGATTTGTAAACTGCGACAAGTAAATCATTTTGTAGTATATCCTTTAGTAAGTAAAATTTATGTATTAGTTGATTAAGCTATTAACTCAAATAAATGTCATGATGGTCCCATTTAAGATATTCATTCATCAACATAGATACCTAGATATTTAATTGTATTAGTTTCGTAAGTACTTATATTCAGTAGTATTAAGTTGTAGGTAATTGAACTCTTGCCGAGAATGGTTACTGATAGAGAATGCGATGTAGTTAGTCTTTGTTAAGTTAATTGTTAATCTAAGATCATCCATCACTGGCTTTATTGTTTTGAGTCCTTAGCAAGCCCCTTTCTTTCATAAAATCTCATGATATACCAGAGAAAATCAAAATTGTGTCATCTGATATCATTTCACCTTTTATATTGCAATTGCAGAATGTGTTGATATGAACTACGAAAAGTATCGGGCCTAATTCTGTACCCTGTGGAACTTCTATATCCACTGTCAATGAGTAAATCAAAGTACCGTTAATTTTTATTATTTGACACCTATTTTCTAAATAGTTTTTTAGTCTTTCTCTTGATTCCATAGCTAGAGAGTATATGTAATAATTCTTTACGTTGAACCGTGTCGAAAGCCTTAGCTAAGTCCATGAATACTGCAATTGTTTTTTGATTATTATTGAAATTATTTGTCACAAAGTTTGTCAATTCAATGATGGCATCAGCTGTTAAGAATGTGTTTTAAGGGCTTAATAATATACATAAGTATGGAACATTTTAATTATTTTAAAAGAAAGGCCATCCAATCCGGGGACACTGTTATTTTTTTATGACGCTGTTAAATTTATAATGTCGTTAGGAGTTATATGAGTTAGATATATAGAGGCAGAGTCTTCAATTACTTATTTTTTTTCAGTTCATTCTGTTTTGCATTTTATTTCCAATTGAACTGAAGAAGTTGTTAGCATAGTTAGCAGTGCATTTATTGTTGGTAATTATACTATTATTTTCATCTATTAATTGAATAATATTACTTTTATTTACCATTGAATTGATAGCATTATCAATTGATTACCTTTAGCATTATGTTTATGCTGTGTAATAATGTTTATTTCAGTCTAGTCTAGTGAATGGAGTCTTGCGTTCACTTGAAAGAATGTTAAAATTTAAAATTTAGCTTATTTCACCCAAATTCTCTTGGTTGAGTGAAGTAACAGTAGGTACAAGCCAATGACTTGCTTTTTTGTATAGAGCTATCGGATGTTCCTTCTTATGTTTTTTGGAGTGGAATGATGAGTAACAAGACGGCATATAATTGGTCTGTAAATGTCAAAACTGTATCTAAAGACCTTTTGGCGTTTTGGCGAAGATTTTGTATTTACTCAAAATTATGTTTTTGAGCTAATACTTCATAGTTTCACCGATTCTACTATAGCATGGGAACTCTAGAATCTTTAATAATCAGATGTAGGATTCAAATTATTCAGATATTATCCAGACTGGAAAACTCATGAATATTGATGGTCGGATACCAGGTGAATGAATTCCAGATCTCTTCGCTGTCAATTCCTTCCATTTTCATTCTTCGCTCGATTTTCCCCAACACTAATTGTTGCATCTATATTTGATGGCGATTCCAACAGTGAATAAACATCAAGGAGGATAAATGGATAAGTTTCCGGTTTCCTCTATGCATGGAACTAGCATACACTTATTTTAGACTACCGAAACGAATTTGGGAATATTAAAGTTGCAAGAACCTGCAGTGTTTTTTCCTTCAGACAGATGAGTAGAAATTGCCTCTATAAAAGCATTCTATTGTTCATGTTGTGCAGTACAGCCGATCGCAATCATCAATTCAGGGTAATTTCCACCTGCAACACATTTCGTTCGTTTTGTGTACCTATTTTCAACCGAATTGATTCTATAAGTGTATGCAGGATTTATTAGAGCACGTTGCCAATAAAGATGAGAATTCTCACCACTTATGCGTTGTAGCAGTTCGATGGGGTGGTATGTAAATGTGTCAGTTTTCACGCCCTGAATGATTGAAGGAGGGGATTTGCCCGCATAATGCTCTAACAACCCTCTCACTTACATGGGGTACTTCCCTATTCAGATTCACGCAGTGCAAACGCATGTCTTAATCCTCAAACTCTAATACTAATTAACAGATGATTCCAGATAAACATGTGTTTTAATTTCACATAACAGGCACCTCAAATGAGATCAGTGGAGTTGAGCAGTAACGACACAATTGGAAATTCACGAGAGGTCAAATTGGCTAGGTTCGAGTACTCAACTTATCGTTCTTCGATGCAAACAATACACACACTAAACAGCAACTCCCATCAGTCGAACTGATATTAAACGAATGCTGAATCCATCCAACCATACACTGGGCTTCGTCTCATATTAAATGACTTTCTTATCATTGGGATGTTGTTTCGCATCTTTTAACTGAATTCAGTCGGCAATTTTTGAGCTTAGAGCTTGTACATTCATCCAAATTTGAAAGTAAAATATTAATGAAACACAACTAGTAACAATATATTAACAATTATGTCATCATGAAGTTCCATCTTGAGAATGAGTGTCATAATTTCTCAACATAAGCTTATACGGTTGGGGTAGAAACGCCAAATGCTATGATTGAGTCGCCGTTTCAAAGAAAAATTTTACAAAGTTATCGAATATTATAATATGTGCCATATTGAAATATAGCAATGTTATAAAACAAAGTGTCAAGACAGTTTTCATTTCAATGGACGAAGAGTCTACAATAAACTTCCGTTAGCCATAAGATCATCTATTGAGCGTTACTTAATTGGTCATATCGCTATTCTGGCTGAACTGAGAAGAATATTTGTATCAGGTTCAAAATAGCATTATTATCACGTTCGTAGTTATAGCATTGATAACTCGGGCATAGCAAACTATGGTATTGCTCCCTCAAAATATAGGGACGAACCATTACAGAAACTTTGGAGGCTATAGAAATGAATAAACATAGAGATCATTTATTTAATTTTGATTTATCTTCTACTGAAAATAAACCATTATTACAATTACTTAGGTAGTTAAAAATCAGCAGCTTGATTACCTATGTTGTGAATAATATTTTCTAAGTAAACCAGAACCAAAGTTGAAAATTCGCACTAAAAGCTGAAATCAATAAAATATTATTTGTACCGATTTGTAAATGTTACATTTTTCATTAATACATATAACTGACATGCACTAGCAGTTAGATTGTGTCGGTAAGATGAACACCCAGCTCATTTTTACAAACAATAAACTCTGCCGTCCTAGACATTCGTTCCGCCCTTCGTCAACATGAGTGGTTCTGACACATTTTAGCCTGGACCCAGTGATAGCTTTTGTCAGACAGACTTACTAATCAGGAACAGGAACTTGACATGATGTTGAGTTGCAGTGTGAAATTCACTGCATGTAAATTATATAGGGTGTATAAATTATTGAAACTATTCGAACTTGTTAACGGCAACTCGAATTTCGCTCGAATAATGTAAGCACTACAACGTGCATCAACACGTATCAACTACGATAACTACAAATTGAAGCGTTTGAATAATACAACAATTGTATGATTTCCAGCAATGCTGACCCATCATACATTTCTATTTTATCATTAGAGCTAGGTAAATCATAGAATGTCGCATTCACAACCTCATTTTAGAAGTCAATAATTGAGCAATTATTTATTAATTAATTAATACAAATTAACACAAAGATGAAAATAATTTAGTTTAGGTTCAGTTTTAACAAGTAATTGCACAATTATTGACTTTTGCATTCGTTCATGTTGCCCTCTGGCGCACTTGGTCATAACATTGCCTGTCGTGACTTCAATGAAGTACGGAAATCCATCCGTTATTGTTCTCCATATTGTGTTGGTTCCTCTCAGGGTCAGCTACTCGAGGGTGAGTTGGATTAGATGTTGAATACCTCTTTAGCAGGTATGAGTATTATCCATATCAGTGAAACTAAAGTTTTACTCATTCCTCTGATGATCCCAGCAAGACGGGACAGCTGCCCGGAACTATTTAACCATAGTAGAACTTATCGATCTGGAGAGACCTATTCATATCAATAAGGGATCCGTTTTGGTAGGATTTTAATTCCAGTTTGGAAAAATATTGAATAAGTATTTGTGTATGATTGGTTTTGAATAATAAGTTAGGCGAAAAGTGTCATAATTTTAGGTTAATTCCAACAGGTGGTCACTTTACATCTCGCTATAATTTGATATCAGCTAGCCAATTCTGTCATAGACTTGTTACATTACTGCCATTCCAAGCCAGGAATATTTGTTATCATCAACAATCTTATTTAATTTTTTGGTATTATTCATCATATACACCTTTTGACTAGTTCGAATAGACACAAGTACGAGGACAAGGTGAAAAGTTCCTAAAAAATTAAACAACGGATGATTTATTTGATCAAAACTTATTTGATTTCTCAACACAATCTCCTTGTAGCCCGATGCACTCCGTCCAACGTTTTTCTAATTTTCCAATCCTCCAAAATAGGCGTTTTTTTCAGAGATGACCTCATCCTTGGAGCCAAATCCCTTTCCGTCGAGCCATTTTTCCAAGTTTGGAAAGAGGTAAAAATCGCACGGGGCCAAAACTGGAGAATATGGTGGATGATGAACCAATTTGTAGCGCAACTCATACAATTTTGCAACTTCGAACCTGTGAATTGTTCTGGTGAACGAGCACTTTTTTCTTTGCCAAATGCGGCCGCTTTCACTTCAAATCGGGTGTCGAATCGATCCAACAGCTTCCCAAGGTAATCGATATGAACGATACAGTGTGCAAAAAGTCTTTCTTATCGCGCTTGAATATCGCCTAACAATGGTTTAAAGTTTTTACATGGTCGCGCTTGTTGTCTACAGAGAGCAAATGCGGCACCGAACTGGCAGATAGCTTTCTCATATTCAAAAATTTATGCAAAATGGTTTGTGCTCATTTGGTTGAGATGCCCACAACCTCAGGAATCTCGTGCACTTCAACTCGCCGATGGTCGAGTATCATACCATGGATTTTATAGACGATTTCTGATGTTGTAACCTCAATTGGAAGATCACAACGTTCGGCGTCTTTTGTGGTCATACTATTACAACGAGAATCAGTAAACCACTTGTGAGTCGTTCACTTGGTAGTGAAGAGACCTCATAATGTTTAACGAGCGATGCTTTGGTTTGCGTCATGTTTTTTCCACGCAAGCAATAATGCGAAATTAATTTTTTTTCCATGTTTACAAAAATCTTCAAGTTTGCTTGTTGTCGATGGGTGTCAAAACAGAACTGAATGACATATCGGTCTGAAAATTTTAATGCGTTCTAGTTAAAGATATTGCATCACAAATGTCACATGAGATTTTCGATTATGTCGCCATCTTTACCTTGTATATGCCAATGTAATCTCATTCCATTTCACAACTCGGAAGTGCTTAATTCAGAATTCTGTTATTCTTTATATTGATGAACTTGTACATTAATATAATGAAACCACTACATTGAATCAATGTTTGTTCATTGATACCTATAATGTGAAGCTCACCAAATCCGTTCGTTGGCTTAATGAATTTTGTAAATCAATACAATAAAACTTTTTGTGAAAAGAAGATTCGTTATATCGATAAATAAATTGAAAAAACTTGTACATTAAAACAATGTTGGGTTTAATGTAAGATTCAATAATATAACACGCCAAAATTGGTAATTGGATTAATGAACCCTTTATTGCGACAAAGTATTTCTTATATTAATGTGATGAATATGATTTTATTATCCTAATGAAAATGTGTTCATAATATTAATGAATGTGGACATTAATGTATGAAAAATATTCCTTTGTATCAATGAAAAAATTCATTGTTCCAATGAATAAAAGTTAATTGAAGCCATTCCTTAATATTATGACCCATTTGTTGTTCATCACGGAGATAAGACTATAACAATGAACACGATGACAAAGTTTTGGTTCTCCAGGTTGATCAGTGACAACACGTCCAAACCGCTGTTTCGCTTTCTCATGATCTCATCAATGGAACGCGTCAGACGATGGAGTCACTGATTAGCCATATCCGGCTATCACTTCCGAAAATGTTTGGAGGATTTTTCAATTGTTTTCTTTTTATTTTCCAACATCACTTACCGAAAAGCACATGTCCCATTGAGAATTTTATTCATAATGCCACGCATCGATGAAACAGATCTCCCGAATCAAAGAATCGGCGGGGAAAAGTTTAAAATACAACATTCCGAAACAATGCGGAGTGAAATAAATATGTTTCGTATTAGAATTAATAGACAAAGACACGTCTGTTAATTTCAGACGGATGTTTCGCCCTGATCATCAACTCATCAGTGGAACGAACCAATCAATGAAGTCGGCTTGGAGCTTCAAGTAGGTACATAAACTGCGCTTGTGAGCATCAGAGTGTGTGCCGACATTCGAGGTTTCATGAGCGCTCCTGAACTATATCTGGCGACTTTAGTTATATGGCTATATGTAGCTGACTGACTTATCCAGTACGACTTGGAATAATTAAAGCACTAGAAAAGTGTGTCTCAGTGTTACTACCCATTTGTTTGTACACAGCTCGCTAGATAGGGAAGGCCGTCCATGAATTAGAAGGCCTATGGAAGTTACTGATCAATCATCTATGGCAGATGTACCAATTTCGAAAATGTACTATTGAGGTAACAGATCAATTGATTCAAAGAATGAGCCCTGTGACGGCCCCGAAAAAATGAAATACAAACACATAGAATCAATAGATAAATAGTCTTAGCAATGAATACGGTTTTATGAATATATACTTGTAATTTAATAGTCATGAATATTTTTATGAATCCTTCCTCCAGAAACTCATTTCGGTAACCGACATGACGTAGCCACTTCACTTTGATTTCGAGGAATCATTAAAGAACCTCAAATATGATGAAGCAAATAAGAAGTGTGTTGAAGTATCAAATACTTAATTCCTCAGGAGTCTTGAGTCTAAGAGATGATTCATCGCATAATGGACCGATTATTTTGAGAGTGCTAAAATAAAATCTGCAACAAAGGATCGAAACTATTTCCGGCTATGATGATGTGTTGAGTAACCCTATTATAAGTTTGGAAGAACAACTGTCTTCGTTATCAACGTAATTACTTTTTCTCGAAATGCTCTCCGTAAATTTAAACTTGAATAAAATACCTTATTCTCACACTTAACTCAACAAAGAACTTTAAATGGTGTAACATGAAAAAATTTAATTTAAAATGTATCCTCGAGCTCGTTTTATGCAATTTTGAACTTTGTTCAAAAGTTTCCCAACCTGTGTAACTACGTTCCTTTCCTAGAGAAAATCTAGTTTAGAATTTTTCTAGAGCAGAATAATACTGTTAGGATGTTTATAAAGTTTCTGTCACATTTGCAGCTGAGAAGTTTACGTGGACAATACTTTTATGTGTTACTTAATGCGATATAGGAAAAACAGGAACACTATAATCATTATTATGAAGCTGAAATTAAAGAATCGATTTGATAAATATAGAACCTTGTTGCAAATGATTTAATGAGCCGCCTCTCGTAGATAGCAAATCGTAATTATATATCCATAGGAAAATTCATCGAAATCTCACAGGCGTACAACCGACATCACCTTATTATCAACAAGTAATGCTGTTCAGATACTCAAGGGATTTTATTACAAACGTCACTCTCAATCTGTTATCTTCACTCGGAATCTTCAAACACTCTTTGATTAGTGCTCAACACTCCAGGGTGATAGTTTTCCCTTCAGAAGTTTAAATAATCATTACTATGCTATTTAGCCGGATGGGACCAGGAGATAAAACTGCATAGTTAAAAATGATAACAATCGGGAATGAATGTTAATAGGAGCGATTATGCTTGTAGAGAATAATGAATTAAATGGATCGTTCAATCAATGTCGATGTCATGATCTGGCACCTATATCAGGGAACCGGAAAACGGAAGTGGATGGCCCGCCGCAATCGCTTAATCTAGTGTAAATTATAAGCACTACGCCTCGTTCTGTACAAACGGAGTAGTGAAGGAACTCCATATTAGCTCGCAGCTCGCAGTAGCCGCTTCATACATTCAATTAACCCACATTTTCCATCGAGGAGTAGATTTTATTCTCAATGTAGTTATGTAGGTTAAAGCTGAAGTTTATATCCGAACAAATTTTACCTTTTGGGAATGCAATAGGAAAGGTTTTGTAACTGCTCGTAATGAGTACGGGATGTTGTAAATACAAAACGCAACGACTATTTTCCTTCAGATCAAAAGTTAATCGGCACAATTTCGATTTTAATTCGAATGACCTTATAGCTTATACTTTTCTGAGCTCCCAAAACCGTCAGAGTGACTTATGAATTCTTCATTGATATGTAGCCAGATTGGATGGATATTTACCTCAGTGAGTTTATCGAGAATACTAATTAGGTGGTTATCAGTTGGATCGAAGAATTGTGTAAGTGTATCCAGTATAACAAATTTTCCCTAGATCTCTATATGAGTGAAATTTTTTCTAACTCAAAATATCTCAAGGAATCATGAATCTCCAAAAATTGATCAATCCCTGACAAGATTCCTGTACTAAATCTGTGGAAATGATGGAAGTTGGTGACGCAAGGAATAGTACAGCAGGTTTTATTTCTGTTGCCGAAATAGTATTTTCGAAGAAAACAGAGGATGTCGATTATCATAAGAAAATGAAGCAAAACAACTTCCTACATTGGTTTGAATTTTCACTTTTAGATAATTTAGAAGAAACGTCCACCATCGTTTTGGATAATGCTGGTTATCAAATTATTTGAATGACTACCTACAAGAAATGTGATTATATACGAATGGTTAAATAGAAATAATAATATATCTCTTACGGATAATGAGTTACACTCAACTCTATTGAACACATCTGGGCTATAAATAAAAGCTACTACACGAATAATATTGGTGCATATGGTAGTTTGACGGAAGAATCAGTGACTATGTGAAATGATACTAGGAAAAGCAATACCAGAAATATGGGCAAAGGCGATTTGACAAACTGAATAATTTGGTGTTATTGTTAATGTGTAATATTCAAGGAACTATAGCATTTAAAGCGGTTCTAGGTAACTTCGACGGAGACAAATCTTCGAAAACCATTCTCCGAAAGCAGATTATTCTTCTTAGACCAGTCCTTCGAAAATCTATTCTTCGAAGAATAGTTCTCCGAAGATAAAATTCTAACATGAAACATTCAGGTAAAGCGCACCCTTTTAGGTAATTTCTTCTCAGGTGAGTATCAATACTAATTCATGGAAATAATATCAATAACAAGTGGATTATCTACCCCGATGACAATGAGTAGTTATTTAATTTAATTACCTTGTATATCAAAGGTGATTAGAAATCACCACCCTGCTCCGAATATTGAACAGCGCAGGTTCGAAATAATGCAAGTTAAGTATTAATAGTAACTTATGGAAATACCTACGACACTCAATAACAAGTGAATTATCTACTCCGATGACAATGAGTAATTAATGCCTACTAGACATACACGGTGTTCCATCTCAGACGAGTCACACCGTATATTTCTTATCCCATAGTGAGTGGAAAAATCTCCCGAAACACGTCGAATGATTTTGTTTGGGGGACATCTTTTGACGTATATTTGAGGCTTGAACGAGCAACCCCTCAATAGGGGGCACTTCAAACCCTCAAAATTGAATAGGGGAGAGGGGTTGAGTGTTACGTCATTTGAAAGGTCTTAGAAGCCTCTTTACAAAAGATGTCCTCCAAAAATAATATTCAAATAAGTAGTATCGAATAGTAGCAAAATGTGTTAGTCACAGAGTTTCTATTATGAACCAACTGTTGGTAAATGGCAAAAGATCGATGCTTAGCTGTGCAATGCATACTTTCCTTTCCCTATCGCACAACACAAATTCTTCTTTTGTTTATGGCATCTCACTCATACTCGCACATAAATGCTATTTACCGCTCGATCTGACTCAATCCGTATTCTTCCTATTCTAAAGATCTATTTTTATATTGATTGATAAACCTCTTCAAAAAATCGTGCAAGATTTAACCGAAGTGAATCTTCTCAAAAATGTTTTGTTGAATTCCATTCGGTTACTTGGTATGACGACATGAGAATGTAAGTAAAAACTTGAAATAAAATGTTTTTTTCAAAGAAATCAAAAAATTCAGTTCACTTGTATGCTGCAATTAGATATACAGAAATACAGGTGTCCCAGGTTTTAGTAGCAGAACTTCAACAGTCGATAGAACATTTGATTTTGAGAAAAAAAGTTCTTATCAACATATATGCACAGACGCTTAGTTTTTGAGATACAGGGGTATTGAAATTGAAACAAAAATTTCATTTTTTGCGAATATCTCCGGAACCGTTTATCGTACAAGAAACAGCTTTTGTAAGCATTCTCTACTCATATTAAGCTATGTTCTGTGCGATAATACTTTTTTTTTACTCTTGATTGGTGAAGATGTTGAAGGGATAGTGGGTGTTTTTCTCCCCAACTTCTACGTCACTGGAATAATTACGGTTTTGAGACAACCATTTGAACCGCCAATGTTTTCTACACAAAAAGGATACTTGGTCATAAGCTCTAAAGTTGACTATTTTCGAGAAAAATCAACTTTTATGTTGAAAAACATGGTCAATTCTTACTAATTAAACAAAATTTATTCAAACGTTAGTACCTACAAGTAACAAAACCAAGAGATTGACCGTTTTTCAACATAAAAGTTGATTTTTCTCGATAATCGTCAACTTTAGAGCTTATGACCAATAGTACCTTTTTTGTGTAGAAAACATCGGCGGTTCAAATGATGGTTTCAAAATTGTACTTTTTCCAGTGGCGTAGAAGTTGGGGAGAAAAACACCTACCACCTCTTCAAAATCTTCACCAATTATGACTAAAAAAAATTTTTGTATCGCACAGAACATACTATGAGTAAAAAATGTTCACAAAAGCTGTTTTCTGTACAATAAACGGTTCCGGAGATATTCGCAAAAAACGAAATTTTTTTTCAATTTCAGCACCCTGTATCTCAAAAACTAAGCGTCAGTGCATATATGTTTTTTTCTCAAAATCAAATTTTCTATCGACTGTTGAAGTTATGCCACTAAAACCTGGGAAAAAAAGGTAAATACTCTTCCAAATTTGTTCAAGGTATTTATTCATGTTCCAGTTCAACGTCATCTATCAATTTTATTGCTCTAAAATGTTGCTGTTATTTGCTCTCAAGGCACAATTCGCCAACTGGACAAGTATAACAAATTTGAGAACATAAAGGTAGAGTTGCTAGTTAGGGTCCAGTCATTACCCATTTTAGTGTACGACCGTCCCTTCGGCAAATGAGGAGTATTAATTCAAAGCAGGTTATCCTACTGGTCCAAATGAAGGTCTGCGAGAATTTCATATTGATTTCTACATTCAGGAAAACTAGCGTTTTATTTACTGTTATTGTCGCATATACCGTACCCGATATGGCTAATTTCGATACTGAAAATTGTTATATTCGTCGAAGCTGAATCTTTATTACTTCATAATAGGGTTAATGTACATTCGAATAATAGATTACTGTATTTATGACCAACTTAGAAAAGTTTTGAAAGCGTAGAGCAAAACGAAAAGTGAACAACGAAATGATGCAGTTAGAAATGGGATAAGAGCAATATTGCTGATTCTGGAAGTTGGAATATTGATGCCATCGAATTGATTGATTGGATAGATTAAGTGATCCGTAGATCACTAACTTCCCTCGGCTTCCTTTTCTTAGCGCACAATTTTTCTCTTTCGTATATTTCTGCGAGTTAAATAATGTATGATTATAATTAATTCTTAATAACTTACATAACAAGTTAAAGGTGAACAATTATTCATGACATTGTAATTTTGATATTTCAAACGATGAATTAATTTAACACTGGCTGATGTCCACATGCAGAAACCATTGCCGTCTGCTTCGCTGTCACGATGCCATTCCTCGTGTTTCAAGAGTTGAATGATCATTGCAAATGATTGAATTGGCAGGGACATCTAATGGAGTATAGAGAGAGTTGCCGCTGTAGATACACTATAACACTATAAAGAGATATAATCACCCTTATCTACTAAAATTACTGTTGAAGTACTGAGGACCTTCCAGCTAGCAAGTGTTCATCATCAGAGTGAAACTAAATTGGGAATCAGAATGTTCCTATTTTAATATTTGAGATTATTATTATAAAAAAGTGATAATCATTAGATAGAGATATCCCTGAATTCAATAAATGATTTTTCCGCTTATGCATTTCCAACCCTTCTAAAGTATTTTTTTAAGTTTGACCCACATAGCATTTTGACCATGACTCATAATCGACTTTATATCGGAAACATTATTAATCCGGCAACAGACAGGTGACCAACAGTTACGAGATACGTCAGGTGGTGTCGAAGAGACCCATATCTTTCTGAATGTATTTGAAGCCCATAATTTGACTTTTAGGAATTTTTTGTTGATTTTCGAATTCCTGCGAGTATTATTTGATTCACTGGAGTTCCTGGTTCTCTTCTACATAGATTTTTGGCTCCTCGAAGGAGGCTAAGGAGGCTCAGCCTCCTCACCAATTTATCTTAAAGATCATTCTCCATTTTATTTCCTGTTTCTCTGATAATTCTTTAAATTTTACAATTAATTCCCAGTTCTCAGTAGTTATTTTTAATCTGGCAACAGTGGCCAGAGGCTGGATTCTCTATATATCTCAAACGCTTAATACGTGTGGTCAACACAGTTGCCGTTTTTCCAACCAGTTAAATTGCCAAATAGGGTAAAACAGCGGATATGGCAACACTCTATGTAGGCTAGCTTCTCGTACGAACTCGGTCGGTCGTATGAAATACGATACTTGCTACGACAGCGACACGTGCTCCGTCAGTTATTGTTTTTGTTTCGCCACGCGATGTAAGGTTAAGTTATAATTTATCTGTTCGGTGAGTTATTAACAAAGAGTTCTTTGATTATTAAACGTTAGAATGAATAGTGATTTAGTTGCTGAGATCTTAGGAAATTCATTTAGTGGATCAACTTATGACAGAAAAATGTTTTTAGAAATAAACGGCCTTTACCGGATTTGAAAGGATTAGTGATGACAGGTATGTTTCAAAATCGATCATTTGATACTGATAATTATGAAAAATATTTATGGTTAACGGGATCTGAGGTACACAATAAAATATTTCGCTGGTATTGCTTGCTATTTCCATCTGATACAACTTCATGTTGGGGGCACTCGGGTTATGATGATTTAAAATGTAGCTCGCGGTATAGACAGTATTAAGTTTAAATTAACCGGTAAACAGAATATTGTTAAAGGAGGAAAACATATAATTTGGTAGACAAGAAACTACATTATAAACAACTTTGTTTATGAAATTTTAGATACTATTAAAGGTCAAATTGAGATTCGATTTTCCGATTTACATGAATTGAAGTTTTTCGACTTGACGAATAGAAGATTTTTCGAATCTTTTTCAAAAGAGTTTCCCAATACACTTTTAGATAACTTAGTTCTAAAATATACATTTTTTGATAAAATAGCACTGCACAATGAATTATGCGTTGTATACTCGGATAAAGATATTTCAGGCCAGTAAGACATTCACGCCGATATGATAAAATATATGATAGACAATGATCTGCAACAAGTTTCACCTCAGTTTTATAAAATACTTTGTTTGACAGTCACCATTCCTGTCACGTCGGCATCGGTGGAGAGATCATTTTCTACTCTCAAACGAATTAAAACTTACATGCGAAATACAATGGGCCAAAATCGTTTATACAATGTTAGTTTGATATCTATTGAAAAAGATTTAGTAAAACACTTAAAATAAAATGATACATTTTATGATAATATTATTGATCATTTTTCACAAACTAAAGACCGTAGAATTCAGTTAATATATAAAAAAAGTTAATAAAAATAATAAAAAAAAAACAAAATATGAAAAATTTCAAAAAAAAAGAAAAAATATCAAAAATCCAAAGAAAAAAAAAAACGAACAAAAAATTATTTGCCAAGAGAAACTCTACACCTCCACGTTGATTCTTGCTTGGCAACAATTAATTTTGTCACTGAAGTAGCTGGTACGGTCACTGTGTAAAGGTTAAATTGATTGGCTGAATAGAGTACATTTTTACAAAAACGTTTTATGTCCAGCCTCCTCTCTTAAAAAGTTCACGAGCCGCCACTGCTTGACAGCAGAATCACATCTGTCATTTTCAGGTTTGGTTGACAATAACTTGCTTCGGCTTCTTGTTACTCGAACTTCAGTTCTTTCACTTACCTAGTAGCCGTCAACAGAATATACTTAATTACGTAACAAAATGTTCTTGTTCATAAAATGAATAAATGAGAGATACCATTAGTTTGAGATAAGTCTGAATTCATTAAATTGCTCCTTATCCATTTCCATCCCTTATAAATTATTACAGTACTGAGTTTTATAAGTGATAATCTTTCTTGAGAAATGGTGTTACCCATTTCATTCAAAATATCTTATGCTATTGCTGATTTTTTACTCGTTTCCTTCATATGGGCAAAATGTTTCTTATACCGAGTTAGAATATGCCTCCGGGTTTGACCCCATAATGGCATTGCGAACATGACTCAGGTAGTGCGTAAACGGGCTTGTAGCTTGTTCTCACGACTATAAACGTGTTGCCTTACAAATTTGGAGAACAAATTATGGGATTTCTTAATTATTGAAAAGTGAAAGGTTTGAATTTCATTGAATTATTTGGAAGTAATGGCTCAAATAAGGTTGATTTATTGCGTTCCATTTTCAAAAAATAATTAGAATTAGATTCAGCAAAGCCCGAAACGGACATCTTTAAACAATGTATACCCTGGACTCAGTTACGCAACTCTTATATACTAAGTTTTCATCATACGTACAATTCCCTAATTGCAATATTCTCTTTTCTCAGATTCATGATGTAAACTAACAAGTGCAGTAATTCTAGAGTTCCTGTGTTTACTATGTGGAGTTCATCAAAATTGAACAGTAAATGTGATTGAAGCAGACATCTCTGATTTATTTATCTTTCACTATCCAATCTCAGGAAAAGTAAGTCGAAAATGTGATGAATGAAAGTAAAGTGCAAATGATATTTTCATTAGGTTAATAAAATTCCACTCGTATAGCTGGAATGTTTTGTTTACAATGTAATGTATTAATAATTCTTCAATAAACACAGCTCCTGAGCTGAATTTCCTGTACATTTCAAAGTTTATATTATTTAATTGATGGCTATGGCGATGTAAATGCATAAATATTGACAATTTGCTAATTGCTCCATGACTTTTGCGAATCAAGGGCAACTTTAACTGACATGAAAGATAAGGCGCCTAATAGTCATCAGTCGCAAGTGTGTAATCATTCAAGTAGTCTAATTATACAGCAAACATAATCTATAACAAATTGCAACAGTATACGCTTTCATTGGAAGAGCAATCATTACAATTGAAGATGAATTCGGATTTGTTTGAACCACTATGAATATCATAGTCTAGAATATTCAACTCCTGATTTGCAAGGTGGATTCTGAAAAATTCTTTTTGTATATTGTTTGGTTTAATGCACAATGTAGACTTCAACCAATTAAAAATTAAATGAGCCCCCCCCCCTTCTATTAATAGACAATATGTTGGTAAACAATTATTCATTTGCCTACAAGTGTCTTGCGCTAATCTCAAAAGTGACATAAACTCAAACCTAGGGAATGAATCGATTTGAGACTTGTTACAACTTATTACAAAATAACATATCTTTGATATGTATGAGGTTATCGCCACTTTTAGGGATGCCGATGAACTTTCGCGTACCCAAATTTGGACTTTTGAACCTGTATCCCTTCCGTTAAAAACAAGATATCGGAAAAAATGCTTGCTGCCGAAAACTATAACCTCTAATGGTTTTCAACCAAACCGTATTTTGGGTGTCTCCCTTTTTTCGTTCTTTACGCACGATCAAGGCACTGCTTTCTCTTTTTATCTCTGTTTCAAGTAAAAAAAAAATTGGGGAGGATTTTGTAATCCCACCGATGAAGTTAAATATATATGTTACATTGCGGAAGAAGTATTTTTAGCACATGAAAAAATATATTTAAATATGATATTTTCAATTTTTTGGTTATCGAAGCATTAAAAAAATACCAAATAATATATTTGATAAAAATTGTTCCATTTTACATGATTCTAGTCATAAATTTAAATTAATTGACTACTCTGTTTTAGAACTTTATTTTAAAGCAAGATTGAATTATAAATCGCAAACTATGTGTAAAACAAATAATTTTAAGACTACCAATGTACGACAACATAATACAAGATTAACTTGTTTTTATGGAAGATAGAAAACTTTTCTTTACAATAAATTATAATATATTTAAAAAAAAATCTGTTATTATTGAAAATGTATTCCCTTTTATCCTCGTTTTTTTAAAGCGGCGCGCCTTTTGTATTTCGTTTGGTTTGAGAAAGGGAAAAAAACAAGCCTCCTCGATCGCTTGGGACGCGGAGAGAGGGTAACCGCGCTGGACTCCCAAAATACGTTCTCTTTATATACAAACGATACAACTTGTCTTCTCTGGATATAGAACTCTTCGTTTTTAACTTATTATAGATTATATCTCCATATGATGATGGAATTATTTCAAATATGAGTACGTGGTATCAAAAAAAAAAAAATTATGAAAAAATTAAAGAATCACTACTTGTCTAAAAGTAACATGCCTTTGCCTTATTCAGTTTAATTTCGATATTCATTATAATTTGTATGTTTTGGTAACTTCAACTTCGCCGACGCATACCTCAAATTTCGGCCTTCAAATCTGTATTTGTTTTAATTCAATTTATGATGGAAAATTTGAAGAAAATATGAAGTACCAACAGAAAACTAAGTCCTGTACTCTTTTTCAGATGGTCTCTCAGATTGAAAATGGGGCTACTTTCAGTGATGGTGCATGAAGTGAATATGAAACAATGATTGTAGACAAATAATTTCTCTTTCATAAGAAAGAATAGATCTTCACAAATCATAAAAATTAATTTGGTGTTTTTCGCAAATTTTGTTTATTAACTATTTTGATATAACTATTGAAGGAATCATAAGTATTTTTGGACCTCGGATTTGTAAGCAGCGGCGTGAAAACCCCCGAAATGATATTTTGAAGGCAAAGAAACAAATTTAGAGTTTTTGCAAATTTTGCTCATTAACTATTGCTAATCAACAAACAAAAGGTTCATTAATATCTTAGGTCCTCGGATTTGTAATCAGCGACCTCGAAATCCTCCGTGACGATATTTCGAAGCCAAAAAAATGTATTTTAAGTATTTTGCAACTTTGAGTTATCAGCTATTGCTAATTAATGAACAAAAGGTTCGTTAATATCTTTACACCTATGATTCGTAATCAGCGACCTCAAAAATATTCGAGATGATATTTTGAAGCCAAAAAAATTAACCATTAACTATTGCTTATTAACAAATAAAGGGATCATTGATATTCCTTGACCTAGGATTCGAAAACCCCCTAAATGACATTTCGAAGCCAAAATAACTAATATTGAACTTTTTGAAATTCTGTTGCACATCAAAATATTGTTTATTAACGAATAAGAATGCGTTTACATTTTTTTTCAACTCAAATTCATCAATTTTGCCTCTTAACTATCGTTAATTAACGAATATAAGGTTCATTAATCTCTTGGGACTTCGAATTCGTAATCAGCGACTTCGAAAACCTCCGAGGCGATATTTCGAAGCCTAAAAACTGTGTTTGGAGCTTTTTTGCAGCTTTTGGTCATTAGCTCTTGCTAGTTGAAGCATTTTTCAGAATTCACATGTAACCGGCAAATCAGAAAAATTCCAGACTGGTGCTAAAAACCGATGCCGTATCTGCATCGACATTAATTTCCTATTGAACTATTTAATAATAATGTTTGACATCGAAACTTGCAGATAGAAATAAACGTATGTTATAGCTCAGTTTGATTTATACATTCCCAACATGAATACAGTGGAACAATTTTTGTTGGAGGATATTGAGCACACTATTATTCTCAAAAAAATTATGAATTATTCTGGTTCAAGGTCACTCTCACGGTGTTCATTTAATGCAGGCAGCACCAGATTAATTTTCTATTCCCTAGCAGCACACCATTTATATTTTAATAAACACAAACCAACATTCAACTCATCATAAACACACCCGTCACGCTAGACAGTCGATTAAAATTGAAATGAAAATGATCATGAAAAAAAGGCAAGTGGCAACGCGTTGAGTGGATCTAGCGCCGCTTTAGAGCTAAGTGACTTGCATATACTACATTTTTCCTCAGCACTTCCTATTTCTCATATACGACAAAATGTTTATGTAGTATTCACTTGACGATACTGCTCGTAGCACTTCTAGATTTAGTAAGATAATGGAATATCTGCTCACAATCAAATGTATGCCAATAATATAAATTTTGAATTTTTTGCAAATGCCGGCCTACATTTTGGACGGTAGATATATTCAGTATAATAATCTATTCGAACGTGTTATTCTTCATACTCAGGATTTGACTTTATAAACCAATCGTTGTCAATGAAATAATAACGCGCTAGAAAATTGTACAATAAAGTATTCAAATATGTTGACGAAAAAACATTTTGAACTCACGGGCAGTTTTACCCCTCTTGCAAAATTTCAGTAACCATTAACTAATTGTAGTTCGGCATGACTAGGTAATTATTGATAAATAATACTAACGCAATTTCCGAAATAATTGCTAGTAATTAAATAGTCTATGCGCTATAATCAATCGCTGACTAACAAACAGCGTTGCGCTGTAATATCCTAAAGCAAATGTGTATATGAACCACACTGCTTTCAAATTAACTCGGCACATACGTTACGTTTACCACTGCCAACATGAAATGTGTTATTACTTTGCAGACTCCATAACGCAGTAGACCATTCTATGGAATCCTGGAAATGATAGAGCTTTATGATGTTCGCTTGGACGCTTTATTATGAACACTAAATTAGTCCAAGAAACTTTAAGCGGTTCGACCACGGTGAATTACGTAACCGACTTGTATTTATACGAGGGTGGCGCCAAATTTAGTGTAAATGATAAAATGAAAGCAGTCCTGAGTAGTGAAACAATGCTGTCAGCTAGAACATACATAGTTTAGTTTGTACTGAATGTTTTCGATTCTGTACAAATATATTGTTTCCTTTTATAGAGTACTAAATAAATATTATGTAGCTATAAAGGATTCTGCGTTCCTTAGAATTGATGATCCAATAAACTGCCAAGGTAACTGCGATTGTTGATTAATCTCAGTAGATGAATTTCATCCAAGAACATCACTAGTGGAAATTTCTGATTTTTTGACTCACCCATTACCGCTTTTAATTTTACCGATCGATATCTTCAGAAGGTCATGATGGATTCTACTCTATAATACCAAGCTTATTTGTCAACGTTCCGCCAATCATTATAGCATCCTCTGACCATGGTGGAATTGCTTCTGAGACTCAGTCACTCCCATACACTCCAATGGAGAGAAATATAACAAATACGTACTCATTCTACTCAAGTGACGAGAGGATATGAAGAGAATTGTTAAGACTCAGGATAAAAGATGAATGGATATTAGCCGCGCGTATAAATTGAGTGAACGGCAAAATTCTGTTCTTCGTTCGATCACGATTTGAACTTTGAATACGAGGCAAAATGTAAAGTCCCTGTAAAATAAATCCGATGGCGCCACAATCCAAAACCATATGTGACATTTGTGATGAACCATCGTTAACTACATTAAAATTTCCAGACTGATATCTCATTCAGTTCTATTCTGACACCCATCGAAAGCAAGCAACCTTGAAGATTTTTGAAAACATGAAAAAAAAGTGAATTTCTCATCTCTATTAAACATTATTTCTTGCGTGAAAAAAGCACTACGCTAACCAAAGCATCGCTTGTTAAACATTATGGAGACTTCTCACCATCAATTGGAATGATTCACAAGTGGTTTTTCCTATTTGACGATACATTCCAAATAATACGATTTCTTGAAGTTTAGAAAATAGATGAAAATCATGATGGGCCAAATCAGAAGAATATGGTGGATGACGAACCAGTTCGTAGCTCAATTCATGCAATTTTGACATTGCGACTGCCGCCCTGTGCGCCGGTGCATTGTCTTTGTGGAACAGCACTTTTTCTTCGCCAAATGCGGCCAGTTTCGCTTCAAATCGGGGTCGAATCGATCCAGTATATACGCACAATATATGCCGGTGAAAGATTCGCCCTTTTAAAGGTGTGCAGCCAAAAAAACTGTTGCCATAACGCTGTTGGCCGATAAACTCAGTTTGGCTTCTTCGGCTTCAATTCGCTAGGAAAAGTACACTGTTTTGACTGTTCTTTGGGCTCTGGTGTGTTGCGATGGATCCATGTTCCGTCCACGGATGAGAGAAAATGCGAAAAAGTCTTTCTCATCGAGCATGAAAATCGATATACACTCCTACGAAGTTGAAACACGGTGTTGTCAACAGAGAGCAAATGCTTTGTCATATTCAATAATTTACGCAAAATATTCCGTACCTGTTCGGTTGAGATGCCCATAGCCGCAGCAATCTTGTGTGCTTTAACTCGCCGATCGTTCAATATCATACCATAGATTTTATCGACGATTTCTGTAGTCGTACTACCACAACAAAAATCAGTAAGCCACCTAATCGTTTCAATCGAAGGTGAATAGTCCCCAGAATGTTTACTAGGCCATGCTTTGCGTTGCGTAATGTTTTTTTCACCTAAGAAATAATGTTTAATCAATACGCGATATCCACTTTTTTCCATATTTACAAAAATCTTCAAGGTAGCTGTTTCCGATGGGTGTAAAAACAGAACTGAATGACATATCAGTCTGAAAATTCTAATGACTTCTAGTTTAAGATGGTACATCACAAATTTCACAAGGGATATTCGATTGTGGCGCCGTCTGTTTTATTTTCTAGGCACTTTTCACCTTCCCCTCGTACATAAAAATATCGCTCATTTTTATGACGTTCAACTTGAAGCAATATCGCTGCTCTTTCAAGCGTGTTACGATTTGAGAAAAAACTGTGATGTAGAACAATGCAATATCGAGATTTGGTAGCCCCGAGGAAAAATTGCATATTACTATGAGAAGTCGGCAATATTTTTTAATAGGAATGGAGTTATTATATCAAGATATTTTCCCTTGGAAACACTCTAAATGTAAATTACGTTGAGATTACACTTCGCTACTCAATTTCTCACCTACTTTGATTCACGTACTAATAGGAATACTTCAAGTAATTGGAGCTCCTGTAGAATGTCTTTATGGTAAATTCCTCCTACTTACGTGGGATAAGAGCCAAATCCAATAGGTTAGTTCCATATCACATGTTTGTATATTCTAATCCATTGCGAGGTTTTTGATAAGTACCTTCTCTTATGATTTTTCGTTTTTATTGCAATAAAATAACCATCCTGAGTTGAAATTGATTATCTCACAAAAAAAAGGGAATAAACATCAATGATATTTTCAATGGCTGCATCCATGTTGCGTCACGCACCTGATAACCTTGACCCTTACTTTCCCAATTGCATACAGTGGGTTCATAATTTCAAATACTGTTTTTGAAAATTCAAAATAGCAGAATTTTATCAGGACAGTTCTTGAATGAAACTAAAAGTTGGAAATAATACGTTTATTTTTTAAGAAAGAGTAACAACATACATATACCTACTCCACTATAATAGTACGTACTTAATACTCGCACATATTGCTTTGATATCGCATTCACGAAGTTTCTTTGCAAATTCATTAGTATCTCTAATTTTGATCTTGAAAATTATTATATTCCAAATAACATTGGAGGGAACCATCATTGGTGCTACATCCCTTTTCCAGCATCCTTCGCCAATGCATCCAAATGAAACTTTCATATAATTTACTAACATATAATTTTCGCTGAGAGATAACATATGTTCCATTATAGTTATTGCATCCAACAGTAAACTTACAAATAACCTACTAACCTTGGGATGCTGCTTGGGGATTATAATATTATTTTCTCTCATACACATGTTAAGTTTTTTTCATATACTTTGACTACACAAGAGGAAAACCTATAATGTTCAAACGACATCGTGTGAGCCAGCGATGGAATATTGGAAGAGAAGATGGGCTTTCGAATTTTTCGAAGGTTTAGAGGTTATAGGTATAAGGAAAGACCTAACTAGGCTAATAGTTCCACAACTTCGCCATCCGTCAGAAAAATGGAGTCTGGTAGAAAGAAGCTCAGCTTGACAATGAAGGAGTGACTAGTTTGAGCTCGTCTAGCCCGCTTATCTGGAATCTAGTGGTGTATTAACATGAGAGACTTCTGAAGAACACCGACCAAGGAAATATTTAATATAGAAAAAGGAGAGATCGCCAACCTTTCTACGATGTTCTACAGAGGTCAATGAATTCATAAGTGTTACATCATCAATCAGACGAATACCTCTCTTTTGGATAGAATCCAACAGCTTCAGAGTTTGTTTGGGGGCGGAACTTTAAACATGTGAATAGTACCCCAGGACAGTTCGAATCTGAGCTTTGTATATTATGAAGAGCTGCTGCGAGTAGTTCTTGGTGCGGAATAGAAAACCAAGTTTTTATTTATGAACCTCACATGATCATCCCATGAGAGGATGCTGTTAGTGTAATTGGATTATGAGGAATCTTCCTATTGAAATATAGGATTTCGAAGTTACACTGGCTGTTTCATTGATGGATGTACATACGATTATTTGAGCAAATACTAGGCTAAGTTAAATCTGTTGAACTGAAATCCCAATATCAAATGTTTGTAGTTTTACCACAAAGCTGTTTGGAGATTATTTTGATTTTATAGTGAAAATTTTAGATTAACAAAACCATTAATGGATTTTTATTTTGACCGCTTACTTTATTCAAAGTGAATAGTATTGAGGTATTTCCGTTTTTTATTGCACCTACTAATCGATGTGCAATACGGTTATCCTCTCCTCGGAATACAAATTTTGTATATGTCACGCAACTCGGCTAAAAAATGGGATCACGTGACTAAACTCGGCAACTTCTCTCTTATTCCTGAAATTTTTTGATTTCTTACGATAGGTTCCAAGAATTATCACAATTCGGTAAATACCTTGGTGGATGATGGTCCATATGAACAGATCACCAAGAACCCTTCATCGAGATGCGTTAAAGTAGTAAATCCTAAGCTGTATTGCTTACCTAAGATTCATAAACCTGATAATTCCATGAGCATTTCAATTTCATTGATTGTCCCACGTACAACATAGTGAAATGGTTCATTAAGGAATGCAGCACCAAGTTTGTCTGTGGAAAATTGCAAGGTTTCGAACTTGAACCTGGTTTCATTTGATGTTGTTTCACTATTTACAAATATCCTAATCTCTGAATCGATGAGTATTCTGAAGAAATGGGTTTCATGTATCAATATCGCCGATACAGACTGCACAGGATAGTGATCCTTACGTCGTTATGTATGAAACAAAATTATTTCACTTTTAACAAAATCTACTGTAAACAAACAAGCGGACGTACAATGAGTAATCCATTATCTTTTTGGCCCGATATCATTCTAAACGGACTTGTAACCTTCTTAGTAAACTTAAAATAAGTTTCCGAAAGTTTGGTATAGATATGTTGATGAGATAAGCTGCCTTTCCTTGATATTGACATTATAAGAGATGATAATCACTTGGAATTCGACATATCATACAGAAAACCAACTCAAACAAATAAATGTACTCCGACGAATATAGATACACCATTGAATTATAAAATAACTCCATTTAATAATCTTGTTAATAGATTATTGAACGTCCCTTTGAGCCTGCAAAATTATAACAACGAAGTCGAAAAACTTCAGCAAATTGCGTTGCACAATGGTCACGACAAATCTTTGATTAATAATTCAATTTCTAAAAAAAAGGAAATTGGAAGGTAACCAACTAACGAAATCAGAGCCATTTCCTTGAAATAGTTCAATGCAATTCAAAAGTTCCACTTATCATCCTTCAGTTATTAATAAATTCCATGATCTGTTTTCTAAATATGCAATACAACCCGTTTATATGTGTAGGAACAAGCAAAAAAATTGTTAAGGTAATACCGTTGCTAAGGTTACCGACTTCGATAAATTTCGGAATTTACAAAATCGATTGTGAGTCTTGTTCAAAATGCTGTATCTATCTCGGTATTAATAACATTTTGCACATACAAAGAAAAGTAATCAGCATTTTAAATACAGACATCTATTTGATGTCTAATTCAGTTTATTCTGATGATGGCTACCTGGTCGCAGAAAGGTCGTGTGAGGTACTTGGTAGCTGAAAAGTACTCAGTACTTTAATAGAATTTTTAGTGGATAAGGCTGATTATCTCTTATTCATAGTGTTAGTAGGGCATCAAATTGTAGTAAATGACTCTTATAGATCTAATCCATCGGAAATAAATATAGGTGTGCCACAATGATGAATATTGGGCCCAATATTGTTTATAGTTGTTATGTCTGATTTAGAGGAGTCCTGTGGTGATGTATACAGAACCATACTATATGATGACGATACAAACCAAATTACTGCAGAAAGCTCCATAGGGAAAGCAAATAGCTGTGCTTATAGTTTCTATCGCTGGTGTCTGAACAATGAATTAACAGTTAATGAAAAGAAAAATTTCTCCATGCTATTCAAACAGAAGACTATAAACTATAATTTCAGTCCACTTCTCAGGATAAATCATAAAACAATTGTGAAGATATATGAAACCAAATGCCTTGGAATGATTATAGACTATAAATTGACATGAGAAGCAAAATTTAACAGCATCATAAGCAAACTGAGTAGCAAATGTTATATGATAAGAATGATAAGGAGCTACGATCTTCTATTCCAAGGTATTATTCTCACATCGGTAGGGTGTTCATTGCTCAGAAGAATATTGTCCGATGTATGTTGGATGCTGAATCGAATTGTCATTGCAAACCACTTTTTATAAAACTCCAATTTCTGACACTTCCATGTATGTACATCTATCAACTGGTGCTGAATTTTAAAAACCAGGAACACTCACATTAGAAATAACATATTTCACAGATATGGAACCCGTATAAATGATAATATTCACATACCATTCTCACGTTTATCGGTTGGACAGAATTATCATATTTATCAAGGTATAATCTGCTATAATTATTGTGTGAATAAATTTGGCAATCATCCATTGAAAGTATTAAAAAATTTACTATACACATATTTGAGGAGTACCTCAGTATCTAATTCCTAGTTTACATTGTAAATTGAATGTTTTATAATTCGTGTACTTATATTTATGCATTCCAAATTGAATGTTTTTTAATTCGTGTTGTAATATTTATATTTAATTGTGTAAATGTTTCACGATAATTACCTATATACTTTGTGCTCAATAATTGATATATGTATTCAATTCTTAATTGGATTAATTTTTAATTGTTTGATTGTTACTGACTAGTTTGATGAAGTACTGTAGTACTGTGTTTTTATAAGCGAATAAATTGAAATTGAAATTGAGTGTATTCACAGTGTGAGCTCCTTTACAGCGTAACTCCCATTAAACTTAAATTTAAACTATGAATGTTCCTTATTCAGAAGGCTTATTTTTGCTTAGTGAATACGTGCAAGATAATAACACATTATCCGAGTTCTATAATTTTGTGCTTTATTTTATCGCGTGTGCGGTAGTTAAGTTCTATTTTATTCATTGTTTTAATTTGAACTTTTGTGTTATTACACTCACCTTATTTATTATTATGGTCAGTTTATAATATTTATATTTTGCCTGATAAGATTGTTATGATATTTCAAATTATGACGTGTTTTACGCATTTTATATTCACATTGTATGGAACGGATAATAAACTTAACTTAACAATTCTCAATTGATAGATTGGCCTGGTTGACGGGAGGAAGAATTTTCATGAAACTAAACCAAGTAGTATGATAGATCGCACATATTCAACAATCGGATATCAGAAGTGATGTATAATCAGTATTCTGATTTTATACAATTCATTAAAAATATATCCGCTGAAGGAATTGGAATTCTCATTGAGACAAAGGTCACATCTCAATCATCCGGATAGGATGACACATTTTGCAAATAAGGAATCCAACGAATGTTCAAAATACTATTAACTCTCGGGGTATTCCTGAATATTAATAAAACATGCTGTCAATGTGAGCAGCAAAAAATCGGCAGTAGTTCCAAGCTATTTTCTAAATCTTTTGTTTAGTTTTTATATATCAGCACGAAAGTATCGACAAGCGGTCGCGTTGGCAGTGAAAACCGAATTGACCGTGTTCTTATCCACACTTATTCCTATTCAAAGACCGTGGCAGGACATGTATAGAATACGGGGCTAAGCCGAATATGACCAAATATAGACCTGTTCACAAGATAGTGTCCTTCTAACACGTTCGCCATTCATGTGTCGTCTAATCCAGGACTGGACTCGACCCAGATATCTGATAAACGATTTCATGGAATTGATATCAATTTAGATTTATTTGCCGCGGTGATCGATCTCCTCCCATAGGAATCCTTTAGAAACTGTTAGAATTAATCCATTCCTTGAAAAGTCTTTCCTGAGCCAAATTAACGCTCTATTTCTCTGCCCAGTACGTTTTCATAGCTAACTGATTGCAAGCAGCTAGTGTCCAACATGATGCATTGTACATTCAACTTCCTTGGGTAGTATTCTCGCAATATCATTAGAAACTTTCGAAACAGATTCTCATTTAATCATTAAATCATTTGAGACCAAACCAAACCAACATAATTGCGTTAGGGTAACACAATTTTTTGCTTTCTCCTATTGATCAATTTATTCTTTCTCTTTTTTATCGCCTATAACATACTAACCAACGATTTCTTCTTCTCCATAATTCTCTCTATATTTTCCTTTTTTCCACTGTTTCTTGCACTTTTTCAGGCACTCTCAACATTTCATTGATTTAATGTGATTATTCTTCTCTATTTTCCTCTGGAATGCTCGAGGGGATCCTTGTTTTGTCTTTTCTCTTGGTCACCTTTTTCCCAGACTTGAGTCCTTGTTTTGGAAACGGCTTGAATCAGAAGTTTTGAAAGTTACTTGTGAGATAATGTCAACCACAGGTTTAGTAGCCTTTTCTATAATGTCATATAAAATTTAATTACATTCGTTATTGCACTATTGTCTTGTTTTTTGTTGTTAGACATGTTCTCTTCACCGTCAGTGTATGTGTGTGTTGATATTGGCAGTATTCAGAATATTTGATAAAGCTTAAGAGAAAATTGAATTTTCTTTCGAAGAAGAAAAATGGTCAGGCCGACCCATCGCACATGATGGTTTAAAATCATGAACCCAGTAAAAAACAGAATCCGAGAGATCTTTTAAATAGTGACTTAGAACATTCTCAAAAATGAAGTGTAGTATATGGAGAATTTTGGTGCACATCAAGAACGTCCGCCCCACGTATTTTATCCGGTTGGGCCCCACTGGTAGAAAATACTGTCAGGTCGAACTACGCGCTAAACAATCAAAACAGGAGATATAGATTATGTACATAACATGTTTGGAAATAAGTAGCCTTGCATCTGAAATACTAATATTTTAACTAAAACATACCAACGAATTAACTGTTATTTACAAGCATGGTAATGTATACATGAAAACTTTGATTTTCAAACTTGTTCCGTTAAATTTTTACTAGCTGAGCTTTAATGAATGTACATACACTAGACACGTACTCTAGATAAAAAATGCCGTTTTTGAGCTGGATCTGAGTACTATAGAGGCAAATTCGGAACTGCCCCACCCTACCCACTTTTTTCTCCCGATTGGTTCAGAGGGTTCGTTTTAATTGGGGACATGCTGTTAGATGTCATACTTACATCTTTTTCATGAATCGATTTCTTTTGTAAGAGATAAAATATTGTTCGAAACAAGACATAAGACTGATGAACGTGTAGAATAACGTAGAACGATTTTTTCTCTAAATCATTCTGTCTTAGGTATCAGAATGTGCCTACAGACAATTGAAAGAGATTCAGTTAAGCTGGTTGACTTTTTTGTTACAGCATTCAAAATGCTGATTTTAGTAAGTTGAATGATATTTCGATTGCTTAGACATCCTCTAATTCCTCATTGGCTCTCAAAAGTTATCATATTTGGAGCAGTTTTTGCCTCAAATGACCCGCTCTCATTCAGCAGCTATTTTGTCGGAAGAAATGACCAAATTATGGTCCAAGGAAAGTTGGTAGCACCTATTGAAGAAAACTTTCACAGAAGAGCATATCTTTGTGATAAGTGAACTTGGTTCCAGGTACTCGTGTCAAGGTTAGGGTTAATTGTTTCACACCTATGTGGCTATTACTGTGAATTTTTTAAATTAGATTTATACCGAAATCCTCTGTTATCCAAATTTTCTCTTTGTTATTCAAAGTTTTATAGTGAATATTATTTCTAGTTTCGAATTTTTCATTTTCCGTTTGTGCGAGCTCGTGCTTCGTCCAAATAGAGGCATGCGTTACCCTCCTCATCTAAGTAAATGTCTTTGAGTTCGTTCACTAGTGAGATCCATACGTTCCGGAAATTTCCACATGTCTTCATGCTCTAGGCTACATTTTTTACAATGCTCGTGTCGAATAATTTCAGGTAGTTTTCTTTGAGTTGATGCTCCTTTGGGAATTGAAAAATGCTGTCCTCTCCTTCTAGCTGCACGGTGAGCACATTCACAATCGTGGTTTTCGCATCCATGCAATCCGAGACAAAATGAAATCTCGCTCGTGGTGACGTCATGATATGTTCTTGATTTGTAAGTCTGAAATCAAGACTTGCCGAACCTTGTTGGTTTCTCCTGGATTCAGGGACTAAGTACAGCTGTTGATGCGAGTAAATACTGCAAGTTTTATTACAACACTTTAGAACATACACAAAACATTTATTAATTACAAAATACCTGAATCAACAACAAGTACACAGTTATACTTGTCTACAACAAGTTATATAATTTGTATACACAATAACAATGGCGGATTAACGATAAGTACAGGCACTGTTTACTAATCAAGTGACAATAACGTACTACCGTGTGTTCTCTCCTCGGCAGCGCAGCTCTGACCTCTCCCATTGACTTAAACTGCTCGCATCGTTAGTTTGGACGAGTCCAAACTTACAAAATTATACATCCCGTTTTTCACAAATCTGGAAAATGTATTACTATCCTTGCTTACAGATGATAAACCCAGTATTCGACATATCCTGAAGGTTCGACTTTCTAAAGCAGCAGAGGTACGCCAGCTTACTGTATTTGTTATAAATTCTAATGCTTCACATTACACCGAAATATTTTTTCAAATGACGTAAACGTGACTGAACCACCAATAATTTTTTTAGTTTTGTTTTTTTTCTCTATTAATATTTTATGTATTAAGATAATAGTTTAATAATTTTATTGTTCAATTTCCCTGAACGTTGAGCCTCTACTGGAAACTGATAATGTCAAAATGGCCCTCCCAGTTTTTGTATAGTGATCTATGACCACAAGACGTACCTTTTTGTGAATATGACATTACTTTCAATAAAAAAAAATTAAATCAAATACGCGTTGCCAAAAACCATTTTCCCAAACCTTTGACGTCCTTGAGGAACCTGAAGTTATCAAAATATGCAGCTTATGCATAGTCCTTTTTGAATATATAACATACCTTTTGATAACTATGACATAGTTGACATATGTTTTTTGACTGTAAATATTCAACTGTATTCATAAGTTCTCTTATTGCTTTTGCATAAAATCGTACAATGAGCACAGAATACATTATTATTCTATAAGTCTGAACCAGTAAAAATAAGGAAGTACCTACTCTTCGTATCGATACTTGCAGTTGCTGCCTATACAACAGTACTGGCAAGAAAGTATTGATGCTACAAGTATTCGCATCGGAACAACAGTGTCGATTCTTTATCGCCCCTGCTCTGTATGGAATCTACCGTTTCCATCATCTATACAGTTTTACCCACCTCGCATTTATGTTTTTTTAGCGTTTATTATGAGCCACTTGTTTTCCTGGTGATATAGATTGCCCATCAAGTTGCAGCTTACCCTTTCTGTTCATTTAACTTGCAATTCAACATTTTTGTAGGAGCTACGATGTTACAGAACTTCGTTTTCTCTTGGTTTATACTGAAAATGAGAATTAATAATGCTCAACATTTTGATGTGACTTGTAGAAATTTCAGCAGTTGAGAGTTGATTAGAGCCTTTAAAACTATCAATATTCTTACTTACTTATTGTAATTTATCGAAAATTATTCCTAATCCAAAGAACACCATCGATTTTTTGAAAAATCATTAAGATTCCATATAAATCTAGAATTCAGCATCATGGAGAATAATTGCTTCTCACTCATCTATTGTATTCACATTTATTGCAAGGCACATCATATTTGAAGCTGAAGGGTCAATTTTTTATTTTTTAATTACATGCCTTGAATTTACAGCTTTACTTTCAGATGTGTTAATTGGAAATGCATTGACCATCTTCAATGTTCATAATTATAACATAAATATAACCTTTAAAACCAAGCAGAATGAACTCCGTGATAAAAATTTGGTTATTGTCGGTCAACTTCCATGGTACTCAAACGTATCAACAAAGCAGCTTTGACAAATACAGTGCAGATAATTAATAGGAAAAGAATGTGCTTATGACTGTCAACTCTAGCAATAGATTCTGGCTAACCAAAAACAAAATCATCACCCACTTTACAAACAGTGACTATAATGAATGTTTTGTATAAGAATTTTAATGCCACATGACTATTTAGAGAAGATGGACAGTATGATATATGAAGCAACATCGGACAAAGAGTTCAGTCTTGGGTATAGGATTTTACAATTTATCTCTCAGCCACGACCATCTCTTTTTAATAAACAACTTCACTGTTTATTATGTACAACTATAGGAAGTTATAAGGAGTCTTCTACTCCCCGCTCATTATATATAATATAATAGCGTGTTATACATGTAGCTGTTACAACGTATTAATTCATAGTCTTCTGACTGCATTATTCCATATCTCCTCTTTTTGTTTTCATTTGTTCATATTAACTAAGAATCCCTTATTCATCTAAGAATTGCACAAAATCATTAATCTTGCATATGAGATTGATCACTAAGTAGCATATTTCGGAGGAGAGACTGATGTCACCTATTGTAATATAAATGTGTGACTTAATTCACTGAGATTCCACTAATCTGTTTTTTTTGAAACGTGAATGCTCAGCTACATTAAATCTAGAATGATTCGGAAATGCCTTAACAATTTTCCAATTTTAGTGTTTTCATCGCTATGATATAATTTCGAATCAAAACTTTGTATTTTACTATACCAAGCTCATCCTAAATGAAATCGATAGTCAGTTATTTTGGAAATTGTCCATACAGTAAAAATAAATAGCGTTGTGTATGTCTTTCTCAAATACACAATTCAAGTGTATAAGTGTTCAAATAAAGTAGTGTAGGTCAATGATATTTCTTCACGCAATAGAAAAAACGGAAGTGGCTTATAGTGTTGTTAATTATGTGTACAGTGAATAACCAACAAAAAACCAGCACAATACTTTAATATTATATTAGGAAAAATTTTTCCACTCATGCATACCTAAGTATAGCAAGTTTGTTTCACATGAAAAGTGACAATTTTCTTTTCTCGTAAGCACGCATGAAGTCTTCTGACTTAATTCTTTTCATATCACCGACATTTAATTAAGCTTAAATAATTCGTCTAAAGATGTTGGTACATCAGGCTGAATGTTTTTTGGTGAACACTGCATAGTTTTTTATAATTGAAGACAGCCTCGTTGTTTTAATATTATCCAAATCGCCCACGTTTTTATTAAGAACGAAGTTTTTGATGAACGTTCTGTAATGTGGCTTGTAGCTTTTATTTTCTCACTGTTGATTATTTGTTTTCTGCTGGGCACTTCACTATTGTAATTTCCATGGCTGTATTGAATATACACGCAACATATAAATGGATTCTTGGGAATAGTATAAATGTTGAAATATATTGCATATTTTATTCGCACAACTTCAAAAAGCTCCACCATTTCAAAAAAAAATTCCAATAATTAAAAATAACAATTTGCGACCGCGCTCACTTGTTACAAACTGTAAATCATCTATTGTCTTCATCATTATCTTAGCACCACAATAATAAAATTAATACTAAATGTAGAAATACAATATTAATTTGTAAGATAAGCATTATAAACCAATCTATACCTATTCCGAACCTAAACCTGTAGCTTCTCTGAATGTTTATGGAGGCTCACACTAATACTGCGTTAAATGAGGCATTACAATCATAACACTTTAGTCTATAAACTCCAGATTTATTCAATATATCTTCTTTAGGTTTTGAATTATTAGTTTACAGTTTAGACTATATTTTGTTGTTCTAAAGGCAAGGTTTTTATTTTGGACTTTAAGATATTGAAATATCCTTTGTTAGTATTTATATAGAAACCTTAGACATACTAAGTAAGATTTGGTATTATTATCAAACTGGGAATGCATTTGATTTTGTTTTTTTTTCTTAAGTATGTTATAAATTATTTTGACATCATTACCGATATTTATAGGGATATCTTTGATTCCGTTTAATTCTGAATACAAATTTCCGTTGCTTAATGATATATTAAAAAGTATTATCTATGTATCATAGATTATTGACTGCTGATATATGTGATACGTGTCTGATGGAGTGTTTTGTATCTGTGTGATTAGGCTTGTGATCAATAAGGAGAGAATAATTATTATTTTCAAGTGAAATGGTCAAGTCCAAAAAGTATGGAGACTTGTTTTTATATCTGGATGTAAGTGATTAATAAAAATTTTGTGGACGAGTGCATAAACATAATATTCCAGTATCAGTGAAATTTTGGAAAGTACAAAAAACAATAATAATGTAGATTATATCAAAAAACAGATCGTTATACGTATAATTCATCAATTTTGTGATTAAATTTAATTCCACCAAAACATTGTCTATCCACATCCGTCAATTTGTCTCACACCCAGTTTTGAATTTAAATATTCAAGGACTGGATTTTTTATGCAGCTTTAGTTATTGATAACTCCTATGCTATGATTATAGCATAGTGTTGTGGACATTTGTTGGCATTAATTGTTGAAATTGTAGTATTTTATTCCTCCAACTATAGAAAAATCAGCTGACACCATGAATATGTAACTAGCAATTATTCACAATTCCCATGTTTGGTTTCAGTTAGTCAAACATTGCATGACATGACTTCGATTATTAGAAACAGATTGCTATGAAACATTTTCATATACTTAAACACTAATGTGTTACAATTTCGATTACCCATGTTTCTGTTCTTTTCAGCGACGTGATCATTATCAATAGTAATTAATGTGATGAGGACGCTTTGTGCTTAGTACAATTAGTTCTGAGAAATCCTGTTTCAGACCTTCTGTTGATGGTCGTGAGACTGGAACGTACATAAAGACGAAAATAATAAGCATATGTGTAAGTGTGACCCATTTATTTCAATCTCCATGATGATTCCACCAACCATATATCATAACTAACATGTAGCACATTATCTTGTAGAAGATTAGATATTGATTGTCTGCTCAGAATCTATGAGTAAAAGTTTAAATAAATCTATCCCATCACAGTGAGATCTTGCAAATAGATTTGGATCATTGGAAATTTCATGTATCGTTTTCTTGATAATAATGTTTGTGAGAATGCAGGAATGAACACATGTTATAAAAAGATGATGAAGATCATAATTTCTATAATGTTTGAACATAATTTGCCTAAATATATCTGTATGATATTCTGTGGAATTTAATAAACACATACAAACTATTTTTAACTAATGTTAAATTTTACACAACTTTTGTTATTATTTTTATCATCATATGAGATATCTGTGAAGTATCTACACTACTTTTTTCCAGGATAGTTCAAGGATAATAGTCCTGGAAATAACGCATACCCTATACATAAATATAGTTTATCATTAACAGCTCGAGCGTATTCTGAATCCCTTGTAGCCTTATCAATACACAAATTTTCACTTAGAACTTGGAACAATTACTGGTTCGAATTTTTGTTACTGTTTTTTTGTAACAGCGTTTCAATAAACATTCAAATGTATGAATTCTATCATTATTATCTTTCAGGTAGTTAACTTTCATATTCTACATGTATCCGTTTAGAATAATCTGTTATTCAGTATTACTATTTCTAAAGATTTCTGGTGTTTATGGCTTGTTGTTTCTTTAATATAACTGGCCATTTTTCTAACCGTACCGTTGCTGACATACGGTTAGTCAAATCTTGGTTTTTCGATCCTGTATTCTTTCCGGATTTATAACAGTATGTTGTCAGTAAAATGTATTATGGAAGCTTATTAGTGTATGGCGGTTATTTGCGACAACCATTATTGCTGTATGGTTTTGATATATCTGGTATGAAAGGTACCCTTGTCTCCTGTCTTATATTGATGAATCCTCTCTATTTCTCCGGGAATTTGATTTTTTTTTTCAAAAACATCAGTTTTGGTTTTGGTTCCTATAGTGTGAGTCAGTCATCAATTTCACTATGGTTTTACTCATATTGGTGAACCAAGTTCACAATATAAACATGCATGATCATGTCATCCGAAGATAAATTCATAGACTGGATGTATGGAATTTACATATATCACGTTTCGCCAATCACCACAATTGAGATCTTCTGGGAAGGTTGGAACTAGAAGTGATAGCTTGATACTGTTCAATAACTTCTTCTACTCAATAGTTTCGACATTGAAATATATGAATTAATAATAATTTGCATTGATAAAAAATATAAAACGGTTGGGTATTTTTAATGAAGCTAATGAAATATTTTATAAATCAGCTATTCTGTTCCATTTTAATATCGCGGCAATTTCGATTAGTGAAGTGCACAGTGCCTAATACTGTTCACTGTAGTACTCCAAAATTCAATCATTTTAATGCTTCAGTTGCTATGATATTTCTACTTGAGGTATATATTTATTTTTTGAACACCGAGCATGTTTTGTTCAAGTTAATAATACAAGCAAATCAGAGAACCCACCTATATAATGATACCTACTTTGTTGTATTCATAAGTAATTGGAATGTCTGCCACATTCTCATGACTAGCGGGCATTTTTTCTTGTTATTTTCACGCGTGTTGCTACCTTTAGAAAATAGGTCTCGTGTTTCTCACTTCTTTGCAACAAGCTCTTGAGTGACAGTGCTCACAAGAAAACTAGCACGCACCTCAACTCAGGTAAAGCATGAAATGAATCGATTTCAGATTTAATCACCTGAAGTGTTCATTATATCAAAATATAGCTTCAGGATTTAACATTTACGACACATTAATGCGATATTATTCATTCTGGTGAATTAAGATATTACAAGCTCGTCTTTGCTAACATTGAACATGTTTTTGGTTTCGGAATACGAGATCGTTTTATCGAAACGATATTTTGATGAATTTGACACATCTATGAAACTTTTAGACTGTTATGTGAACAGCCCTGTATATAAGCTATAACGGTGGCAGAATAGGAGACAAGTGGCAAGTACACTCCACCAACACTCGTCAACATCATGAACGGCATGTACAAAATATATCATTGTTATCATTATTATTGGACAATACTAGAAGTTAAACTTTCAAGACCTTTGTGACCAAAATAAAAGAACATTCTGGTAGATATAAACAGAAGCGCCCTCACAACAAAATCGGATGAAAAATTCCAGCGCCAAAACAATATGTTTACAATAAAATCCTGACGTACATTATTGAAAGATCTCAGGAATTATAATCTATATTCATGACAATGTAGTCGATAATCACTCTTAGACAAACATTATTTACCTCAAATGTATGTCGAATCCATGGTGGATAACCAGACGTAAGTCCACGTATTCTACTCTGCAGTGAGGGAAGATCTAGCCTTGACAATCTGATCGTAATCCAAGGAGAGCAATGACGGAAAATTTTTGTGCTCGGAATTGAACATTTTCCATACATACGTAATGTAAATCTTCCTTAGAATAACAGATGACAAATGGAAATGAGCTTTGCCAATAAGAAAGAAAATGAAGTTAACTTTTTCAAACTACTTGTAGTACTTGCTGTGACTATGCTGGTGTTCTTCCTGGAACTTCAACCTGACCAATGAAGAACTACATCTTTGAATTATTTCATCCCTAACGTAGAATCTTCGACTTTCAGGCTTCAAAGGTATCATCAAAGCTACAGATCACACTTGAATATTCCCAAGATCTGTCTATGGCTGATGATACCATGTCGAAGGATTATTGAAAACATCAACTCCCCCCGCAAAGAACAGGAATTGTAAGCGTAGATGGTAAAGTCCAAATATATATATATATATATATATATATATATATATATATATATATATATATATATATATATATATATATATATATATATATATATATATATATATATATATATATATATATATATTCGACTTTGCTGAAACGTCGTGAAATGGGTCCTTCTGAGGACCGAAACCACACAACGCGGATCAATACCCGAGAATCCAGTTCTACATATATATATATATATATATATATATATATATATATATATATATATGTAAGAGAAAGTGAAGGACCCAAAACGCGCCTCTGTGGAACACCGCTGGGGCTTTGATGGTTCCTCGATCTAGCGATCCCTACTCGTACCTGAAACGTCAGTTCGGACAAAAAAGCCCTAATCCACCCAAGAAGATGTTCATGAGCTCCATAATGTTCAAGTTTTTAAAGAAGATAAGTTATGGGGTCCATATCAAGGGCCTTTCGGAAATTTAAATACGAAACATCTACACACCACAGCCGCAGGTTCATCAAGCGATTCTCCCTACGAGCAAATGTAATTTTCGACAATACCGATCGCTGAGATAAGAATCCATTTAGTCGTTGGGAATAACTTCCTGCAAAAGGAAAAATTGAGGAAGTTCCCTTACAATAATTCGTTCTAAAATCTTTTGCGCTTCAACATTGTATGTGCACACCTCTGTAATTCTTTTGAGGCTAGGAATTGCATCTGAACACTTTCTGACATAAATGAACAACGTAGAAAGAAGTTTATGAGTTCTCTCTTTCTTCAGATGTAGTTACGCCTTCCAATATATGATCAAAACTAGTTCCTTCAGTATATTTGATATTCAAAATATAGTACAGTTGATATCAATAAAGAGTGATAAAGTAACCAATTACGCCCTCAAATGAGGACATCGAAGTTTCATCACACGTACGTTAATAAAATAAAAATGTATATATTATGCAGATATATTATAATATTGTTATAATTTTAATGAAGAAATTATGCTCCCTAATGAAATATCTTTTTACTTCTATTTCTATTCAATACTTCACGTCAAATTTTCAGTTTCCTCACATCATACATTTCACAAGATTGGTGTAGCTACTATTTCAATGTCGTATCCGGTTGGCCACTGCAAATGACTGAAATTTTTCTGCCGAAATAAAACGCTTTTCAAGTTACATGTAAACCTGCAGAGAAAATGAATGCAATGAAACACAAAGATAAAATTAAATAGGTTTATTTTGTTTCAAGTTACGTTCTGAATAAGCATTATAATACTAGTTATTTACATATATATTTAGTGCTTTGGAATTCCTGATCAAAATATAATTTAAATAATCTATACACAATATATACAATCAAGTTAACTAAACTTCTAATAAGTTAGGAATCGTCACTGAAATACCAGTACCAATTCAACGTTTATAAATCTAGAACAAACTTCTTTCTTGATATATTCAACAATTGATTTTCATGTAAAGTCAAAGTATTATCTGTTAAAGTTAGCACTGGTTTTCACATATATCTAGTTTCTAATAATCGTTGTTTGTGTTATAAAAGCATTTCACAGATCAAACTATTCGAATTAAATAATTAATCACAACCATGAAAACTGTACTAAGATGATGTGTCGATGTTCCCATATCAAAAAGCCGTAGGAGTCAGAAAATCAATTATTCAGAGTTGTCTTTACAGTATCAGCTGAGAGCTTCAAATACGGTAAGTCACCACAAAGACATTATTTTTTTAATCGCAATGTACCTTGATGTATTGATCATATTATATTATTACCAATATCAAAACAAAAAACAATAATATTCCAATTGACAACTTGTTCAATATCAAGTTGAAGCCAGAATCACTTCATTTGAATACATTTCCCCAATAAACAATTTTACATTCATGTTAAATGATAAGTTTTGACGTATCTTCAATACGAAAAGACCAAAATGTGTTTTGCACGACATCAGTCTATTATTTTTCTATAAATACTTTTGTATTAAATCGGTTTTAAAAATTGCTTTATTTTTGAGAATCAATCTGATGGTGGAAAAACAGTGAGGTAATACCAAAATTATAAGAGTGAGTTTTTATATCTGCTACTTTCATTACATGAATACCTGGAGAACCAAAATTATGTATATTACCTTCTCACACGAGAGGTGCGTCACCTGGCGGTAGTATTTTCAACTGTTTACCTGCCGATTCTCTGAATTTCGAGAATAGACGAGGTCATGAGAAGAGCGAAACAGTGGTCTGAGACTAATAGACTCCGTGTAGAATGATTTAGGTGTTTTCCACGTTTGAATTATCCCAAGTTGAATAAATATTCTACTGTTGTGAATAAAACACAGATTTACACTTCAATAACAATAATGCAAATACCTCATAAAATCATCTTTAGAATTCAACCATCATTGAACGGTAAATTTTATTCAGATCACTTGATTGTATCTATAAAATGACAAAAAGTCTACAAGGGCTTTTTCCATCACCTTTTTCCAAATATCAATCTAGTGTTTCAGTTAATTTATTTGGAGCTAATTCATGAGTTGATTAATGAGCAAATATCAAGGAATCCAATTGATCGAGATTATCCAGCTTAATTGTACGGCAGTTTGTTGTGGAAACATCGCTTGAAAATATGAACTTAAAACCCGTTTAACGAATAGTTTATAGGACGTTATAAAAATTACTTAAAAATACTCTATACAAATTTTACACCTATAATAGTAAGCTCATTAAGCAATATTATAAAGAACATTGATATAGTAAAATTGAGAATTAATAAGATTTATTTAAATTCGTTATAAATAGTCAGTCCTTGTATCAAATTATTAACAATTTTATAACTATGAATGTACCCATTCGAACATGGAATTATTTATTTAGAATTAAAATTCACAAAAATATCACAATCACTGTCACCATCTGGGAAACTCTCGAACATTTCGGCCCTGCCTCATAGATGGTCGCTTTTCAGAATACGTCACTGTAACAAGAAAAGAGTTTTAGTTTACATGAATTCTCAAATCATCCATAAAATAGAACCTGATAATTCTAATATTTGTATATTCTTCGCGGACGAAATCCGAAGAGTATGTTGCATTTATTCAAGCTATTTTAAAAATCGTTAAAAAAGTTCTAGAGCAACATTCCTACGCCATAGTATTTCTCATCGAATTTTTAACAACTTTGAAAAAATCAGTCTGTCTGTCTGTGTATCTGTCTCGATGTATGTCACGAAATGTTGTTGACACGATAACTCAAATATGAAAGGTCCTATTATATTCAAATTTTGACAAAAATCGAACCCTATTGCTTTTCACGGAAATCGTGTAATAAGCACACCCTTTTTTGAAGGGTGAAAAATCAAAAAAAAAAACAACTCAAAGTATACATTTAATCGATTCAAAACAAAAATATCGATCTCCTTTTATCCCCTTTGTGGTTCAATTTCGGAAAATCCGTTCATAGTGGATGCCTATGCCATATATGTTCAGTGGTCCGTCAAGAACATTGTGTGACTGTCGATGTAAAAGCTACTAGTTATAAATGTGAACGATAAACAAATTCATTTAATTACATTTTATTAGTATTGAAAAAGAATTTTGAAAAATAAACATTATTTTAATAGATAAAGTTTTGTTTAAGTAACATATTGTCTTTTTCAGCATTTTTATGGTGGAATTTTGAGAGTTCTTATTTGTAAAAAATGTCTCAAGATTTAATTTATATTTATGAATTTCTTTTTTTGTATTTATTAGCATTATTCAAATTTCAAAATGAATGAATACATGTTTATTAAGTTTTATTTAATGACATTTTTTCATATATATCGCTCTTTGAATAAAATTTAAAGGTATGTTTTCATAATTTTCATAAATAATTTTATCCACAAATTTATTCAATTTTTATGAATTTTGAATATAGCAAATTCATTTATTTTTATAATTAAGAATTAAATTTTAATATAATTTGCGAGGAATTATAATTATTTTTTATTTTTTTAATTCAATGAATAAGAAATATTTGCAAATTAACTATTTATTATTAAAATATTGAAAATTATTCAAGAAACTTTTTGATTCAAATTTAAAAGAATTTTATCATTTGAAAAAAAAATTAATTTACCTATATTGCATAAATATATATTATATATGATTGCCGCGATCAATTTTGACGTGAATAACTTCATACATTCAACTCGCTATTATTGTGGAGAATAATTGTAACAATGATGTGTATCCATCGCTAAAATGCCTAGCAGCCTAGGGCATAAATTCCCTCTTCTCAACAGCTGGTAACAATCGGTGTATAAATCTCGCTTCAATTAACTTATTTTCAAGTTGAACATGTTGTGCCTTTCACATAGTTACATTTACACGGAATTGCTATATTTTTGTGTTAAAATTATTTTCACGTTGAATTGGGACATTAATTTTTCAGTCTGGAATAATATTTTTTCCCACCAAGTTAATATAATATTTATAAACTGGGCTGTGGATTTGCAAGGCTCTATATTTGCACCAAACTGTGGTAGACCCTGGTTAACGATTATGAAGAACCTTAGAATTTTGAATTAACAAACATAAACGCAAATGCTGTTGTTGCAAGTAACGTGTTATTGCAAGCGGTACCAACAATATTCCCTGCATTATAATCCCAAAATGTCTTCATATGAGACTCATCAAATAAAAGAGTCTTGTTATTTTCGTTTTTATTTAAAAACTTGTGAGACCACGCATTCTCCTTTGCACTTGAGCAAATTACAGTAATGTATGCGTGTAAATTCTTGTAAGTCTTATTGTAAATTAAATATCACTAGCATTGAGTTGAATAATCAAAATTCTGCACAGATACTTAGTTTGTTCGCAGCTGCGTTAATTAGCATCTTTATTTTATTGGAGATCGTGATTCTGGAATGAATATCATCTCCCGACTTCTATAACATTGAACAATTCCATCGTTAGGCTTAGAACGAACCCCAGTGCCTGCTAGAACCTTAATGAACGAAACTTTGGGTCCGACTTTATATGAGAAATTTAATTATGCTAGAATAATAATTCTAGATGTGCTTTGTTCCTTTAATATTAATTAAAATATCAGCGATAAGGCTTAGCTCTGCTTTAAATTGTTCCTAATATTATTTCCTGGTGGATATCATTTTGGACTGTTTCAGAGATTCAGATTAGATTTGCATTTTACATATAAATTTCAACCGAACTCAGATACGCAAGTCACGTCCGACAATAGTGAATTCTAAGCGAGATATCAAATAAAGATTTACGGTGTAATAATGCTTGCACATTGAAATTCTTGCGTGGAGGTAAAAAATATAATACCAAGAGATGTGAAATCGATTAATTTCTCTGCAGGAGATTCTTAATAACATTAAATTTGATTAATTGAAATCAGTTCCACTCGAACAGTAATCTTTGGATATAAGTACAGTTCTGACAAGATGGGAATAATGCCTGTCACACAAATGTGTTATTGATTGAATGATATGTCCATGTACAAATATGTACCTCTCAAGTTGATATGTCATTTAATAAGGTAGGTCTGATATACGAGGGCAAGGTGAAAAGTCCCTGAAAAATAAAACAGATGGCGCCAAAATCGAAAATCGTACGTAACATTTGTGATGTACCATTTTAACAAGAACGCATTAAAATTTTCAGTTCTGTTTTGACACTCATAGAAAGCAAGCTACCTTGAAGATTTTTGTAAACATGAAAAAAGTGAGTTTCGCGAGAAAGGTTTGTCAGCCCCTATTAGAAATATCACTTTTGAGCATTCTACCTAAAATATACCTTCAACATTATAAAGACGCATGTGGGAATTTGCAGGAGGTTTTAATTAAATAAATTAGTATAAGACTGGCTTAGTGATTGAATATCTGTACTATGATTTACAGACTTGGAGTCACGTTTTATGTGAATCATCTCCAGAATAGATATTCCATAATAATAATTGCTTTCCTTAGTTGAAATATTAACATTTTTTTAGTCGAATTGATGTTCATAATCAAAGCAGTGTTTAGCAAGGGCGGTAGAAGTTTCTGTTCTTGCACTGAGTTGGTTTACCTTTAGGTATTGAAGGTTTTAAAATTGAAAAATAGTTAGTCTTAAGAGATCACGTTTTATACAGTTATAAGTTTTCTGAGGATGGTCGTGAGACCGAAACCTACGTAAAGACGAAAATAAAAAGTGAGCATATGTATTATTGTAACCTATTTCCCGAGAATTCTATATATGATAAATTATACATTAATATAACGCAAATAAATCTAGAATCTGAGAAACAAAAGTTTAAAAAGAAATATTAGATGTTTTTATCAGAATTACTCTCACGACCTTTTAAATTACGTTTTATATTTAATGTAATGCATGCACATGCCTCAGGCAATTACATATAACAACACCCTGTTTAGACCCTGAAGACAACATGGCTTCTTGGCGCATGTTGACAAAAGAATCTGCAGCGACCTCAAATAACGATAAAAATACAGAATGCGATAATTGAAACTCATTTCGGGTGTATAATCGCTTCAATTTTCCATTTTAATGCCCACACTGTACAGATCTTGACCAGTCTTTCCCATAATGTCTGCTAATACATTCCGAGGAGCTAGACATCCGCGATCTACCTCCGGTATGTTTATCAAAACATCGTCACCTACATTAGCTGGTCGAAATTTGATTTGCGATTAAACTAATATTTCACCAGCTTAACTCAATCAATCATTGAGATCTGAATTCCGAATCCAATATATTTGCAATATCCTTGTGAATAAATCAATACTTTGAATCGAGGTGCTGGTTTTCTTCTTTTATAAGAAAATGGAGGTGATCAATTATGAGTCTAGTTGTTATTATACATTGAATTATTCACAATTCCAAAGCAATTCCTAATGGAATGAAGAATTCACATAGTTTAAAGTTGAATAATTAGGTTCTCAGTTCAAGTGCTATTATGCGATAAGAGATGTTGACAAAATTTAGGGAATGAATGGTAGTATTGCCAAAACAACATAGCGAGAATACTGACTGTTTTATATTCAAATATCAATTCCATTATTTCAAGCAATATACGTCATCGGGTCCTCACTCCCTAGTTTTTCAAGTTAGAAACAAATCTAATGGTAACACAATCATTGGATTTACGAGCGAATAAACCTCAACAAACATTCACATTTATTTTCATTCGGAATATTGGTATTGGAAGAAGGGTGAAAATATTTTTCTCCCAAACGAAGCGAAGGGATATGCGTACAATCTTGGATGAAAAACTTATGAATGATTAATTCGTGAGCAACGCATTATCAGGTTCTTGTGAAATCCTTTTCTGGAGAAAAACCATTCATCTCTATGTAAATCGAATGGTTTTACAAGAATGGAGCTATAAATCTGGGTGACCTAAAAGCTGATGTAAATTGCATTAGATTATAATAGTATATTACTTCTTGGGATTATCCTTATAATTGTTTGAGTCTAACGTAGTATGGTCGGAAACGATTATCCTTCGGAAAATTCTCAGCTATTCACTCTTGATGAATTATAAATGCAGCGTGAAGTTCAGCACAAAAGATGGTTATTTGAGGTATGATTGAAATTTCTCATTAATTTTCTACTGTTTTTTTTTTTCACTTGAAAGCGTATTCATCAAAGTCTCTTGAATGTCACATCCGACCCCCAGTTGTTGCTGTAATAGTATACGCATCAGGTAGATTTTACTGGAAACTCGTCAAGGTAATTTGATAATGAAATTAAAAACGGTAGACATCCCGCTTGACCGAACGCCTTTCAATACAAAATTCCGTGTAGAATGACACATATGATGGATATTGTATATACCTTAAAGAGTAACTAGCGAAAATGTCAATGTTGATCCTCATATTGAAATATCAAATAAAAGCTTTTGCGGCACTCTGTAGTCTGTATCGTTACAATTTGACTTTGGTAGATTGAAATTCTAACGCTGCCATGAAATGTTCACCCAATATTTTCTAGATCACTAAATAGATAATGAACTCTCACCAGAATAGTGTTAATGAGGTGCCAGATTGCACTGAGAGGCGGAGCCGACGACTGAACTGAAGACCGAACGTTTCATTCTGTTCAGAAATTAATCAATATTGACATTCAAAATACTGATGTAAGATATAAGAATGTCAGGCTTGGAAGACTTACGGACAAAATTTCGATGGAATAGAAGAATATCCAACGTATGTTTAGGAGGAACCATATGCATGTTTAATAGAAGCATTCCATTCACACAATTATAAATGTCAAGGGCCGAGAAACTCCCTTCTAAACATTTGAAAAAAATTTAAAATGCGTACATTTTGCATGAATTCTTATACATTAACAAAACTTGTTGTAACACTTAAGTTTCCATATTATTAGATGTCTGAATAATATCATTCTCTATTGAAATCACATTTTTATAGACAGTTAAATATTACGTCATGAGCCCATCTCTCTGAGCTTTTTGGCACTTCGATATCGATGATATGATAAATAAGAGTGTATGTGTTCAGGTTTTAACCTCAGGATTTAACACAAAATTCTCTTAAATAGGAGCAACACCATTACAGGTTCCTATGCAGGAACTGAAATCAAATATATGATCGGCCCATCATTATTAAAAAAAACCAAATGAGATTCAGAGATAACTCACAGGAATAGATATTTTTGAAGAGCCACTATTAGTTCAGTCTATAAGCTGACGATTCAGGCCGACTTAAAAAAAAGAGCAAGAGGTCGTATCAAATAAAATCTTTTTGCATAATGTTCTGTGGCCGATTTGAATCATTCGTAAGGGTTGAGCTAAGTGGACACGGTCTCCCATTCACTCCTAAACGCTAAATTAGCCCTATTTCCTTCCTCTTTTTTTCACGCGATTATCGTTTTATACAAAAGAGATGTTGGCAGTCGCGTTATTCGATCCAATGTAGACCAAAATTTGCGGAAAACTGTGGAAAACCTGAAAAGAGATTCTTTTCACGTCATTGAAATTATCGTGTGATAAGTTGTTATAGGGGTTTTTGGTGGTCGATAATTACGAATTTGATATCAAAAACGTTCGAAAATAACATGAGGATTATATGGAAAATGAAGGAACGTTAAAAAAAATACGAGCATCTTTGTTAATTTGTACAAGTTTGTAACTGTTTATTCAAAGCTACAATATTGAAATTTGTAATCTTCTTCGATTTTCCAGAATTTTCAAACAATTGTCCTTTTTTGACATTACTTTTAATTTTTGTAATTCATTCAACATGCACATCGAAAACACAAATAATAATCAACACTTAAAATTACATTTGAAAAAATAAGATTCCATGAAAAAATTTCTCCGTTTTTCCGGAGAATGATATTTTTCAATTTTTTAATCATCAAATTCGTAATCAGCGACCACAAAAACCCCTATAGCGACTTATCGCACGATAATTTAGGTGACGTGGAAAGATTTTCTTGTCAGGTTTTCCGTAAATTTTCCTAATTTTGTTCTACTTTTGATTGAAATAGGCGACTGCCAACATCTTTCATGTATAAAACGATAATTGCGTGAAAAATGAGCAATTTTGCATGAAAATTACGAAATTTCCCTGATTATCAGCCCATTGAATGAGTTTTCTAGGAAAATGACCTCGGATTCATGTTCAGCGACCCAAAAAACCAATTTAATCGTAAATTCAAAGTTGTTTCGAAAAGTGAAATAGGGTTAATTTAGCTTTTAGGTGGACACCCCTCAGCTCAACCCTTACAAATGATTCAAATCGGACACAGAAAAGAATTTTTTCGATATGACCTTTTGCTTTTTTTTTTAAGTTCCCCAGCTTATTGACTGGACTATCTAGATTTCTATCACATACAATTTACTATTGCAAAAAAATTGAGGGAATTGTCTAAATGTTGAAAAATTAACTCAAGCACCCCAATGATAAATGATATTCTATTGTTCTACTGAATATGGCAACATATTTGCCGAGATACGTAATTAGATGTATCATTAATAATAACAAAATATTGAACTATGTTTTGTTTTATTATTTCAAAATATCATTATCAATGCTTGGTAACATTTATTCGCTCCTGATATGTTTGCTAGCCACAGCCTTCGTGAATGTTTTGGATTCAACTAGATCAATGTCAACATAACTTCCGCTATATTTTGCATAAATCGATGCAGCTCTGGCAAAAAGACGTAAGCGACCAAATATGAAATTTTACCTTAGTTGTATCGGTCCAAAGTTATTTGAAACAAAATGGAAGAACGACAACGTAACCGACATATGATTGCTTCGAATTTTATTCGTATTATTAGATACGTAGGTGCCATAATTTCACTATAAACGGCCCCCTATAAATGGTAGCAGTCTACCGACGTGTCGTAACGTCCAATTTGTCGTTAGTTGTTTTGTGCGAAATTTTCATATACAAGAGTGAGAAATGTTAATATATTAATCATATGTTATGTTGGTCATAATTTTGTTTGTAAATAATAACATTAATTACTATTATGCACGGGAATACCAAAAATATATGTTTATGTTTAGTGTAATATGTAACGGAGCGATAGAAAATTCAAACTATCATTATATGGAATTGATATTATATTTTTCAAATTATTTAAAGCATGGAGGCAATTTCTCAAATAACTGTGTTCAAGTGCCAATGTTTAGTTCATGAAAATGTTAATCAATAATTAGTGACGAACATTGTTAGAAAACTGCACTCATACTTGGCGCTTCAACAGCATCTATTTTTGAGATGAGTTTATCAAGGACACAGAAAAATATCGATCTTGCCTTACAGGAAAGAGGAGATATAACTGACAAAAATGTTGCACTGTTAGGAAATATTTTTTTTCTCGGGAATAACAGTGACATAATCAACTTTAACAATAACCGTGGAATGCCATTTTGTATCTGAGGAGGAAGTGGAACAATTCCTTGTTTAGATCCAATAACTATCGAAGATTTTGTTGGTGTTTCCTCTGAATCCGGTCATTCCGTAGATACCAAAATCCCGTTGTTGAGTACGGGTAAACAAGAAGTAACGATAGTTCAGAAGAATTGAATATTTTTTTATTTGTTCATTTTGTATCTTTACCACCTTGAATCAATTCTTGTAGTGGCATACTTCTGTAGGTTGACAAAATCAAACCACGAATAATTAATAGTCTACATGAATCTTCTGTTCAATGGATCTCTTTGAATAAAGCATTAGTTCTACAGATGCAGATGAAGACCTCAAAAAATTATACCCATTATCATACGAAAATAAATGTTTCAATACAGCTCATGGAGTTGATTATCATATTGATTATTATTGGAATTCGTTGCTTCATTAGGGCAAATGTTATTCTGAATGGTTGATATTTTGGAATTAGGTAAGTTTGAAGCCAAAATGTAACAAATGTTACTAAATTATGAAGCAATCCAACTCTGGTATTATTTGAACATGTTGCGCCTAATCCAAGTTATCTTAGTATTTTAACATGATTCTGCTGAATGCATCCAAATGCCAAATAATATTATCAAACGGACGTGCAATGCTCGCATTGATCGTGGAAACAATTTCTAAAAGGGGATTCAAACGTAACTTTCCAATCTTGATAAAATCTGGATTGTCACGTATCCTGTAAGCAGACCAATAATCACACATATGGCCAATCTGTGACGTATACAATTCTCATCATTCCAAAGTTACAGCTTTCCATTGTCAGGACTCCATGATACGAATCGATGTGCCTGCCGTTCAGTAATTTTCCCAGCACCCCAGTAAAGACCGTAATAGATGCGGTCAGAAGTATTGTACGTGAAATTCAACGGCGGCGTTACGAACGGGTGACCCGCCACCCTTATGTGCTCCTCCCCATTATAGAGTACCCGAGTTTGTTTGATATGCACATATATTTAATTTCACGCAGCACTTGTCTGTCAAGAACTTTAAATTATTCCAGACGTCGTGATGGATGTTTGCTCTAACAATTTTCTTTCATACATTTAATTTGAATATAATTTTTCATTCGGTACCGTTCAATTCCACGAATCTGTTTTATAAAAACCGTTTCTAAAAATGTATGAAGAGCGTGATAAAAAAAATATATTGAATCTAAAATCTTAGTGTGGATCAGTGATGATAAATCAAACGTAATGGAACACCTGGAACTTAACATTCCTACGAAGAAAAAATTATTGAATTGGAAACAAAATAGCTGTCAAGTTCTTTTTCTGTTTGAAAATTAAGAGGAAGGAAGATACAGAAAAAAAATAGTAGTGGAACCAGGAATAGAACCTAGATCCAGAAGACTACCTGAATATCTACTTATTCACCGGCCTATCAGTTCATGACTACTTGTGTGTATTATTTCAGTGTTTAGCGTTACAGCGGCATTAGTTTTAGGATTAACTTATCTAAGCTCTTTTTAATAGTCAAATTTGTCCCTTCCAGTGTTTCACATCCACATTTCGTAACCTTAGTAAACTATAAAATAATTCACAGCGTATATACACTATAATACTATGATTAAAAACCCTTATCTACTAAAAACACTGTAAATGACCTTTCAGCTACCATGTAGCCATCATCAGAGATAACTAATTATAATATAAAGTGTGACTGTATCAATAATATTTGTAATTAGTACGATATGTATGAGATTACCCTCGGCTGCAGATAAATCTGGATTCATGAATTGCTTTTTCGCTTATACGTTTCCATTTCTACAAAGTTACCTAGATATTTGTAATTACTGTGTTTCAAGAGTGATAAACTTTCTAGAGAAAAGGTGTGACCTGTATTTAAAATATGCTGGCTAACGCTGATTTTCGCCATTATTATATTATTATACCCTTCGTGACGAAGTCGGAAGAGTATATTGCATCTATTCGTGCTATTCTAAAAAGTCCTAGAGCAAATATTCCTTCACCATGATTTTTTTCATCGAATTTCAACAACAAAAGAAAAAATCTATGGATGTTCGTCATAAAACTATCATATCCAAATTTTGACAAAAAATTGTTGGCTGTTCGGTGTCAACCACTATTGTATTGCTTCCGTCATTCTTGATCTTATAGTTTTTGATGCTTACGTTTATTTTAAATGGAGGATAAGCATTTTAAATTTTTCATTTTTAGCGCGCTTGGGCAAAGATAAGGGAAAATTTCTAATTTTATTGATCTATTTGGAGGAATTTCGAGCCTGCCCTGAAGGTGCACCTGTAATGGTTGGCGAAACGTCGGCATCAAGTCGTGCTATTGTGACGCGGAATTCATCTGCAAGCCAAAGATTTTCAAGATTGGCTATCCGCGGAAGTCTGCTATTGAAGGTATTTGAAGGTAGTAGCTCTAATGTGGTTAATTGGTTGTGTTTTAAGAAATAAAAGAAACAAGAAAATTTAAATGCAACCAATTAACCGAATTAGGGTCACTACCTTCAAATAGTTCAATAAAATACAAAAGTATTACTAATCATCCTTCAGTAATTAGTAAATACCATAATTTTTTTTTAATACCACCCGCTTATAGATGTAAAGACAAGCTGGAAAAACCGCCAAGGCAAAACGTTTGATGAAGTGTCACTTATCATTGCTTCAAGCCGTGAAAATGGAAGAAAATCAAAAGTCTTATCCTCCCTTAACAATAGACATAAGCGACAACATCAACTATACATAAAAAAACGACGGTAGTGACAAAAAATCCAAATTCCAAATGAAAAGAAAAAGCAAATTGAAACGCAACCAATTAACCATATTAGAGCCTCTACCTTCAAATAGTCCAATAAAGTTTCACGTACCATGCTTCAGTAATTGATAAATTCCATAATTTGTTTTCCAAATTTGCAATAAGACCCGCTTATGCGCAAGAACAAGCTGAAAAACCGTTTGGCCAACACTTTAATTAAAGTTTGCGACTTCGTCAATTCCGGGTTTCAAAAATTCGATCGAGTCGTATTGGAAACGTCAATCTAGAAGGAATAAAGAACATGTGACCCATAAGAAAAAAATGGTAAAAAATCAGCGTTAGACGAACATATTTTGAATACAAGTCAAACCATTTCTTAAAAATTGCACTCTTGAAACGCATAATTTAAGTGGAAAAAAGTGTAAACCAGATGATTTGATTTTACTTCCCACAGTCTTACCTCATAAATTGAGTTAATTTTATTGACGTTTCAGATTGTAATTATCATGGACCTTGTGAAGAGTTAATAATACTATAATCATTACATCTCAAGTCAATAACAACTACCATTAATTAATGGAAATGGATAAACAAACATAGTCGCGAAATAATGTTTATTTGCGGAAGAAATTCTAAAGAACAAAACTATTGTTGAATCTGAAAAGGAAATAATTCCCCTCGATTTTGTTCACCAGAATTGCATGAGGGGCCTCAAGTTCATCTTTTCAAGATGCGACAACAGCTCTCTATAAGCGTGTTATCGGTTTTCTGTAGCCAAAATGTAGCTGAATCGCTATGTTCGCGTGTTCGCGGGAAAAATAAATAAAATAAATCCCTGAGAATTAAAACTATACAGGTGGAATTACTGTAGGTCGAGAACACTGATTTATAATAGTCATTCATGTTATAATTCATTTTCAGCTATATTTATTATTTTCTATATAAATATAAACTCCGTTCCATGCAAATATTTGGAGAGGAATACAAAAGAGTTTTTTGTATGCGTTTATCTGTTTCTATTGAAGATGAAGCGCATTAAAGTCTGTTAAAATACTCCCTTTGTGAAGCTTATACAACCCTAATCAACAAAACGATAATCTAGTTAAAATAACGTAAATGGCATAACAAAAACATGACGCTACGCACCATCATAGTTCAAGCTCCAGCTGACAATAACAATGCTCAGTAATGTTGACCAAACTAGTTTTCCCCTATTCGTACAGTAAATACGGGTACGTACGAGGGTTAGATAAGTTACACAATTTCAAACGATAACTGTCGTAATAACCAATATGACATTATTTTTTGGTCTCGCAAATAGGAAGTAAGGTTTCTACACTCAGTAATGAACATATTTCGCAATCACGTACGATATTGACTCAGGTAGAACATAGTTATATCAAACAATCTGGAAAGCCAACATATTCATTTAAAATATGTGCTTCCTCAAGAAGGTGGAGGAAAAATATTAAATGTGGAATGTGTACATTTATTCCATCGTTATCCTGAAATATGTAACGGTATGAACCCAGTTGCAGGGCTCAATTTCAGTATTGTTTTAATTGGTAGTTAATTTTAGTAAATAAGTCCGGATGAAACAGGCCCTGACAACTTTGTTATAATAGCGGCAGCTGTATATTCATCGGGGTACGTCATTGTTGAGTGTTAATTCACGGAAGGTATCGTTCGTGCGAAACTGATTATTTTCAGGCAGGGAGATCGATTCGGCATTGTGTGTGGGAACGTTGAAGCAGTATGTCGTATTTATTAGTTTTCTGCCATTTTGGGGATTCTTAGGTATCGGCCGAAATTTAGTCAACAACAACTTTATAGTCTATTGAAAATTATTATAATTACGTTTGGTATGATATAATACCTGTGGGTTGTCCCACCATAATCATTCATCTCATTCTAGTTCTCATCTTGCTTTTAGCTTAATGTCATAATTTAGTTCCATTTTTTCGAATTAATTATACTTTCATCAGATATCAGAACAGTTTCGTAATTTCGTAATATTTTTTGGATATTCTTTGTAGCCAGAGATACGGGTTCAGGAAGCAAATTGTTCAAGGTGAACTGGTAAATATTGACTTCGATCCCGGTTAATTGTCCAGTTACAGGATAAGTAAGTTTTTTGTTGAAATTGTAGAATTGTTCGAATCCTTTTTACAGCTTATATGATTCTGATTCTAAGATTAAACGAATAATTTACCTTAACATACATTTATTTACGTTTATTTATCGAATTTCGTTTGTTCCATATAACTTCTTTTGAATATTTGATTTGTAACTAGAAATATTTGATAATATCTGATTTTCAATTACCTATATTGCCGATTATTATCTGAACTTGGATTAGTTATTTCCTAGTTAAACAATGCAATTGTATCTGACTATCAATGTTGCCTTAGGCCTTTATGAATCAATTAAATTGTTCAATTGTTTTTGAAATTACACTCTGTTATTAATATCTATTATCGTAATTAATCCATGAATCAGCCACCTAAATTTCAAGTTATCCTATCTTTGTATTATCGAATTATTCATAAGAATGTTCCGTAACTGTTCAATACTATTGTCCAAATTTAAATTATCTATTTCATAATTGTCAATATTTTTATCTGCATTTGTTTAAATTTGTTAATCAATTATTCAATTGTTGAAAAACCATTTTTTTGCTAAGTTGAACTATTTATTTTATTTTCACTATTCAACATCTAACACAATCGCTATGCCGCAGACATGTCTATTATATCTTACCAAACGTAATCATAATAATATTGGAAAAATTAAAAAAAAATACTAATTGGCTAAATTTCGGACGATACCTAAGGTTGCCCAAAATGGTAGAAGATTATCAAATCCGACATACTTCAACGTTCCCACACACAATGCCGAATGGATCTCCCTGTCTGAAAATAATCAATTCCGCACGAACGGCATCTTCCGTGAATTCATATACAACAACAACGTACCGTGAAGAATGTCAGGGCCTGTGTCGTCCAAATTTATTCATTCAAATTAATTACCAATTAAAACGATACTGAAATTAAACCCTACAACGGGGTTCACATCGTTATCAATAAGAATTCAGTAATTCGAAGTCTTTAAGATTATAATGAATATCTAGGAAACTACTGGATTTCCAGAAAGAAAAGTAGAGATGATTTATCTTTATGTTTTCCCTTAAAGAATTAAAACACCGGTATTATTACACTATTTATTCTAGGTAAATTGTTCATGTAAGAATCAAAAACTGGTATTTAATATTAATTGATGAAATAACTGATGTTAATATGACTTACATATATATTAAAATTTAATACACTATCATGTAAGAGGGTTATCTGAAACGGTTGAATATGCATTGACTCGATTGATGGTCATTTTGGCCTTCCTGAAACACCACTCATGTTTGGGTGAAAGCTTCACATCATATGCCTTTCAGTGGCGTAAATATTTTGCGTACAACAAAAATGTTACTAAACCTTTCTCATATAGACTATTTTCTATACATAATCAAACAAGCTCATCCAATATCTAGGGAGCTCCAGAATGATGAACGATGGACGATATAGATATCGTCACCAGCGATCAACAGGAAACCTGCTACGTAATACATAATATATGGCAGACATTGAGAGTTATGGAAAATATCCAGCTGTAGCAGTGGATATCTGACCAAGACTGGCACAAATGTGTTCTTGGGAGACTTCCGTCGTATGGTTTGCCGCCCCAACATTGTCGTTTATCTTCGAGTTTTCTCCCAGGAAGATTATTTCATTTGGTGACGGACGGAGTCCACTACGATACAATGGCTAGCACCGCTGATGTTCCACAGGGATATGTCTTGGCACCAACTTTGTTTACCGAATCTTTCTCTAGGGTCCCTCAGATCATCCAATGACGACAGAGAGATCGATGCAATGAAGTTCTGGCGAAAAATTCAAAACGGGGGTCTGACGGTCTACTAGAGTTAAGTGAAACCCAAACTCCAGCTTGTATTGTCTCCAGAAAGGCGGATACTATAATCCCTAATCATATTATGTCCAGTACAACTATTACTATGAAGTCCTCAACAGCCACGCTTCTTAGCACAATAAACAGTACCATCTCAGATGCCATCATGTGAGATCCATTGAGAAAACTGCTTCCAAGCAACTTGATTTTCTATTCCGTGCCAAGAATTACTTTGAGACTGTTGGAGTTCATCTCCCAAACATACACTGAATCTTGTAGATTATATTCAGAATTAGATTGGCCTCCCTTACATCGTACAAAAGTAAGCTATCTCTCCCTTTTGCCCTTTTCTATCATCATTCCATATCGGACGGCGAGGTGGTGGAACTCTTTGCCTGGTGATGTGTTTCCTGATTCCGAAGCATAACCTTGTCTCTTATATTTCATCGCTGACTTTCACGATGTTTCACGAACCTGTCTTCCACTCAATAGTCAACATATCAAGAAATACTAATTTTGTGAAATTTCAGGTCACATAATGTATATAACTTTCTCTCTGTTCATATTTTTAGTTGAAATGAGAATAGATATATCATTATAAGCCATCAAAACTGAAATTGTTTCAATTGTTAAAAATTAATCAACGTTTAAAATTATACTCTATTATATCACAAAGGATTTTATTTCAATCAGTGAGGGATTTATACGTATTTAACGTTCGAAACCATAATTAATTCCTCTAATTTATTCTAAAGAGCCATAAATAAAATATAAATGAAAATTGTACTCGTTACGCAACTCAGAGAACAGCATCAGTGAAAATACATTGCCATGAAATATCGTTCGTCGGAATATTTGCAAAGTGCAAATTGATTATCGACTTTTCATTTTCCCCGGACCACTAGCCACGTTAAACTGTCTGAAAGACTAAGCGTGAGGCATTTTATTTAGGGATAGTCATTGTTCAATTGCTTATGAACCTTTATGGATTGTGAAAGCGCATGTGGTAGGGCAGAAATGTATTAAAATTCAGCCGAGATAGATTTCAAACTAACGTTTACAAATATCATAATACAACTTCCTTATGTTCCCGCAATTGGAACAAACTACAACATTATCTTATACACACGATTAAACAATAAAATTAACATTTAAAAGTGGAATAGAAAACAAATAGAATGACATTAACTAGAAAATTTGATCCTAGTGAAAATAATCAGCGATGTATGAGGGTTGGTCACTAAGTCCTTTTAAATACAATCTAGAGAGATGGCTCACATAGTATTGTCAAGTACCATCTTGCAAGTCAAGTTTTCAATAATATCCATGGAGTGGTTTCATATTTACTACCGATTTCAGCGAACAGCGATTATTTTCAAACAATGGATACCGAGATTCGGGCGGTGATTTAGCATTTGCATTTGAAAGACACAACACCGAAAGCTTTATTTTTTATAAGTATTACATGTTCTACTAACTTTATATCAACTTAGAAGAGCACAAATTCCAAACTGGTTAGCGAGTAATTAAAATTGACATGTATAGAATTTAATTGTTATTTTTAGTTTTTAATATGTTATGTTATTTCTTCATCATATAAACTGAAAAAACATAAATGCTTAAAATATTTTAAAATTAATCACAAAGCATTATATCATAGGACTTGTACAGAGCATAATGCTTTGTATATAGGGAAAACAGAACAAGATTTAGTGTAAGGTTCAAGAACATCTGAGAAGCCGCAGACTCGAAAACGATGACTTCAAAACGCCTCACATCTATTGCAACATAATCGTAATTTCATCATTGATCCCGATATTTTACGTAACTCAATATTCTAGAATCAATGGAAATTTGAAAACATATAGTAAACAGCAGGAAGTAAATAACCTCCAACTCAAACCATTACCTACCTCTATCCATTAATTTTTATCACATCCAGTTTTAAATTGTATCTGAGTGCTTGATTTTTTGTCGCTTCATTGATAACTCCTACGCTTTCATAATACCACAGTTAAGTTGTTAACGAGTGATGGGGTAAATTTAAGTTATATTTCTCCATCTTTAGAAAGTTACAAAATTATGATGCTTCTTTATTTCTGATTAAGAAAATAGAACAAAACTATTATTTTTCAGCAAAAATTAAGAGAATAAAAAGCGGCCAATTATGCATATGCTAACTTTGATTTTCAACAATTTTTAGCGTTTTTGTTCTGGTTAGTTGATATAATGTTGGCAGGACATACCTTATTTGAAAATATAAGCGAAAAATTTTATTTTTCCGACAATAATTAGAGAATGAAAACCTAAAAATTCTAGAACCTGCTAACTTTATATTCAACATTTGAGTTCTGATAAATTGATATAAAGTTAGCAGAGCATGCTAACTTCAGGCATATCAGAACGTATTTTTAGTTTCTGCATACATACTTATTTATGTATTGCAGGACACGACAGGAATAACTCATTCACAGGGCGGTTTACATTTAACCCGGTTACAGATATTCATTAATACTATACAACAAAATATGACTGATGACTGGTTATATAGAGTCAATCTACCCTTTTTTAAATTCTAATATGGAGAAAAGAGAAATCCATGCTTGACTGTACTGAAGTGAAATATGTACAGATTCTACCAATTGACGAATCATGTAATATGTATATTTGAATCTGCCGAATTAGATAAAAATAATACCTTCTCCTATTTGAAATTTTGGAAGAGAGGGATACCTATAATGTTAGACGCACATCGTGTGAAAATGTAGGGAGAGGAAATAGGCATTCGTATTTTGTTTGAAAGTTTTGAGGTTATAGGCATAAGAAAGACCTCACTAGGTAAAGAGTTCTACAAATCCGCTGTTCGATGAAAAATGAAGTCTGGTAGGGAGAAGTTCGGCAGGTCTCGAGTTTGACAGTGAAGAGGTGACTAGTTTGAGCTCGTCCAGTCGGCCTATTTGAAATCTCTCGTGGTGGGACAACAGACGAAATTTCTGATGAACACTGACCATGAATCTATAGGAAAGGGAGAGATTTTCCACCTTTCTACGATGTTCTAGAGAGGTCAACGAACTCGTAAGTGTGACATCATCTATCAAACGAATAACTCTCTTCTGGATAGAATCCAAGAACTTCAGCGTATGTTTGGGAGTCGAGCTCCAAACATGTGAACAGTACTCCAGGACAGGTCAAATCTGTGCATTGTAAATCATGAGAAGATGCTGGGATGTAAAGTTGCTCTTGGCACGAAATATAAAATCAAGTTTTTGTGAAGCGGTTTCCGCAATGGAGCTCACATGATCGTCCCATGAGCGGCTGCTGTTGGTGGTGATTTCGAGCATTGTTATGGAAGATTTTATAGGAATAGTTGTACCTGACATCATCATAGTAGGGATTGAGGGATTTGCTTTCCTGGAAAAGACACAAGCTTGAGTTTTGCTTGCATTAAGCTCTACTAGATTATGAGATCCCCATTCCAAAATATTTGCAGATCTCCATTAATTGCGCCAACCTGTCCCTGTCTTGCTCCTCTGGCTTCAATTAATGGTGTATGGGCTCTATATGAGAGAGAGGTATGAAGAGTACCATCATCAGCGAAGCTGTGGATAGGTGGTCACTTCCAACAGCTCGTTGATATAGAGCAGAATCAAAGTTGTTGCCAAGACAGATCCCTGCGGAACACTAGCGTCGAAAGCCATTGTATCGGAGAATAGTCTATCAACCACCACATGGAGTGATCTATCTGAGCGAAAACTCAAATCAATTGACGGAAGTTTCTCAAGAAGGTTTTGATGTCAGACTCTGTCAAATGCTTTGGAGATATCTAATGATACAGCTAGCGATTCCCCATATTTTTTAATGAATTTCTGCCAAACATGTGTTCAATGGGCAAGCAGGTCTCCTGTTGATCTATGCTGACGAAAGCCATATTGCCGGTCATTCAAAATTGAGCAATTCAATTTTGTTGTCAAATAGGAACACTGAACATTATCGTTAATCAATTTATTCAAAAAGAGGCTCTACTATAAGACTAAATACCCCAAATCTGACCTGCAAGACGGAATTCTCTATTCCCCTAGTCGGATACACACCATCCGCTTTAAATGCCAGATACTTCTAATATACAGGATGTCCTCGAACTGCGTGGCCAAAATGAAACCGAAGATTCTTTGATTCGAAAAAAAGTTGATGAGCCTTTTTATTTTTGCCTCAAGTGTCTTGTTTACGCGGTAGAGGGCTTCAAAATTGCAAAAATAATTTTGTTTTTTCGGTATAACTTGAGAACGTGATGAAGAACTTTTACAATATTCAGCAGGTGAGTTACTGTCAATAATGGCCATTTTTGAGAGTGGAGCACAGAGCCTTAGAGACCATAGAAATGGTTCAAACTTGAGGATGTAACGGGAAAAGTGTCCAGAACTTTTTTGTGGTCAATGTAATTCACTCGATATTTTTTATGTAGATAGCTTATCTAATTTGAAAACTTTTCTTACTCTTAGAAAATTTTGACAAAATCAACGGATTAGCTTGAAAAAATTAATTTTCGAGTCACTGCAATTTTGGCTTACTAATTTTACTTGATTAAAATACCTTAGTTGCCTCTGCTTTTCTAATGTCATTTTGGCATTTGAAGAATTTATTCTCAAAAATGTCAGTTTTTACTTTACTTTTCGTAGAAATTTTATAAAATTATGGCTCAAAATTTTACTAACACTGAAATGGTTGATACATTATTGATTTAAGGACTTTGTCGTTGCAATGGCCGTAGAAGGGAAAGATATCCGCATTGCAGAATTCCAAATCGGCAAACCTTCGCGAAACTGGCAAATTTGGAGCAAATCGCAGAGAAACTGGACGCAGACGGACAAGAAGGACGTTAGAGCTCGAAGAAGCGATACTGGAAGCGGTTGAAACTGAACCTGGGATAAGCACACTATGTTTGGGACTTCGCATTGGAGCCTCAAAATCATTAGTTCATAATGTACTGAAAGAAGAACTGTTGTATCCCTATCATATTAAAACAGTTCAAGACTTATTGCCTATGGATCCAGGTTATCGGCTAGATTTCTGTCGGCTTATTGTCCAAAGACAAAACGCAAACCCCAATTTTTGTAGAAGAATTCTGTTCACGTACGAAGATACTTTCACGAGATGTGGTCTTTTTAACCTCCATAATGAACATTTCTATGCTGATGAAAATCCTCATGAAACGGAAGTTACTTATTTTCAGAATCAAACTAAAATCAATGTTTGGGTTGGAATTGTGGATAACTTTATTATTGGCCCTACCGTTATACCCGATCGATTGAACGGGGAGAACTACTTGAACTTTTTGGAACAAAGGCTACTTGAACTGTTGGAAGACTTGCCCTTACACATTCGTCGTGGCCTGGTATATCCATGATGGTGCACCTCCTCATTTCACATTAGCTGTGAGGCGACATTTGAATGCGGAATATCCAGATCGCTGGATAGGTAGAGGACACGATGCACCATTGAACTGGCCGGCCCGCTCCCCTGATTTGACGCCCTGCGACTTCTTTCTATGGGGCGCTTTGAAGTCGAAAGTTTATGCAGCTACAGTAAACACACGAGAGGAATTGTTGCAACGAATTAATCATGAAGCGGATTTATTGAAGAATGATCCTGAAGTACTAGCCAGAGTTCAATCCAATTTCTTGAAACGAATTAATTTGTGTATTCAGGAAAATGGGCAACATTTCGAACAATTGATGCCTTAGCGATTTCCCAAAAAGTTTTGTTGTTTCTTCTAATTTAGCATTTGTTTTTCCTAAATAATCACATCGTTTCCCCATTTCTATTGTTTTTATTATTCGTGTTTCACCGAGATATTAACCATTTCAGTGTTAGTGAAATTTTGAGCCATAATTTTATAAAATTTTTACTGAAAGCAAAGTAAAAACTGACAGTTTTGAGAATAAATTCTCCAAATGCCAAAATGACATTAGAAAAGCAAAGGCAACTAAGGTATTTTAATCAACTAAAATTAGTAAGCCAAAATTGCAGAGACTCGAAAATTATTTTTTTCAAGCTAATCCGTTGAATTTATCAAAATTTTCTAAGAGTAAAAAAAGTTTTCAAATTAGATAAGCTATCTACATAAAAAATATAGAGTGAATTACATTGACCTCAAAAAAGTTCTGGACACTTTTCCCATTACATCCTCAAGTTTGAGCCATTTCTATGGTTTCTAAGGCTCTATGCTCCACTCTCAAAAACGGCTATTACTGACAGTAACTCACCTGCCAAATATTGTAAAAGTCCTCTATCACGTTCTCAAGTTATACCGAAAAAACAAAATTATTTTTGCAACTTTGAAGCCCTCTACCGGCTAAACAAGACACTTGAGGCAAAAGTAAAAAGGCTCATCAAACTTTTTTCGAATCAAAGAATCTTCGGTTTTATTTTAGCCACGCAGTTCGAGGACACCCTGTATGTATGTATATTATAACTTTAAGCTTATCAGTGCAAAATAAAGTTATTTTAATGGATCTAAATTCTTTATATTTCTGCAAAAATTGATTTGAAAACTACATCTTCTATGTGGTTATAAAATGACTATTTGAATGTTATCCTAATCACTATTGTCGGTCATGTTATTGTATTTATGCCGATATCCAAATTCCCACTTAATATCTAGTAAGAGCCATCTAGCATCAATCATATATTATTGTATTAATCACGATCTTCATATCCTAGGAAATTGAGGATAAAATCTAGTGAAAGGATTGGTTCAAATTACAAATCTTTCCTATTTCAATTCATTCATCTCAAATTACTTCATCATAAGTTTAGAAAATAACGAGAAGGAAGCGAGATAAAATATCAATAAACAACTATCACGTAACATTTTATTGATTCAAGTTTTCAAGGCTGGAAGCTGACGACTCCACCTTGTAAGACATTGGCTAACTAAGAAGGAAAAACTTCGTCAAAGAAAAACTGTTCGGTTGAGGTTTTTAAATCCTCTTTGTTCCATTTAACTTCACGCTTCCAAAGTATAAGGTTACTGCGTGGGGAAAATTGATTGAAAACGCGAACCTAGTAGAAAGTTAAAATATGTGTAGATTCCCTGAAAAGTTTTAATATAACATTATCGTTATTGTTTCTACTGCTTCTTATTTCAATTCTACAATTTTTACAGAGCATATTATGTTGTTTGCATATCTACATACATGAAGTTTATTAAATAAACACATGAAGTACCAGAGATGTAGATAAAAAGTATATGGCTACAATCTGTTTTTGCATGACGACTTGTCGCCACTGCGCAACAGATAGATTTCTATACTACCCAGTAGCACTTAACTGCACAATTAATGTCAAACAATATAGAATTGCAAGTATATTGTGCAACTGTTGCGGAAAATGGTAATTTCACACCAAATAGCCAGTTTCCGCTAAATACTTTTCCGACGAACTGTTTTGTACAACTTATAAGTAGGTATCTATTAATTAGGATTAAAAAACTTGAAATTAGTAGCACAGAAAACACATTGACACTAGTCATGAATTCATATGTAGATGTGTCATTGTCACAGCTAACTATAACTAAATAACATTACGAAATATTCCATTTCTCAGAAATTTCAGTGCTAGATATAGAAAAACCTACTCATCCATACTTTTCCTGGACAGTTTTGAATATAACATTATCGTTATTGTTTCTACCGATTTTTATTTCAGTTCATACAATTTTTAAAGCTCATATTATATTTTTTGCATACATACATCAAATTCATCAAATCAACTTATATAAAGTAGCAAAGATGTAGGTGAAAAATTTCTGGCTTCAATCTGAGAAATTATTTTTTTTCAGTTCTCAATCACTGAATTTATTTGATGAATGTTGATTGCAATTTCGAATTCAATAAGTTCATTTCCGAAACGAAACAAAACTGTTGTATATTTCCTACATTTATCATTATTATTGCATCCAATAGTAAACTCACAATAATTAACCTACTATCCTAGAATAGCCGCTTGAAGGTTATATCACATATAAAATTGCAGACGAAGAAGAAGAAATAGGAAAAGTCCAGGATTACTCCATTGGTGATAATAATATTAGTAATTGATACTTAATTAATATCTTATTGTTCTTCATAACAGCGTGATTAATATTTCCATTATCCCACTCGAATGAAAGAAATAGAAATCTGAGATGGGTATATTATGAAGATCGTATCATGCCGTTGCCTTCATAAAGCTAACAGCTAGCTCGAAGGCTATATATGATTTTGTTCCCCTACGTATCATATATCAGAAGGAAACTAACATTTGTCTAACTAGCGGGCTTTCACCCATATGCGTGAAGTTTAAAAATTACTTTGGAAAGCATAAACATAAACCTGAAACAGATAGCCAGATCCTCATTCTGACATTTATTAGAATAAAATGAGTATAAATTAGTTAGGTCTTTAACAAAGCGTCAGTGTTCTAAATATTTTTAAATTGGGTGACGGTCGTTAAGGATATTTATGTTTTTGCCCTTAGAGAAGGTATTTAAAACTTCGAATTCCTGATAATGAGGAACAAGGGTCACTATTAATTTACTTTTAAGGACGTGCTACCCGACTTAAAACCTTCCATTCTAGTCCTAATTAAAATTAAGATATATCAACGGTTGTTGTTTTGACTTTCAGGTTATTTTTATGGGCGCAGAGTGATTATTTTTTATTTCACAACAGCGACATTTAATTCAGTTGAGATATCAACAGTAAATTCTCGGCAGCTCTGTAGGAATTTTTACATTCTTTCCACTGTATTGATTATGTAAAAATTTCGTTTGAAGGCATTTCTATTATTTCCAATAAACTGGACATTCGTCCCAAGCGCAGCGTCCTACTCTACAAATAGTTCACATGACTGTGGTTTATTGGATAGAAACGAATGTAGGAAAAATTTTTGAATCAACTTTAACACGAACTAATTATTATCATTCCTTTCGAGTTTTAATTCAGAATATTTAAGAAAACCGACGAAAACACAAATTAATTAACACTATAACGCTTATATGGAACATAGGGTTCGATTTCTACATAATCATTTGTACGCCTAGCCATTAGCTTTTGTTCTTGTTATACCTCAGATTGTAACGATCATTTTTGTTATTTTTTGTGGAAAAGTATGGACAGCTGGGAATAATAGCTTAATTTACTTAGAAAATTCCGACAATTATCGATCTCGCTGGTTATTTGAATTCATTCAAAATAAAAACAATAATAGTTGTCCCCGTTGATAACTCAAAATATGGAACAGAGTTGAAGGAAAATTTACTGTTCAGGATTAGGTAAGCTGCGAAATCAATCATTTCATCATAGATAAATTGTGCAGCAAATAAGGATGAAAATGTCAAAGAAGTACATTGGGGAACATTTAAAAGTAGTTCAAGTTTAGATACATTTTCAGAATCACGGCCTCGCCTACATATTTTTCAGTAAGCGACCAGAATTTGATAAGAATTCGTGATTTCTCGCCGTTTTAACTTGGAAGAAGTCGGCGTATTGTCATTTTGTCCATGAAATATGAAAAAATTCCAAAAATTGTATTAAAGACATACCAACCAACATTCCTATATTTCAGTTGAAGTGAATGTTATAGTTACATTTTCATAAAGACACTGACTATGTGTTATTGATTAATTATTGTAATATTCAAGGTGTATAAAGCAGTAAAGTCATATCTATTATTTTTAAGTAGTTGCGAAATAAGATGGATGTGGATCATTGGTATCACCACATGAAAATTTTATTCAATTTTTCGGAAGGCTTAGCTTAGTTTTATTTTAAAACGTTGAAAAGCTGATTGATCCTTCACTCACATGTTTCTATGATTTCATTTCTTGCTTATGGAGAACAGGCTTCATCGTTCTCAGTAATAAATTCTTGACACTGTCTTGAGATGATATCTAAGAAGGCAGAGTGACCTTTCAGCAAGGTAGTTGTCTAACTAAGTTTCTGTTTTGTGAACTATTTAATAACAATTACATTAAGACTAATGAAGTATACATAGTTTCTGCGTCCAATTGAAATTCGAGTTACTATTCAAATTTCAGGTCTTTTCTACTTTAAACTGAAATTCAATATGCAGAAGTAACGTTATCTTCCCAACAAGTGAAGTTCTTTCAATCGCTAAAAAGTTAGTGAAATTATTCCTCGGCATTTTATTGCTCACTCGCTTGATGATTATAATATAAGGCTATTTCAAAATGCGCCAAAATGAGGCGGTAACATGAAAACGAGTGCAAAATGTATAATAGGTAGGACATAATATCGTGGACATTGAATGTTATCGTACATGTCTCATACATGAGAATATTGTACTAATAACTTATTCGATTAATTCACTTTTACCTGCTTCCTTTCTGTTCTCCTTAAAATATTACCTATTAGATGCTCGACACAAAGGCGAAATTTGCTAGTAACATCTTGACGTCGCAAACAACAGACAGAGAACCCTAACGGCTATGGTCATATTTTAAGGGCAAACGTAATAACCTGCCCGATGGTTAAGCATTTGTGAGCTGTAAACATTATGGCGCATATGGAAAGAAATTTAGTTCACGATCTCGCATAACCACTGACATTTTGGTAATTTCAAAGAAACCGTGCCGCATCTTCCGTATGATCGAGTGATCCTAATATTCACAATCGTTTGCTGTGTTGCGTCAATTAATATTATTTATAATAGTGAGCATTATAATTATCATAACTTTAGTATCAAGAGAAAATGATTTGTGGTGTTGGTGAGCTAACCTTTTTACAATTCTAAATCGGCAATAGCAAATTTCGGTTTACCGATAAACGATTATAATAATTATTTTTGAATAATCAATAATTAGTTGTTATATATCAAAAAAAATTAATAACGGTTTGTTATAAATTTGAGTATATAGAAGCAATTCTTACTCGTCCACTAATCGAGAAAAAAATCATCCTTACTACTATTAGAATTAGAATTAATTTTCATTTTGGTTATTGGTTGAAGATGAAATCTACATTGGAAGGTATATTAATTGAGTTAATTGAAAACATTTTTAATCAATACTTGATTAAATTTTTGGTACCAGATATCTAAGCAAACTTGCGCATAAATATTGGTGCTGTTTTTGATGTGTATATTTTAATAATCGCTGGTGGAAGCCGTTACTTTGTGACAATTTATCTTAATGATATAATAAACTACTTCCACTTTGATTCTTATACAGGTTGTTCCAGGTTTTAGCAGCAGAACTTCAACAGTCGATAGAAAATTAGATTTTGAGAAAAAAAGTCCCTATTAACATATATGCACAGACGCTTAGTTTTTGAGATACAGGGTTGAAATTGAAAAAAAATTTAGTTTTTGCATATATGTTAATAGGAACTTTTCTTCACAGAATCAAACTTCCTATCGACTGTTGAAGTTCTGCTACTGAAACCTGGGACATCCTGTATAATGAAACACTGTTGTGCTAGTTGTAAAAATTATAATCACAATAGTGTTCTCTAAAATAAGTCATGGAAAACAAAGTATGTGTTTTGTTTTAAATATCTTCATTTCAATTACAAGGTTGTATGATTATTTGGATTTGTTCTTAATGTTGATCAAACGTAATTCTCAATCGTATAGCTGTATGTAAAAACAACTGGTAGAATGAGCTCAAAATAGTTCTAAAATTGATTCAGTTCAAATCAAATCAACTCAAATCAAATCAAAACATATCAAATCGACTCAAATTGAATTGAAGTGATTCAAATTAAATTACATTTAATATTTTTCTCATTAGGTTCAACATGAATTGAACATACCTATTGTCAATTTAATTTTCAATATAGAGAGCAATTACATTTTTTAAATGTGAGGATGCTTGGACCGTCGATAAGGAAACATGATGATGTACGAAAAATATCGTGTGAGCCAGCGGTGGGATTTTGGGAGAGAAGGCATCCGAATGAGAAATTAGGTGATAGTTTGAGTTTATAAAATAGTTCATAGTATAGCTATGTAGGTATTAAAAAAATGGTGACATATATAAATAACTTTTTCAATTTTCAATATACCTTTGATTTTGATACGGACTGTATTAAACTTTTGTAAAAGTGATTTGTGATTTTAGGAGCAGGATAAAACAACATTCTTCTTCGAAGTTTCAATTCGTAACTCACGCGCGGCTAGTGCTCAGCTAAACCATCACGCTTAGTTCGTAGACAAGGGCGTAAAAAGTTCGCAATAATGTAATCAATAACAAATAATCACCCCTATCCCCTTAATATACTATTAGAGTACTGAGGACATTTCGGCTACCAATTAGCCATCATCAGAGTAAAGTAAATTATAAATCAAAATGTGCCTGCTTAAATACTATTTGGCGATAATAATTTAGCAATGGGTTACCCTCAGCTGGAGATAAATCGGAATTTGATAAATTGCTTTTTCGTTTAAATATTCCCATCCCTTCTAAATTACCTAGATATTTGTCTGTACTGTGTTTTAAAAGTGATAAATTTTCTTGAAAATGTTGTGACTTGTATTGAAAATATGTTCGGGTACCGCTGATTTTTCACCATTATTTTTCTTTATATGAGCAAAATATTCCCTATAATGAGTTAAAATGTTTCTTCTAGTTTGACCCACAGAGTTTTTAAAACGACTCACAATTAATTTTGTAAATCCCGGATTTGTCGAAATCGGAAACTTCATCAAAGGTGTATTACGTTGTTCTTATATCTATAAACTGTTTGTATTGCAAATTTAGTGAACAAACTATGGAATTTATTAATTACTGAATTATGACAAGTGAAACTTTTGAATTTTATTGAAGTATTTGAAGGAAATGGCTCTAATTTGGTTAGACTACGTTCCAATTTCCTTTTTTGCTTAGAAATTGAATTTTTGATCAAAGATTTGTGTTAACCATTGTCGAACGCAATTTGCTGAAGTTTCTCAACTTCGTTGTTATAATTTTACTGGTTCAAAGGGACTAGACTATTAAACGGAGCTATAAAATCTTAGGTCTAAGGAACTAACTCATAGTCTAATGGTTTTCGACGTTGTTCTTAAGAGATGTGAATTATAGTTTTAACGTGTTTCATGTGTATTTGAGATGTAAATGTTAATGTTCTTATTGAATGCAATTTTGGTATTGAACCAATAATAATGAACCAAATATGAAAGCTTCACATTACAATATCGAATTCGTCTATCAAGGATGAAAAACAATAAGAAAATTTAAATTATAAAGGAATTATTTTGAATTATTACTTCAGGTAGAATTAGAACGTAGTTGAGACTAGGTTTGAAATATTTATTATCCTCCTATACTTCAAACTTAATTGAAATAACTATTAAGAGTTAGATTTTCAGTAATTTATCAGATAGATATTAGATGCAGTATTCGACGAAACGACCCTTTTAGCGAATATAGTCACATTCAATGTATTAAATGAGTGCAAATCAAACTTCAAATATCTATTTCATCCATCACATAATGGCTGATCCTATTCAGTCTTACACACCTTCTCTACTAATCAAGTGTCGTAAGAGATGTAGGTTTAGAAACTTCGATAAACAAAAAAATTGCCATAAATCTTCGTATTTAGATTATTGACTTCCTATTATCATGTAAAAATATTGTAGACTGTATATCAAATTTTTATGTAAGTGATCGTGCTTAGTAGGTATCGCCTTAAGAAAATTCGTTGATATCAATTCTATCAACTTTTTCATTCTGTCTTTACAATTCATTCGGAAACGCTTTAAAACAATTGATATTCGAGTTTCTTTTAAAAGGGTATCAGTATCAATTCTTCACGGTATGATTGAAAGCCGAAACGGATCAATTATTAATTGATGATCTTTAATTGAACTAAGAATAAGATGTAGATATTTCATTTTGACTAGAAAGAGGTGACGTGAACTTACAAAAGGACCTCACGCTTCGGTTCATTTGGTTGGTTCGTTTTCAACGGAAAACCGGCGTCACAATGAGTTTTTATCTCATCTCTTCTGAATGATGCTTTATGATATCTGAATAGCTAATCGCTTAGGAACGCTCTCACGGGCTCGTTCTCATTAATCAATAATTAATAAAAGCTTCCACGAGGATGGATGTTCGTGTAAGTCGAACAGGGTATGATTACTTTGGAAGTATTAGATTCATCGGATAAGGATGTTTATTACACTTAATCGTTAGGAGATAATTCGTTTGCATCACTCCACGAATGACGGTGGATTTTAAATTACAATGTTGTAGTTTTTACGATCTCAGGGAAATGGGCAAGATGAACATAATATTCAGCAAAATTAATTCCGACACTGTCATAAACTTCCGGAACTTCAATATTATCTGAGTGAAAACTACAACATTTCAAAATAAATTCTTACATGAGTAATACCTACTATGCGAGGAGATGAGGTAGTTTGAAGAAAATAATTTTTGGTACAATAAGATAATTCACCACTTTTCGCAGGTGTAACTAAAATTCAAGGAATAAATTCCAACTTTATAATGAGATTGAAAACCGGGAATAATTCCTAAACAACTATTTCCGAAAATGTTCGACGAATATTGAATCAAATGAATGGAGGAACACTCAAATCACATGGAAGAACAAAGTTTCTAAGAGGTAACAACTGTTTCGATTATGCTAGTCTCATCAGAACTATACAGCAACCCCTATTTCCATCATTTTAAAGCCAAACGATATTCAAGATGGTTGCAACACGAATCTTAGCTAGTTGTTCCATGATAGTTATGCCAACTCTCATTCGTTTTTCGGTATGCAACCTAAAATACTTTGAATTAAACTAAGTAGAATTCATATACTTGAGATACAGTGCATCAAGCCTCGTCGTTTCTACATGGTAAAGGCTGTTCACGTTAAGAAAGACATGCCGTCATAGAAGCATGCGATCCAACGTTGTAATATTGACAGGGTTATCATCGTTTTTGAATACAACTAACTATTTCATCCAATAAACTAAGTTGTACAGTACTTACGAAAAAACTTGAGAGTTATTATACCTATCAACCAATTAGAATTATTTGGAATCTTAAATGTAATTCACAAACTGTCGTAGTGTGCAACAAATGTTGGAAGGAAAAAGTAACTAAAGCATTCACATAACTATTTAAAATAGAGAAATCAATTTTTATTTACAAAAGCAGCATCTAAGTATATAGGGATTATATATTATTTAAACAGTAATTTGTGAAAATCGAGCTTGTATAATAGTTGTTTTATTTAAAGTTGATAATGGATTTTCATCACGTAATGGCTGATTCTATTCAATTTTTAAACAGTAGGTTTCCAATAAACTATAAAAAAGTTCACATTGTGGATACAATATAACACTATAAATAAGAAATAATCACCCATATCCTCTGAAAATACTGCTAAAGTAAGGAGAACCTCTGATGATAGCTACTTGGTAGCCGACAGGTCCTCAGTACTTTAACAGTAATTTTAGTGGATAGAGTTGATTATTTCTTCTGTACTAGGAGGCTACCACATTATCGAACAAACAATTTAAATAAATGATTTATAAATTTAAAATGAATTGTTATAATATCTAAGCTCTTCACCTCCATATTATTGAACATATACATTACCATAACAAAAATCAGTCCACTGCTTTACACAAAATAGTTCATCCAAATATTGCACATAACCCAAGGAGCTATCATACACTTTATCAGAATATGCTTTCCCATATTTCTGGTATTGCATTTCGAAATCTCATCTGCATTTGGCGCTACTCCAGATGTATTCAATGTTGTTAATAATGCAATGGTAATACACAAATTACGATCCAGATAATACTGCCCTTCAGTTCCAGCTTCGTAGAGTACCTCTCTAAGAAGCTTGATATCCAATGTTCCTCTATCTTATTTTCAATAATTACACGCAGTTAGATTTTTCCTTTGAATATTTGGCAGACACTATATTTGTTTGAAAATTACATTTAAGACAATGAATAATCTAAATTATTTGATAAAATAAGTAAAGAACACCTTTTTTTTTGTAATACAATTGTATTGTATGATGCTTCACATCTGCAATAACATAATGACACCCTGTCGATTATCGTGTAAGCACAGGATGGTAATACTCCAATAAAATCAGCAACGACAATTTGCGCTTCAATGAAACATAAATGATATAACCAGTGTAAGGGTTAGTAAGGGGGTGAGGACAAAACACCCCGAAATTTTGAATCTGCGTAATGTTTGAAATATTTTCATACTTTAAAATTCAACTCTAATCCATTAACCTCCCTCGAAAATTTTCCACACTATGCCACTGAATATAACGTCTTTCATTTGCCATTTCTAAATCATGTCCAATATATTTTTTGTTCCTACTATCATTTACATTTGACATGCAGGAGTGTCCGAACGCTATTTTGTCATCAAACGTGAGGGAAGTCACGTGATCAATTGATAACAGTTAATTTTCAATATATTTACTTAACATCGTCTACTTCTGTTACTGTGGCTTAACACCGACGCCAGGAAACTTGGGAATTTCGCCGAATCCTGACTATATCCAAGCACAAGTGCGGTGAAATCAAACAGCTCACTGGGCCTTTACTTCCCGTCCGAGAGAACATGCTCAGATATTATCTTGCCAAGTGAATATCACCGCCTGTTGCCTGAGGTATTTACGATATGTATCGAAAATATGGTCATGTTAACCTCTACACTACCGAAGACGGTATTTTGTCAGTTAAAACTAAAAAATAACAATTGGCCATTAAATCTCCTTATTCTGTTAAAAGGGGTAATCTTGCTGTTTATTTGTTAGCCAACATCTGAATAATCGAGTAGAAGAAATGCCCATAGCTCCAGTTCAACTGCTTTCTATATCCTTTATTCACCTACAGAAATCCCTGGTTTGGTTCATGGCATTTCTTGTTTGTTTGCAATAAACCATAAAAGATTTCACACTGTAATAAGAAATAATCACCATTATACAATAACATTACTGTTAAAGCACTTTGGAAGTATTTTTAGTGAATAAGGGCGATTGTTTCTTATTATGAACCTATACAAAAAAATATCTTCTGAAACAGCTCCCATATGTGTAATAAGTTATTTATTTGCATTTCGACCTCAGAACAAATTGAAAAATGTTCAAGAAAGTATAATATAAATGTTGAACATAAGCCTACAAACTGTATTGGGAAATACTTTTTGAATCTAAAACATTTAACACCTAAAGATAAACAGACCCACACAGTATACAAATGAAATTGTTTAGATTGCGATGGAAGTAACACAGGAATCTCTAAGCAATATATACAAAAAAGAATGTATGGTCATAAGTATAGTACAAGAAACAAAAACTTAGAAACCGCCCTTGCTAAACACTGCTTTGATTAAAACATCAATTCGTTTACAAAAATGTTGATATTTCAAATAGAGAAACCAATTATTATAAAAGATCTATTCTGGAGATGGCTCACATGAAACGTGACTCCAAGTCTGTGAATCATAGAACTGATATTCAGTCATTAAGTCAGATTTATACCAATTTAATTGATTAAAGCCATGCACATTCCTACCTGCGTCTTTATAATGTTAAAAGTTTAGTTTGGGTAGAATGCTCAAATAGCAATATTTCTAATAAGGTCTGACAACCTTTAGGTATTACCTCATAACTCTTTAACATCTGGTTCGGAAGTGATACTTGAGCGTTGAATTTTTTGGTTTCAGTCATATATAGTTTTTGTTTGACATGAGTTCGTATATTATAAGAAAGTTGATAAGCAGTGAATTCTTGACATATATACATATACTTAAAACATTAATGTATTACGCCTTGTGCTGATACAATTAGTTTTACACATTAAACGTCTTCTGATAATGGTCGTGAGGCCAAAACGTACGTGAAGACAAAAATAATAAACATATATGTTAGTGTGACCTATTTCCCGAGAAGTTATATATAATTGTATCATCATAATATCCGCACTAGATATTAAGTTTTTTACAAATTCTAGGATCGTGCGCTAACATATCTTAGAAATGACGACAGTACCAGATACGTCGAAGTATATTCTCGAAGAGATTAATAAATTATTGGAAAAATTATCGACGGTTCCATAGGAAAATTATTATAATAATTTACGAAGATTGCTTTGAACCATACTTAAGAATTCCAATTAAACCAAAGTTGGTCTATATTACACTACATATTATATTCACAAAAGGGAAGCTATTAGGAAATTAAAATCTATTTAAGCATTTTAAGTTCAATTATTTTCCTTATAAGCGGCAAATTATATACAAGATTATACTGAAGCATTGTACCTTATTACTGTAACAGTGTAATATGATATTTCTCAAAGCGTGAGATAATAACTTGTTATAGTCCAAATCAATCATCATCACAGCTCAACCATACTGACTGTGTTGAATTTGTTTTCGTAATATACTCTCACAGCACTATATAGTAAGTAGTTCCTGTGATATCGCCAGCCAACTCTTGTTTCAACTTGTTTCAGCGACCAATTTCAACATAAAATAGAATTGACCTTGTAAAAGATTGAACTATTTCGCTGAAATAATCAGGAGTTACTTAAATATAACAACTAATAATTATTAATACCGATCATTTCTATAATACCGATCATGTCTAAGCAAAAGGCTTTGGAAAATTTGGATTATTTGATTCTTATGTTTTCAATCGCCTAGAATTTAAATAGGTACCTATGCATTTTTCATAATTATTATTAGAAACACAAGAAATATCACTGTTGAAATGCCATATTTTTTAATTGTCGTGAATCGGCAGGATAATCACTTCCAAAAGTATATGCTGCTTCCCTACTTTTTCACCATTGCCGAATCATCATTTATATGTAATATTTTCTGGATCATATTTCATTACGAAATTGTGAGAGAATAATGAAAAATGATGATACTGAAGAGTCCTATTATCAATTTTTCGGAATACGTGTTTTACATGAGAACATATTAGACAATTATTGTGAGTCAATTAAATAATAATTTGCACAAAATGGAGTTGTTCTTCTTTTTATTTTTTCTGGTGATTCGTCATGAAAAAACTGAGTAAAATAGGCTTAAATCAATGGGAACACCAAGACATATATAATATACTTAATATATATATATATATATAATTTAATTATCTAAAAAACTAAAAACTCAATAACAACGAGCATCGGATTAAGATTTCACCGATTTTCTTAGTATTAACATATTAGCACATTATTGAAATACTATCAATAAAAAACAATGATCTTTAAGCACTGAAAATACTATTAAATTACTGAGGACCTTTCAACTACCAAGTAGACATCATCAGAGTGAACTTAATTAGAAAACAAAATTTATAAAGGATTACCCTCAGCTGGAGATAAATCTCAATTCATTAAAATGCTCTTTCGCTTATACATTTTCATCCATTCTAAATTACCCGTTCTTCTTCTAAATTAGATATTTAATGTGTTTCAAGAGTGATCAACTTTCTTGAGAAATGATGTGACGCTGATTTTCCACCATTATTTTTCTTTATATCGGCAAAATGTTGTTTACACCGAGTTAGAATATTCCTTCTAGTCTGGTCCACAATGAATTTTGAACCAGACTCAATCGAATTTGTGGAAGTTAGAAACTTTATCACAGGTTGTTGCCCAGCGTGGCCCTTATTTTGGAAAAGTTCAAATTTCTCTAGACGTCCACTCGAAATTTTGCTAAGAATTTTGCAAGAATGACCCCTGAATTTTTTTAATTTCTTTGACCATATTTACCTGTGGCTGTAAGGTGTTAAAGTTCAACATTGAGTTTAAATGATAATTTTTCGATTCGAAAGACTTTAGAACGTAACTTTTGACGGATTGTTCTGAAATTTCGTATTCATACCTTTTGGATGTCGCTGAATTCTGATCTGATGTCAAAAATCAAGTTTTGACAGTTACACTTGTCAAAAAACTGTCATTAGTTTTAACTAATTAACAATTTTCTCAAAAAATACATCCGTGATGTGATTTTATAGGTTTTAGAGGTCGCTGATTTCGAATTTTATGTCGAAAATGTTTTTTTAACAGCCGAAAATGTCGAAAATCAATTTTTGGCAGTTCAGACTGTCAAAAAACAGTCATTGATTCATATTTACATACAATTTGATGAATAAATTTTTCAATGATGTGACTATATTTGATATGACCCTATGAATTCAATTTTAATATCAGAAATTAATTTTTGACGTTTCCGGCTTTCAAAAATTTATTTTTCACATCAAATTTGAAATTAGCGACTTCTAAAACCTGTAAAATCACATCACAATTTTTGACAAGTGTAATATGATATTTGACATCAAATTTGTATTCAACGTATTTCGTAAAAAAAATCTGAAAAATATCAGGTCTTTTTCAACATTCTAGAGAAAATTCCGTGTGCAGGAATGAGAAATTTTAACTTTTTCAAAAAAGGGCCACCTGTATGCCTAATTGGGTTTTTGGCTTGTTCTTGAATCTATAAACAAGTTTTATTGCAAATTTAGAAAACAAATTATAGAAATCATCAAATACTGAAGAACGATACGTGTAACTTTTTAATTTTATTGGACTATTAATGTCTCATTTATGATATGTCTGTACGTATTATTTTCATGAAATTTGTTGTAAAATACCTATCTAATAGGTACTGGCTGCATATAAAGCGGTTAAAATGAGAGCACCTGCAAATAACAGTAGCTTCTTAAAGAATGCATTTATCACATAATTCCGATTATACGACAGCTTATCCGACAAACATAAATATTATCCTTAAGTCGTTTTGAAATATTCATCCGGTAAGCAATAAGGAAAGGTCTATAGTTTAGTTAATAATTCCGAAGCAGGTTATTAAGGTAGCAAAACAGAAAACACGCTACTTACAATTATTCAACCTGTAACACTATTTCATTCTAAACAACCTGTTAAAGAAGATAAATACTAATTTAAATTGTCAGATTGTAACGCCCTCATATTTAAAATGCATCTACTGAAATACAAGGGAAACTATCAGATCTAAATTGTCGGTAGCAATTAACATTAAGCTATCGTGGTTACCACGTTCTATATTATATAAAATACGTTATAAATCGCAGAGTTATCGGCCATCTAGTGGTGCTCCATGTCTGGAGAACAATAGTTAGCTTCGCTTACAATAGTCTATATATTGCACACCAGACTCTCGCTAGACTACAAAACAACTGCCCACCATATCGTTCTGCTGTTGTTTTATGTACTTAGTTTACATTCTCCCCTTTCACTTTTGTCCTGATTTCACTTCGACCATACAGAAACAAGTTGTATTAAATGCATTATCTTTTACAGAGTATTGCCTTTTGGTTTCGCCCCAAACAGGATGTCTTACACTCTTACACACTTCCTGTTATCTCTAACCACTTTTTCCACCTTTGTTCATATTGACCACCAATATAAGTTTGAAGGAATATATCATTTCAGATAAGATCTGATGTCATTCTGAGAAGAGGACGTAAGAAAATTGAATCATCAATGAACAAATCAAAAACCACATGACATGCTATTGAAATTATTATGATTTCTGTTTTTCTTTCATGACTCCACTATGTAAGTTGGCCGAAATGAAGTTTCCGCCGAAAAACAAATTTCTCATTCCTTGGAACTTGAATATTTCCAAACCTGTTGATTGTTTGAAAACAGTTGACATTTTTCTTCCCAGCTGCTACAATCCAATCTTGGAAAGCTAAGAAAGAAAATTCACTTGGAGAGAGATTTTTTTAATACTGTCTTTCTTTTGCAATGCACATACTAAACTTAGTTACCCAGTGACTAGAGCAAGATCACCTACTTCACAAATGAAGATCACTACAAGTCGTCATCTTCAAAGTAGTGTAATAGATAATAAAAGAGGAGAAAATAATTCGATACGTTTGAAACGTTTCAACAGTGAATAATCGTTGATTCAAAGGAAATGATGTTTTCGATTAGATGAATTGAACACGTAGGCACTTCCAGTGAATAATTAGATATTTGAGAAGGGACGGACATTCATTCAATTAAAACGGTAAAATGTGAATAAAAGATCCACACTTCGTAACTATTTTGTAGTAAGTACACATTATGTGTATCAACAATAATTGGCTCACAACACGGTGATGATACCCTCAAAATGAGTTATTATTAATTAGAAATACTACTTAAACAATTTTTCGGTTATATTGGTAGTTATTCTCATTTTATTATTCAATACCTATTGTTTCTAATAACATAAATATAGGAAAATGAATCCACATCTTTATTCCTATCTGATAGTTGATGAGTTCGTGCTGCGTAAGTTCTATCCCATTCGGAACCATCTTTAATGTTATGCATAAGCGTACAAGCTTCTCTAACTAGAAACGGATGTTTCGCATTAGCTCCATAATTTCTACGTTGAAAAACATCAGATGACTGAAGACAGTTTTTCGTACGTTCGGAAATATAATGAATGTTTATAATAGAGACTAGGAAAAGATCAGGAGTTTACTGCAGTAAATGATGATAGGGGTTCAATCGAAAGAACTTATCCACTTGACTTGAATTGTATTGATAATTGGGAAGAAATAATATGTAACTATATTTGTCTTCTGATATGACTGACTAACAACATAATGTGGATTGGATTGTAATGTCAAAGAAAGGTAAGATCAGTATTATAAATAGTACAAGTGCAGGACAATCATAGACGTGGAAATAAAGCATTCCCTTCCATCACTGGCTCAGTTGAAAATATAATGAATGTTTATCATAGAGACTAGGAAAAGATCAGGAGTTTACTGTAGTAAATGATGATAGGGGTTCAATCGAAAGAACTTATCCACTTGACTTGAATTGTGTTGATAATTGGGAAGAAATGATATGTAACTATATTTGTCTTCTGATATGACTGACTAACAACATAATGTACAAGTGCAGGACAATCATAGACAAGGAAATAAAGCATTCCCTTCCATCACTGACGCAGTTGGATGGATTGAGCTGCGGTTTTCTGCATTCGATTCGGAAAGTAAATTAGAAATTTTGTGCCCCGCTTGTTTTTTTTTGCGAAAAAATTTATTGCATTTCTACAGCCAAAAAATACATTTTTCTGAGTTCACTTCTTGAGGAGAATACAAAAAACGGACTCGAATTGGTTTCTCGGGGATTTTTGAGGTCGTTGATCACGAATATGATGTCCAAAAAATTCCCTGAAGTAGCCTTGGACCATGCCTGGGGTATACGGGCGTCCTGACGCCCTGAATATAGATGAATTTCATTAAAAATTACTTTCCACTGCTTGTCAACTGTTCGAGGTCGCTTATGATGATTACGATATGCAAAAATTTTCCTGCCATACCTGGGGATACCCGGAAACTGGATATCTACGTCATCTTCTAGGAATTACTTAATTTTTGTTAGTGGTTTTCGATCATGATTATGACACTCAATAAGTTCCACAAAATACCTGGGGGTGTTTACGGGTTTTCTGTGGCTCGTCGATTTTTCTTCATAATATGCAACAAATTTTGGTTCTCCCGGGTTTTCGTAGTCAATGATAACGATCATGAGACTGTATATTTATAGACTATAAAATTTGTCTTTTTTTTACCTTTTCAAAAATATATGATAGTATAAACACGCAAATAATTGACAATTTTCAGAAAATTAAATACATATTTTAATAGTAGGCTATGGATAACAATAATAAACAAGTGCAACTTTCATATTACTAACAAATAATTGGATAGCTTGTATATAGGTATCTATTAAAAAAAATTCCCATAGATCTTTTTCTAACAGTAAGTTTGTAACAACAGTTTTGTGGCGTAAAGTGACAATATAACAAAAACACAAAAAAATAACATTATTAAAAAAAATTAAATGTGATGTTCAAATTGACCACCATTTTCTCTAATGCAAAATTGACACATCTTTGAGATTCTTTGAATAGCGTTCAAAAGAACCATTGTTCTCATTCGCAGATTTCGAAAAGCTAAATGAATTGCCTCTCGAAGTTTTGCAATGCCGTCATATCGAGTTTTATATACTTCATTTTGTATATAACCCCATACAAAAAAATCTGAAATTGAGAGATCTGGTGATCGTGGAGGCCATCTAACAGGTCCGTTGGTACCTATCCATCTTTGAGGAAAGTTATTATTTAGAAAGGCCCTTAAGAGCCTAGAGTTATGACTTGGGGCACCATCTTGCTGTAGGTAAACAGCATTATACAGGGCTAATGGAATGTTTTCGAGCAGTTCTGGAATAACTTCCTCAAGAATTTCTAGGTATCTACGTGCTGTAAGACCTCCTTCAAAAATCCTATAAACTATATGTCTACCCAAAATAAAACATGAAACCTCAACTCCAAAGCGTCCTTGTTGTGCCCTTTCAAACATTAAATGCAGATTTTCACTACGCCAGTTCCTGGTATTGTGACGATTGAAAATGCCAGCACTTGAAATAAAGCATTCGTCTGACCAAAAAACAAGTCTGCCAAATAAATCGTTAGCATCGATTTGTTGCAAATACCACTGGCAAAACAGTGCCCGGCGCTCGGCATCGCCAGGATGCAAATGTTGTAGTATATTAAATTTGTATGGATGATACTTATATTTCTTCAAGATCCTCTGAGCGTTAGTTTTTGGCACACCAATTTCCTTCTACATTATTCTACATGAGGACGAAGATGTTGCTTCTATATATCCTAAAGTATCTATCTCTTTTCTTTCCCTGTTCTCTTTGTTGTATGTTTTAGGGCGCGGGTGAACAAATGATCCGTGCTCAACTAAATTTGCTTTTAAACGGGCAAATATCCCAAAAAACGGTTGCCTTCTTTCTGGATATCTAACAAGCAAAAATTAAAATGATAATAGAGATTTTCATAGCCATAATAGCTTACTCACCTTTGGAAATATAATTCCGAAGCTTCTTCAGAATTTTCATTACTCTGTATAAAACATACCATCATATCATATTTCTCATAATTTTCGTAAACTGCCATTATTCGAAAAAATTGATAAATATCTATTGAATAATGATACCAAAAGAACGAAAATAAACGGCTTAAATGCGATAGAGATTTGATGTTTATTTCTGTTGCTTGTCATAAACAATATCAATGGCCTACAATTAAAATATGTATTTAATTTCTAAAAATTGTCAATTATTTGCCTGTTTCTGAAAAAAAGTTTATACTATCATATATTTTTGAAAAGGTAAAAAAAAGACAAATTTTATAGTCTATAAATATACAGGATGTTCCATTTAAAAAAACATAAGTTTGCTATATAACTCAAAAACAGTAAATATGTAACAAAAGTTATCTACACCACTGCATTTTACGGAAAAAAAACTATTAGAATGTTATTTTACCTTTTCGATAAGTTGAAGGATAACGGAGATACGAGGGGGGTCACAAAATGCAACATTTTCAGAAATGCCCTGTATCTTAAAAACTAAAAGGGCTATGAAAATTCTGTTGACTGCATCTTGAGTTTTATGAAAAAGTAGCACAGTGTCGCGAAAACCGCAACTCTCTATCTTTAAAAATAAAGGAGATACCCCGCAAAAGTACCCAAAATGGGACACCCTGTACATACAAATTTTCAAAAAGCGATAATTTCTTTTTAGATATAAGAAAAAATATCAATAAAAAAAAGCCTTAGTTTGCGTTCTCATGATCACGACTATGAACTTTTGTGTCATAATCGTGATCAGCGACTCCGAAAACCCCCGAGAAACCAATTCAAGTCGCGTTTCTTATTCTCTCCAAAAAGTGCACTCCGTCAAAAACAAGCACTGCACAAAATTTCTAAATTACCTTCCCAATCGAATTCATTTCCTGGACTATCACTTTTGCAGAGGATAATACTCATGAACTAACCCCTTATTGCCTCCAATGGCAAGTTCTACAATGTTTTGGCCATTCAATGTGGAGATCGAGGAAGATTCAAATTTCTCTGAAGAGTTATTCCTATACATTCCTCATATAATATGCGAGGGTGCGTAATTCTATAGTAACAAATATTTCGATCATAACCGCTCGACCAAATGAATACTTGCTGGAATTAAAACGGCTGCTAGAATGTGACATATTATGTTCATCATAAAACGTTCATGTGATAAATCATGAACCCTCAAAACTGATTTAATATCATGTGCCATGTTCATGGGAGTATAATATATCGAAATATATGATAAACCTTTCAAATCTAGGTCTGTACTTGAATGATGTGCTGCAAAAATATAAAAGTTGTCCTGTAAATATCAAGTTGGTTGAGATGGTTGAGTGAAAACAGTCTCATCCTTCCAATAACTAATACTTGTTAAACGTTTGTGATACCTGTGTGAAATAAACAGAAGGGAACAATTTTCAAAGATTCTTGAAATTAGCTTTGAGGATTGTTTGATAATGGTAATATCAAATCAAACACTTGAAGAAGTTTCTAGTTCTCAAGATGAATTGTATTTGTTTGTGCCTGCGGGGTAGGAGATGTTTTAACAGAAATCTTGATGATGATGATTGAAATGTTTGTGAGTAAAAAAGATGAAATGGAATTAATTCTCTGCTAACATAACATACTATCTACTCAACCTACATTTACACTCGCCGGAATTTCGTCAATCACTGGAAAAAACATGGAATGTCATTTGACGCCTACGCTAGGTGATATATATTGCTTGAAATATGTTTCGGAAATGAAGGGTGAAATCTCTCGGTATATTTACTGTGTTCACAAGCAATGACGTATACAAACAGATTTGTGTAACTGCCCTCAACGTTGCATGAGATTTAAACTAATAGGTAATGAATATTCCCTTTGATATTATGGCTCAATCATATAAAGTTCAGATTAAATATATTCAATAACAAAAACCATTCCGCAGAGAAGTAGATGTTCTACATCGTGTTCCATATAGAGCATGTAGATTTGGAACTATAGCAAACAGTTGAATTGTATAGTTCATAATGCATAAATGTAATATGACCGTTCCTAGTTCAGATGAAATTCCAAATATTACAATTCAAATATACCTAATTTGTATTACAATGGCATTAATCGGAGCTATTTGGATGAATCGATGAACAAGTTTCCTACAATGATTTCGAATGATTTTGATTCCACCAATAGTTCAATTTGGATACAAATTACCAATCATATAATTTAACATAATAGCTCGAATATCCTTAAATATCCATAAATGGTTGGATCTATTCACGAATTTCGCGAGTATATTCACAAATTGAGCTTTCATCTCAAAAATAACAGATATACTATCAGGAGTTTGTTCTGAGAATCTTATAACTACGTAGAGAATTTAGTTGATGATTCCTATAACCTTACCCTGATCCTCTTCCAGGTCATGAATGAGCTTTTCTCATTCTCATGGTCCCTACTATTTCTACATTTGAATAATTCAGATAGCATTCCTTGTTCTTTCGGTGACGTCTACATTGGTGAAACAGGTCGTACAGTAGCTACTCGTGTCAAAGAACATGAGCGCTGCACAAGGCTTCGTGACACCAGTAGATCTGCACTTGCGGAACACAAGTTTGACATTAATCATAACATCATTTTCGAAAATACTACAATCCTAGCCCGAGCACCAAACTTCTATCAGCGGAAAATTCTTGAAACAACAGAAATCCTAAAACCTCAAATTAATCTGAACCGTGACTCGTGATATTACATTCCCAGCATTTGGAAACTCTTCGAAAATTGCACTTCGCACATGATCACACAACGGCAGGGTGCCAGAACGGAGTTAACCACCGAATGTTTTCTCCAACAATAAATACCGCAACAGTTACCTGAGGAACCAGTTTTAGTTCAAGCCTCAAGTCTGCCACCTGAGATGGTTGGCGAAACGCCGGCATCAAGTCGTGCTATTGTGACGCGGAATCTATCCGGAAGCCTATAATTTTCAAGATTTAAATAATTGTTAGTCACAGTTTGTTTGTGACGATCATATTTTGATTACAATCTTTTTGGAATAAACCAATTTTTTTCCGAAAATATTGATCAATTCTGTGTCATTAGTTGTCATTTTTTCACTGGAAACCTTTTTTGTTAGTACCTTATTTTCGATCGTAAGATCTCAAGCGCACAAAAATAAAACCCAAGCGCCTTTCGTATCAGCTATTTGTTTTATTTCTGACACGACTAGACTAAATTAGTGTGGAAGCAATGATAAGACAATTCAAATTTCTGAGATCTTTCGGGTTCTGAACCTTGTTTTATGATATGCTAACTTTTCTTCGCGAGTCACGTCGGCAGAAACAGCAAATACATGCAGAAGAAAGCGTCGGCTTTGCCGCAGCGATGTTTCAAGACCTTATACATAATATTTCAAATGAGTAGAAACAGCTAAAGGCTTTGTAAAACGTATGATCTTACTCTATATTATGAAACAGGTTATTTGAACTGACAGGGATATCTATATTATGAAACGGTCTGTCACGGACATTATGTGACTATGAATGTATCATCTGTCTGTCAAGTTAACGTTACTTGTCTAGCTGAGGGGTTATTTAATGTATCTCACAGACAGTCTGAACTGTGATGATGATCCATTGATCTCGGCCCAGCCTTTGCGAAGTTCATTACCAATGTTTAGAATTGTTAAGTAAAGACCTTTTATTACTATTATTATTATCTATGTCCCTATTACCCCTTATGGGATTGAGTTGTGGAAAATCCGGCTTCGGCGGATGCCTACGTCGTATAAGAAACATATCTGCCAAGTTTTAAGTAGGTTCGTTCCATAATTTTGGAGATTTCCTGATGAAAGACTGAGTCAGTGAGTGGTATTTCTTATTCCGTGGGAACCGGTAGTGGCGTCATTCCCCGATTTTCAAGACTCGAACCAATATATTGCAAATGGTTAGAAACAACGGAAGGCTGGAAAAGAAGATGAATTTCACTCTACAATGACATCAAAAGTTTATTTGAATTGCCAGAGATAATCAAAAAACAGAGATTTATAGTTACAGAGATTTCGTGATAAGTGAGTCAGTCATATGAGGTGGTATGTATTTCTCTTACAACGTGTACTTCTCTTACAACGTTTCTCTTACAACCGCGTTATAATATTCCGAGTTTCAAGACTAATATAAGCTATCTGTCATGTAAACGTTACGTGATTTCTTGCTTTGAGGTTACACCTATGTTGCCTGTCATAGTCATTCGTGAAAATGTGGTTAGTCGAAAATCCATGAGCTATCTGCTATGTTAACGTTATGTGATTATATGAGCTGTTAACAACATCAAAATATTCCCTTTCACCCTCTTTGGGGTTGAATTTCCAAAAATCTGTTCTCAGCGAGTACCACAAAATAATAATTGTCAGCAATTGAATTTTACAGCTACTGTGAGTTTGATACGATATTTTACTTCGTTATCTACATATTAAAAAAAAATACATCAAGTAAACGCTGAATCTATAGAGATATAATATTATAAAATCAGTTCTTCAAAGTCAAGAATATTCAGTAAGTATTGTGGGTTCCGATATTGCTCAAGATAGAAGTATAAAATCCCATTTGAATCCCATACCAATTGGAATGTATTGAATAGTAAAGGTCCATACGGTATAAAATGATTCTAATAACAAGGTAAGTAAGATTCGTGATGAGATATTTTTGAATTTGAAGGAAGTCAAGAAACTAATGGGTTGAAAGTTCTATATTATTATAACTGTGAATTTTCACACAATAAGCGAATAATTTCTCTTTTGATTCAAGGCAATCGATGAGAACATGGAAGAGGCAGCTAGGGAATAGAAAATTCCTTTCTTCCAAGGCGAAACTATTCCCTACAATATACGCTCAACTAAATTTCAATAGATTAAATCTCCTTTCTTTAATCCTATATTTTCCAGAATATTTGCTGAACACAAAGCATTAGGGAGTCATATGATACATAAATATGATAATATCTTCCAATATAGCATCTGTCAAAAGGTTTTCAATTTGCATCTGAAAAGCAACAGCACTGTTCGGGGTCCTTTGTTGAACACACGTTTGTGGCGAAGTTAATTCGAGATTATCAAGTCGACTCTGTATTAATCTATTATGAAACTTACTCAAATGTAGATAATGTTTGGCTTCATTTTAAGCCTCGTTAAGCAATGCTTATGGTTTATTTTATTTGTTTACTATGCTTTGGCAGAGGACTTACCGAAACACCCACATTCAACTACAAATTATGTGCCTCCGAGGTTACGTACATGCTAAATGTGAATTGATGTGAAATTATGCCCTGAAGTTATTTGTGAATTCATATTAATGTATGCGGGTGAGGCACCGAAATGAAGTTTATCATAAAAAAACACTGATTATATTTCTGTTCAGGTATTCAATTATCACAAACTGTTTCGCTGATAATTTTCTTCTAACTAGGGAATATTAGGACATTCTAACATTTTCAATGTTACCTTCATGTAACAAAAAAAAAAAAAAGTTTCACTACATTATTTGATACTATACATAATATAATATTTAGTAAACCTTTTCCTAGACATTTTTGAATATATTGGAAACAATAAATTTGAGGTAGAGTATACATGTCACAATGTCAAATGTTCCTCTCAATTATAATTTCTCAACAAAATTGGGTACGCCAAACCAGTTTCAATAGTCAAGTGCGATAGTAACTGGGTTATTTTTTAATTCTCCTGTTAACTACCTATCTATCTTTTGATCATTCAAAAACATATATTTAATTGAGTTATTCAGGTTGTAATCTATCTGTTGAAATAAGTTATTTCATTACACATTTTTCATAACTTGATTCTCATTTAAGGAGAAAAAAAAATGAGCATCTAATCATGTATAAGATTCCTATATCTAAAAGGCATAGTTTTTAATTATATATAAAATTCTCGAGAAATAGGTCACATTAACACTCTGTTTTAAATTTTCGTCTTTACGTACGTTTCGGTCTCACGACCATCATCAGAAGACTTATTATGTCTAAAACTTGATTAATTAAACTAAATTGTATTACATAAAACGTCCAAATCGCACCAATTTCAATTAAAATGCCCACGTCGCCGAAACGAACAGAAACACGATTAAACGAGATAGTAAACCTCAATGCTATAGTAAAATTATCAAAAATCCACTGCTAAGAAGATTTCTTTATAAAAGCGTACTCATGTCAACACAGTAAGTGATCGACTGAGACGAGACAAATAAAATTTAATTTTTAAGTATACAATTTTCAAACCAGGTGTTAGATTTACGAGCTAATAGAAAAAGGTTTTGTCGTGACAGGAGGTATACTTGACATTCTACCTGAATATATACTATTAACATTATGACGAGGCATGTAGGAATTTGCAAGAGATATTATTTGATCAAATTTGTATAGATATGACTTAGATTTTGCGTATCTGTCCTATGATTTAAAGAATTGGAGTCACGTTTTATGTGAATCATCTCCAAAATAGATCTTTTATAATAATTGGTTTCCTTAGTTAGAATATCAACATTATTGTAATCGAATTGATGGTTATAATCAAAGCAGTGTTTAGCAAGAGCGGTGGAATTTTCTGAGTTTTTGTTTTTTTGTGCTATACCTATGGCCGTACATTATTTCTTGTAAATATTGTTTAGAGATTCCAGTATAAGTCCCATCGCAATCTAAACAATGTAATTTGTATGCTGTGTGGGTTTGTTTATCTTTAGGTATTAAAGGCTTTAGATTTGAGAAATATTTTCCAACACAGTTTTCAAACATTTCTTCTTCTAAACAATATTTACAAAAAAGAATGTACGGCCATAGGTATAGCATAAAAAACAAGAGCTAAAAAATTCCACCGCCCTTGCTAAACACTGCTTTGATTATAACCAATTCTAACTGAGGAAACCAATTATTACAATTCTGTTAATCATAGGACAGATACGCAAAATCATAGTCATATCTATACAAATTTGATCAAATAATATCTCTTGCAAATTCCTACATGCCTCGTTATAATGTCAATAGTATATATTTAGGTAGAATGTCAAGTATACCTCCTGTCACGACAAAACTTTTTTCTATTAGCTCGTAAATTCAACATCTGGTTTGAAAGTTGTATACTTAAAAATTAAATTTTATTTGTCTCGTCTCAGTCGATCACTTACTGTGTTGACATGAGTACGCTTTTATTAAGAAATCTTCTTAGCAGTGAATTTTTGATAATTTTACTATAGCATTGAGGTTTTGGCGACGTGGGCATTTTAATTGAAATTGGTGCGATTTGGACGCTTTGTGTAATACAATTAGTCAAGTACTTTATCAAGTTTTAGACATAATAAGTCTTATGATGATGGTCGTGAGACCGGAACGTGACCTATTTCCCGAGAATTTTATATACAATTCATACTGGGTCAAGAATCTTTATTAATAGTTTTTAATACCAACCTCCTTTCCCATCCCTTAAAAACGACAAGCACCGATCTTATAGAATTTTGCACACTTGACCTTCAAAGCAAAAGGAAAGTCACTGTCTACATGAGATTTCGAAAAACTTACCCCAAATCTCTCCATCGCCCTTTTGAGCAGACAATTACCACAACTCATGAACTCCTAACCAGTTACGATAATAACAATTTTGCATCTCTAAAGAATCTTATATAGAAAAGAGAGACACAACTGACTCATTCACTCTCTATTGCTCTCTCTCTCTCTCCCTCTCTCACTCTCTCTCACTTAAAGAGAATTCTCCGATACTATATATAAAGCCGACCGACTTGAAACTTGGGTAGGCACATGTCATGTAACAGCGCAAAGAGGGTGAAAGAGAATTGATGAATTTTGACGTTTCTGACAGCTCATGTAATCATGTGAAGTTTACACGACGGACATTCATCACCCGCTCAAGCAAACAAGTACCACAACTCATCGACTACAAACCAGTAGCAATAATAACTGTCAATCCTGCACCTCTACTTTATCTTATATATAAAAGTATTCCCACTCACTCAGTAACTGACTGACTCACTAAATAACTCATGACGAAATCTACGAAACTATAAAGCCGACCGACTTGAAATGTGGCAGGTAGTTACCAGTCGGGTTACTCCGGATTTTACGAAATTCAACCCCGAAGGGGTTGAAAGGGGATTGATAAATTTTGACGTGCCTGACAGCACTTACAATCATGAAACGTTTGCATGGCTCATGTATTTACGGTTGATCACAACTCCACTGATTTTCAAAACATGAGATTCCGAGAAAACTACCTCAACCCCCTTCATCAAACTTTAAAGCAGTTTTGCAAACTTGAATTACAAAACTAGTCTCTAAAAACTAAACCATTCTTCTTTTCCATGCTTCAAGAGGTGCACCTCTTGAAGCAGATAAGTAAAGATCTTTCTGAAATTTTGTACACTTGACCTCTGAAACAAGATTAAAGTCATTTCCTACAAGAGGTTTCAAAATAACTACGCATTATCGATCCAGGGAATTTCAGTTACTGATAAAATAAAGGTAATAGTAATGACCCTAGTAAAACACATATATTGTCAATTCCAATAAACTTTCAACGCAATGAAAATCTATAATTTGAAGTGTTTATCTGTTCCAAACATTTCCTATATATATTCTCTCCCTGCTAGTGGAGGAAGCAAAGTGATGAATTAATCACAGCTGTTTGTATAAGAGAATGATTAAATGGCATTGGAAGCACTGATACACTTCATAGAAAAATGTATAGAAAATACCAATAGATCAATATTAAATCATCATTGAGATGTAGTTCACTTTCCATTGTCAACCTCATGGACCTTATAAATACGATACAAACTTTTCGATCCTCTCATTAATACTAGAATCAAGTATTCAAATATTTTCACCAGTTCTCTTTTTATCGTCTCAAGTTCCACGTTCAAGTGTTTTAGTGAAGCAATTGTTGAAATATAAATATAATTTTATATTGCAAAGTGTAGATTTCATATTTATTCAACCGGTTTCCAATCTTCATTTGATTATTTCCGATTTACAATTAACTTTTGCCATATTGTTAATGTTCATAGCACGAAGAATAGAAGCTTGTGGTTGCGTCTTTGATGAATATCAAGCTGTTGTGGGATGCCTCGTTCATTTGAAAACCAAAATCAACAATTTAAATTAAGATATTTCCATATAATTCGAGCGCACTATCAACCGAACCTTATTCTCCGCCCAAACAATGAGCGTCGTTCAATTCTTTTATTTGTGAGCTCGAACGGATTCAGTATTTTATGGTGTAAGGTCGGAGTCAGACAAATAGAGAGCGCAGGAAAAGGAAGGTACCAGTTAAAATCTTTATAAAGTCTAAAGTGGTTGGATACAGTTCGAGTTCGAGCTGTCACCGACTCATAAATATGTATTAAAATTTATATTGCGGAATTATTACCTGCCCTTTGCGAATGCTCGATCTAATTCTCGACGTTTTCTCAACACAAAGGGGAGCTTTAGAGTATTGTTAGGCTAAGTGGTGATTATTTCTGAGGCAATCCACCTGGAGGATGATGAACGGGACATAACCGCGACCTCGACTTTTTTAATTAATACATTCATCATTCCGTGATGATGGAAAACGCATGAGGAATCTTCGGAAACTTGAGCTTTATCGGAGGAATTGAATATTCGTAATTGCTTTTTAATGAATTACTTCAGTTTTGGCTGATTCAGAGAGGTAACTAACAGTTCTACGCATTTTTGATGTATTTAGAACTGTAGAAATTAATTCGGGGTAGAAAGTAATTATTAATAAAACCTTTTTGCTTTGTAATGTAATATGTACTGGAAAGTGTGGCGTAGTGTTTTCTTCTAATTTTATGGAAAATTCAGTGAACACTTGCAGACCTTCCCACGATTAATACAGTCTGAGCTTTGCGATTGGAAGCATCTGGGTGGAAAGTACAGTAAATGCTAAAAATCCCATTTGTAACAGCGGTTCTCAAACTAACTTATATTGAACTTGAATAATTCTGTGATCCTGCATGATATAAGATAGAGAAGGGCAGTTCAATACGTTGAAGGTTATTTAGAAAAAGTAAGTAGCTCTCTAAAGCTACGAATATATGATAAAATATTATATAATAATATTCATCCTTTAGAGATATGTCAGAAATTGCTTTCAAAATTTCTATATAAGAAAACACTATATTCAACTGGAAACCTATATAATGAGACAAACATTTTGAACATAACATTCATATTACCATGCAGTTACTAACCTTATGCATAAAACTGGAAAGCATATACTTATTCGTATGTATGAGATGTAGTATTATTCATTTATTCATTTAATCTTACGCTGATCAACAGGTATGAACCCAATTAAAGATCAGGACAATACCTAAGAAAATTAATATATCAACAATCATTATCTAAATTATATCTAAGAACCTTATTAAACTATAGTCCGAGAGGAGACAAAATTAAAAAGGAAAAGAAAATAGCCGAAAATATTTATCACAGCAATGTACAAAGGGAAAAGAAAAAAGAAAGAGCTGAAAAGTATGAATATTGTTTCATTGCAGTAGGCGAGCAATCTGTTTTAGGCTAGAATTGAAAATATCATATTCAGTACGAGTGTCATTGGTGTTATAGGCATGGCACATGTAAAATAATGGAGATAATTTAAGTAAGTTAGTACGAGGAGTTTGGAAGTAGAAAGTATTTACAGACCGCGAGTTCAGCCGAGGAACTAGGAAATCGACTCTTTCCAGCAGCATGGGGCAGTTCATTAGGTTATTGAGCAGCTTGATCAAACTGGCCTGTAGTACATGATTATTTCTGCGAGAAAGGGATGACATATTGAATCCATCTAACAAGAACGAATTAGGAATGTCCCTGATAGGATAAAAACCGTCTATCCTGAGGTGAAGGTACTTCAAAAAGCGGCGCTGAACAGATTCCAGAACATCTCTATGAACGGCATAACCATGGGAACCAAATCACAGATGCATACTCAAGCCGCGATCGCACAAATGTTACGAACAACAATTTGAGCGTGTCTGTGTATGAAAAATCATGACAGCTTCGAACAGTAAGCCTAAGAAGTCTCCATCACAGACTCCAGATGAGAAACGAAGGATAGTTTGGGACCGGAAATTACGCCGGGGTCTTCATAGGTTGCTGGTCTTTTAAGGATAGTAACGTCTACGTTGCAATCAAATATGGTCGAGCTGGTCTTATTTGTGTAAGACATAACGCAGCGCTTGTTAACATTAAGAGAGCTTGTTCACTGAACACCATACAACCATCATATCAAGACTTCTCTGAAGTAGAGAACTATTATTATTATATGAATCTGATGACAAAGAACATTCTAAAATCATCGGCATATAAAAGACTTATTACACTTAAACCTATTGAAATGTCATCGGCAAAGATGTTAAAAAATAGTGTTCCCAAAATTGAGCCGTGAGGGACTCCTGAAGGAGCAAGATATACAGCCGATCTCTGACTATTTACCACGACAATTTGCCGCCTATTATAAGAACACATACACACACACCAGCAGTAAATGGAGCAACAAGGGCTACAATATTGTTGGTAATCTAATGTAAACTGATAAATGATTAGGTGATTGGGAAATAACTGGCGACAAATATAGTGTGATTGCAGAAGGAACTTATAGTGCAATGTAAAAGGATAAAGTCATACTTTCTATTATATTACAAAAAAGAACTTAGAACGCCAGCTTCCTAAGTGATAAAAAATAAAACATTCCGTTCATTTATCTGAAATAATGGTCCAGTGGTTTACCATTTGCTATATTTCATAACACACATTGTGATTTCAATTGTTAATAAGTAAAATTTTTGGTTTTTTCCAATTCTTTATCTTTCCTCTGATAAAATATAAGTCCATCGCATTAGCGTCAAATTGCCTCTTTAGAAAAACTCCAGCCCTAGGCAACAGCTTACGTGCCACTGAGTAATTGGATGTAATAGAAAGTAATTAGGAACAATTAGGATAACTTGCACTTTTCGCTCATCAAAGCTTTTTAATGGTGGTCGATGCCGGTAGCACAAACTATTCTCAATCTATTTTACATAAATTACAGTGACGGAATGCGGTATAAAATCGATTCTGGATGTTTTTCCATAATATCATACCATAACAATGCTCTTGCATCAACGAATTCGTTCCGTTAGCATGTAATTGAATGTTAAGCTTTGGTTCTGTTAGCTGCCGCGCTTATCTAAAAAAGTATATGATCTAAGGTTATTACTTATTATAGGAGACCTTTCCTTTCTTATTACGCTTTTGATTCAGTGGCAGTGAATAGGGCTGCAACTACTCACCGACCCGTCTATTGTTCGTTAAAAGGATAGGAGGAGCAGATATCACTATCTCCGTCCATTGTGCGGAATTTCACGCAGCTGGAGCGAGATGAAGTGTGAATCGTTGGACAAAAGCCGCTGGTTTTGGTTTAACAAAGTCTTTTCAGATCTTCGGGCCTGCTGTTGCATGTGAAAATATCGGTTGACATTTTTAAGTGCACATGTAGGATGAAGTTGTGTTTAGAGTAGTCGGTAAGCAGACCCTAAGAAATTTGTACTCGAGAGGGCATGGCTGGTTAAGTGTACAAATATTTGCGTTGAAATGTTCCTAGATATGATTACCTAATACGATTTTCATCTTCCACCTGGTGACAACTTAAATATCAAGAATGAAATATTCATTATAAGACTTATTTCCATTATTTTGTACAGTTATAATGAATAAGATTTTAGGATATTGGCACTAGAAACAGTTCCAATACTAATTGAATAAATGAACTTTGATAACTTGATCACTTACTTCCCTCACCTTCATCAGCAAAATTTTCCGATTTTGGACACTTCTGCTGGTCGAACATATGATGGTATATTGTAACAGATATAGAAAGAGCACATGAAAACCGTTAAATTATTCTCTATTATACTGTAACGTTTTGGCACGTTAATGAATTTATGTAATGGTCATTTATCACTCAGGTAACTGTTGAGCGATATTTATTCTTAGAAAGAGATAACCTCGACCTCTGTAGTTTCATAGTCCAAGCTGAGTAAGTCACTCCATTAGCGGGTCTCTAGAGGAACATAAGATTGACGCGAGAGGTCATACGTTCCGTGATATTCGGGGAGAGATTGAATGCGGATGTAAAGACTACCATCTTGAGTGGAACAGTGGATAACGTAAGATTAATAGAAATCAATTTTGTTATTCCATAGTAATTCGCTAACTTGAAAGTTCATATAGTTGTGGATAGATGTTTATTGAGATTTTGATCATTCATACACAATATCAATGTAATATTCGCTATTTAAACTTTCAGATTTTCGTTTATCGAACTTATCCTTGGGACACACCAAGATGATTTTCCTTGTATTCGGTCGGTTGTGATTATTAGGTTAACTATTGCACTGAGCTAGTTATGGTCAAAAAGTTACTTAAAAGCCTTTTAGCTCTATGTTCATAACGACATCTGGTGTCTCATTAACTATCGAAATTTGTCACAGAGTAAACACTAAATAAAGTGTGATATCACATCGATAACGTCAATGGAATTCTATGAGAGAATTTTGGAATTTTCTGCAGGGTAAATATAAGAGCGTGATATTGAACAACATTACCCTTTTGAGAAACTGATAATGAATGTCAAAAATACCAATTGAAACGGATCTACCGTGCTCAAAATCAATACAATTCCTATTAAAATGTCAACTGCACATTTATTTTCTAACTTCTAAGAACATTTTATAAATCGCGAAGGTACAGGAATTTGCTGACGAGCGAAGGCAAAGGAATAACTAACAACCACTGTTGAATGTATTTTTCTTTTCCAGTACTGATTGTTGTGAACAGTTAACTCATGAGATATCTCTTTAAAAAAGATCTTCTGTCTATGAAGAACTTTTTTGATTAGTTATAATTATTGAGGTGCTTGATGATGTCAATCTTAATTAAATATATAAAAAATATGTGACGTTTATTTAATAACTACAAATTTCAATTATATCGTGATATAATTGTATATCTACTATATTTTCAGATAATGTTTCAATCGCAAATCAAGTTGACAAACAAAGGTAAAGGAAGTACAAAGCGTTGAAAAAAAAAGAATGTTTTCTTCGCAGTTCATGTTCATACTGATATTACTAAAGAATCTTTGAAACAGGAAAAATTAAATTATTCCACTCTCTTCAAGCAAGGATATTCTGGAATCAACACAGTGACATAAAAGTTATATAAGCCGACACAAAGACTTTAATAAAAATATGAAAACAACAAAGTTGCCCTTACCAAGCTAGGATAAACTCTCGTCGTTCTACTTTGAGCTGGGATCGGCGCCCGATGCAATAAAAACAAATGTTTGATGTCTGAATACAGACCAAAAGACACAAATGTTATTGTTTCAAGCCATGAAACCAGCCCCGGAATTATCGATTGTATCATAGATATTATAATAAAATATATTGTGTTGTTGTTGAATAGAAGTACCTAATATTTATTCAGATATTTTGGTGTATCACATTCTCTCATCCAATACTTTAGCTTCCAAATAAATCTTACCTCAAAGAAAAACAATTTGATTATTATTATCTAATAGATTATCTAGGTTAAATCGATCGAAAAATCTTTAACTGTCTGGAAATGTAAGATACAATAGTGTATTTGCTTAATTCATCATAGAAAATATATTGAATTGCTATCATATTCACATAAATAATGGACTAAGTAGAAATGTGGAAAAAAGTTCCTTCATTGCCATTGAATAAACTGAATGTGTTTGAAGTCGCAGTGGGATTCAATAATGTAGAATGGCCATTATTACTTTTCGTATTGATTGTGTTCCAATAAATATAGATTCGATTTACCTATTAGAAATTCGAAGAAATCTTATATATTAGAGATAGATTCTTTTTGCGATATTTCTCACATTCGTATTCATATATAGAAATGTTCTGTTTAGTTTCTTATTAGATGATAGATGGATCTAGACTAAAACCATTATGCTTCGAAATAGTATAACGATGTCATATCAACGTGAGTCAGTAACATATTTCAGCTTCTCCGAATGTATTTATACATGAGAAAAAATCTAGTTCTGGCACTGGATTCTTCTGATGACATGCAATATGAACACGATTTGAAATGCGATCGGAAGATTTGACACAGTTGCAGTTGAAAATGTATATTCAGAAAAGGAATTAATCTCTGATTCTCATAGTTTTGGAACATAATTTCAAATGTAACATCTCAGGGAAGGTTGATATCCTAAAGACCTAAGACATTAATAGTAGTCAAAGTGTAATCATCAACGTTACAACCTGAACAGTTATAGTTTAATTCAATCAAAACTCGAACTTGTATCATTTCTAGGGAGGCGGATTCCACTATCTTTAGTATGACGATGTCACGTAAACTATTCCTATGAAGTCTTCGATATCCATGCTCGAGTTTTCAACCTACAGCCCTCTCATAGGATGATCATGTTGAGTCTAATGCGGAAACCGATTCACAAAACTTGGTTTTCTATTTCTTGCCAAAAGCTAATTTACATCCCAGCAGCTCCTCATGATCTACAAACCTGCCCTGGAGTACTGTTCACATGTTTAGAGTTCGGCTCTCAAACGTACGCTGAAGCTCTTGGATTCTATTCAAAAGAGACCTATTTGTCTGATTACGAATTCGATGACCTCTCCAGAACATCGTAGAGAGGTGGGCGATCTCTCCCTTTTCTATAGATATTTTCATGGTCAGTATTAATCAGGAATCTCTTCTCTTATTCCACTACAAGTGGTTGCCAGTGGACGGAATAGACAATCTAGTCACCCTTTTAGTGTCAAGATCGAGACCTGCCGAAGTTCTTCCTTCGAGACTCTTGGAACTCTTTGCTTCAAGACAATTTTAAATGACTATCCTCTCCCAATATTGAACCCCTGGCTCACACGATATGCTTCGAACATAATAGGTTTTCCTCCCAAGTTGTGTCGAAAAAAAATGTGAGTTCCAATCTCACAAACTACTTATTTTTCCATTCATGTATTTCGACAGACAGTTTTGTTACGTATCCCGAGTTGATTCCGTGATTCAGTAAATACGATGCAAATCTCTCTCTAATAAATATATAAGCAATAAACTCAGTGATAATGATGCATCGTGCTACACATAAAATAAATTGACTTGTTAGAAAGGTAATGAGTGAGGATGCGAAGGATGTTTATTTTACCATTAGCATCAGTGCTGACTGGTGACTCTAAAATATGGTGATGCAACATTTTCAACCTGTATTATTGATAGCGTATTCGAAGGGATCTGAGGGCCTGAGCATGATTTTGACAGCTAAGCTTCACTTTAATCTGGAATGATGTATTCTCGGATGTTTCAAATAACATAAAGCCGGGAAACTGCGATTTAAAACATATATCTGTGGTTTTGCCAACTTGTTTCTTATTCAAAAGAAACTCAATATAATCAATCTAATCGTTCCATAGAGCTTTAGATTTGCCGGCCGGAACGACTTGGTATTAATATCTTTGTCCAAAAGATAACGTAAATTGATATCCACCTATCCGAAATAGTGTCATTCCGCGCAGTCGTATGGTGTGGACAATGCCCAACTGGTGCTTTTCTCTCTGTTCATTCATTGGGGATTGTAGCGTAGTCACAATGACGTATGCATATATTTTTAAAAACTAATTCATTTGACCGAACTTGATTGGTCGCTGTGCTCAATGTTGAGGCATATAGTAGATCAGCCTAGAGTGAAGTATGTATTTATTTATTTATTAACGGGACGAACCCTTTTACAGTATAACAAATTTATAAAGTATAATGTATCGTAAAAAGAAGAAGAAGAATATAAAATAAACAGTTGACATTTCATGTATTTGTTATTACATAATTACATATTCGAGCGGGTTAAAGCCCTTTGAAAACCAACAGAAGAAATATTCCAAAAATTGAGATTATTAGAATAATGATTTGCGGTAGTTAAAATACTACAAAATGGAGAATGCATTAGGTAGTTTGTTCTGCTATATGGTATGTGAAATATATTAATATTAGCCGAGCGGGTATTTCTTTGGGGAATGCGGAAATTAATTTGTGATAGTAAATCAGGATAGTTAACTAGCCCATTAATAAGCTTCTATCAACATTGAGATTCATCCCATTTTCGTTGCACCATAATATATAGAGTTCTGTTAACTCTTTTTAAACTGTTAGAGCAACTAAAACAGATTCAAAGACATAGAAAAGTTTCAAAACATCGGCAAAAAGCAAAAAACGGCATATCTTGAAAACATACTTCATATCGTTGATGAAAAAAAGAAACAGCAATTGTCCTAATAGTGACCCCTGAGGAGCCGCCGATGGAACTTTGGTTTCTTCAGAAATTTTTTTTCAGCTTTACCATTTGTTTCCTGTTGGTAAGGTAGCTTTTCAACCACTCCAATAATGCACCTTGTAAAGGTACCTACTGAGTATAGGTTTGAGATCAATATAGCTCATGATTTATGCGGTCAAAAGCTTTACAAAAATCGATGTTTATGCAGTCTACTTGACCCTTTTGATGTATAGACTCGAAAAATTGTGTAAATAGTCATAAACTAGTCTCAGCAGATTTTCCCTTTTTAGATTGGAGAAAAATGTTCCGTTACTATGCTCTGGAATAGCTTTGGGTTACATGATAAAATATAGAATTTTATCGTAGATTCTGTATGTGAAGTGAATAATTAACCTATTTTTTAAATACGTGATGCATATTCAATCATATATTTTTTCGCAATGTGCGGCAATAATTGAATCTACTTTTGAATTAGATATAATCGAATAATTATTCTTATTTTTCTATTTGTGGGTTTATTCATATGATGCGGCATTGCCTCCCCCTGTCTACCCGGAGAAGCGTCTACTCACTGAATAGAATTCAACATTACATAAACAAATCGAATACATGTGACCTGATGTAAAGTTCACAATTGGGAACAAAGGGTAATATTGTATTAGTTCAATAATCCTATGAGCGTTATATTAATTAGTATTACATGAACGAACAACAACGAAGCAAACAGAACGGATTCTCTGCGAATGATCGGTGTGTGCATCGTTCGAATTCGCCGAATTATATACATTTGGGCATATCGATTATTGTACTCTTCTTATGAAGCTGAATTCATGAAAATGTTTTTACACGGAATCAAATGAATACCTACATATTTGACACGTTCCGTCGTATGTGTTTCAGACTCTACTATTCATGTTTATAGTCGAATTAATAGATATATGCACAAATGATCTACAAGTTTGTTTTATGAGTTATCTCCATTATTAGTGGAGATAGAAAGAAGGATGCGGTGTTCGTGACACTATGCTACTTTTTTGAGAAACTTAAGAGCAGAATTTTCATAACACTCTTTTTGAAATACAGGGCGATTTAGAAAAATTCCGGTTTTTGGCACCTGGCATATTTCAGTTGCCGTTGAACTTAACGAAGTATTGAAAACATATTCTCATCTAGTTTTTAACGTAGAATTCATTGAAGTAGTTATTTTCTCCCAATATTTAAATTTTTGAGCTGTTACCCAAACTTGTGACATTAGGACATCCTGAATGCTCTTAGGTATCACAATTGAGCTTATTTTTAGCTTTTCAAAAATATGTAATTCTCTATATATAGGTATTTCAAAAAATAGGTCCAAAATAACAATTTTATTTAAACTAGGACCGTAACGCATATCAGGTCTTGGAAACTTATTCAACAAAAAATAAGACGTTTTCTCTTATTAATTGTTATACCATACTACTTCTCTTCTTTTTCACTCACCGAAATAGCCATAAGCTTAACTAAAATACAATCTATACCCATTTCTCAATGTCAAGAAATACATCCAGGATTAATTACTATTATATCATTACTATTGAAAATTCTTGGATTCCAGATGAATTCCGCGTCACAATAGCATGACTTGATGGCGACGTTTCGCCAACCATCACAGGTGGCATCTTTAGGGCAGCTTTGAGGCTTGACCCGAAACTGCTAACTTTCAAGATAATATGTAATAGTTGGCGGTGCATAAATAAAACTTGTCATTTTATTAATGTCAAACTGCTGGCGACGTTCCATTTAGCTACAATTTTTTGAACTCATTCAATGGCAGCCCTGTGAAATACTAATTCTAAGACTCCAAAAAATATGATATGCTGGTGCGCAATTGACAGACAAGAAGATAGTAACGAGGCTTCAGAGTAAATAGGTAAATGTTTAATTTCAAGTGAAAAACTAGATAGAAATACGTTTTTTGACATTTCGCAACAAAGCACCTGAAATACGGGAGGTGCCAAAGAACGGATTTTTTTCTAAATCAAAAACAAGAGGGTTATGGAAATAATAACTACCAAGTATTTTTCAATCTCTTCTTTAGTTATTTTAATTAAGTTATTCCAATATTCTCATAATTGCTCCAGTAGTTCTCAAGTTTCGGAAAGCCATAAAGGAAAATTACACATATTATATAACATCGAAGAAAATCCATTGAAGAGCACTCCATTTCAGGGCCCTTCTGCACATTACTGGAAGAACTGAAGAAAGAAGTAATCAAATGAGAAAGAACCGATTCCTGAATAGTACTGCAAGGATTTAGGCAGTCAAAGATACTCTCCCTCTGCCGGTTGAGAGCATATCTTAAGCAGCTTCAATAGTAGAGGGAGAAGAGTGCAGATTCCGCGAACAAGAGAACGAAACTTCTACCTACATTCCATCAGCATGCACTACCCTGCGGAAGCTATGGGTACGATACCTGGGAGTTCATCAAGTAGAAGACTAAGACCTACCTAATCTGTAGCCATACGATATCCTGATCTTCTTAAGAGAATTAGATGAACTGCTTTGGTTGTTGAGACACTGAACGGCTCAGCAGCAGGAGCAGACACAGTAGATCTGTTAAGTTGTAGCAATGAAACAAACGGGCAGATCTACAAAAATGTACTCCCAAAAGTTTGTCTTCTTATTCTTGGATATTCCTTGAATTTTCCAATACGGAATCTCATTACAAATTCCCCAGGTTACTAAATAGAACAATCGTTCATATTTGCAAACAAACAGACATTGTCAGTTAGCATTAGTAGCTCCCTCATTACGAATGACACCTCATTTAATAATATGTGTAGAGATTCCTGTTATATAGCTACTCCACCTTCAGTGTATGTTTAGTATAATCATTATATGCATCGTATGTATCCGAGTAGGTACGTCAATTCTCTATCAAATTGCCTTAGTTGAAAGTGTAGTAAATGCAACTAAGGGGAATCAAAAATTTCGTAATTAATTGAAGAATTATATAAAGCTTTCAATGCTTCCAATAATTAATTTCAGATTAGATTAGGTAGATGAAAGGAAAAGCGACAAAGTTTCACGTGTAATTGGATATTTTGAAGGCATGAAAATATGCTACCTGATTAACTTATAATTCCGACAACGAAACCGGTTTCTTACAGAGAATGAATCTTTAATTATATATTACGTCGGTCTTTTATCCAATCTATACCTTCTCATACAGCTTCGTTCCTAACGCAGACGAGGTGAAATTTGATTATACAGGATACCCCATTAAACAGACCCACCACTTTTCGGTTATTATTGAAGGTTAGTTCGAATTATTGAATAATACTTCCAACAATTTTAGCTGGTGAAGTTGGGATGAATATCAATCGGAGTAAGTTCAATATTATCGTCAGCTAAAAAGGCGACTCCCGGGTCGGGTTACATTAGCAGTATTATTTTTTTATTTGGAAAATTTCTAAACATGACCTGAGCATCATCACGGAAATAATATATCATGCTTCAAGTAAATACGTATTGTTTCTGGATGCGGCAGCTCCCTTAAAATGTATATCACAATCATACATCTAACCACAGAAGTGTCCGACAACCATATTTGAGAATTTTTGAAGGTGGTAAAGTATTGAATTCATAGATCTCTGTTCCTTGTCATAGAAATATCAAAATCTATAGTCATGAACCATAGTGACTTTATAAGGTTAAATTAAATCAATTACTCTTTGGTATCATAACATTAAGGTTGACAATAGAACATAGTCCGTTATGTCAATGATTTTGACATTTCACCTGATAAACAAAATATAACAATGCATAACATATCGAAGAGAAAGAAAACATATAATAGCAAGGACACGTATTTGATTAGCATAGACAGGGCCGGATTCAGAGGAGTGGAGGCCCCCTGGCCCCAAATTATTTTCCCAATTAAATGAACAATTTTTTCAGTCGAGTTTTCCAATAAATAATTTATTGTGAAACCAAGTAAATTCTTTTAGTATTTAACGAACGGAACCTTCCGAGCTTTTTCAGCTGAAAAATCGCTGATGATTTCGCCGAAATCCAGTTCCCGAAGTAAGTCACTTTCAATGCTCAGAAGCGAAAGCTTTGATAGACGGTTTTGTCCCATCGTCGTTCGAAGCCTATTTTTTACAATTTTCATTTTTGAAAATACATATCGCAATTGATTTGTTAATTTGTTATAAGCAAATTATATTTATTATTAAATATACGAATTTGACCAAAATGTCGAGTTTAATGTCGTTGTCGGATAATTTTGGCCTCCTGAATACGATTTTATTGCTTTTATGCATACATAAATTTCTGAATTGTTATAAACCAATAATTTATTAACAAATAAAGAAAAAATAAATGTAACATTTTTATTCATTTTGATATAATATGCACACTCGGAACTTTTAGAAAATGGGCATGCCACTAATTTTAAATTATTGTTTTCTCTTCCATAACAACCCCCCATACCTCCTTCAAAAATTAATATGTTCACTTTTATATACATTTATTGATATTTTGTCATAATTAAACATCAAAATGTTTATTATTTTTTTCTAATTCGCTTTTGAAAATTTCCACGAGAATGCATTTAAAGACCATAATAGCAGGAGGCCAAAATTATCGGACAATGACTATAAACTCGACATTTTGGTCAAATTCGTATATTTAATAATAAATATATATTGTTCACAACAAATTAGCAAATTTAACCATATTGACGATAAAATCGAACTCAAATTGCCAAAATTATCCGAAAATGACCCTAAAGTCGAAGTTTTGATCAAATTCATCTATTTTGTTAATAAATAAATTGTTTATAACAAAAAATATTCTTTATTCGATGAAAAACGGTCAAATTTTTTTTAGGAGATCTCAATAATGAGTTCTTTATATTGTTTATTTATTGTTTATAAGCAATATAAACAATTTGGGCACCACTTTATTTGTGGTGACATTCTGAAGAGAATGCACTTTGTCCCATCAAAATCGATCCATTTCCCAAGGATTTAAGGGTCCAATACCTATTTCACTGCAATAAATAGGTAACTTGTGTTTCTAGAAATTTGGGTGCATACATTTCTTTATTGGAAGAGTCAAGTCATTTTGATGAAAATTAACGGAGTGACGGCTGTTTCAAAATTAAGTTTTGTTCCACCAAAAAATACGCTGAAATAGCTGATATCGGGACTTCATATTTTAGACTTCGACAACAAATCATTCTATTTAAATTTCTTTAAAATTATTAGTCAGATCACTAAAATAAAAGTTCGTTGAACAAAACAGAATTTCGGCAATTACTACCGGGATGTCAAAAATTATCTTGGTCAAGGGTGGTTGTGGAATCTAAGACGTGTGTCTTACTTTACGTTTGAAATAATTATGTCACTGTCACACTGACATCATCAATAACCTACAGATTTCATTATTTCAGTTGTAAAACAATAATGAACTACAAATTAAAAATTATCTTGGATAATTTGGGGTGGTTGTGGAATGTAAAACGAAATGTTAGCTTTGAACCTTTTACAACGTCGCAATAGCCACAAACGCGGTCGAAAACTGTTTTGAATTGGTTAATTTTCGGTAAATCGAATGACGTTCACGTGAGGAGCGCGTAGCTCGCGAGTTAGAAAAATGCAAATCTTCGGAACATAGAACGTCTTTACGAGGACTTTTCGCATGCGGTTTTCACTCCATGTCGTTAGGTTATGAACGGGGCCAACTAAATAGCATAGTCTCGGGCCGCAAAATGTCGATTAAATAGGAAAATTTAATTAAAATAGAAAAATGTACTTTCAGGTCTCAACTACGCGCGTCTAACGTGCGACTAGCTACTAAAATATACCCAAAAGCGGTTAAAAGCTAGCGGGCTATAGCCGAAAACACTTTATTACAGCTGGCGCCGGCCGCACGGGGCATAAAATGGACCCGAATTCGAGGGTCGAGGTAAAAAGTATAAACTCTAACTGAAGCGTAGCGAGCTCCTCGAGTCAAAATAATTACGTTCGTAGCTAATTACATAGGACGTCTGGCGTTCATGCAATTGTGTTTTTATACAATTCGAACCTTGTAATTTCGATAGGCTACGTGAAAATCCCGGTGTCTAAAGCGCTAGAGACTCTGAGTGTTATAACATTCGTATAAAATTGCGAAATTTCTCACTTTTAGAAACTTCAAATTAATTAATTTGACACAAGTTTTGATAACGTGAAGTAAGACACACGTTTTAGATTCCACAACCAACCTTGACCAACATAATTTTTGATATACCGGTACTTTGTAGCATTGTAATGAACATAAAAATGTAGATAAAACATGAATTCACACTCTAATAACAATCTGAGCATCGTCAAATTGAGTTATCAACTGGATACAATCAAGATTTGATTCCTTGAAGGATATGTATGATATGGAATTGAAGGTAACAAAGTCTTAGATTGAAGTAACTTTCTAGAAAATATTTTGTCGAAGTAGATAGTTGATGATTGAAACTACTTTACTTTACTTTTATGTTCAACATTTTTTGAGGACGCAACCGTGAGTGACGTAATTGACGTTTGATTTCGTGCTTTATTCTCATTTTATCATTCTATATTATTTCGCTTCGAATAGACTCATTCATAAATTAATAATTATTATATTTTCATGTCAGTGTGTATTTCTCATGAAATTTCCTTCAATTTTTAATGACTTAATAACCATTGAGCAAGCATATGAATGATGTAGTTTCAGTTGAATGTTGAAAACTCGTCTTCTTCTGATGTTTTTCTGTTGGTACAAAACTAGGGACTATAATCATAGACAATATATGTTATTTCATCATTGCGGCTCCGTAGTTTGCTAAGAATTGCATTATAACACAAATAGGATTGGCAACCAAACAACAAAATAATCGCATCTGTCCTGTCCTAAAGTGATTAAGTACGCAGGTAAATAAATGTCTCCAAATGCATCCGGTACTTTGCCCGTCTATCCAGTTCTAACAAATACACAATTTGCGATTTTATGCCCAGGTGAACTCACTTGGACGGACAAAAGACAAATAAGTAAGCCAGTCGAAAACTGTCTTTGTAAATGTTGGAACGTATAAAGACGATGTGGTCTCTATTGTTATACAAACATTTGTCCCCGGTTATACGACCGACGAGAACCTGTCTGTCAGTTCTGATTGTAGTATAGAAATACTTTCGATTATTCAATTTATGGAATGATCTCGCAACCCTGACACTGATATTTATGAAGGATACTCTGATACTTTGGAGTTGATTTTGTTATTATAATAGAAGTTATGTGATTTATCTTCTGCATAAAACTGAGTTTGTTTAGAACTTGAACAAAATGATGTCTTGGGAAATTCTATTTTAGAGAGAGAATGGAAGTTGATGGTTTACATTGTCCCGTTGTTCTATTCCTTTGGAAAGTACCTATCTAAGAAATTTAATGGTCCGCTCTTGACTATAATTCTAATTTCAGATTTCCAAATGGGGTGTATTTACTGAAATTATTTTTTGGGAAGAAAACAGTCCCTTCAGCGATGGTAGACAATCAGTTTAATTAGTGTGTTCTGTCACATTTTAAAATTTTAAAATTAAAGCTCGCTGTTCGAAATGATAAACGCAACATTTTCATGCGACTGCTCTCCCAATATTTATTCATACTAGTCACATTTTTGAACATTACATCACAGTTTTCCTGTTACCAATTCAATTACCATTTGAATTGATATTCAGGGTAATTTTAGAGTTTCAGCATTTAGTAACGTTCAAATTTATTAAAGTATAATAAATTGTGAATGGAATGAAAATTCACACTCGGATAACAATATTTTAATAATTGTTTCGCCACACAGTGTTATCCTTGAAACCTGAACTCATAATAATACAGGGTGTCCTCGAACTGCGTGGCTAAAATAAAACCGAAGATTCTTTGATTCGAAAAAAATTTGATGAGCCTTTTTACTTTTGCCTCAAGTGTCTTGTTTAGCCGGTAGAGGGCTTCAAAGTTGCAAAAATAATTTTGTTTTTTCGGTATAACTTGAGAACGTGATGAAGGACTTTTACAATATTTGGCAGGTGAGTTACTGTCAATAATAGCCGTTCTTGAGAGCGGAGCATAGAGCCTTAGAGACCATAGAAATGGCTCAAACTTGAGGATGTAACGGGAAAAGTGTCCAGAACTTTTTGTGGTCGATGTAATTCACTCTATATTTTTTATGTAGATAGCATATCTCATGTGAAAACTTTTCTTACTCTTAGAAAATTTTGATAAAATCAACGGATTAGCTTGAAAAAAATAATTTTCGAGTCTCTGCAATTTAGGCTTACTAATTTTACTTGATTAAAATACCTTAGTTGCCTTTGCTTTTCTAATGTCATTTTGGCATTTGGAGAATTTATTCTCAAAACTGTCAGTTTTTACTTTGCTTTCCGTAAAAATTTTATAAAATTATGGCTCAAAATTTCACTAACACTGAAATGGTTAATATCTCGGTAAAACACGAATAATAAAAACAATAGAAATGGGGAAACGATGTGATTATTTAGGAAAAACAAATGCTAAATTAAAAGAAACAACAAAACTTTTTGGGAAATCGCTAAGGCATCAATTGTTCGAAATGTTGCCCATTTTCCTGAATACACAAATTAATTCGTTTCAAGAAATTGGATTGAACTCTGGCTAGTACTTCAGGATCATTCTTCAATAAATCCGCTTCATGATTAATTCCTTGCAACAATTCCTCTCGTGTGTTTACTGTAGCTGCATAAACTTTCGACTTCAAAGCGCCCCATAGAAAGAAGTCGCAGGGCGTCAAATCAGGGGAGCGGGCCGGCCAGTTCACTGGTGCATCGTGTCCTCTACCTATCCAGCGATCTCGATATTCCGCATTCAAATGTCGCCTCACAGCTAATGTGAAATGAGGAGGTGCACCATCATGGATAAACCAGGCCACGACGAATGTGTAAGGGCAAGTCTTCCAACAGTTCAAGTAGCCTTTGTTCCAAAAAGTTCAAGTAGTTCTCCTCGTTCAATCGATCGGGTATAACGGTAGGGCCAATGATAAAGTTATCCACAATTCCAAACCAAACATTGATTTTAGTTTGATTCTGAAAATATGTAACTTCCGTTTCATGAGGATTTTCATCAGCATAGAAATGTTCATTATGGAGGTTAAAAAGACCACATCTCGTGAAAGTATCTTCGTCCGTGAACAGAATTCTTCTACAAAAATTGGGGTTTGCGTTTTGTCTTTGGACAATAAGCCGACAGAAATCTAGCCGATGACCTGGATCCATGGGCAATAAGTCTTGAACTGTTTTAATATGATAGGGATACAACAGTTCTTCTTTCAGTACATTATGAACTAATGATTTTGAGGCTCCAATACGAAGTCCCAAACGTAGTGTACTTATCCCAGGTTCAGTTTTAACCGCTTCCAGTATCGCTTCTTCGAGCTCTAACGTCCTTCTTGTCCGTCTGCGTCAAGTTTCTCTGCGATTTGCTTCAAATTTGCCAGTTTCGCGAAGGTTTGCCGATTTGGAATTCTGCGATGCGGATATCTTTCCCTTCTCCGGCCATTGCAACGACAAAGTCCATAAATCAATAACATATCAACCATTTCAGTGTTAGTGAAATTTTGAGCCATAATTTTATAAAATTTTCACGAAAAGCAAAGTAAAAACTGACAGTTTTGAGAATAAATCCTTCAAATGCCAAAATGACATTAGAAAAGCAAAGGCAACTAAGGTATTTTAATCAAGTAAAATTAGTAAGCCAAAATTGCAGAGACTCGAAAATTAATTTTTTCAAGCTAATCCGTTGATTTTGTCAAAATTTTCTAAGAGTAAGAAAAGTTTTAAAATTAGATAAACTATCTACACAAAAAATATCGAGTGAATTACATTGACCACAAAAAAGTTCTGGACACTTTTCCCGTTACATCCTTAAGTTTGAGCCATTTCTATGGTCTCTAAGGCTCTGTGCTCCACTCTCAAAAATGGCCATTATTGACAGTAACTCACCTGCTAAATATTGTAACAGTTCTTCATCACGTTCTTAATTTATACCGAAAAAACAAAATTATTTTTGCAATTTTGAAGCCCTCTACCGGGTAAACAAGACACTTGAGGCAAAAGTAAAAAGGCTAATCACCTTTTTTTCGAATCAAAGAATCTTCGGTTTTATTTTGGCCACGCAGTTCGAGGACATCCTGTATATTGACAATGATTGTTTCATTGCAGAAAAGACCATATTACTACTACGCACCGAGCTCACGAAAAATTGGGACAAGGATCTTTCTCTAACATAGCTACTTACACATATCATCTTCTACCTAATAACATAAGGAATGTAAAAGTGAATATAATCTTAAAAAAGGTATGAAAAATTACTGAATACTCCCCAAATTACTTATACTGTAGAAAGTATGTTAGATTCAATTTAAGTAATCTACAATATATACTCCTATATGGTCTAAATATTATGAACTAGTTGAAGTTGAATATTACGTTAAAAAAAATTAAGAAAAGCACCTTATGGTAAGACATATTTCATCATTGCACATATCTTGACAAATTATCCAAAATTTACAAAATATATGTTATATTGAATATATATTATATTAATTATAATGTATTCAAAATATCTATTTCAGTGAATTATAAAATTACACTACGCACGAATCAGCAATGATTTCAGTAGGATATTTCTATTTCCTGTACTTTTGCATTATTATTATTATTATTATTATTATTATTATTATTACTGCAAAGTGTATTCAGCAGATTGATTAATAACCTATTCGGAGGATCCTATCATGTTGTGAAAGAATTAACAGTTTAATGTTATGAGTTATTTATGTGTGAATTTTTATTCTCTTCTAAACCAACATGTATTGAATTTCTCGTTGAACTAATTCGTAATTAGCAAGTTTATTTAAATTATGAATTCTTATTAAGAGGTGACCAGCTTGGGTTTGGTTGTTCCATCTACCTGGAATCTTTCGTGATGGCATAACCGACGAGTTTTCTGATGAGCACCTATTATGGAAACGTTTATAGTAAAGGGAGATATCGCCCAGCATTCTATGATGTTCTGGAGAAGTCAATGACTTCGCAAGTGTTACATTACCAATCAGACGGATACAATCTGAGAGCTTCGGCGTATGTTTGGGAGATGAACTCCGAACATGTGAACGGTGATCCAGGACAGGTCGAATCTATGTTTTGCAGACTATGAAGAGCTGCTGGGAGTGAAGCAGCCCTTAGCAAGGAATATGAATCCAGTAGAGAGGTAGTTTTCGCAATGAACCTCACATGATCGTACCACGAGAGGGTGCTATTTGTTGTAATATCTAGGATGTATATGAACAATATTGAGAGATTAATCTTGAATCGGTGATACTTGATGGAAAGGAATTCTCAAGAAATGTGCGCATGAATTACCATCAGTTTTCTGCATTTCATATAAACTTGGTGTGTTTCCTCCCAGCTGGAAGATAGGTGGAGCCTAACAAATTCCAAAAAAAAAACGAAAGAAGACTTCGAGCTTATCCAATATCTAGAGAGCTCCAAAATCTTTAGCAGATGACTTTCGTCAGCAGAGACCAACAAAATAGCTACTTGCCTACGTAACACATGTATGGCAAAAATGTAGTGAAAAATATGGGAAATCACTAGCTGCAGTATTGGATATCTTCAAAGCATTTAACCGAGTCTGTCACCAAAGCCTCCTTGGGAAAATTAGTTTTCTCTCAGATACACACTCCATGTAGTAGTTGAGGGAGCATTCTCTGATACAGTTGCTATCAACGCTGGTGTTCCTCAGGGATCTATCTTGACACCAACTTTGTTTCTGCTATATATCAATGATCTGTTGCCAGTGACCTCCTGTCCCGTCCGCACCGTTGCAGATTATGGTACACTTAATACCTATTTTTTATCTGGAGCCCCCCTACACCATCTGATGAAGTTAGAGGAGAGAGGCAGAGACAGATCGACGCAATTAATATAGACCAGGCAATAGTTTTGATAGTTATTTTATTTAACTTTTTTTCGAAGCACTTTTTGTATCATTGAGAGAACTGAGCTTTCCACTGATATTTCATAATTAAAAAATTAACACATCGTAGTAGTGACGTCAAATTTCAGTGTTCCTCGTCTTGGAAATCTTACATTGTGATATATCAGATAGACAGGATATGAACCTCGAGTGGAAGGCGATGCGCGAGTTCTTTCGCGCCGGCTGAACTCATTTACTATATATCTGTAGAAATGGAAAAACCGAAGAACAATCATTTTACCAGTTCGTCCGTGAGCTACCCATCTCTCATCTTCCAGAGACATGGACTTCCTTCCATTATTGCCAAAGTTTACTTTATTATTGCGCTCTACAATAGTGTGGCATAAGCAGTATTCTTTATATTCTAGTCTATCTAGGATCTATGATCGATGGCGTCATGAAATTAATGTTGACGTATTCCATATCAATGATTTTAACAGTTCAACTGACAGCAAACTATTTTCATAATACATAGAGTATAAACAAAACATAGTGTTGTAAATTACTCATTTATACAGAAATTTTATCGAAACATAATCTACAAGTTAGGTTCAAACCTCAAAATAAATTGCCCCATTTTTGTTCAATGCTAAAGATAAAACAAATGAGTTTATTAAACCTGGAGTATACAAATTAACCTGTTCAGAGTGTGATAACTTTTACATCGGTAGACCTAGTCGTAATATATAGAAATTCGATATGAGGAATATTACAACTGGAAACCCACTTGTTACTTATGTCTTATATTGTACCATAAATAGCCAAGATTATTCATATTTTCATACATTAGTATCATTTGAAGATGACACCCTGATTAAAAACAAAGTAAAAGTGTTTTATTGTATTATATCAATATCATAAATTATCACAAAGTAATGGCTTCCACCATTGAATAATTGACTTTATTTTGTCAGTACAAATAAATTGCCAATGTCATGATATAGAGTACAATTTTTAATTTGAATTCATCATGTTATTCATGACAATCATAACTTGTATCCGCAGAAAGGAGGGTGAAGGAAGTTAATATTTTACGGATCAGTTAATTTTATAACTGAAATGCATATAAATTTTTGAAACATTCCATCTTGATCATGTCCATTTGTATCATATTCTTTTTCCCGCATTTAGGAAGATTTTTCCAATGAACGTAAGTGCCTAACATTTACTTTTATCCGGATCGATAATCTAACTTATATAATTTTCAAAGAGATGTTCAAGAGAAATTTGAAGGAAGAAATGTATTATTTTGTTGAATAAGATCTTTAGGATGTTGTAGGGACTTCAAGTCTTATTCCGAATGTGTTTGGTGGTGACCTGTATACGGTCAAACGATGATCAGTTCGCTAACGATCTACATTGTGCAAGCTTGGGCTGCAATCCTTAGTTTCATTCAACGACCCTCTCATGCAGCCCTCATCTGTTCGCAGAACCCCTAATTTATCAACCAGTTTAATTTTACAGCTCGGTTGGAAGTGAAGTCAATAACTATTCTTCAAAATACATTATATCGTGAGGGCTAAATGTAATAAACATTAATTTTAAGCCATTAACCAGCATTGTTGTTCAAACTAGATTTTCCTGCAGCTTAAACTTATATAAATGAATTTATGGAACGATCGTCAGTGATCTTGTGATTTTCATCATTTTTTATACTAGGGAATTGTCACACGACCATAGATTGCCATCTAACAATCTACAAGGAACCATTATTGATACTTTCCAAGAATCAATAATTTCAATACTATACTCTAGTGAACTAATTCTATTGAGATGTTCGCAGGTCTGGTATTTTAAATTTATATTATTATTGTTACATTTAGGACTACCCATAATATGTTCTAATCCATTTTGGAATCAATGAAAAACTTTATTAAAAATGTTCCTCCATAAAAGAATATCCCTTCAAGAATTTAATGAGCAGTGTAACATAATTTTCTAGGATTTTGAGTTGTTGGAAGTGCTAGTATTATAAATTTATATTACTATTATTGTAACATCTGAGGCTACTCAATCAATTTTTGTAACCCATCGAAGAAAAACTTTATTATCATTTTTCCGCTGTGGAATAATACTATTCGAAGGATTTAATGAGACCCTTAATTCTTACTGGGGTTGGTGTCGAAGACTATTGTTTCAAAATTTTGATGAGAATTGAACATTATTATATTATTCAAAGTTTTGAGACATTCGCCCCCGTTTTTGCACCTTGTACTATTACAAAGGGGAAGGATGAACTTGAAGTCGTGTTCGGTTAATTAATATTATGCTTTGTTTATCAATACAATATGTACAATAAACTTTGCATTCCATTGACATCGGTGATTGATTCTCACAAGTTCTCAGATTGTAAGCTATTCAAAGTGTTAGGGATACACCTGGGGATGTTGCTGTGCAACGGAAGATGAATATATCAAAGTACACTTTTACGTAAATTTTTTTAAAACCTGCCCACATGAGTGAACTGATTTCATCACAGTAAACGAAATTATGAATCAAAATTTGCCTGCCTAAATACTATTTTCAGTTAATAATGCAAACAAGAGGTTACCCTCAGCTGGAGATAGACTTATTAAATTCCGATTTATCTCCAGCTGAGGGTAACCCCTTGTTTGCATTATTATCTTCAAATAGTATTTAAATAGGCACATTTTGATTCATATTTTAGTTTACTCTTGTGATGGTTACCTGGTATCCGAAAGGTTCTCAATAATTCAACAGTATTTTAAGTGGAAAAGGGTTATTATTTGAGAATTTCAATGGAGCTGTCTGTTACTTTGTAATATTCCATTTTTATAGATAAAACAATAAATTTTACTTTGTCAAATATCACTTTATTTAAGAGAAAGATGATTGAAATGTCGAACATTACAGTTCATTATCAAAACATACAATGAGAAAACACTGAAATATCGTAGTATTTATATGAAATATACAATGAAGTGAATCGATTCTAAGAATCAATGGTACAAATGAGGTTAATCATGTTGAGATAGTTAGCGGGAAGTGCTTAAATTGTCGGTTATTACATTCTAAGGATTGTATTACGTGAAATTCAAAAGGGTGAACAACGTAGAATTTCCTAAATCTAGTTGCTCGTCAAGTAGATTGTTTGAAGATTTGTATTTACAATATTTAGGTTTTCTAGTGGAGTAAAATAAAGGTGTTGGGTTCCTAAACGAGGTTTGATAAGTTTCAATTACTTTTACTCAATTGAAATGACTTAAATGTTCCTTATATATAACTTTAAAGGATCTACCTGTTTGACCAATGTATAGCTCATTACATTCCTCAAGTTTACTTATAAGCTCCTCACTTCCGGTATTATATGCGAAATGCAAAAACTAAATCTAATAAATTTAGGAAATTTATAAGTTTACTTGTAAGGAATGTAATACCCTATACATTGGTCAAACAGGTAGAATGTTTTAAGTTAGATATAAAGAACATTGTGAGCCATTTTAATTAAATAGAAGTAATTCAAGTTTTTTGAATCAGTTTATAGAAACCCAACTTCGTTTTTCCCACTAGAGAACCTAAATATTTTACAAATAATTACGAAAGGTAGAAAACTTAATCTATTAGAATCTATAGAAATATTTAAACACAATAATCCTTTAAACATTCTACTTAACGAGGAACTAGATTCAGGAAATTCCACTTTGTTCACACTGTTCAATTCCACGTAATACAATCCTTAGAATTTAATAACCGACAGTTCAATCCCTTTACCTTTACTATCTCAACGTATGACCTCAATAGCAATATGTACCTTCAATTCTTAGAATCGATTCGCTTCATTGAAAAATTCCTATAAATACTGTGATGGTTCGGGGGTTTCTTATCGTATGTTTTGATAATGTACTGTAAAGTTCGAAATTGCAATCAAAATTCTCATAAATAAAGTGATATTCAACAAAAATATACTCTTATTTTATCTGGGTGATTATTTATTACTTATCAGTGTTATCGTATATTCACAAAAATGTGAACTCTTCATTGCTTATTTTTCGGAGCGTTGAATATATCTTCTTCCACCAATTTTTGCCTGAATGTTCATAAATTAAGTGTTACACAGAATATATTGGAATTATTTATTTGAATAACCGATCAGGAATGTATAATCTTTTCAACCCTAGATAATATTATATTTTGCTGATATTTTCTTCAGTAATCATATTTTTATTTGTATCGATTCAGTTAGAATAATAATAATGAATAGTCACATCTCTTCTATAGTTTATTTTTCAAAGAGTTCAATTTTTTCCCCTCACCTTCAGCCTAGAATGTATAAATATTCATATATTTGAATTGCTGATTGAATGTCACATCCCATGCGATTATTCTGAAGAGATATATTATTGATAATTTTTCATTGTAAATTAAAACAGTATCAAAATGAAGATATATCAAAACTCTAGACTTCATGAAATATTCAATCATGAATTCATGCGTTCTGTCTTTTGATTATTGATATTAAGTTTCTAATCGTTGGAACAAATTTGCTCTTCAAATACAGACTGAATTGAATATTGTAACATTTCTGGCTTCACCTCAAATATATTTCATGAATTAAATGAAGGAACAATTACTTTGTTTTTTGCCACTTTTTATAATAACATGAAAACGTTACTATAGTTTCAACACCAAATAGCCTTTGGCAATACAAAATTATGGAGTAAACAATAAACAAGCATGAATAGGACTTAGAGTTATTGAGATTACAATTCAATTTAAGGGATCATCGGAACTTCGGAAACAGGTAGATCCCAGAAAATTGCAGTAATTGCATTAGGATAATTATTATTTAATGTTCTGAGAATCAGTCTGAGAGTGATTTGAAAAACAAAGGAAAAGATCCAAAAAGTTTTCAACACCTTAACACATCTGTATTGATTCTAATGTATTTAATTTGAAACCTTTGGTTTGATTGTGTAAAATGTTTAGACCATCTAAATTAGGAAAGGCATGAGCTGTTTGTAAGAAATTGTTAGCAAATGTTGAGTCTGAGAGAACAAAACTGTTCCCTGTATCTAAGTTTAAAATTACGTCAAGTTCTACCTATATAAAACTTATCACAGTCTGATCAAATAAGCTTATAAAAACTCCAGGTTCACTATATTCATAGTTTTGTCTCCAGCATTATTATACAAGATGATAGAGCTTATTTTGTAATATGAAACTGATTTCAAAATTATGGCGTGATAAAATGTTAGCAATATTTTCGCTCACGGAACTAGAATACGTCAGAGAAATGAATTTGGTCTTTTACATTCCAGTAAATATTGTAATAAGTTAATTGATATTTTTTGCGGTTATTTAATTTTGTTATTTAATCTGCTGAAAAATATTCGTTGATAGCTATTCGTTTTATTATGTCCAATTAATACTCTTTAACCGTTGAAAATTTGAATGGAGCAAGAAAATCTAAAGGTAATGGGTTTTCTATATTAATTCCTCTAATGGGAATAGGATATTTTGAAGAATAATTTTAGTGAGAGTTTAATTGTTCCTGATAAATAATCTACTTGTTATAAAAAACGAACTCAACTACATTACTCGCAAGACAGGGTAGTAATATTAACTGTGTGTCCGAGCAACATCTGCATTAAAACGAATCGTATGTTTACAAACACAGAGGGCGTAAGGAAACGGTGAAACAAAACTCACCTGCGGCAGAGCTTCCGCTACGACCACAAAGGATGCGGTAGAGTCCTTGTGTCCCTCGGCAAACTGGAAGGATGGTGTAGGAACGGCGGCAGTTTCCCGGGAGGCGGAGGAGGCGGCAAATCCGGACTTCTGGATCTCTCCAAATGCGAAGGCGTTCCGGATGAATAAATATTCAGGGACGATCGCTGATGCACACACGGCCTTCTTATATCCGGCATCGCAAATTGCAATTTTTGCCAAAACTGTCGATCACCCCACTCAATCACGGTGTTCGTTCTCAGATATAACCGCAAATCGGGATCCAAATCTCTCTGCGGCAGTTCACCATTTATTATAAATATAAGTCTACGTCTTCTATCTTTCAAGACTTCGTGTAGTGCGGATTTGAATTCGAAACGGCACCACTCGTTTTGTAAAAAGTTTCTGGATAGTACGATAATGGTGCGACGCGAAGATTCGACCGCTTCGATTATCGTGTCGGCTACGTACGTCGACACGTTAAAGTCTCTATAATGCAAACATAGTCTATAACTGGGATCCCCAGATTCCAGTCCCGGGGCTATAACTTGATTAACAAACGCCTCGTCTTTGACGCTGTAGCTAATGTACGCATCGAAAAGCCGGTCTTTGTCTTGCTGCTCTTCGAACGCAGTTGTCTTATAACACATCCGCAATCCGCAACGGGAATATATCCAAACTCGAAGCTCTCTGCGATAATAAAAAGCTCCGCAAACTATCACCACACTCGCTAGGAAGACACACATCGTGCCGAGGAGAAGCGGGAGATAATCGTTCATCACTTGGGTTTCGACAACGGCTCTACTTCCCCCTGTATAAGCCGCACAAGAACTTGCATTAAAATCGGCCATGTGGAAACCCACGGCTTTTGTGATGTTATTGTAAATGCAGGTAATTTTATTGGCATCCACGACTTTACCGAAATTCACCTTAAGCCACGATTTATATCGCTGAACGTAATAGCAATCGCAGTTCCAGTGGTTATCAGATAAACCTATTTCAACCAAATATGGGTTTAAAGTGAATTGCCAAACTTCGAATGTATTCAAACGATTGCCATCTAATCGTAAAACTTCTAATTGTTTCAACTCGAGGAAAGTTCTGTTATCAATGTAATGAATCATATTACCCTGCAAATACATCTCTCTTAGATTTTCTAATGAAGTAAGTTCAAATCCTAACAATTCCTTTATGTGGTTGTTTTCCAAATGCAATACTGTTAATCGTCTCAAGCCACTGAATGTGTGGTTGTAAATGGCGGCGATATTGGAATTATTGGCATATAAAATTTTCAAATTCTTACGTCCAATGAACGAATGACTGGACAACTCACCGAAATTGTTGCCATCTAGATAGACCTCGGTCGCGTCCATTGGTATACTGCTGGGCATCTCGGTGTATCCCACACCGGAACATTCAACCACGTTCGCTGACCATGACTGGTCATGGTAACAAGTGCAGTTTGTCGGACAAGTCATCTCACAATCACAGGCATCGAAGTCACAACAATGGCACAAGGCGAAACAATGTGTTTTGTACGTGCAGAGAAATTGCGAGGACTCTGCCTCGATCAGCGGGAGGTAATTACTATCGCGATTGTAGAGCAACTTACAGTAGATGCTTTCCAGATCCATAACGCGAGGATGTTGACGCAAATGGTCAAGCTTGTTTATCCGTTGTAACCATTCCATGGTACAATCGCACTGAAATGGATTTCCACCTATATAAAACTCGGGTAAAGGTCGTTCTGGATCAACTGGAGTTAATCTTAACGCATTTAAATCCATTCCAACAATCTGATTTGCATATAAATCAACTCTAGTCAAATTAGTTTTTTTCAAAAATGTATGAGGCTCAACTGATATTATCAAATTATCATTCAGGAACAACAATTCTATGCTACTCGGTATTGCAGAAGCGCCGACTCTCGTCAATTTATTAAAACTTGCATCCAAAGTTTGTAAACGGAGTTCCATATCTAGGTTATAGTGATTTCCAAGTTCAGGGACGCTGTTCTTATGAAGATCCAGCCACTGCAGTCCACGCGGAATTAATGCGTAATCGAACCATTCTAATTGGTTATCGGAAACATTGAGCCACAATAAGCTGGAGATATCTGTAAAGACACCGCTAATGTCGGTGAGCAAATTGGAATCAATCCGAACTGCTTGAAGACTGATACTCGATTCGAAAGCTCCTTTTTCGACCCAACGAATTTTATTACGGGCTAAATTCAAGATTTGTAGAGCGGGCAAATCGACAAACGCCCGCTTACTGACGTTTTGCAGTAGATTTCCGATTAATCTCAAGCCGTATAAGTTAGTCATGCCTCGAAAACCGGGCTCTTCGAGTGAGCTGATCAAGTTTTCTCCTAGATCAACGGTTCGCAATAAACGCATATCTTTGAGCGCTAGTGGAACGGCTTTTAGTCTGTTACCGTTCAAATTCAGATCCTGTAAACTGGAACAATTTCTGAAAGCTTCGGGATGAATCCCCTCGAGATGATTGTTATCAAGCGCTAGAAGGGATAGAACGTATAACCCGTTTAGAGAATACGCGTCTAGGTACGTGATTTTGTTGTAGGAAATAATTAAAGTGTGCAGATTATTCATTGGAGAAAACGTGTCTGCCGGGATGGTTTCCAGTAAATTATGTTCCAGATTTAGAATTTGTAACGTATATAAATCTTTGAAAAACGTGGGATCCAGTTTCGTAATTCGGTTATATGATAAGTTCAAAAGAACTAAACGAATTAACCCAGAAAAAGTATCGGAGTTTATCCATGAACTAGTCAGTAAATTTTTTGATAAATGTAATGCTAACAATTGCTCCAAATTAGCGAATAATCCAGGCGCTAACACACTAATAGAATTATTTTGCAAATTAATTTCTTTAATTGACCCAGAACAATCTTTGAATAACTCAGATGGTAGTGCAACAACCTTGTTATTGGACAAATCGAATATTTGTAACGATTTGAGTCCCGCAAGGGCCTTATCAGCAACCATGGAAATTTCATTATGATGAATATAGAGTTCTCTAAGACGTCGCAAAACACTGAACCCATTCGCGGGTATTAATACAAAATGATTATATGAAGTGTCTAATATTTGAATGTCTAAACTACAAGGAAACGCAAACGTGCGAGTCGTTTCAGTGTGTTGGGATTGGTCATCATCGGCGACACTTATCAAAGGTTGAGGAATACCTGGTGCTTTTTCTCGAAATCCTAAGTCACTTACGTCTTGTAGGCGATTCTCACTCACATTCAGAAATACTAGATTTATCAAAGGGCAGAAAATGTGTTCGGAAAACGACCATATATTATTGCAGCTGAGATCCAATCGTTCGAGTTGTCGGACAACAGAAAAACTATCACGAGCGAAATCCAAGTTCATGGCTGGCCAATCTGTATTGTGTGTTTTTATTGACAAATTTCTAAGATCTCGTAATCCATATAAAGTTCCAGCAGGCCATCTTCCTAATTTACAATGTTCTAACTCGAGTTCTCTCAACTTAGTTAGATGTACGAAACTCTTGTCGTCCAAACTGCTTCTGGACATAATCTCCGGATTACATTCAATCCTCAGAGATGTAGTATGTTCGGAAGGTATCACGCTGAAATTGGTAGTGTCAAATTCGCTATTGATAGTCCTCAAATTACAGGTTAAAGCAACTTCATCTTGACCTCCTGTTATTGTTGATTCCCTCACCCACCACTGACAATCATCAGGAGCTTCGTATTTCAAAGGTTGTATAGACCCATCTGTCGGGGGCAGTTCACTTGCAATTAATAATTTAGCAGATAATAACATATGAAGCACGATAATTGTTAGAGACATTTTGTTATCTTTATTGTCACTATAAACTTAAATTGTCATTGGTGAGCATCATCCACCTTATACGTATGTACATGCACTCCACACGAACACGCAACTACCGCAAGAGCTCAAACACCACTGACAAGTGACAGGGCGCCTAGACGGCTACCAGTTTGTACTCGGTTCCACCCCTAAGTCTCGCGCACACCCTTCACATTCACATATCTTCATAAATTTAATTTAATGCCTATGTATGCAAAAATTTATTCTTGACTAGAAATAGGACAAAAAAGTTTTTATTCAGATTCAACAAAAACCACAACGGCTAAAATATAGCGAAGCGTTGAATTGTCCTTGGAACTTCTGAAATTACTCAAAGCCTACTAGAGGAATTAAAAACAATGTGTAAACAAGAGAATATCGCGATGATATTAACCGGTCATTCGAGTAGGTCCGCAACCGCTACCACAAGTAGGCAGTAAGAGACTGAAGATCAGGATGCTGGAGCCGGTAAGCACGAGAAGAATATGGGAGTCCGTGAGTTTGTCGTGTTACGAGAGCACCCGAAGGACGTCGACGGAGGGCCGAGATCGGCGGCTGCGTCATGGAACGCCGATTACAAAAGAACCTCTCGCATTCTCTAGGACCCACCGAATACCGAAATCTATCCTCTCGGAAAATATTGCCGGTAAGTTATTCAAGATCTACGTTCAATCTAGCGGACAATTGGCATGCATCAATAATAATGTGGAAAGGTTTCAGATACACGGGTTCAAAAGCTGTAATCCAATTATTTAACAGGGATATTTTGCAATTCCGACGTACGGATGCGAAGGAGCATTGCGCATTTTGTAAGGAGGATTATGATTACACGATCGAGTCTAACATTGTTGAAAACCAATCTATTGCGTGATTCACCAACTAGGACCATTATCTTCAGGAGCCACCTGAATCTTTATATTATAAACTACTAATATTTTTTGCTATGGTTCATTTTTATTTTCACCAAACTCAGTATTGTTCAATAATGGATCTTTCCAATTCTTCTGATTTACTCACAACTGGAATTGCATAGATAAATGTCGATCTAATTAGCTCGGTAACTATTTTGATCACAAATTGTAATGTTCGGAAGATTAGTTAGTTCATCAGCTATAATTTACAATGGATTTCGATATGTCCAATAACGTTTTCAGTCCAGAAGCAAACAATTTTTCACTTTAAAATAAAACACGATTTCTCTGATAGAATAGAAAAGATTCATTCCTGTTTGTAATCTTTATATAGAATTAACATGGAGTGTGTTTTCAAATGTCAAATATGGAAAAAGCTGTAGTCAATCGATCACAAATATCCCGCACTTCAATTTGTTAGCACACATTGCCCTTTCGGACACTTCTGTATGTCGAATGAGTGATTATAGGAACAGAAAATATATTGGAAATGATTTCAAAACAGTTAATGATTATAATAATAATGAAAATTTCACACCTCTACTTTTTAACCAATAAGATGCCTTAATTTTGACTAGTTACCATGGCAACTTCCGGAAATTTTTTCGTGGCGCCACGATATTTAAGTGGACATTTTTTGACAGTTGAAAAGGTATGATCTACAACCATTAAATATTGTAGATATACCTGTGAATAATGCAAAATTTCTATTAGAATTAACATTATTATTTATTATTCGCTATAAAGTTTCATTAAACAGAAAACACAAATTTGTTTAATTATTATGTATTAACAATTTATATTTCAATAAACGTAGGATCTACGAACATAGTAAGATTTAAATGTTGTTTGAATTCTAACCCATCCTATCTTCTTAATGGTGAATAGGAAGGTGACGAATTAATTAGATGTCTGTGTTTTAAGATATATATGTAATATTTTGAAACAATTTTGTTCAAATCTCTTTTACGCAAAAGGCCATATTTACTTGACATCTGCAGCAGACTTTCTTGGATTTTCGTAAACAAACCATTCAACTCTAACGCTTCCTGGTCGCAATCTTCCATTAAATTCGTTAAATATATTAATTTTGGATGACATATTTGCACTTGACTCAACTCTTGGCAGTATTTATATAAATTGTACTTTTCAAAGCATTTCATTTTTCTCAAATTGTTCAACGCAAATGCTTACAAGAAATGTTTTACATAAGAATATCTTTGTTTGCTGGTTTACTATACAGTAACTCAATGTTATTCAACAATGTAAACCTCATCTGTCAAAAGCATGGCCGCCTATATCACGGCCACCTATTGCAACAAACCATGTTAATATTATATTTTTTACGTTAGAAGTGTTATGAATTACTTCAACAAAAATACATTTCTACCACCTTTAGAGACCTAAAATTATGAAAGGGCGATAGACTGATCTAATACCCATCTGAGTTTTTGCATTTGGTGCAACTAAAGTTGGTAATATTTTTCATTTAACGAAACATGGTGGACTTGACAAGCAGTGAAATTAATTTAAAATGTCAGATTGGATTAATAATTTTTTTCCAAATTATGGTGTGAAATTTTCTTACCGAATACCACGCAAGCTTAAATTATTTCCGGAAGTAATTTAAGCTCTTGTGATATTTTAAGTGATAATTATTTTGGAATTTTATTCAAATGGTCTATACGATGCATTTCAAAACATTATGTTTAACAATGTACTGAAAAAGTTCACATATAGTTCAGGAAGATTTAGAAATTCACTGTCGAAATAGAAATAGATAAACATCTTTCCTTGATATTAACATCATAAAAGATGGTAATCGCTTGGATTTGGCCATATACAGAAAACCCACTTAAATAGGTATATTCCGGCGGATTCAGCTACACCATTTAATTAGTTCATAGTCTTGTTCATAGATTACTGAAAAAAAGCAACAAAATTGTAACAACGAAGTTGAGAAACTTCAGTAATTTGTTTCCTAATTTTGCAATACAACCATCTTATAGATGTTCTAGAAAAAGTTTTCCACTTTTAAAACACAGAATATCTGGGTAATTCAGAAGGAATGAAAATGTGTAAACGAAAAAGCAATTTATTAGATTACGATTTATCTCCAGCTGAGGGTAACCACTTCTTCGCATTATTATGCCCAAATAGTATTTAAACAGGCACATTTCGATATCTAACTTAGTTAACTCTGATGATGGCTATATAATGGCTGAAAGGTCTTCAATACTTTGATAGTATTGTTAATGGATAAGGTTGATTATTCCTTATTTATATTGTTATGGTTATCCAGTGTGAACTCTTTTATAGTTTATTAATTAGTTAGAATATTCGTACTGATTTGTTCCACATAGCAATTTGAACATCTATTTTGTAAATTTCAGATGTGTTGAAATGAGAATCTTCATCAAAGGTATTGCCTAAGCGTTTTTCATCTTGTTCTCGCATTTGCTGAATTCATAGTTGAACTACTATTTTTCTCATACATTTTTTATTATTTAATGTGTAAGTTCAATAAGTTTCTTCTTGAATTCATTTTGTATCAAATACAAAACGCCGCACAAAAATTGGAATCCTAGACATGCAGATTCCTCCAGTGATTGAATACAATCTCTTCAGACTTCCTAGTGCTATTTCTACGAAGTAATTATAACTGAAATAACGAATTTGAAAGTTCATGGATCCATACGAATGGAATAGATAATATTCTATGCTTCTGTGCTTTATGGAATGTACCTCCTGGAAGAATTATTCCACTCTTGTTATCAATATCTTTCAACTATGACCTCCCAAACATCACCATATATAATGAATATAACTCCATATTTATATCATGGAATAGGAAATTAGTTATTGATTATATAATTAACAAGTCTTTAATCAACGAGAAAAAATTTGCACCCGAGACGCAGCCGAGAGTTACATTTTTTTGAGAGGATTAAAGGTTGTTAATTCCCGAATGTAATACAACATTTTCTTCTCGACCTCAACCAAAACCGGTCAATTGGGAGGGTGAAAGTCGTGTGAGAGCAGGTGGAAAATTCTGTGTTTGAAAAACGTCAGATTTTGCAAATGTATTTTGATCAAGATTATTCTTTTTGAGCTGAAAACTAGAGAGTCTCAGAATCATTTCTATGACATGAATTTGTCGACAAGACCGAAAAAATATGCCAAATCGACAGAAAAAATTAGTGAGAATGCTGAACGTTTTTTCATTTCAGCTGAAATCCAGCAAGAAGCCTCTGTCGCGAGCGGAAAGGGAAAGTATATACTAGAAGGAATTGGTGGAATTTGTCAACCAGCGAAAACAAAAGGCATAGTAGAAGGAGCTATGACAGAAGTGCTACTATCCCACTTTTTCAATGGGGAGAAACGGTATGTTGCTTCTTCAATGTGGACAAGGTATTCAATACCAAAATTAATGTTGGAAGTGCACAAAGGTATTGATATTTCGAAGTATGGTAAACTTACTCCATATTTGAAAGCGGGATCGAGGAATTATAAACCAAAGAAGGCAAAGATACTGGAGAGAACCCAAATCAAAGAATTTTTGAAAAAAGCACCGGATGAGGAATATTTACAACTTAAGGTAGGGAATACGCTATGTTAATACTTCAATTTATACATCGAGCTTTTTATTTTGAACTGTTTACAAGAATTGGATTTTTGAATATCAGCCTAGTCCAAGACAAAGGCAGTTACCTGTATGTATTCATTACGTATACGAAAACAAAAATTTCAAGAAGTTTCACGTTCAAGGAATAAGCTTTTTCAATCAATGCTGTAGAAATGTGTCGAAACTACATCAGTCTGCAACCTAAAACTGCCGGTAGGAGATTTTTCTTCCGATATGTGACTGAAAAATGTACTACACAATATGTAGGCATCAACATAATTTCAAAAACCTTTTCAAAAGTGGCTTCATTTCTTGGTCTCCCTCATCTAGAATGTTTTACCGGATATTGAATGATGCGTTCTTCGGTGACATTATAGGACAATGCTGGGGGCGATATTATCACTGTCAAACATCACGATGATTGGAAATCGACTATGATTGCGGGAAGTTATAAGAAAGAATCACTGTCCAGCAAGACGGTAATTGCTGAAAAAATTCTTGTCTTACCTAATATTGTTGGCCATTGCAGCCCTTCTGAAACTCTCTATCGAGTGCATTTGAATAATCCCGGTCAAAATAACAAAATCGTTCTTGAGATAAATGTTGATGTTAATATTGATAACAATTCTAAATGAAATGCTATAGAATCGGAGCATGGTACCATGAATTTTAATCCACTGAAACAGACGTATTAAACCTTCTTAATATAATGGTCGTTGATAAACGTTATTAATAATGATAACAATCATCGCATCCCTTATTCCATCTCAATATGAAGTTCTAATTCTTCGATAACTTATATCATAATATTATGCAACAAGATGAACCCACTTCGATGTAATTCAACTCATGAACAATAATTGAGTAGATACAAGTACCTACTACAAGGAGCGCGTACACAACATAAATAAATAAACGCACTCATTTCCTCAATTTATTCACTACATGAAGTGTGATGTTAGTAAATAAGATGGTTTAGGTGTTAATCTCATCAATTAAATCATATGAGTAACAGTTGTTTAGTATCTCCAATATTTCAGATGATACATTTATGATCCAAGTCAAATTTTTTAATTATTTTTCGAGCAATAAACGCTGGATTAGCACAAACAAATTATATAAATCAGCTTTACAAAAGAATAGTAGATCATTGTGATAAATTATGGGGTTGTGACGCTTGTTTTCGATGAACGATTCTCATAGATTAATCACATGTTGTGGAAAGGCTGGGAACAATCGATAACTGACTTCCCTCGCATATTTTTTTCTTTCCGGTTACTTTTGCTGATCAAATTTATGAATTCTGTAGGAACAGAAAATATATTGCATGATTTTAATTCTGTAAATCAAAGAACTGATGTACAATCGTTTTGTCCAATTTATACAAATACCTTTTCTATCGTAGTAATAAGAAAAAATTTTGAACATCTGTTTAACATTGTACCCTTTTGGTGCAAAGAGACTTTCGTCGTCAGGTCAGAGTGGTAAGACCATTTTTCCTCTTCCCCTAGATATTACGTCTTCAACTATAGAGACATTACTGTCCAGCGGTTTTCCAATACGTATTCATATATTTTGTCCACGACTATTGTATAAAGTATGCATAATGCATGTGTTTCCTCAAGCATAATAATATCCATTAATCACTAGTGAATAATGATTTCATTATTCACTAGTGATTAATGAATATGACAATCATGATAGACTTTGTTCTAGACTAATACGATAAAAATAGAGCGCGCTATGAAACGTCAAGTCAGATCGAATTTAATTTGAAACGTCAACAATTTGTTGGTTCGAGTTGTATCAACAGCAAATTAATCAAAGTAATAAAATGGATACAGATAGTGAAAATGAAATAATGTCTTGTACACCTCCAGAAATACAAGAAGCGGTAAAAATTGCATCGTTAAACTTATTACCCGAAAAATCGAGAAAACTGTATTTATCTGCGTATGAATCTTTTATACAATGGAGAATTGCCAAGAAAATCGAGTCTTTCTCAGAATCCGTCTTGTTGGTATATTTCACAGAGTTAGCCACAAAGTACAAACCATCAACAATATGGACAACCTACTCAATGCTGAGAAGCACAATCAACTTGAATCATGGTATTAACATTGAAAGTTATAGCAAATTGCGAACATTGTTGAAAAGAAAATCTGAAAACTTTTTGCCTAAAAAAGCCAATACGTTTTCTCCAGAAAATATAAATGATTTCCTGACGAAGTCATCTGACGATAAATATCTTGCGACAAAGGTAAGAAAAACGATTTTCATATATTAGTAATTTGACAATAAATATTTGTTCAAGGTGGCAATGATAATGGGAGTAATGGGTGCCTGTCGGGCAAACGAAATGTATAAGATGAAACTTAGTGATTTACAAGATCTTGGATCAGCTTTCTTAGTGAAAGTGCCAAATACCAAAACAAAAATTACTCGCAAATTTACAATCACCGATGAATTTTACCAAATTTGCAAAAAGTATATCAGCCTTCGTCCACCTCATGTTATGTCTGATGTATTTTTTTTGAACTATCAAAATGGCAAATGTACTTCGCAAAGAATAGGTATTAACAAGTTTACACAAATGAGAAAACAAATAGCGACATATTTGCAATTACCCGATCCAAAAAATACTCTGGTCACAGTTTCCGAAGAACATCTGCGACTATACTTGTTGATGCGGGCGGGGATATAACAGCTTTGAAAAGGCATGGTGGATGGAAATCCACGGCGGTAGCAGAAGGTTACATTGATGATTCCATGAGAAATAAAATGGAAACAGCCGAGAAAATCTCCAACACGATACAGAATCCATACAAACAAAATGAAACCATATCGACAAGCTCGTTTATAAATAACAAAAACATTAATACAAGTTCAGACTTAGTGCCTTCAATCAATCTTGAACATTGTGTTAATACAAATATTACTATTAATATTAATAAATAGTTGAATTTGTTTTCAATTAGTTATAATACAAATTCCATGTTACTCACGTATAGAAATAAAAATTGTGTTTAGTTTACAAAGTATCATTTATGGGTCGTGGACAAAGTATAGTATTCTACTTATACGATAAAAATAGAACGCGCTATCAAACGTCAAGTCAGATCAAATTTAATTTGAAACGTCAACAATTTGTTGGTTCGACTTATTTCAACAGCAAATTTTATTAGTATCAAAGTAATATTTATGGGTCGTGGACAAAGTATAGTATTCTACTTGCATATTATGGGCTATTATTCACTTGGATGATTTGCGACACTCGCCTGCGGCTCGTGTCGTAAACTTCATCCACGTGAATAATAGCCACCATAATATGCTCGTTGAATAATATACTATTATACAATAATGTGACATGACGTTTTTAATTGAAATTGATGCGATAAAGACGCTCAGTGCTTAGTGAAAATAGTTCCGTGATTTAGTGACGTGAATTAGTTTTCAAACGTCTATGGACACTATACATATAAACTCGTCTAATTATGACAGCTGCTGTCATATGAACTATCGACATTATCAACACTATATAACTCCATACCATGATACCACAGAGCTTAGATACTCAATAGAGTACAGTTCAATGCCACAAAATAAACCGGCATACTTCAATCAAGTAGGATTCTCATTGTTTGAGCAAGGACGAATCCATAGATTAGTTGATATATGACATGAAGAAGAGTAGTTATTCCACAAGATACTTATGTATTCGGAATAAACTGAGACAATCATTTAAAATTCGGAATAGGCTAGTGCACATTTGGGAGTTGAGATGTTCCGTTGGTGCTTCAGCAAGCAGCAGAGTTCCCAACAGGACAAGTTATTAGTTGCGTGGTCACGTTCTGCTCTATAGCTATGAAATTCAGTGTATGTTAGAAACCAGAAACTGCGTTATAACATGCAAAGTGAATTATTCTAGGAACTGTGGACACATAAAAGAGTTCGCTGTGGATACACTATAACACTATAAATATGTGGTATACATCACTTAGCTCAATATTAAATTTATCAAACATCTATAATTCTATACTCCTTGGAATATTGTAGAAGTATAACATTTCTTTGATAGATGAATCAAATCAGTTCAAATGTTCCGCAAAAAAAGCAGACCTACTACTAAACTTAAGATTCTACATTGATGTAGATTTCATCATTTCAGTGAAATGAAGATCAATATGTATTTTTCATTATTTCCTGATGGAATTTTTTAGTTTTTTCATAATATTGCCACGCGTCAGTTTTTTGGTAGAGCTGAATGATTGTAAGAGAATATTGAGTTGAGGGCGAGAGGCATGGGGGATCACTGAGGATTTTTGTTTGAGATAAGTTGAATGTAATTTGGAAGAAGCAACATTGGTAAAATTGACTTATTGAAATTTGAAAGATATGATGATAAATAGTTTTGAAATTAGTTCAATTAATTCATTAATTCTCGATTATATGTGAACGGAAAAACATTACTCAGATCGATGCATACAAACGCGCAGAGAAAGTTCGAATATTCCACTTTTCTTCTGTCGGTGGCTTATACAGACTTTATTCATGAAAACCAGCAATTTAGGGTTCACACGGTAAATGAACTTGTCCGGCAGAATAATAAACTCTTATGCAGACACCACAGTTTTACTTGTTATTTGCGATATAAAAGTATTTGAGAATGAAATTAACACCGACTGACAGGAAACGGTTTTAGTAGGTTTCGTAATCAGATAATACATTGGAATAAAACAACTGAAAGATTATAATAGAAATAAAAATGATTCACAATATCGAAGAAAAATATAGATAATATAACTGAATTTTGTAGAAACGTAAACTTGACAATATGGGTTGTAATGGGGGAAATCTGAAAATAAAACACTTCAGAGTATTTATTGTGTACTGCCTGTCCATACTCGGAGTTGTACAATGTGGTTCCTAAATGTCAAAGTCCGAAAAGAAATACGTTTTATTGGCTCTACGGCAATTTGGGAAAGTTGTTCGAAGAGTTGACATAAATTTAAGCAAATATGGATGGAAGTGGAAAAGTTCATATTATGAGCCTAAATATTATTATTAATAGTATGCTTAGTAGAATAAATACAGACTCTACTGATTGCGGCTCTTCTGATTTTTATGTATTGACCGAAACAGTAATTTCTGGGCTCATTCATATATTACATTTGCAGTAAGGAGGCTAACGTTTTTCTGCAATTTTTTTTTTGTAACAATAACTAACCAACACAATAACTGTACACATGGACACGAAACAAACAGCGTCTGTGGCTTATATAGACTTTATTGATGAAATCCAGCAATTTAGGATTCACACGGTAAATGAACTTGTCCGGCAAAATAATAACACTAATGCTGACATCACAGTTTTACCTATAAATTGCAATATAGAAGTGTCTGAGAATGATATTAACATCGACTGACAGGAAATGGCTCGAAGTAAGTTTTGTAATCGGATAATACATTGAAATAAAATATTTGAATGAATATAATAGAAATTAAAATGATATACAATATTGAAGAAAAATGTAGATTGGTAATAATTGAATTTTGTAAAAAACGGAAACGTGACAATATGGTTTGTAATAATCAAAATGAGGGAAATCTGAAAATAAAACGCTTCAGAGTATGAATTGTGTAGTGATACTGCCTGTCTATACTCGAAGTCGTACAATGTGGTTCCTAAAACTCTAAATACGAAAAGACATATGTCTTATTGGCTCTACGACAATTTGGGACAGTTGTTCGAAGAATTGACATAAATTGAAGCAAATATGGATGGAAGTGGTAAAGTTCATATTATGAGTCTAAATATTATTATTAATAGGATGCTAAGTGGAATAAATACAGACTCTACTGATTGCGGCTCTTCTGATTTTTATGTATTGAGCGAAACAGTAATTTCTGGGCACATTCATATATTACATTTGCAGTAAGGAGGCTAATATTTTTCTGTAATTCTAATATAACAATAACTAACACAATTACTGTACAAATGGACACGGAACAAACAACGTCTGTGGCTTATATAGACTTTATTGATGGGATCCAGCAATTTAGAATTCACACGGTAAATGAACTTGTCCGGCAGAATAATGAATAGTAATGCTAACATCACAGTTTTACTTATTATTCTCAATATAAAAGTGTCTGAGAATGGAATTAACACCGACTGCCAGGAAATGATTTAAAGTAAGTTTTGTGATCAGATATTAATTACATCGAAATAATATATCTGAAAGATTATAATAAATTAGAATTAGAATAGAAATGATTTATAATATTGGAGAAAAATATAGATTGGTAATAATAGAATTTAGTAAAAACGGAGACGTGACAAATATTGGAAAGTATCTAAATGCCTTACAAAAGCAATGTTATACCTTCCATGATGAGGTTATTTTGTACCAAAAGTAGAGTTTTCTTCTGATATTACACTTTTAAGAAATAAACAATATTCTTGATAATCTGAGAATCAAATTTCAATAGACCAGAAGTTATGTGGAAGGCTCATTGATCGTTAAATGGGAATGAAACGTATTTTATTGATGTTCGGTTCATGTTGATGTATTTATCCTAGTGGCCAACATCACTACACTTCACCCAACTGCTGCCTATATTTCAACAAAATGAGTTAGAACCCCTTTTGTTACGAATCATCTAGCAAAAAATGAAATATTTATAGCGATAAAATGATTGATTTACGATTATAGACCATACCTTCTAACTATAAAACGGAGTACTACCATATACAAGGCTTGGTGTTAGGATTTATGGACAATGAAGTAGCGACATTAGTCGGCAGGTGTTTACCCGGTCAAATCAGTGCCCGGAGTCGAGAAGTAATACAGTGTGGACCGCGGGAGCTACCACCTGCCAGTCCGGCGCTCCGGACGCAACGGGCCCTCCGCTAATCGTGACAAACGACCGAGGTTATTTCGGCGAGCTTTCCTCGTCGAATCTCACTCGATTACATTACTTACTTCCTTTCTTCCACTCTATTTATATCCCCTTTCGCCTTCTTCTGCACGCATAAGTCTATCCAAATCACATTTCGCTAATGCAATATTTAGTTCTAACAAAGTGATTTCTTTGTCTCAATTATGGTTGCAATCGTGACTTTAATTGTCACTAATAAGATTCAGTTTCCGTTGTCGGTTTGTATTGTGACCAAAGGAAACTAGGAAACATTTTATCTACTTAACTACTGATAAATTGCTTGGAACAGTAATTATTGTATTGTAAATACGTAACACTAATGCAGAATATAACAATACATGTGACACAAAATGGTATTATATCATCTGAGCGAGTATGATCGTAATGTTGTACATGCTTTATATAAAAATTCTCGGGAAATAGGTCACACTAATATATATGCTTATTATTTTCGTCTTTACGTACGTTTCGGTCTCACGACCATCATCAGAAAACGTATCAAATCGTCTAAGACGGTATTTCTCAAAACTAATTGTATCAAGCACAAAGCATTCTTAAAACACATTAATGTGTTACAATTTCGATAACTCGTGTTTCTGTTCGTTTCGGCGAAGTGGGCATTTTTGATTCAAATTAGTGCGATATGGACGAGTTGTGCTTGATACAATTAGTTTTAAGAAACCCCGCTTCAGACATTGATATGTCTTCTATACGTGAAGACGAAAATAATAAGCATGTGTTAGTGTGACCTATTTCCCAAGAATTTATATATAATATCTGGGTCAAGAATCATTATTGATTAAGTTGTACATGTTGTGAAAGAAATGGCTTTTTCAGAAGAATTCTACTTGCTTGTTAAGCTATGGCATCCCTCATAATGTTCATTTCTTCCCTTCGGATATGAGGTCTAGTAATGACCTTTTATTCTCCATATTAATACATCATCAAATTTGAAATTGTTCCAAATCGATTCAGGAAGTCATTCAGCGAAAAATTTTCCAAATCGATTCAGGAAGTCATTCAGCGAAAAATTTGATAACGTTTCTGAGCGTATTAAAATATAGACCCTGAAGAAAGTTATTCTGACTATCATGTGACAATTGAGGGTCATGGTCATTACCGGAAACCTCAATAGAACCTCCCTAACAGGTTTCACTCTATTGCAGAGGATATGTTGATGAATCCTCTGCAGATGACATCGTACCAAGATGCCCCGGGTCCCAGGTGCGACGTAGCTCGAATCTGGTACCGTAATCGTGATCAGGTAAGATATTCCGGGCTATTTTGGTTGTATCTGGGCATTTTTTTTTGATATTGAATTTCAGCTTCTGAAAGTGCATTCGATGACATTTTCCTCTATAGAAATGTAAAAATGCACGTCATACAAAAATAAACTGGTAACTTTTCTTTAATGACTTCTATGATGTCTTCTAGTATATCAAAAGGTGCATACTAGATCCTCATATCCGGAGGGAAGAAATGGACATTATGACAGATGCCATAGCTTCACAAAAGAGATGAATCCCGGAAGAGCCATAGTAAATTGTATATCCATTTTTTCTCTAGAATGGTTGAAAATTGGCTTTTACAGCTAGTCTGATGTTCAGAAGAGAGTGATGTTAAATCGCTTGAATACTGTACAGTTTGATCGAAATTGTGTTGTCCAATGAGGTAATGAGCGATAAAAGTCCGAATCTCCTCTTTCTTTCACAACTGGTGTTGCACCACTGCAAATCTCTAACAGATTACTGTATTATTTTCCTGAAATTATAGGTGGTTCTTTGTAAAGCTTGGTTTATCATTATGCCTAACCGAACGTATAACAGAAATTGTTTGAATTCTTAAACTGATTGACCTATAATGATTCTCTAATCTTTACAAGCTCAATTTTCTTTACAGAAAACTGAACCAATTCGTTCCACTTTATAACTTGGTCGGAATTGCTGTCATCTGTACGTATGGAGAGAAGTCGAAGTCTTTGTGAAAACCTTCAAAATCTCAAAAGTCACTGTAGCTTAAAGGGACAACAGTATATGGATTCCACCTTCTTGTGAAACGGAATACTGGAGTGAGTTACGTGAGAACCATGATATCACCAGCTTATTTTTGAGAATTTAACATTCCGCCGTGGGCCGAATCACCTTCGTTTTGATCATGGTGAGGGGCATGTCTTCTAAATTGAGGCTTTTGCTAATTACATATAAAAGGGTGGAGCCTATTATTGAATTTTTATTTTCCCTCCCACTTCTGAAAATAGGCTTATTGTCTCAGTTCCATCTTTGTCGTATAAAAGTATACAAAGCTGTCGCTATCTTACCTTCAATAAAATCTCTAAAACCAATATCGTAAATAGTAGAGTTAAAAACCCCTGGTCTTCTTTTATATAAGATTTTGTTATCATTTGATATAGGTACCACAGACGTATTATGAAACTTGGCTTCTTCATTGCAAATAGTTTTTCTGTCTCTAACCTTTTCTTTTTTTTTATGTACTTTTGATATCGATCATTTCAACTTATCTTAATTCTATCAGATCCCTGTAAATACGAGATCTATTTGTAGATGGCGATAGAACATCTAGGTTACTCTAGATATACTATTCATCTGCGGTATTTCATACCATTGAGTTGAGATGGAGAAGCACTATCACTATCCAGAACTGTTGGATCTAGAATAACCTTACTATTAAACATAATGTTATGTACAGAATTATTTTATTCAAATACATTTATATTACATGAATTTTATTTTACATTGTCAAATAGACCACTATCTTATCTTAAACAAATTTAAATGAAGACGGCGAAAAACGTAGTAATGTTTGATTCCACAATATGGATTTATATTTCAATTTTTCCTGAGTCGAACTTTCACTTTGTTATAGGAAGCAAGACAACTGCACATTCTCTATATGAAGAAAAAAATGCTTTCTCAATGTCATTTTCTGCACGATTTACACACCTTGTAGTTTTCGATGAACTGTCAGCGATATGTTTTCTATGGCTTCCACAAGCGTAGTGCGACGTGCATAACATAACTTCAGGTGCAGGCGCAAAACTTTAGTGAAGCCTTTTCGTGAAACTAAAAAGGCCTAAGTGCGTAAGCCACTTCTTTCATTGAACATTTGAAGGCATATAAGATAGGCCGAAGTAGCATATGGTGTTATCAACTTAACCTTGATAATTTGCGATGAGCCCTCTCGTGTTAATATGAAGCGTGATGGAACATTCACTTTGCAGGACTTAACTCAATTTTGCTTTTATGTCAGTTAAGCCCCACCGTCCTGAGGACGACGAGTTATTTGATCAGATGAAATGTTTGCATTCAAGGTATTTTACTTCTTTGTTCTTGAGACAGACAGAATCATCAGGGCCAGTATAACTTTAAAGAATCGCTTTTCATCCCATCAAGATTTCGTAGTCTTGTCACTTTAATGGAATTAAGATTAACATCTTCAACTCGCTGTTTAGAACTGGTATTTTCATTCCAGTCCATTCTGTATAATGTATAGTGTGATCCAAATAGTTCACAGTCTGGGAAAGTATCACATAGGCCTGATTCTGTCATAATCAGTAAATCGTAATAATTCAAGTTCAGAGACTCATGTAAAAAATTTATCGTTTTGGTACTTAATCCGAGAGCATTTCGATAAAATATATGGGAAAAAGGGACTTTCACGTTCAGTAACTACTGTTTTTTTTAACCTAGAAACAATTTTTGAGACGTAGTTTGATGTATCTGATAGTTTCATTAACTTTTTCGTTATGAAGCTGTTTTAGTTTATTCTGAAAACTCTTTTCAAGGTTTCGTTGCATTAGTTTGATCAGGAAGAATGCGAACATTCGAAGTATTTTTCTTGTTGTTCCTTAAAACAGCAGAATCATCAGGACGGACAGTACAACTTCATTGGGTCGGGGTCTAGTTATTTTAATGAAATTAATAATAACATCTTGTATAATCGAACTTATACATAGTACTTAACTATAGGTAGTTTATCAGAAAAAATTCGGCTATCATTATTAGCATTAAAAATATTTGCGTTATATTCCCACTGCAGGCGGCCAGGATTCATTAAAACCAAATGGAATGATACGTAGAACGCGACATCAATCATTTGCCAAATAAAGGATATCCATATTATCATGTTAATGATATGCTTCATGTTGCATGATGTATTTTCCACAATTCCAACTGGAATGATTTTTCATTTAACTATTATTAGATAGGTACACTATTTTCATTGAAATTATATTTATATGACCATATTACATCACTCACAAATCAGTTCTCGTGTGAAAATCGTAATCACATCTGGAAAATAACACTCTACAAATTTGAAACAAAAGAATGGAGAGCAAACAAATACGTTAACTCTCATTTGAGTAGCTTCATGACATTACCTTTGTGAATAAGTAACAATGCAATCCGAAGGTTTCAGTATATGTGTACCATTATTCTGAATTCAACACCGCGTAAAATTAAAAACGGAATGAGGGACTTGACTGGGACATATTCACCACATTTCTTATGAAAAAATTAACAATCCAACTACCAACTGTGAAACAGCAACGAAATGGGAATGCTAAATTTCCTTAAATTATATGTCATGACAAACTACAATAAAACTGGAGAGACTGGACCATGAAACTTGGCTGGAAAGTGGCAAAGGTCGACTTGTAAATCCGATCCAAAATCGAAACATACCTAATGATGGACGACTGAATACTTCTTTCAAAATAGTTCATGTCGCAGGTTAAATAATTCACAAATTATCTCAAATATTTTCCGAATTCAGGGTTACTAAATGAAATCGATGAAAATAATTCGCTTAGTTTTATTCTCCCAAATTTTATACCTGACGAATCACATAAGTTTATGAATGATCTTCTGAAGGTTTATATTCACAAATATATGAAACGGTGACCAAAGTTAAGACTTCCGGTAGACATTCGAATGTGGGTTCTATTCCGAACTATGGTTCAATTTTTTCGTATTTACATCTCAATAATATTCTAAGTTATCTTCATAATTTCAAAAATCAAGGCTACATCTAACGAAATAGTTATATACTTTTATGCATCAAAGTTTTGATATGAATATCATCATTAATGACTCCATCAATACTATAACATTGATTAACAAACTATGAAAAAGTTCACAGTTGGATATACAGGGTGGGCAAATTTTGATCTTAGCATAGCATAGCTCGGTAACTATAGGAGATACAAAAAATGGAAGTGACATTCTCCAACGCATTTTTTGAGACAAATTCATTAGCGGGAACAAAAATTCGTTATCGTCTTTTGATTTCGAGCTAAAACTAAAGTTCAAATTATAATAATAAATGAAGTTATGACAAAGGGACAGCCATATAATATCTCGTTATTGCCAGGTTCTTTAGAGGTTTTGTGATTGATAATGGTGTGTTAAGATGCAAATTATACCATCGTGGCTTTTATCGGTTTATTGCGAACACTTACTTATATAAATAATGATTCATAACTGAGAATTAACTCATCACTGGTTAATCATTATTTATGATATTTTAACTCCTAATAATTAATGATTCTAATTCTAATTGCTGATGATAACTCTATAAATACTTCACCTTACTCACCCTTATATATTGATATTCATACGTCATTCCATAACATCCATTCATATCGATGTTGACTTGGATGATGTATCAACAATAAGGTAACATTGCTCAGGTTGAACTATTACACATGTGGTTCACTCTGTATGTAATATCAAGCTCATTATATAACTTGTTGATATAACATGTAAGCAATTACACAAATAGAGCAATGTTGTAAATTTACCTAATTTAGGACTTATTGAAGATATACCCTCAATACACATTGCAGACTTTTTAGTGAATATCGTGGTTGTTTCTAAAGTCAGGAGGAAACAAATTTTACATTCTTAAAGCAATTTTTTATGTATAACCCAGTGACGTCAAGAAAAATCGTATTATGTATTTGTTCCAAATGGCTCATTCTCTGTCATCAATCATTAAATTCCTCATATATGATGAGGAAACTATGCGGAGACGATACAAAATTGTTCATTATCCGGTTTGTTTTGCCACAACATTAGTTGCATTTGTAAATTCCTTTCATTACTTCGTCACATTTACAGGCATGGTCAATATATACAACAAATTAGATCTGTCAATCTGATGAGTTGTTAACAAAAGAATCTATAAAAACGACAATATTTTGGATCAGCTCATTGCCTTGAATAAAATTTCGCTATAGTTGTTGAAGTTCCTTCAACAGAAGGTGGTGAATAGAATTTTTGAAAAAATTCTGCATGTCCTGTAAAATCATAAAAGCGGAAATACAATACTAAGATAGCTTCTTATCAGAGATTTGCACATCTCTTAGGTTCTTATATTTGCCTGATTCTTGCTAGACTGAGATTACCACTGCATCTTGCCAGGCAATCGAATTGACTAGATACTCCCTTCAAACTCGTTTCAGTCAGAAGTCGCGAGAAACTGCAATTTTTGTAGAGTGCATATGAACATATTCTTACTAGGTTTTGCGATTTGAAGTGGTGTAAGTATAGGATTCCACTAGTATACCTCTAGTATAACATATATTAGCAAAACTAATGACTCAACTTTCGAATAAAATAGGACCTTCAAAATGGAAATATTGATAGCATTCTTGGCTGACTCTCCAATCTATCGTCAGTCAAGCATCTTTAGGATTATCAGTAAAAGGATAATTACCTGTGTCACCTTAAACACGTCAATAGTCCCAGAATACTACCTTAGTGTTTCCATATCAAATGCTCTATATGATTTGTATGTCAGAACTCGATAGATAATTCAAATCGGGGCATATCCAAGCAAACAAAATGAATTCTGTTACACACGGAGCTACAGCAACTCATTGAATGTTTTATGTCAAGAAAACGTTTTTTAGATGAAATTTACACAATGAATATTGAAAAGCAATAATAAAGACTCTTGGATCAGATATGAATTATATATAAATTCTCGGGAAATAGGTATTTTCGAAAATATAGAGCATAAGTGTTAATGTGACCTATTTCCCGAGAAATTATATACAATAATATGAGATGTTTCCTTGAACTGAGACTATTGTCATTCGAGCGAAACTTATCAAGTATTTTATTCAGGATTTAAATATCCATATGATACAAATTTGTGTTAAAGAGAACGAGTAAAGATATTTGTTTCTGGAAGTTACCAATCTCATAGATAATGATAGATCTTCATCTCAGCTTGAATTCGGCGATCTCTAGTGCGAGGTTGTCCAAACCTCATTATAATATATCGTCCATTCCCGAATTGTTGTGAATCGCTTTGTTGAAACCAACAGGGGATAATAATTATAATTCAAGACTGACTGAACCTTTCCAAGAACCGAATAAAAGCGTCACGTTTTAATGATTTTTACACATAAGAAACTGTAGAAATCTGATTTTCCGTATTTGAAGCTAACATCATTAAGATTGCACTGTCAGTGGTCCTAACACGCTGCAATACAGATTTTTTCAAGATGAGTATTATGGACTTTGTCGGCTTCCAGATGCCATATTCTTGTTTCACAATATGAAATCTTTACCCATGACAAATCAATAAGAATGGGCTTTGGTTACGTAAATTTGAAAATCATGTTCAGCATTATATTGTACCATTATTTGATGATCTATTCTTTATTGATATCACAACTTACAGTGTAGTTTCACACTTATGTAGGTTGAGAGCTCCTTTGAATTATTGACTAGATGGAATGTCTTATAGATAAATTAAAAATTGTCGTAAGCACATTCAATATTCATCTTCGTATAGGGGGATGAGGAGATCCAGAGACTTGATACGAAGAAGGGATTAGACTTCTTTGATTAACCCGGTCTCCACTGGGTGTTGTATAGTTGGCTGGTCGGCGACCTTGGGAACCTGCTGAACACTCTTGATTGGGAACCGATCCTATCCACCTCTGGAGCTCGCGGAACATGAGTATGAACCGCTTCACTAGGCCTAAGTTAAATAATATATAAATATATATCACGGAGCTGGTGTTAACCGCCCCAGCAATTGTTCTCCTGGGGGAGAACACTTTGGCAGCTTATTGAACACGTGATACGAGTTGCAAAGGGTTTTGACATAGGCATTACGGCACTACAATCCCCCCCACCATCGTAATAATAGTTGGATGCAATAACAAGAGTTCATAGCTTTACATTTCAGGTTCGTTGATTTCTTGTGATAATTCTGTGATCCGGTTAAAATGTAGTTGAAGATTTAATATTCGAGTGAATTATATGAAATCATAATTTGTATTCATGTTGTAAAATCAAAACATTTTGATATCACTTCTATTTGAAACTTCCGTCACTCGAGCCTGATCATTGAGAAGTAGGGTGTTCTTGTGTTTGTGAATTTTCAGATTCCAGCAAGGCTCGAAACTAAACTTGCTGGAATCTTGGAAAATTACAAAAACAACAACAAAAGCAATTCGTCATTATTAGAATGTATAAGCCCACCATGTAATCCTATAGTAATAATCCTAATAAAGTACCTACATGAATGACCGACCGATAAGTATATTTATAGTTCAAGTTATGTATTTTAATTGTATTTGAATACTCGAGTAACATGAGTTACAAGTGATAACAACATAGTAGTGTTTTCATTTTACAATATGGTTAAAATTTCAATTCACATAGTACAGGGTGGAACGATAGAATTTTCCTTAATTTTTGGTATTATTCCAAAAATTCAATTCAATTTTTGTTTGCTACTTATCATGACAAATCTCCAATCTCGAATTTATTAACATTTTTCAGGAAATTAATTTGTAAATTCGAATTTGGGCTTAGTTATGTTGAGGATTGGAGTATAATATTCTTTCTAATATAGAAGAAATCCATTCGAAGAGGGAAGCTATTAATTGCCATATTTAAAAGCACTGGATCAATATTTAGGTACGTGCAATGTAAATGAATCCTTGATGAATATCGGTTTGTATCGCAAAGGCCGGAAGCCATTAGGTGATCTGTGTTCTTGGATGTGGATCGTTGTTTGATACAGGTGCCTATATGCACAGAGTTATATTAATTGTAAAGGATTGTTTGTAGTAATTGGCTTTATATGATGAGCAAACAATTATGTTATCAATTACTATTTTATTTTATTCAATTTCTATAGCTCAAGTTATATCTCAAACGAGTTCTTCCTGGAAACCACCAAGTTTATTGCTTCATAGAACACTCACTACATTAATTATTGACCGAGGTATGAATTATGTAAGAATTTTTGGGAAGTGGGTCACATTAGCACATATGTCAACTATATTTTCGTCTTTACGTAAGTTTCGGTTTCACGACCATCATCAGATTTCTTAAACAAATTGTACTAAACTCTGAGCCTCTTCATCACAATAATTTCACTTGCAAATGTCTATGTCACAACAAAGAACGAAATAATTGTGAAATTAATGTGTTACAAATTCAGTTTTTCGTATTTCGTTCGTTGTTGCAACGTAGAGACAAGGGAGCTCAGTGCTTAGTATAACTAGTTTAATAAATATTGCCCTTTAGTTGATGTGAATTAGTTTTCAAATATCTTCTGATGATGGTGGTGAGACCGAAACGTACGTAAAGACAAATATATACTTGACATATTTATTTATATGACCTATTTTCCAAGAATATGCATATAAACTAATATTATTTTGAATAGTATACTCCTGCGAGTACTTAGCTAATCTAGAAAATTTTCGTCTTCTGGATGGATTCCGCGTCACAATTTCGACGTATCAACAACCATTACAGTTGGTATCTTCAGGCAGGCTTGAAGCTTGAACTGGAACTGATTTTGATATTATTGCAACAATGGACATGTGTTATTTCACAATGAGTAGTAGATATTTGTCAATCGAATTTCGAAACATGGGTCTTATTCTCAATAAATCGATATAATTCAAAGTTTAGGTTTCACTGAATCGACCAGTAACAGCGTAGGTTATAGCACTCTTTAAAAAACAACAGACTTGTTCACCATGTCGAAACCCAGTGACAGTTAACGCCGAGTGTTCAGAAACAATATTGAGCATTTAGATATCCAAAAAATTTTATTTAATAATAAGACGGACGCTGATTATATCAAGCTGAACTGTCACAAACATTTTAAGAATGATTTAAGTCGTACCTACTATGGCTTATATTTACCGAATATTCACTTGCTCCGTATTCAAGTTTCGGCTGCTAGTTGTTACCTTAGGTACAGAGAGTAAAGTAGAGTAGAGTAGAGTAGAGTACTTTATTTGGTGCTAATATAATATAAGCATTATTTTCACAGGTCAGTTTAAAGATAAAAGTTAAAATACAAATTAATAAAAAACCAAAATCAGTAACTTAACATATTATTAAAATTAAGACTAAAATAATCATCTATTTTATACAATACATTTCTTACTAAGTAAGATCTAATTACAATTTTAAATTTGTTAAATGGAAGACTACGAATGCAAATCGGTAATTTGTTAAAAAATTTGAAGGCAAGAAAATTCGGCCCATTTTGTGACCTGCTGAGTCTGAAAAATGGTAAATGAATATCAACCTTATGTGTGTTATAATGCGGATGCATGTCGCTATTTAAACTGACAAATCCAGCATTTTGTGAGCATACGATAAGCATTCAAAAATAAAAAGGCCAGGTATTGTTAAAATGTCCAGTTTTAAGAATGTGTTTCTGCAACAATCTCTATAGTTAATGTTACCTATTATTCTAATTGCTCTTTGCTGTAGACTAAAAATTCTGTGAATTTCACCACAGTTTCCCCAAACAATGATACCGTATCTGGATTGAGAGTCACACAGACCAAAATATGCTGTTTTAAGTACATTTGATGAAACAGAACCAGACAGAGAAATACTCCTTCAAGTATCCCCAAGAAAATGATATTTAAATAGCTTCAAAGGAAATCGAACTGATTGAATTATTGACTGCAGCATTAAAAATTGTTCAGGGCCATTATAACAAGCTTGGCGAAATGTAAACGAACTGTTATATAAGAGCTGTATATAGGCAAAAATTTGCAAATTCATCATTTACTTACGTGAAACTTATAATGGCTCAAAATGAACCTAAAATAAGATTTCAACAGAACAAGTGATTGAATATTTAACTTCTTTTCTGTGGTTCTGTTAATTACACATTATAAACGTTCAGGGTTGTCTTCCAGTAGTCCCTTCTGCAGTTAATTAACCATTTATTCAAACCTTTCCGGATCTCCAGGGAACCTAAGTCACAACCCATTTAATACTGTATAAAATAATAAGATTCTTGACCCAGTATGAATTATATATAAAAATTCTCGGGAAATAGGTCACAATAACACTTTGTTTTGAATATTCGTCTTTACGTACGTTTCGGTCTCAAGACCATCATCAGAAGACTCACTATGTCTAAAAAGGGGGTTTATTAAAACTAATTATAGCACAAGCGTCCAAATCGCACAATTTAACTTCAATCAAAAGAGCCCACGCTGTCGAAACGAACAGAACTACGAATAATCGAAATTGTATCGTCAGAATTAAAGTATAGAAAATTTTTTTTTGTAGTAAGAATCCGCTATTCAGTAATATTATTAAAATATATGAGTGCATATTGATTGGTATTCTCACAACAAATGAGAAGAACGAAGTTATTTGTCAAGTATCTACTTTCGAGACCAGATGTGTAGGATTTATGACTAGGTACTTAAGAAAGGTTTCAGACCTGTACTGAGAAATTACTATTACGAATTCTTCCTAAAAACATTTTCAACACTTATAATAAAGACGTATGTAAGAATTTGCAAGAGATTATTTAATCAAATTAGTATAAATATGACTTAGATTTTGTGTGTCTACCCTATGATTTACAGATTTGGGGTCCCGTTTTATGTGAATCATCTCCAGGATAGATCTTTTATAATAATTGGTTTCCTTAGTTAAGATATTAACATTTTTGTAATAAAATTGATGGTTTAAAACAAAGTGGTGGTTTAAAACAAAGTGTTATTGTGACCTATTTCCCGAGAATTTTTATATATAATACTGTATAAAGATATTAAACGCTTACCAAATTATTTATAGATTATTATTACGTTTAATCATCAAAATATGAATAAATATTACAATCACAATTTCAGGTTACAAAGAGAAAAAATATCTTTGCACTTTGCAGCATTATTAGTTATATATATATTATGCTAAATAAGTAAATTACGTACTTACCTGTAAAATGTATATCCATGTCTTGAGTGATAACCACAATTTAGAGGCTGAGCAGCCCGTCATTTTTTATATTTCTACTAGACAATAGTGCAATAACTGCAAATGCATAGGAACGTAAATGTCAGTGGGCTCCAATATGGCGGACGAGTCAGGTACCTTTATCTAGTGCTGTAGCGTAGGTAGTGACGTCACTAGTCGACTGTTCGAATACCCATTCATATACATCTTGGGACACGAATTGGCAAATTTTGTAATGGAAGGTTCCACAATCATCAAAATGATGAGCCATAACTGACCTCAGCATTCATGTTTTAATGAGCATATCTTGAAATAATAAATCTTATAAATTACACGATATTTTGTAAGGTCAGGTGGGGTAAGTGTGTATTCGGGGTAAGTGTGTAAAGTCAAGATATTTCTTTATATGATTAGTATACTAGCGCCCCATCTATGGCTCAATAGAGAAGAGTGTAGATGCTTCCAAGGTCAGATGAAACCGAAAATCTCTTCGCTTTAATTCATCTAGAAAATGTCATTCTGTTTGAACCTACCGTTGGGTGCGCATTTCATGCGAAGCGTGCATTTTACAATCAAGTATCATCGGCGTTTTGTGTTGGATTTTAATATCTTTTTTTATGCAGAGAAGGTAAGAAATAGTTTATTTACAACATTATGAAGGTATTTTAATCCGAGGATAGTTCTTTCTAAATATTTGTTGATGGTACACACTTACCCTGGTCAAATCTTAATCCGGCGAAGTGTGTACTATTATTCCCGGCTAACTGTGTAATAATACACACTTTCCTCAATTACCAATATTATTATCGTCTGAACATGTTGTTTGTTACAGCAATTGGCGTTTCCAATAGTGATCAATCCAAAATGGGCAGAACGTATGACAGAAAAAGTGGGCCAAATCTTATTCTAAAGGAGATTTAAAACTGGCAGTGGAAGAGGTTAGGAGTGGAAGAATCACCGCCTATAAATCTAGTCAAAAAATATAAGATACCCAAGATGACAGTAAACTATCACATAAGGGGACTGAGAGGTCAAAAAAGTAACACCCAGGGCCGGAGTACGGCTATTCCATTGGGGATGGAACTGCAATTAAAGGAGGGCATCACAACCATGGAAAATTGGGGTTGGGGCTTTAGTCGTACCGAAGTCTTAAGGATTGTAGGTAATTATGTTGTACGCAATAAACTCAAAACGCCTTTTAAACATGGTGTGCCCGGTGAAGACTGGTTTTTGGGATTTACGAAGCGGCACGGTTTATCTATTAAAAAACCCCAGTCGGTTGAATTTTCTCGAAAGAAGTGTATGGACTCATTTATTATTGGTGAATATTTTCAATTACTGGAGAAGACCCTGAAGGACTTGGATTTGAGAGATAAACCACAATTTATCTTATTTAACTTGGATGAATCTGGATTTTGTCTTGATCCTTCCAAGGTGAAAATTGTGGGAAAAAAGGGAACCGCATCTTCAAGAACCACAACAGGAGGCGGAAGAGATGACATAACAGTTCTAATGGCCGCAAATGCCACAGGACATAAGGCGCCCCCATTAATAATTTTTAAAGGAAAAAATATATGAGATGGACGGGTTGCGCCAGCAGGCAAAGATTTCCCAGGAACTGCTTATGCCGCTACAGCCAACGGATGGATGGAATCTCAAATTTTTTTGAATTATTTTGAGAAAGGTTTCTTAAAAGAAATCGGTAATGCTAGACCTGTTCTCGTCATCTATGATGGTCATGTGTCCCATATAGATGAACGTCTAATATCATGTGCATTGAAAAATAACGTTACAATACTAAAACTCCCGCCACACTCGAGTCATTTGCTTCAACCACTCGATTTGAGTGTCTTTCGTTCGCTGAAATTAAGATGGGATGCCCAACTTGTCGAGTGGCAAAGGCATAATCAGGGTCAAAGAATTCCCAAACAACATTTCAGTAGATTGATTGGAAAAATATGGTCTGAAACAGACTCTGAAATTATAATCAATGGGTTTAGAAAAGGAGGAATTTATCCTTTCAATTCAAGTGTTATCTCAGCAGAACACTATGATCCGTTAGCGTTAAAGCGATGGGAAACACACAAGCAGAACCTCAACAAGCCTCCTCCAGAAAACGAACATAATGCACAACGAAGAACCGTCAGTTGCTGGCAGCTCAAATGAGCCTCAGGTATCATTCCAAGAACTGTTATTAGACATGGTGAAACAACACCAACATACAGATACAAAAAAAAGAAGAGAAAAGTTGCCACTGGTGCAGAAATAATAACTACTCCAGAAGTACTTAAGCGTCTACAAGGAAAAGAAGCTTAGAAGACCCCTAAGCGTCTAAAAGAAAAACAAACTAAGAAGCCCGCAAAGACAAAAAAGGTTCCCGCAATTGTGGACTCCGATGAAATATCATCTGAAGAAGGAGAGTAAGAAGTGAGCTATGAGGATTCTGACCATGATATTGATGAAGAGTTCAGAGAAGAACAAGACTTGAACGAGTTTGTGAATCAAATAAACAAAGAAGGAACAAATGCAGATGTGAATGACTGGGTTTTGGTGGTTTGTTCTACTAAGAAATCACGTAAACATTATATTGGCCAAATCATCTCAGTAAACAAAGCAGACAATGAAGTTGAAATCAAGTTCACATGAAAGGTGAAGTCGTTAGATGTGTCTGCATCTAGTTCATTTATATGGGCAGATCCAGAAGAAAGAAGTTTTGTTGGAACAGAGGATATTGTCATGCTTCTTCCTGAACAAGTGGTCACCAAAAGGGTATTACCATTATTTGAAATATTTAAATAGCTAACGGAAGATTGCACATTCTACTTTTACACACTTGCCCCACATTCTATTCCTATTGATTCTTAGCTAAAAATTAAATCGTGTACACACTTCTCCCATGTAAAGTGGGAAGTGTGTACTACGGACATAGTTTTGAAAAGAGTGAAAAATAGAGCGACGTGATTATCGTGGAAAGTTATAATGTGAAATAAGTAGATGAACTCCGCGCGTTCTCGACCAGGATATCCGGTCTCCACTTCCGGTCTAGCTGTCGATGTGCATCCGGTGCATGAGCTCGTCCTTATCAGTTTGAAAGGATGTAGGTGATAAGGATTTTATTTTATTTGTAAAGAGTATACAGGGTGTGTTCAAAAAGTGTGTCACATGTACAGAGTCACGTGACTAACACATGGCAGCATGGCGGCCCTAAGGTCCAACTGTCATGGCGACCATAAGGTCCAGCTGTCATGGCGAGCATAAGAACCAGCTGTCATGGCGACCATAAGGACCAGCTGTCATGGCGACCATAAGGACCAGCTGTCATGGCGGCCATAAGAACCAGCTGTCATGGCGACCATAAGAACCAGCTGTCATGGCGACCATAAGGACCAGCTGTCATGGCGACCATAAGGACCAGCTGTCATGGCGGCCATAAGAACCAGCTGTCATGGCGACCATAAGAACCAGCTGTCATGGCGACCATAAGAACCAGCTGTCATGGCGACCATAAGGACCAGCTGTCATGGCGACCATAAGAACCAACTGTCATGGCGACCATAAGAACCAGCTGTCATGGCGGCCATAAGGACCAGCTGTCATGGCGGCCATAAGGACCAGCTGTCATGGCGACCATAAGGTCCAGCTGTCATGGCGACCATAAGGTACAGCTGTCATGGCGAACCCAAGGTACAGACTGCTTCGTGGAGGGGGCTCCGCCACCTCTAGGAAGCAATCTGTACCTTTGGTCCAAAGGTACAGGCTGCTTCATGGAGATGTCACCACCACGTGACAGCTGTCATCGAAGGTACAGAATGCTTCGTGGAGATGTCGCCACCACGTGACAGCTGTCATGGCGACCCTTGGGTACAGGCTGCTTCATGGAGATGTCGCCACCATATGACAGCTGTCATGGTGAACCAAAGGTACAGGTTGCTTCGTGTAGGTGTCACCAACACGTGACAGCTGTCATGGTGAGCTAAAGGTACAGAACGCTTCGTGGAGATGTCGCCACCACGTGACAGCTGTCATGGTGACCCTTGGGTACAGGCTGCTTCATGGAGATGTCGCCACCATATGACAGCTGTTATGGTGAACCAAAGGTACAGGTTGCTCCGTGTAGGTGTCACCAACACGTGACAGCTGTCATGGTGAGCTAAAGGTACAGAATGCTTCGTGGAGATGTCGCCACCACGTGACAGCTGTCATGGCGACCCTTGGGTACAGGCTGCTTCATGGAGATGTCGCCACCATATGACAGCTGTCATGGTGAACCAAAGGTACAGGTTGCTTCGTGTAGGTGTCACCAACACGTGACAGCTGTCATGGTGAGCTAAAGGTACAGGCTGCTTCGTGTAGGTGTCACGTGACAGATGTCATGGCGGACCGAAGGTACAGGCTGCTTCGTGTAGGTGTCACCACCACGTGACAAAGACTGCTTTGTCATTGTTTCAATCCGGCGACCATAGTTTACGAACGATGATGACGTCACTGCTTCGAACCGATGACAGTAACTGATTCAATCCGGCGACCATAGTTCACGAACGATGATGACGTCACTGCTTCAAGCCAATGACAGTAACTGATTCAACCCGGCGACCATAGTTTACGAACGATGATGACGTCATCATCGTTCACGAACTATGATGGTCAGATGAGGAATGAAATGCGAGTAATAATAATGATACTCTATGTGTAAATGTGAATAGTTGGAGGTTATGATAAAGATATCCAGTAAGTTTGTAAATGTGTCATTATGCATATATCTTTTGAAGAATACACACGTATACTTAGAAAATTTGTGGAGAAAGTTCATGAACTAAGAAGAGACTTGAATTTTTACGAACATAAAATAAAAGTTATAAGACTGTTGAATACATTTACAAGTGCAAAAAGTGAAGATAATGATGGGAGTGGGGATGTTAAAAACAAATTTCGTGATTCTAACCACAATTCTGAATGGTATTCTATACGCAAACGTTCCCCAACACGTGGAGCGCATTTATATTTGTCTGAAGGATGTTGCAACCGATGGTGGTGGGGGGTGTAACCGTACCGAATGGATTCCGATGAATTTTAGAAAAATCAACGATAATCAATTAGAGGTATTCGCATTCAACATTCCTCAAGATAATCGTACCACCATACATTATAAACTTAAACTTTTATTCTTTGATCGGAGTGAGGGTGATATGGCTGAATGGCAATTGCTCCAACAATCATCATGTTTACCACATGTCATACAAAAGACAATATCAACACCATCCACACGTACATCATCCTCACTAGACGAAGAAATTTCTAAAATTTTCGCAATTTTGTATGCAATTTTATCTTCTTTATCAGTACTAATGTTGAAAATGTTTGTTAAATATGTAAAGAAGGCTATTTACCATGTAAATAAATGATTGTATGAAGGTATAAGTGTTTTAATAAAACAAAAGGAATGATAATTATAATAATATATTGACATTATCATTTGCTAGTTCATAAGCTTTATTTTTGTGATTGATAACACATTCTATCAATGACTCGATGTTGATATCACTAATCAATTGTTCACCCCCCTCTTCTTCTGCGGCATGAATAATATTTCCTCTTGCATACCATTTCAAATCGCGGCGGAAATTCTGTTTCACTTCGTTACCAATATCGATAGCATGAGATATGTTAGACCATTTACGTATTAATCGCATCCCCCGATTTTGTAATTTTCTGTCGGCATCACGCCAACCATCCTCCTGTCGACGCATTAGGTACCATTCTGGTCTCATATCATTCGATGTTCGATATAATCCTAAATAATATATATTATATAAATTTTATTATAAAAAACAAAGTAATTACCTAAATTTCGTCTCTTTCCAAAATTTATAGGAGGTGGAACAATATTTGGTGCAATGTTATTCCGTAAGGTGATAACATTCATTTGAATTTGTTGAGATAAGCGTTGAGATCGTTCATTCGCAAGACATTCACGTTCCTCAGCTCTTTCACGTTCTTGTTGTTCATAGAATTTCTCGTACTCACAATATTTCATCATAATAAATTTCATTAACGAAAACAGTTCACGTAACTCGATGACTTTAGGAGTTCGCATTTGCATCAATAATGATTCGAAATCAATAGCATCTAGAACATAATATTTCTTTCGTGCATCAGTCTTATCACAAATTTCTAAATGGTGTATATGCGGGTTTTTCCTCAACAATCTTGTTATAACACCCTTTTTAGCATGATATTTTTTGCCGCGATAACCTAACCAATCCAATAGATCTTCATTCATCAGAACGCGTTGGTTTAGTTGAATATTCCAAAATAAATAGTTTCTTTTATCGTTTCTTATATCGATCCCAAATTTTAGACACACTTCATTAACTGTTAACTTAATAAAATTGTTGGTGGACCATGTAGCCACATTTGAATCACGAACGCACGCTGCTAAGTTCATTTTTATAACTGAACATTTTCTGAAATGATTCTCTCTTACATACGTGAGAACGTGAACGTGAATAGTGAGGGTGGGGGGGTAACTCTCCGTTTCGATATCATTGCAAACGTTGATAACTGACTGATAACGTCACTAGTTGTTTCAATTTGTTTCATTTCCAGCAACCGACTACCATAGTTTACAAACTATGATCGTCGGATGTTTACATCACCACCTACCGTTTGAGAAATAAAATATCAAATATAATAATAATAACATTTATTGGGAAAGATACATTTTGATAGTACATCATTTAGAACATAAATTATAACATTATGATTCATCACCTGGTTCTTCACACCAAATTCCGAACTGATCCTGTAATCGGAGAATACTCCATTATACGATCGTTAATGATGATGCAATAAGCCCTGGTGTTTTTGGGGAAATTCAGGAAACTTTCCATCTCTAGTTTGACGTCAACTGTTGATGACTTTATAGCATCGTTTTGTTTTGAACAGTCAATCACAAAAATTGCTCTATTCTTGAATGCTATATAATCCAACATGGGTTCGCTTATTATTTTATTTGAAAATGATTTCTGGAAATCATAGTACATCTGGTATGCTTCCACGTATTGCTGGTCGGTGAAATTCAATTTCATTGCTTCATATGGATAACACTCTGAATTCAAGTATAATTTAACATTCAGCAAGTTTATATTATCGAAATATGCACTGTGCTTAACAGGATTATTTTTTCGATCAGTTTGGAAAGCTAGAATCACATATCTGGGTCGTTCCAAATTCATCGAAGTTTTAACAGCCCAAATGTCGCGAGTGCTCTCCTTCATCAACGGATTTTCATGCAGATCCCAACTACGGAATGGAATCAAAATAGGCTTCTCAGCACTCAAATTCCCCAACATTTGAAATTTAACTTGATCACTTGGAAACACATGTCGCACTTTTAATGCTATCGTCTTCACATTTATTTTAGCCGTTTTCGTGCCTGTGCTATTAGTATAGCAATCGTTATCGGTTCGAGACATTATCAAGCGCAGCTTATGTTTTCCACTCAAAACTTTGTTATAGTCAATGAATAGGCCTAGTAGAAAATTCAACGGTATCCATAAATTGATTTTATTATTGTAGACTGAACTCAATACATCCTTAAATGACCATCCAGAAATAGCTAGAGGTATAGATTCATGTTTGGCATATGTTAGATAAGCTCTGATGGTGCTGACAATACCAGGATCACGTACTTTGTCTATCTCTTTTCCATTCAATTCATAACTGATATATTCGAAGAGAAACGCTCCGAAATTATTCGTTAGTTTACATTCACCATCACCACTTGCTTCTGGCTGGAATTCTGCCTCGATGAATAAAGCAGACGAGGCCAAATCTACCAACACATCTTGTTGATTGATTAATATCTCAATTTCATCGCTGTTGCCAAAAGATGTTGTGTGGGGATAGTAGGTATGAGTTTCTTCTCGGATGATGTCTTCATTGAAGTTTGGCTCGTTGAATATTTGAAGTTTTTCCGACATTGTAACCAAGGGACTTCAAAAAATTGATATTTTCCAATGATAGTGATGCAGAAGCAACCTTCTCCCTCGAGCTCGTTGTAGATAATGACTGATGACCACTATGGAGATGTCTTTTATTGCTGAAATCCAAACCCATGTTCTCAAGTGATGGCTACTGCAACCTTCTCAGTTGAATTCCTTTCATATAATGAGTGGTGGTGAGTATTGGATTATTATTTATTGTTGTGAGGTATAATCCCTAACGATCTTTTTCAATTCCAATCGTATAATAATTTCTTCTCCACGAAAATTTACCGGTTTCCAATTCTGATCTAAAATATTCAGCGTGATGTTATCGAAGGACGTCTTGCTGATGACCGGTAGATAAATAAGATTCTTCGGCTCTATATCAATGGAAAACCCAGGTGGTACAAGAGGTGAGAACTCATATATCGTATGAGCTATCTTATTGTTATAATATGCTCCTGCGGTTAAGTTACACTCAACACGTATTGTTTGAACTTTGATTATGTTTATAGGTCGATCAGATACGTGTAGTTCGCGAGATGTCAATTTCTTTTTGCTGAATCCCAACAGTTCGCTTATACTATCTTTAGGAATAAAATTCACTTCAAAATCACTCTTCAGCTCTGTGTGTAGAGTGTTGTTGTTAGATTTTATTGATAATTTCCGGTCACGTTCTTCTTGCTTCACTCCTATCCCACAAACTGCACTTTGTATGAAATTCTCGATGTCTGTCAACTCGTAGGACCCCGTAGGTATAGTTACTACTTCTTCCTCACCCTTCACATTTTTATAATAAAATTTATTAAAACCTTCTTCAATGTTCGGAATGCTATTGTACGTATGCAAGCCAACAAGTGCGATAGAATAATATGAATGAGGATCTAGTTCTATAGGTGGGTGGAAATCTACAGATAAGCGGGAGCTCTTACCCGTGATAGTGAACGTCTGAGACATGATTGATGCAAACTTTACCAACAATCTATTTATATACTAATAAATGCAGGGTTAGTCGAGCACAACTGAAGAGTTAGAGAGGAAATCTAAACATAACTGACCACAATTATAAGTGTTATATTGTTGAAAATTATCGTGATTGAATAATATCTTACACTTTTTGAAATAATCCACTAGTTCGCGAGGGGGGCGTAAATTGCCAAAACTATCATAATATAAAACTGTATCACCGACTTTATTAAACCCAACCCAGTGAGTGCCTCCATTGTCCGAGCTATCTAAATTAACTATTCCACGCTCGTTTTTCCATGGTCCGTTGGATGGTAGTTCATCACGCATAAATACTCCTCTAAAATGGGGAATTTTCAGAGCTTTTGCTAGTTTTAGTAGATCGAGATCGGTCAGAGGTCTTCTGGGTAGGTTTACTGACAGTTTTTTGGATGTTTATTTAAATATAGACCAAGACCTTTGCGATACTTTTTCAAATATAGACCAGATCCTTGTTTCCCCAAAGCTATAGCTTCCATTGTTTTATTATGTCTTTCCGTTTCCTCCAAGGTTTTCCGAGCTGCTTTGCTGTCGTTGACGGCCTTAGCGATGCCTGCACCACCCCCCGCCAATGCTCCAGCAGCTGATAAGCCGGCAAACAGAGGTATTAAAAATGGTAGAAATCCTCCAGTCTTTGGAATAGGAATTACTCTTGGTAACCGAACATTTTTCCGACCACCCGCTTTTTTGAATTGTTTTCGTGCAACTTTCAACGCTGTTTGGGATGTTTTCTTCAGATTGGATGAGTCAAACTTATTCTTCATAACTTTTCTCACCCCATCGACAATTGCACTTCCGAACCCAACCTTCTTTCTCATACCCATTCCCAATTTCCTCTTTGCCTTCATAATTTTATTTACACCGAAAGCGGCAATCCTTTCTCCAAATTTTGTGTCTTTAGATTTGACACGTTGCCAAGCAGCGTTCTCTAATATTTTATCCGCCTCGTGACGTCCTTCCAAACTAGCGTTTCGCAGATATGAAATATCGTGTTGGCGGCAAGCTTTATCGAGTGGATTGATACCTGAATCTCCTCTTCTCAGCCGTTCTTCTAATTTTGTACCGGGACCACAGAATTGATAACCAGGAATATGAAGTTCAAACGGGAGCTTGTTTATAAGCGTATTGAGAACACCTTCTCCTACGTACGCTTCCATACAGACTGATGAAAATTCAAGATTGCACCGTTATTTAACGAGGGGAGGGAGAAAGATCAAAGATCTCAAAATAATATTTTTTATTAATTTCAAAATTTTCTCAATACAAAAGACTTAAGTATAATCTTAACAATATATGTTTCAAATATTATAATCTTCACTCTTGATTCACCCTCATATTCACGGAATTTTTGTTCTATTATAATAACCATACCCTCGAGTCAATAATATTCCAGCTATTTGTTTGTTCCTAATAATCTCCAAATGATCAATGATGGATTCATTGAACGAGATCCGAATTATTGATCCAACTGTTGTGATTATTATCTAGACCCAACCATTTCACATACTGTTGACCCCTCCTCTTTCGTAATATTTTTTCGACTAAATACACATCGGGTTGTTTTGTTTTCTGTAATTCTTCCTCGTAGAAACAGCCGCTGATTGGTGCGTTGGTCATATCTTCTAGTAGATATGTGACCGGGTTGGTAATTTTTACTTTGATGATTTTAAATAATTCCGTACTCCAATTGGGCGTAAATCCCTTCTCAAAAATATGTTTAGCCTTACTTATTCGTACCACATCTCCTACGTTGAATTTGTGAGGCAGAGCTAACTTGATGTGTGAGTAGGATCGCTTCAATATCTCGCTCTCAATCTGTTTCGTCACTTTTATTGGAGCCATATTTATAGTACTATGTTTACGTTTATTATATTTTTCTGTGGTTTCTTCAAGTATATCAAGCCATTTGTATTTCCCGCTGAGACTGAAATGTTTGTAGAGCGATTCCTTTAACGTTCGAATGACACGTTCAGCAATGGCTGCTTTTTTCACACTATACGTATTATAATGATTGATATTATGTTTCTTCATTAGATCGTTAAAGTGTTTATTGAAGAATTCTTTTCCCTGATCGCTTTGCAGATTCCTAGGCTTACGATGTCCTTCTAGCAATATAGAACTGACCGCTTTCCGAACTTCTTCGGCTGATTTTGTTTTCAGCGGGCGTGTCCATAGAAATTTCGAGAAACAATCGATCATAATCAAAATGTATTTGAATCCTCTATTTTCACGAGCGTAATTACCCATTTCTGCCAGATCCATTTGCCACAAATCATCCAAACCTTTTATGATCGTTCTGCGTCGTTTGAAATTCTTCCTACTCGGCTTATGAAGCTCATGCACAACTTGTTCTCTACTCATCTTATCAATGTGGAAATCTAGTGTAGAATTAATTTTTTGGGTATATTCACAGGATTTGGAGATATACGTTTCACAGAGCCCTGCTTTGTTGTTGTGGATGATGAGGGTCTCTTCTTAGAAGGTTCCACAGATGTCATCCGTCGTTCTAACGCCTCCACTTTACTAGTAATGTCATTTAGACGCATGTTCACACTGTTAAATGTGTTATTGATCTCTTTCAATTCATTTCTGTTTTCCCTCACACTATCACTGATTGTTTTATACTCTGATTTTATATAGATCCCCATTCCATTATATTTATTCTGAATGTCCATCAGATGTTTATCAATGTTGAGAATAACCTTGTCATTCGTTAAGTTATGTTCATCCAGATCCTTGTTGATATCTTTGATCAAATTATCAACCCTAACATTGAAGGTATCTTTAAGACTGGTTTCCGTTTTCAGATTCAGTTTGTGTGTTAATTTATCAACATATACTTTATTTGCAACATCTCCATCATCATTCGGTGATTTTACGTTGCACAATCTACGATTTTCCATATCATAACTTCCATCGCTCGTTAGGAATAATCCTTGTCCGTGAACTTGTTTGAAATTATTATTAAATACATTTGTATCATATATCCACATGGAAGAGGAGGCTCTGCCAAACTTATCCATTGAAACCATCTTTATAACTGAGATGAATTTGTCTTACACCTGGTTTTTGTTCAATTACCCCTGCCTCTATCAATTCTTCTATTATAGAGATTATCTCATTGTGATGATTATGGTTACCTGCATGCGAGGATGCAACAAGAAGTCTCAGTCTATCCACAATTTCGTTAACGTCATCCCAATAAACATATTCGATAGGTTTCTCGTTATATTCAAGCATATCATTTTTGATATATGCACTTCCAGTGTATGTTTTGGCTCTGGGTCTTTTCATGGAATTAATCAAAGGTTTCAGTACATTTTTGTATTTTACAATGTTTCTTATTCGATCAGCTGGATCGTTATTACGCCTATGGGCACTAGTCATTTCCATCATTTGACTGTAATTTTTCCCATCTTCCACAGTGTAAGTATCAGGTAGAACATCTCTATAAAATATCAAATTATACAGTCCTGTGGTACCCTTGAACGGAGTACCCTTGATAATTATATTACTCTCACTATCAATTTCTATAGGTTGATTACCCATGAACCATTTGTCTAAAGTTGAATTATATTGCAATCCCATTCTATCATCGTATTTCTTGACATCATCATCCAATAGGAATCCTTCCAAGTAATAACGTGCTAATGTGGGGTATTGTTGCAGAAACTCCTCTGTAGCCTCTGCATTATCTTTCTTATGTTTTCTGAATTCTTCACGAATCTGATCGATAGTAGGTTCGAGGGTAAACACATCCTCCTCAGTATTTTGGGGGTTATATACGAACTCTTCCCCTTCAGTTACAATATTTGGGATTGGTATGTTCTCCATTTGTGTTGCTGTAGGAACAATACTTTTAGGTTTAACCAACGAATTTTGTTTGATTATTTCAGCATTTTTCGCAATTTCCTCCAGAGGTTTAGATACATTCCTGAACATATTATCTAGAATCTCATCATTTTCAGCTTTACCCAATTTCACAGCCATATATTTTTTCCTCACAACGTTTGCTAACTCCCAAATTTTTTTCTTCAATTGTTGTTTTTCTTTAAGCGTGTTACTCACACCCACGTCCATGCTGAGCGGGTTGTCTATTTCAAATGAAAGTATATATACATGTTAGATGTATATATAACTATCAAAACCTTTGCGATAACGTCCTTTGTTCATATCACAGTCTTTGTTTATCATAAGGAATCCATATTTATCTTTCCAACATACGCTACATATCTCTTTGAATTTTTCGAGTGACATGTCGGTACTTATATGATCGGTGAATATATGTTTCAAATTGAGCTCATCCTGTTTGAAAATAATCAAGCAATTGGCATTGTCGCGCAATCCATGTTTTGGACATTTAGCAAAAGACTGACAAAGATAGAAACTATCAATTGAGTTGTGTCTCCCTCTTGAAAAATAAGCACGAATTTTCTCCTGTTTCTCAAACATCACGTCATCGAATATTATGATTGAATTAGGCCTCGCTTCTGTGGGGTCTATGACCTCATCACTTTCGGTACAAGGAAAATATCCAAGCCCCTCAATTTTCTTCAATGTCTCCTTTAGTAACTGGTATTTTGGTTGGTGTAAAGACTTTGAATATATGTACACGTTTTCAAATTTCAGACCGTTTGCATCTAACAATAGAGATAACATCACATTTGTTTTCCCACAATTACTTGGACCACAGATTATTGTTCGTAGAGTATTAGGCAGCAAAGAGCTGTGACGTTGTGGTTGTTCAACATTCTCATTGCTTGACTCTAAGTTCATAATACTCAACGAGTCTTTTTGCTTCACAATCTTCATCATGCCTGAAGGCGAATCGAAATCATACTGGAACATATGTTAATAAGCATTTGTTTATATACTAGATGATGATGTTATATTGTGTATGTCTGATCGCGCGGTTAGGTGCTCCTACGGTTCTGTCAAAATCAGGTATCAAATACATGTTAAATAGGTATGAATGCTGGAACACGTGTCTGAATGTTGAAACACGTGTCTGAATGTTGAAACACGTGTCTGAATGTTGAAACACGTGTCTGAATGTTGAAACACGTGTCTGAATGTTGAAACACGTGTCTGAATGTTGAAACACTTGTCTGAATGTTAAAGCATGTGTTGAATCATGCGAAAAAACATGTGTATGAATGTAATACAATCATTATGATTATTCACATTTTATTCCTCATTAGCCCATCATAGTTCGTGAACGATGATGACGTCATCATCGTTCGTGAACTATGGTCGCCGGATTGAATCAGTTACTGTCATCGGTTCGAAGCAGTGACGTCATCATCGTTCGTAAACTATGGTCGCCGGATTGAAACAATGACAAAGCAGTCTTTGTCACGTGGTGGTGACACCTACACGAAGCAGCCTGTACCTTCGGTCCGCCATGACATCTGTCACGTGACACCTACACGAAGCAGCCTGTACCTTTAGCTCACCATGACAGCTGTCACGTGTTGGTGACACCTACACGAAGCAACCTGTACCTTTGGTTCACCATGACAGCTGTCATATGGTGGCGACATCTCCATGAAGCAGCCTGTACCCAAGGGTCGCCATGACAGCTGTCACGTGGTGGCGACATCTCCACGAAGCATTCTGTACCTTTAGCTCACCATGACAGCTGTCACGTGTTGGTGACACCTACACGGAGCAACCTGTACCTTTGGTTCACCATAACAGCTGTCATATGGTGGCGACATCTCCATGAAGCAGCCTGTACCCAAGGGTCACCATGACAGCTGTCACGTGGTGGCGACATCTCCACGAAGCGTTCTGTACCTTTAGCTCACCATGACAGCTGTCACGTGTTGGTGACACCTACACGAAGCAACCTGTACCTTTGGTTCACCATGACAGCTGTCATATGGTGGCGACATCTCCATGAAGCAGCCTGTACCCAAGGGTCGCCATGACAGCTGTCACGTGGTGGCGACATCTCCACGAAGCATTCTGTACCTTCGATGACAGCTGTCACGTGGTGGTGACATCTCCATGAAGCAGCCTGTACCTTTGGACCAAAGGTACAGATTGCTTCCTAGAGGTGGCGGAGCCCCCTCCACGAAGCAGTCTGTACCTTGGGTTCGCCATGACAGCTGTACCTTATGGTCGCCATGACAGCTGGACCTTATGGTCGCCATGACAGCTGGTCCTTATGGCCGCCATGACAGCTGGTCCTTATGGCCGCCATGACAGCTGGTTCTTATGGTCGCCATGACAGTTGGTTCTTATGGTCGCCATGACAGCTGGTCCTTATGGTCGCCATGACAGCTGGTTCTTATGGTCGCCATGACAGCTGGTTCTTATGGTCGCCATGACAGCTGGTTCTTATGGCCGCCATGACAGCTGGTCCTTATGGTCGCCATGACAGCTGGTCCTTATGGTCGCCATGACAGCTGGTTCTTATGGTCGCCATGACAGCTGGTTCTTATGGCCGCCATGACAGCTGGTCCTTATGGTCGCCATGACAGCTGGTCCTTATGGTCGCCATGACAGCTGGTTCTTATGCTCGCCATGACAGCTGGACCTTATGGTCGCCATGACAGTTGGACCTTAGGGCCGCCATGCTGCCATGTGTTAGTCACGTGACTCTGTACATGTGACACACTTTTTGAACACACCCTGTATACTCTTTACAAATAAAATAAAATCCTTATCACCTACATCCTTTCAAACTGATAAGGACGAGCTCATGCACCGGATGCACATCGACAGCTAGACCGGAAGTGGAGACCGGATATCCTGGTCGAGAACGCGCGGAGTTCATCTACTGAAATATTTGTAGGTAATACACATTAAAATATTGTATTGAAATATTAGTTTCAAATTTTAAATGGTCTGAAAATGCAATTTGGACATATAGGAACTTTTAATATTCTGCTACACACTTACCCCACCTGACCTTACTTCATTGGTTACCATTACAACTACATTACCTAATGCAAATTGGTGGTTTCATTCAATTGAAATATTGAAGATATTGCTGATCTTTCTCGATTCCTATGTGCATTAATAGATGAGTAGACAATTTTAACCGATATTTAATACACGCCGCACATTTTGGTTAAGGCAATAATAACATGTTGGTTTTTCTATTTTCAGAAGGTAATGCAAAGTAAATTCAAGGCATATTGCTATGCTGCAAATGCAGTCTAACTCAAATTCTTTTCATATGCATATGCATTGCATTATTGCAATTTAGTTTTACAAGAACGGAAGTTTTCCACTCACGACCATGCCTCCGGGTAGAAGCTTGATGTTTCATTCTTTATTGTTCAAATTGTTTTCAGAGTTTACTTATTTGCTTACGTTCAATCTAAAGTTTTCTGAAACGTTGAGATTTCATTTACAATTTCACGCTCTTGTGAAGTTGATGAACTCACTTTTGTGTATATTAGAATGTATAGTTTGGCTTAGAACGAAACTTGCAATTTTATAGATTATGCGACCTCAAGACATCGAATTGGAATGATTTGAATTCAAAATTTGAAAATTAAGGATAGGTATGAATTGTAATTTTCACTTCACTCACTACAAGTATGTAGTATATGAAATCGGTCAAAAAAGATTATCAGCATTTTCGGAAATATTCGTTTTGAGCCTTTGAAAATTGATCCAAACTTTTTTTAAGAATATGTGTGCGTGCGTAATCCACTGCAGAGACGGTTGCGCCGTTCCTATTGGATATGAAAGTTTGAAAATACCTTCGAATTCCTACAATATTAACTGTATCGCTGGGCGCGGTAGCCCTTTTGAAGTGGTATTTTGGACATCACCAGTTTTTCAATTTTGAATTACTTATAGTATTTTATTGAACCATAATGACAACAGTGTTTTTCTAGTTATAAATATTTATCACAAACATATATTTAATCCGCAAGAGTGTACAACATTCTTATTTTAAGATTTGAAGGACGTATGGAAATAAAAGTATGGTTAGTGAGGCTGACCGAAACAACAATTTTGATAATTATACAAATTAAATATAAATAATAATAATCTCATAATTCTCATGAGAATATCAAATATATCTACCACCTTAGTAGAAGTATTTCAATTTTGTTATGAATCACTAATCTCATGACAGGTATATATTATTGCACACTTTATAGTACAGAGGTAAAACATAATTCACCAATGATTCCAAGAGCAATTCCTCCCAAATTGAATCAGATTGTCCTTTATCATATTGGATAATGCTTCATACTATATCAAAGTCACCTTATCGGAAAAGGGAGAAATAATACAAAAATGGTTCATCATAACGCATAAGCCACATTTAAGCAAGTTTCTTTTGGTGCTATTAAACTGTATTCCCATGTTTTCTAGAAATAAATCCCCCGAATTATAACCATCCTCCTATTTGGAATAGCTGTTTCCAACTCCACTTGTCATCGTGGTTCGCTGGTATCAGGTCGAGAACGAATCCTGATAAGACCGAAGTGGTTTTTCTCACGAGGGAACTGAAAATAAGATCCCCACCCGAGATTCGCCTGTTAGGGAGGATCTTGCACCTGAAATGGTCAGTGAAGTACCTTAGAGTTATCCTCGATGCTGAACTAAACTGTAAAATGGACCAGGATAACCGGGTGAAGAAAGCCGTTGCATCCTTATGGGCATGCAGGTGAGCCTTCGCAGGCACATGGGGTCACCGCCACACGTTATATACTTGATCTACACGGACATAATCTTACCAATTATGACCTAGCAGCCGTTGTGTAGTGACCATCGACAGAAACGGTTCTACCTCAGCGAATCGCCTGCGTGTGGATAACTGGGGTATGAGGACTGCCCCAAAACAGTGGCGGGTACGGCGAATTGGCTTGCTAGTCTGGGCCAGGAAGTCGGTGCGTCTGTGCCTCATGCCCTCATAACCTAGAAGACGAACTGAGAGAAGAAAGAATCCGGACCACTTCCGCCAGGGGGACTCGTATGGTTCACGAACTGGTCTGAAACTGGCTAGTCTAGCGGAACCGGAGTTTACTTGTGTACTTTCAGCTCACGCACAATCAGTTTTCAAGCGGAGGTCTGTGAAATCCGGACATGTACATGTACCCATGAAAACTTGAGACTACATCTACACTGATAGCGGAGTTGGCCAGGTTACACGAATGAAGTGACCTCTAGGGTTGTTTTTGAGGGACATCCTGTACACAAGCCGATCTTTTCAGCGTAAGTGTCCTCCATATTAACCATTCGGGCATGCGCAGCGTACTGACCTCTTAGTAAATAGTAACATAGTGTGATGCAGCCAGTATCAAAGACGCCTCACATACTCAGGTCATAGGTTATAGTTTCAAGTGGAAAAAGGTTATATGTGAACCACAGATTTTTAAATAATTGTGTCGAAGGAATTTGACCGTTGTTGTTCAGTTTCGGTTCATTCTGCTTCACGTATTCTGTTGAAATTATGATAGATAATTGTAGTCAAGTCACCTCGTAGATTGTGATTTCCGTTTCTATTCTAACCAACATTATGTGATGTTACATTCAAGCCCCCGTCGTATGTTATACTAATATGTTCTTTGACGTAGGTGAGACAGACATTGATGAATGCACAATCTCAGCCGCGTATGAATGTCCAGGTTGGTAAGGGCCTGTTCACAGCCTGCTTCGGATGTTAAACGTTTGATAATTCACATTTACCGTAATATCCCCGAGACAATCATTGTGGTTATATTGCATCTTCAAACTTTATTTCACAAGGCCACGAATCTTGAACTAGCTTTTGTTTGATCCCTGAATTTATTCTGTCAACTATTACCTTTTAAATTTCATTTTGCCTTGGGGCTACTATGTCTTAGATCATTCCATGTGGTGGTGAACGGAGCCTCCTCCGATACAATGGCTATCAAAGCTGGGGTTTCACAGGAATCTGTTCCGGCCCCAAATTTTTTTCCAATTATCAATGATCTGTTGGAAGTGAAATCCTGTCTAATCTCCAGTGCATAATGGTACCGCTTCCTCATCTAGAGTTCCCTTATCATCAGATAAAGTCAGAGGAGCAAGACAGAGACGGATCAATGCAACGAATGAAGAATTGGCAAGAATTTTGAAATCAGGATTTGATAATCCTGTAAGAGTTGAATGCTACCAAAATTCAAGTGTGTACTTTCTCTCCAGGAAGGCGAATCTCACAATGCTCAATATAATGATATCAGATACAACTATTCCTACGAATTTATGCTCTGTATGACCGCTAACAGCACTCTCATGAGACGATAATATGAGGCCCATTGGGTAAACCGCTTCACAAAATCGGATTTTCTTCTGCATGACAAAAGCTGCATCCCTACAAAGCACAGATTCGACCTGTCCTGGTTCAAAACATTGTAGAAAGATGGACAATCTCTCCCTTTATTAAGATATTTCCATAGCTGGTGCTTATACAAATCTCATATGTTATTTCACCTTGATACATTACAGGTGAGTGGACTAGACGAACTCAACCTGATCATCCCTTCATTGTCAATCTCGGGAGCATCTTCCGAACGGACAATGCATATCTCTTGTACGACCTTTCGGGATGTAGTCGAAATATAAGGCTATGTGCTCTATTCATCATAACAGTTGTCATCAAACTGATTTTGCTTCGATATTCGGCACCAAGCCCGAGTGTCATTTCGTGAGGTTAAATGTAATTTTTGGCGGGGACGCAACTTTCTGTTTCCATGTATGATCATTAATCTCGAAAGTAGAAAAAATAACTCTGATCCGTTATGAAACTAGGACTCTGGAAACTTGAATTCTCATTCATGTATTTTCCTCTTCTTGTAAAAATGAAATTCAATATCTACATATGAACGCTAATGTAATATCGGTAAGGGGTACATTATACATGATTTATAACTTTCCCATTTCGACAGACTGGTGAATCCATGTGAATCCTTCTATTCGAAGCTTCTAACATAATTGTGTTTAGCGTTTTGAATTTTTGACTTAATTTCGTTGAGTGCTCATCTTGTTTGTATGTGATATATGTTTGAATTATTCCAATGATGAATAAACTTCAATGGTATTTGCTAATTCCACTAATTAAATAGGTACTTATCTGTTATCTCGGCAAAGAATCATAATTTAATTCCGAATATGAACATTGATGTTAAGACTCGGATGCGTTCCTTGTACACGTGGGATTACTCATCTTTCCTGAAAAAGACTTACGATTAGTCTCCAGATTCACTGTAGAATACTTTTAAAAGATTAGATTTTGCAATAATTTCATTATTCTTTATATTTCAAACTGTATACTTTTTCAAGTTAATTGAAATTAAATATAAAATTTTTCGTAACTAGAAGGTTTTTATTAAAAATTATGGAATAAATTGATGTTAATCAATTAAAATAAAAGGGTGTTTTCCGGGCTGAGATCAAATCGAATCTAAAATTATTATTGCAACAACTGATATTCGAAATTGAAAAAAAGCGTTTATTTAGATTGAAAATTATATAATTGATTAGGAAATGTAGTAAAAACAAAAAGGCCACCTTCGAATATAACTGAAGCAATGAAAAATGTCATTCTGGGTGAATATGAGTAGCTTAGGAGATTGATGGGGGCAAGGACACGTGCTGGTATCGCGGTACCTTCGAACGGAAAGAACGCTTACTTAGATTTTTATTTTGAAACTTATAATCATTGTTTCTTCATAAAATACACAACTTCAGACAAGTCAATTTCTGGGACTTCTAAATACACAAATAAATCTATCTGTATCAAGTCATCCTTTAGGTAACAAATTTCATCAAAATATTTCAGTAAGAAATCGTTCTTAGACCTTGATTATTATATCCACTTCACTTCAAGATAGCTGATTTCGTCAGGCGCGTTATCAATACATGAATATATATGTATGTTCGGCAACACAATGATATATCGCTCAAAGTTGTCAAGCTAATTTTCAAAATCCATAATATCAACCTTCTGAAGATTTCAGTCGGCTTACTATATATTAATGAAAAATCTCATGTGACCTCCTGACAATATTTTCAATTATTGATGAATAGACAAATAAGACAAGCTGGTATCTTGACCATCTGGAAAGCGTTTAGCGCCCCGAATTAGTTCTTGGTTATCATTTAATAGTATATTGATGTTTTTCTTTTTAAATTTATTGAATCTTTTCACCAACAATTGAAATCCAGACACAAATTTTGCGGGTCGCAGCCTCAAAACGGAGTTCGTATCGAATAACTTTGCCTATATAGTGACGCTGTTTTCATGTTACCTTCATGTCTTGTCTCTCACAGCAACATTATGCAGAGTGTCACAGGACAGATTAATATATAAATCAGAGATTATTTATATTAATATGAAAGAGAACACTTCTTTCAACAGGATATTAGAGGTATTACGAATCCCATATGGTATGATTTGTTGCATGCTTCAAGTATATGTACCGTGATATCACGCTAAATTGGTGACGAACTGATACGAAATCAGCCATCTATGAGGTTGAGTATTGGAGCATCCAGCAAGGAATCTTCGCTTTCACTAGTAATTTCTGGAGAATATCGGAAAAATACAACGAATTCACTATTAATTATTTCTGCTTGTTTCCGATCTAATGGAAGGAAATATATTACTTCATATCGATCTCATATTAATAATAGAGTAGCAAAATAGTAATTAATTCTGGACGGAAAGTTCCTTTTCAAAGTTTTCATTCTAACAATGATGGCTAGTATCAGTGTGACTTTCATTGGTCTAGACCTAGAGCAAGTGATATTCTATAATAATTCAGTTTGATGTTGTGTTATAACGCATTCCAGTTATGAGTTATTCAGGCTCCACAAAATCTAATGATAATAGTAATTGACTTGAGCAAATATTAATGTTTTTCAGAAGATTAGTAATTCACATAATTCTCTTCTTGTTTCCAAAAGCTGCTTGAATCGCTATCAATAGTACATTATGTTCAATGAATTCATTTCAGAGCCTTTGTTTATTAATTTACATTCCTCTTTGACCTCCACCTGCATACTTGGCCATTAAGGACAAATTTGTTGACCTACCATCCCATTCCCGAACAATCACTACTAACTGGTGGATGTTTATTGATCCCATTTACCTATGTTACATTTTTATTGATATTTCATAAAATATGCAGAATAAAAATTAAATATGTTCAAAGAAAACTGATGCACAAAAAAGTAATTAACTTTCAAAAACCTTCTAATTTTTGCAATTAATTCAAAAAAATTCAGGTTGCTTTGAAGCAACTACATTGAAAACAGAAACGTATGAATTCAGTAAGGTACTACTATTGTTTTTATCTGTTATAAGTAGTATATAATATTCAGTTATAAAATTATTCTCATATATATTGCATACAAAATCATTTGGATATTCTGAAGCACTAGGAATTGAACATTTTCATGTCAGATTATAAATTTCTGTGTACCTAAATAATAATACTTACACGTAGTCATGTATTGCAATAATTGAAATCTCTATATAATTAAATTTAATTATTCACTATTCATTTCGCTTATTACTATAATAAGATTCTTGCCCAAGTATGAATTATACATAAAAATTCTCGGGAAATAGGTGACATTAACACTTTGTTTTAAATATTCGACGAATATTTAAAACAAAGTGTTAATGTGACCTATTTCCCGAGAATTTTTATGTATAGCTTATTACTATTACTTGATATCGAAATAATCATTCGATGTAAATTCGGCCGATTAAATTAGTCTAATCCCTGAACTGATAGATCTCGACCTAGTAATAAAAAAATACGTGTGGCACTCGGGGACTGCCGCGGTAAAGCTATTGCATAGCATTTTTTCTCAACTTATGCAATTATAATTATTTATTTTTTTAAATTTATGCAGTATTTTTTTTTCTTTGATATTTTAATTCAAGTTACACTTTTTGAGCATAGTGACCGATAAGAAAACAATTTTTTTTCTTTTATTCAATAAATGAGAAGTTAATATCGTTTAAAATATTTTTATTATCTTACAATACATGTAGGTTATTTAGGAATTTGTTATCATTGAAACTATAGGTTTATGGTAACTGAATAACTGAAATAAGAGACATAAGTTTGAGACTTGATATCCTCTAAATATCTGGAAAATACCGCGTCAATGGTGGTCCCATATTTTGTTGTGGATTCTTGTGGATCATTATTCATTTTCAAATTCAATTTTTCCCAAAGAAAAGTTGTCAACCGCTCTGATTTTTCTTCAGCGAAGTTGATGTTGAAATCGCCAGCCAAGATAAGTGAAAATTTATTACCATTTGTACCAAGTATTTTCGACCCTTCTTCAGTGTACTCCAGTGAAGTGCGATGAATAAAATGCTCTACCTCGTCCAATTTTGGATTCGGAGAAACGTAAATTGCTACCATGACTATGTGTAGGCCATTTCTAAGTTTGCATGAGCACGCACAAATATCTCCAACAAATGAGCGCCTAACATTAACATCGTTAACGTGTGCAATATTTATTTCAATATTCGGAGTCATAATATTAGTTACATTATTATTATTTTGGTAAATAGCTACCCCACCTTCTGGAACAGTGTCTCGTTTGAATTGAACAATACAATTGAAATTAGGTATTTCAATCGGATTATCATGCGCCATGCAAGTATCGGTAAGAAGTAACACATTTGTTTGTCTCGTAACTGAATCTTGTACATCGTATTTGTGACTATTTAGACTTTGGCAATTGAAAGTCATTATTGAAATGCCATTTCTATTACTAATAAAATCTAAGACACTTTGAGCTGTCGTCTGAACACTATTTAAAGGCAGTCTTTTGAATTCTTGCAACAAAGATGCAGCCGATGCAGCTTGCCTTCGATTATTATGAAACTTGAATGTAGAATTATCGTTTTTTGTCCTGATATACAATTTTTCAATATTAGTCACCCGAGGGAGCGCAACATAAACGAGTTCCTGATATTTTTCGTTACAGAATTTCTTGATTCGGTCGTCGCGCTCAAAGCCCGCGATAAAAGCTATATGCAATATATGCAATAGCTTAATAGAAACAGGTACTCTCAGGTCTCTGCTACGCGCGTCTAACGTATAAACTCTAACTGACGCGTAGCGAGCTCTTAGAGGCATATGTCAAAATGATTTCGTTCGTAGCTAATTACATAGGACGTCTGGAGTTCATGCAATTATGTTTTTAGGTAATTCGAACCTTCTAATTGCGATAGGCCACGTGAAAATCCCGGAGTCTAAAGCGCTAGTGTTATAACATTCGTATAAAATAGCGAAATTTCTCACTTTTAGAAACTTAAAATTAATTAATTAAATTGACACATGTTAGGTGCCTAGGTCTTACATTATTTTTCGTTACGGAATTTCTTGATTCGGTGGCCGCGCTCAAAGCCCGCGATAAAAGCTATATGCAATAGCTTAAAATGGATAGAAGTAAACTTATCCGATTAAGATATTTCGTTTCATAAGATAGTTAGGGAATATTTATTAGTTACCAAATACATAATCTCTACCAAGCAGATGAAGGTGATAAATATGAATAAAATATTGAAGAAAGTGTAATAATGCGATTTTATCTTAAGATAAGCTAAACTAAAAATTCTAGTGTCGCAAAAATCATTACTTGGTAGCTGAAAGTCCACAGTACTTTAACAGTATTTTTAGTTTTTACGAGCTCACACTCTATGTCATATTCTATGTTGAGAGAACTTAGCCATAAACTACTACATCTAACAGGATAAGGGTGATTGCATCTTTATTTTGTGTTAGAGTGTATCCGCAGTGTGAACTCTTGGATAGTTTATTAATCGTATAAATACATCACAGTTATTTGATACATATAATTTTAATTGTTGACTGACATGCATTCAAATGTGGATCATCGGAGTGTCGTGATTTGTGTTTCAGAACAGTTGAGACGAGTGTGATTAATGCAATTTTCACAGTCAATTCTTGTTTATGTGCATCTAGATTCAGACAATTCTAAATACAACTCGATCAGCTATTGTCAGCCTACCCTGAATTGCCATTGAATTTGCATAATAATGTAATCGGATTTTCAATCTAAATGTGGTGAAGAAACACAAGAGAAATATTACGTTCACGCTTATAATAATTAATCATAACATGGCTTAATGAGTTTTAGAAGCGTTGACTCAGAAACACAAATATCAAGTTAATATGCATCGAACATTATACAATATATTCTGGTATTTCAGATGTTCCTATATGATATTTTCCGAATATATCCAATTTTGATTCGAGATTTGACTAACAATGTTGGACCTATTATTAGATGGTGTCCTGCATGGAACATTCAATATCTAACCAAGCTATGTTACCAACCATTTGGAATGCTTCAAAACGATGCTTTGATGAGACCGATATGCCGAACTCCAAACTTGAACGAATATGACTGGTGTGAACCATTTTGAATGGGAAGCCATGGACTAATAAATAATTGGAATTTTATCAGTATGACATCATTCTTGTTGATGATGGAACGTGCAGCTTAGATTTTAATGGAGACATTTCTTCATTAGCGCCGTGTCAAAGAGATTTGCGACCAAAATTGAAAGAAATTGCAGAATACTGTCGAGAGAAACAATATTGAAATGGTTTAGAACTTTCAATGAAATAGGCAACACTTATTCTCCATTTAGAGGTGGCGTGCGAATTGTTCCTGCACCAGAGAACTCTCTCGTGCTACAATGGAATGGAGTCAGAAGACATCTTCAAAAAAATTTCTGATTTCCATAGAAACTACAAATTGTGCTATAAGGCTTCCAATCTTGGTATTTGGTCTCGGAAGTTCATCAATAAAAATCAAGAACACCCAGGCATAGCGCTACAGTTAATACAACATGGCGAGGATCTAATATTTGAAATTGAGTTTCCTAACAAACTCATTCAGAATATCGACCAAATATCCAGATTTATCGATTTGTGATCTTTCCTTGTGGGGCTATCTCAACCAAAGGATAGGTATATAAGTATCGATCCCAAACAAATCTGGAAATGAAGAAAATTATATCTCTTGAGAAATTCGAGCCATCGATTAAGAAGACCTTGAAGATGGGTTCGTTGAGTATTTTATTTGAATTCTAATTGAAAAATTTGATTCAATTTGATATTGGATTACGAAACGAAAATGTATGTTGCGAGTGGAATTAAAAATAGAAGAATACGTATTTAGGTACATAAAAACCGTAACTATGTAAAGTGTTTCACAGCTTACTAACAATATAAATGTAACAATGCCAAAATAGATGCATGGTAAAATGGCAATTGGTAAAACTGCATAAAATAAAGTTATTATCATTTGACAAAATCACGTCGTTGACGGAAAGAGTCAATTTTCATTCATAATGTGGTGGAAATTTATAAGACAATAGATTTTTTTTTGTAATTATATAATATAATAATGATAATATAATTATATATTAATATAGTATGATAATAATGATAATTTATTTTTACCATATCACCATATATACAATTTAAGATATTTCACTATAGCCAAGAGATGTACCTAAGGTACAGATAGAGATGATATAGGGATCTGAAATGATGGTTAGATACCTGCTTTACCATTCCAGTATGGCGGACGAGTTGTCACATTATTTGTTTACGTACATATAAAGCAATGCGTATATCTTGATTCTATTTCTAATTTAAGAGGTGATCCTCACAAAATAGAAGGCAAATTAATAAAAATAATGGTTCTATTTTAAGCACGAAATGTTCATGCAAGGGAGGATAAGGGGGACAATGTAAACATGTCATGGCAACTTTATTATATTACTACCAGTAAGAGCTTATGTTAACATAAAAACATCAATATATGATTATTAATATTGTGATTATTATAAAGAAAATAAAAGTTAGAGATTGACTGATAACATCAAAGAAGTGATAAGGAACATTTTCAGCTTACAGTCAACCAGCAATCTGCACAGTTGGCTTGACAAATTAAATATAGGTACCTATATGTGAAATGAACGACTGTTTTAAAAGAATAATCCAAAGTTTAGAAGGAGATTATGATTATATTTCCATCTGTGAGGAAAGTAGTTTAATTATGATTTCTGGAAAAGTCATAGGAAATATCGTATAACAGGTTCCAGAGTTTACGAAATATACACTTATGCCACTAATAAAAATGCCAATTGGAATCAAAAAAGTAATACGTACTTCAATCCGCAAGAGTTCAGGAGTGAGTACACAAACAGAGATTGCGAGTGAAGATAAAGCCATAGAAAAATTCATCTCAGTTTCAACAACAGAGGTGGTCGAAGTGGGTTAAATTATTTCTACAAAAAATTATTGGCTCGCTTACTATGCTGATGGTGTAGTTGTGGAAAATAGTACTGAATGTACAATAAATTTTCAAGTTTTACTCCAAAATACTCCAAAAACTCTAGTAATACATATGTTTATATGTAAATTATATTTTCTGTGATAATTCGTTGTTTCGGCGTAGAAAACACCAGAGGGCGGTAATGTCATTTCGGATCCCTATATCCCAAAAAAAAACTCTCGAAGAGCTTGACAAAGGGAATTTCATACTCTATGAAGACAGTTTCTTATGGAGTGAGGATGATGAGCTTATCTCATATAATGTCTTATTCATAACAAAATCGATGTTTATATATTTTCTTAGGTAAATCGCAAAAACATATATATATATATAACTGATGCATACACATGCCTATACATAAAGTATAGAAAAATACAATATAACGGATAAAGGTATAAAAGTACAGAATAGTTTAGACCGAAGAACGTGGATTTTTTGCACAAAGGAAAGACAATAAGAATACTTAAGACTTAAGGCAATACAAATAGATATCAGGAATCAGTTTGACATAAATTTCCATTAAATGAAGTATAGCGCTTCTCAATTCAATATTCTAACACTATTTTAAGGGAAGTGACAACTGAATAAAATAATCAGCAACTTTCTTGTTACCTATACTAATATGTTATTCCATACATTATAGATTGGAGGTATATACGTAAAATTATTCCTAAATATCGATTCGGATTAATCATCGAGTCTCTCCAATCTGAAATTATATGCAAGTAAATAACTTCACATTATTCACCAAACTATATTTATTTAACACATTTGTTTTCAATTTGGTCTAGATAAATATTTTACCATATTGTGACAAACATGTAACATACATGCCCCTGTTTGATTTATGGTAATTGCCTTTCGACTGATATCAGTACATATTTATATTAATATGTTGTATTAAACAAATTTGATGATAAATAAATTTATAAATTCAATCGAACACATGTTTGTTCGCAATATATACTCAGCTTGCCACAAGATTCACAACATATGATGTTTCTCTCAACGTAGTTGATGAATAATAATCTATTTTTTTTCTACTCTATTTATTTATTCAACGTCGGCCTATTTCTACTACTGTGGCTAATCACCGACGCCACGACATAAGCTCATCATAACCTGGAAATTTGGACGAATCCTGACTATTTCCAAATGTAGGTAACATGCGGGGACATGGTACATCACACGGAACCTACTCTCTTATTGTCTATCCAAAGGAAGGCATTTTTGGATATTGTCTTGCCTAATGATTATCACCATATTTGGTCTAAGATATTCACGATATTTTTCGGAAAAAATACTCATTCGTGATCCGGGTACCAGACCGGCTCGCCGGGAATACGTGGAAACAGTGCCAACCACTACACTACCTTAATGATAAAATGTAATTATCTTCAAATAGGACAGCTTATTAGGAATAAATGATGTACAGGGTGTCCTCGAACTGCGTGGTTAAATCAAAACCGAAGATTCTTTGATTCTAAAAAAATTTGATGAGCCTTTTTACTTTTGCCTCAAGTGTCTTGTTTACCCGGTAGAGGGCTTCAAAGTTGCAAAAATAATTTTGTTTTTTCGGTATAACTTGAGAACGTGATGGAGGACTTTTACAATATTTGGCAGGTGAGTTACTGTCAATAATAGCCGTTTTTGAGAGCGGAGCATAGAGCCTTAGAGAAATAGAAATGGCTCAAACTTGAGGATGTAACGGGAAAAGTGTCCAGAACTTTTTTGTGGTCGATGTAATTCACTCTATATTTTCTATGTAGATAGCTTATCTAATTTGAAAACTTTTCTTACTCTTAGAAAATTTTGATAAAATAAACGGATTTTTTTGAAAAAAATAATTTTCGAGTCTCTGCAATTTTGGCTTACTAATTTTACTTGATTAAAATTCCTTAGTTGCCTTTGCTTTTCTAATGTCATTTTGGCATTTGGAGAATTTATCCTCAAAACTGTCAGTTTTTACTTTGCTTTCCGTAAAAATTTTATAAAATTATGGCTCAAAATTTCACTAACACTGAAATGGTTAATATCTCGGTAAAACACGAATAATAAAAACAATAGAAATGGAGAAACGATGTGATTATTTAGGAAAAACGAATGCTAAACTAAAAGAAACTTTTTGGGAAATCGCTAAGGCATCAATTTTTCGAAATGTTGCCCATTTTCCTGAATACACAAATTAATTCGTTTCAAGAAATTGGATTGAACTCTGGCTAGTACTTCAGGATCATTCTTCAATAAATCCGCTTCATGATTAATTCGTTGCAACAATTCCTCTCGTGTGTTTACTGGAGCTGCATAAACTTTCTACTTCAAAGCGCCCCATAGAAAGAAGTCGCAGGGCGTCAAATCAGGGGAGCGGGCCGGCCAGTTCACTGGTGCAACGTGTCCTCTACCTATCCAGCGATCTGGATATTCCGCATTCAAATGTCGCCTCACAGCTAATGTGAAATGAGGAGGTGCACTATCATGGATAAACCAGGCCACGACGAATGTGTAAGGGCAAGTCTTCCAACAGTTCAAGTAGCCTTTGTTCCAAAAAGTTCAAGTAGTTCTCCCGGTCAATCGATCGGGTATAACGGTAGGGCCAATAATGAAGTTATCCACAATTCCAACCCAAACATTGATTTCAGTTTGATTCTGAAAATATGTAACTTCCGTTTCATGAGGATTTTCATCAGCATAGAAATGTTCATTATGGAGGTTAAAAAGACCACATTTCGTGAAAGTATCTTCGTCCGTGAACAGAATTCTTCTACAAAAATTGGGGTTTGCGTTTTGTCTTCGGACAATAAGCCGACAGAAATCTAGCCGATGACCTGGATCCATGGACAATAAGTCTTGAACTGTTTTAATATGATAGGGATACAACAGTTCTTCTTTCAGTTCATTATGAACTAATGATTTTGAGGCTCCAATACGAAGTCCCAAACGTAGTGTGCTTATCCCAGGTTCAGTTTCAACCGCTTCCAGTATCGCTTCTTCGAGCTCTAACGTCCTTCTTGTCCGTCTGCGTCCAGTTTCTCTGCGATTTGCTTCAAATTTGCGAGTTTCGCGAAGGTTTGCCGATTTGGAATTCTGCGATGCGGATATCTTTCCATTCTCCGACAAAGTCCATAAATCAATAACGTATCAACCATTTCAGTGTTAGTGAAATTTTGAGCCATAATTTTATAAAATTTTTACGGAAAGCAAAATAAAAACTGACAGTTTTGAGAATAAATTCTTCAAATGCCAAAATAACATTAGAAAAGCAAAGGCAACTAAGGTATTTTAATCAAGTAAAATTGGTAAGCCAAAATTGCATAGAGAAAAGTTTTCAAATTAGATAAGCTATCTACATAAAAAATATCGAGTGAATTACATTGACCACAAAAAAGTTCTGGACACTTTTCCCGTTACATCCTCAAGTTTGAGCTATTTCTATGATCTCTAAGGCTCTGTGCTCCACTCTCAAAAATGACCATTATTGACAGTAACTCACCTGCTAAATATTGTAAAATTTCTTCATCACGTTCTCAAGTTATACCGAAAAACAAAATTATTTTTGCAATTTTGAAGCCGTCTACCGGGTAAACAAGACACTTGAAGCAAAAGTAAAAAGGCTCATCAACTTTTTTCCGAATCAAAGAATCTTCGGCTTTATTTTGGCCACGCAGTTCGAGGACACCCTGTATATGGTCTCCATAATAAAAATGCTCCGTGGTTGAAGCAATTATCATAGCATTGCCAATTTTGATAAAGTGATGAACGAATATAAAATATCAAACAATGTTTCTTCTGGACGGGAAGTTGATACATAAATTAATGAAGTGATTTCCACTAAGAATCGCACCACCTCTCAATAATTATATTCTTCTTATATATACTTTACATTTTTCTCGGTTTTTGTTCAAAATTGCATAACCAGTTTGTGATTTCCTCTATCGTTTAACACTTAGCTGGCAGGAAATGTTGAGCTACCTTGTCTGAGCTTTTTACTATGCTTTTTCATAAGCGTCCACGGTGAACAAAGTAAATAAAGAGCCAGACAAAATTTCCAGAAATGCTATATTTTCCACTATAAATTCTGAAAGGTTATTCAGAAGAGTGAATAGTTTTTTTTTCTAATTTCCGAAATTCATTAAAAATAGGAATTAACAAATTGTTATAAGTCTGGCGGGCGTAAAATGTTTTAAACTTATTGTTTGAATATCAAGTTAATTAAAAGTAAACTTGAAGGGATTGAATTAAATTTGAACGTATTTCAGCGTGATTTAATTTTTTTACAATCATGGTTCAAATGATACTTTTATATCGGATCCAATTTTTCAAGCACATATTACATTCATTTGTTCCTGGCATGCATATGGTATTTTCAACTACTTATATATACTAATGGTGATTATTAAATTGCGGAATATATGTAAAGTGCATATATTTGCATATTTTGCATATTTTTACAAATTTCATAGAAAATAAAATTTGTGTGCATATTTTTGTTTTTCGTTTTATCAAAAGATTAAGTGCAGATAATTGAAATAATTTAAAAGGTGGGTAGGTTTTATTATTATATGGTTTATGGACCCATTTTATTATTATATGGTTTATTGCCGGCATTTATTGGATGTTTAGGAATTTCCAAGTAATCAGCTTGCCTAATTCACCGAACGGAAACAAGACAAGAAGGTTCACTTGAAGCTCCACCCATAATGTTGTCTATTTCGCTAGCACACTTAAATAATCCCTGGTGGTGCCAAGTCGTGTTCGGTGGTAGTAAGTATTGTCACCGAACAGAAACTTCTGTTCGGTGCGCGGGGGTCTAGTTGAAATGTGGCGGCTTGCTTCCATAGTTCGGACTTCAAAGTACTGACGAAAAGTGAACCTTCTTGTCTTGTTTCTTTTTGGTGCCTAATTGGAGAGCAAATGTGGTCTCTTCTTTTGTATTTATATTGTATAGTTTAGTTTTTTCGATAGATTCCAGTGTGAAAAGAGTGATTTCGAAAATATTTATTTCAAACGCCTAAAATGCCGAAAGCCGCTTCGTGGATTGAAAATTTTCCTGAGTTGGAGTTTAGTGGGGATAAAGTGTTTTGCAAAGCTTGTGCCAAAATCATTGTTTGTGAAAAGAAGTTCCAAATTGATCAACACTTGAAAACAGCTATGCATAAAGCTAAGTTGCAGAAAAATAAATCTGTACCTGTTCAGCAGTGTGTGCAAACCGCATTTCAAAATGTCAAACCAAAGAGTGGAAAGGAGGTGTTTCATCAAGACTTATGCAAAGCTTTAGTCGCAGCAATAAATTCTTTGAAGAAACTGCAAAATACACAATTCAGAGATTTTTTGCAAAAATATTGTTATCAAAATATCCTTGACGAATCCACACTTAGAAAGAAGTAGATGCAAACAGTAAACGAAACCGTAATGGAAGAAATTAAAGTTTCACTGGGCGATGAACATTTTTATATTATTGTTGATGAAAGCACAGACTCATGTGGTCGATATATCGCACATCTTATTATTGTAGGGCTTCAAGAAAATGAGCCAGGGAAGCCATATTTAATATCTTCTAAACAGTTAGACAGAACAAATAATGTGACCGTAACTCGATTTATTCAGCAGTCTCTATCAAATTTTTTTTTACCAAATCCAGTTCCAGTAGAGAAGTTTTTAGTGTTTTTGTCTGAAGCAGCGCCGTATATGGTTAAAGTAGGCCAAAACTTAAAAATATTTTATCCCAATATGGTACATGTCACTTGCAGAAACTATTAGAACAGCATATCCCTTGGTGAACAAATTAATTTCAAATGTAAAGAAAGTGTTTTTGAAAGCACCTCTAAGAGTGCAGATCTATAGAGAGAAATTGCCAGGAGTTAGTTCACCTCCATAGCCCGTAATTACTCGATGGGGAACATGGATTAAGGCCGCGATATTCTACGCAGACCATTTTGAAGCCATTAAAGACATAGTTTTAGATTCAGAAGACACTTCACAGTGTGTAGTGCAAAGTCAAGCAGTATTCAAAAATGTAAATTTAGCTGAGGAACTTGTTTTTATTAAGGTTAATTATAGTTTTATACCAGATATAATAACTTCATTAGAAAGTAGGAATATGAGTTTGAGAGAATCAATTAATATTGTTGAAACTTTTTTCGACAAATGCAAAAAAGTTCCCGGTGATGTAGGAAATCAAGTAAGAAGTAAACTCGAAGTTATTGTGGGAAAGAATGAAGGCTTTAAGTATTTAATGGAAGTCAAAAATATTTTTGATTCTAAACCATCCAACGAAGTAATACCTTGGCCTTATAACTCACTACCCAATTTAAAATATTGCCAGATCACATCGATAGATGTTGAAAGATCTTTTTCTTTGTACAAACATATTCTTACAGACAGAAGGCAAACACTTTTACTGGAAAATTTTGAAAAATATATCGTTATAAATGCATTTTATACTATTTCAGGTTGAAAATTTTACCTATTATATTTTTCTTGCAATTTTACTTGAAATAAATAATTTTTGTAAGAGTCGGCGTTTCTTTATTTCCATTTTTCCATGTTATATTCAAGGCATATAATTGCATATCTTAACAAATAAATGCACATTGTTGCATATTTCGAAGAAAAACTATGCATATATATGCGCATATTTTAACTGAATTGACGTGCATATATTCCGCCCTTTAGTGATTATAAACTCAAGCATAATGAAAATATCAAAAGTTGGCGATAGTATTCTTTAGTATAATAGCCGTTAAGTTACCCTGCTTTGAACGATCAAGGTGGCACTTGGTAGATAATATGTTCATTCATAGCATGATGATAACTTAGAAGCAAGCCGTCAAGTTTTTTGTTCTGCTTCTACTGATTCCAATTTTTGTTATAAAAGCATCTTTTGCATGCTCTTAATTTGAAAATATCTATCGTTGTAGGTAGTTACATAGGTTCCTTCGTCCAAGTAATTTTCATTATTTCCCATATTCACTATTTCCATTTTGTTTAATTAAGATCCTTCGAAATTACTCTGGATCATATTTTTTGTAATTTTTGTTTGTCATGTTTATGTTCTTTCAGTAGGTACTCTCATGATAATGATGATACTGTATATACGAGGGCAAGATGGAAAGTTCCCATCGAAAGCAAGCAGCCTTGAAGATTTTTGTAAACATGGAAAAAAGTTAATTTCGCGTCTACACTTAACATTATTTCTGGCGTGGAAAAAACATTACTCTTCACCATCGATTGCAACGATTCACAAGCGGTTTACTGATTTTCGTTGTGGTAGTATGACCACAAAGGACTCCGAACGTTCTGGTCGTCCAATTGAGGTTATAATGCCAGAAATCTTCGATAAGATCAATGGTATGATATTGGACGATCGACGAGTTGAAGTGCACGAGATTGCTGAGGATATGGGCATCTCAACCGAAAGGGTACGGAACATTTTGCATACATTTTTTGATATGAGGAAGCCAGATGGATGCCGCATTTGGTCTCTCTTGACAACAAGCGCGACCGTGTGATAACTTCAAAGGAGCGTTGGGCGAAATTCCAGCTCATTAAAAAGGACTTTTTGCGCCGTTTCATACCAGTGGACGAAACATGGATCCATCACAATACACCAGAAACCAAAAAACACTTGAAACAGTGAACTTGTTTTGGCGAATCGAAGTCGAAAAAGGCCAAAGTGGGTTCATTTTCCAATAAAGTCATGACGACAGTTTTTTGGGATATACACGGTATCGTCCAAATCGATTGCCTTGAAAAAGGCAAATCAATCACCGGCGTATATTATGCAGAGCTGTTGGATGGATTCGGCGCCGATTTGAAGTGAAAGCAGCCGCATTTTGCAAAGAAAAAGTGCTCTTACACCAGGACAACGCTCCGGCGTACAGGTCCAGACTCGCAATGGCAAAATTGCATGAATTGCGCTACGAATTGGTTCGTCATTCACCATATTCTCTAGATTTGGCTCTGCGATTTTTATTTATTTCCAAACTTGAAGAAATGGCTCGGCGGAAAGAGATTTGGCTCCAACGATGAGATCATCAAAACGCCTCTTTTGAAGGATTGCCGAAATTGTATTATTTAGAAGGGATCGAAAAATTAGAAGAAATTGGACGAGATGTATCGGGCTACAATGAGATTAAGATAAGAAATGAAATAAGTTTTTACCTAATGAATTATTTCTTTTTTCTATCAGGGAATTTTCACCTTGCCTCGTAACAAGGGTCTCCCCAGAATTTCGACTAGACACAGCAGGTTAAAGTAGCTGTCAACTCTTAGTAGCTTTCTTCATCTCCTTTTGTAGGTGTAGTATTACTTGGTGGAAATTTATGATATTTTCATCCATTACTGAATGATTTTATATTATTCAATTTGCTCTGATTTATTAGCGGAGGAAATAGTTAATTAGGAATTGTACACTGTACAACTTATGTTAAGTAAGATTTGTAAATTCTGATTGAATTAATGCACATGTTGATTACATATTAGAGATTACTTAGATACATGTTGCTGCTATAAACGAACATGGAATTAACGAACTGGACTAAATTCAAGAGAACGTTAACAAAATTGTCGCCGCAGGAGAGTCGTCCTTCTCATTATGATTCCTCACTCAATGGAGTGAACACTAACATGTTTGATGAAGTAACGTCTCTTCCGTAACATTTTCTCCATTATCCAGATTGACTCGAAAAGTAAAACTTTTTCGTTAGAAAGTTGTGCTAGTGTTTACAGAAGCGTTCTTGAATCCGTAGGAACTATCCTAGAACTGGAAAAAGACAAAAGTCGATGCATTTATTCAACATTATTAGTACGAAATTGGGATGATGTTTTAGTGCAAACCTCGTAAATGTAAGCGAGATCGATTTCCCCCAGTCACTACATTCACGTTAACCGGATTCGTCAATTCTAGTTGAAACAAAAGGTCTTTTAGAATCGCTCATGAATAGTGTTAGTAACGTAGTCGCTTAAAGCTCAGCTTGAACTATACACACACAAACAAATCTCTCACAAATCTGCTGATTCGGAGAACCGAGAAGGAAATTGAAATGTGATTAAATTAAATACAATTGGAGAAGTTTCCAAATTCTGGACGGCTGCAATGTGTGGTTAGAGTTTGCACTAAAGTTTTATTACTGTTACATTCCGAACAGAAGTTCCAACTCAATAATTTTATTCGATGCTATGTGCATAATCCATAACTAACCATTGCAATAACATGAGCTGGAATACTAATATGATCGAAATAATCAGCCTTATCAACAAAAATACTACTGAAGGACCAAGGACCTTTCAGGTACCAAGTAGCCGTCATTAGAGTAAACTAAATCGGTTAACAAAATGTAATTGCTTAGATACCATTTGGGGTTAACAATGCAAAAGGGGAGTTACTCTCAACAGGAGATGAATCCGAATTTCATAAATTATATTGTCTCATTTCCATATATTCTGAAGTACTTACCTAGATACTTGTCCAAAAGCAGTTTATCAGATTCTGATTCATCTCCAGCTGAGGGTAGCTTCTTGTTTGCATTATTAACCACAAACAGTATTTATACAGGTTTATTTTATTTTCCAATATAATTTACACTAATGAAGGCTGCTAGGTAGCTGAAACGTCCATAGTACTTCAATAGTATTTTTGGATGAGATTGATTATGTTGTTATGACGTTGATGAATCAGAATTGGAGAATAAAACAATTTTTCACGTATAATTCTATGAATTTGATTTTCAGCTAGTGAAATCAACTTTAGCATTTTGGTTCGAATAAATCAAACAAATAATCAACGTTCTAAGTGTAATAAATATCTCGGTTTAACCATCGACAATCACTTAAAATGGAACAATCATGCTGAGTTTTTAAGTAGGAAGCTATCTACCGCATGTTATGTTACATGGCAACTTATACAATATGTCAGTCTTGCCACATTAAAAGTTTATTACTTTGGACATATACAGTCTATATTGAACTATGGCATTATGTTTTGGGGTAACTCACCTAATGCTCGATATTTATTTGTTGTACAAAAAAAAATCAGAACTATGCTTCATAAAAAACCTACTGATTCTTGTACAAGTCTTTTTAAATATTTAAGTATATTAACAATACCATCTTTATATATATTATCATCTTCATTAACTTACATAAAATCATACTTAAGTAATTCTTATACTCATTCAAATGGAAGCATTGATTATAATTTAAGAGATAAAGATAAAATCATACTTCCTCATCACAATTTATCCATTACAAGTAATAGTCACTTAATTATGCCATTTAAGTTGTACAATCATTTGCCAGTTTCTGTTAGATCTATTTCTGACATAAAACTATTTAAACGTAAAATCAAGGGAGAACTGTTGAAGCATTCCTTTCACACGGTGAACGAATTTCTTAATTCTAAGTCCTTATTTACGTAGATAGATATGTCTATATTTATTTGTCTTTACTCTTATATGTCTTAAATTTAACATTGTGTTCTGACGTTTGCTCTAAAAATGTTTTGTCAAATTTTTTTATAATTGCCATAAAGAAATATTTATTTATTTATTTATTTAATAATAGGAACATTCTAGGACAACTTTGTTTTTCCAAATTTTAGTTTTCTTTTTTTCTTTTCATTGCTTAGCAACCATGTCCACTACTATCATACACCGCTACAATACTTTCCCACCAGTAACGAAGAGTTACGATACACATAATACAGATTACCTTCAATAATGATAACAAATAAAATCAAAGGAACATATTCTAACCGACATGAGATATAAAATATCAATTTAGTAAAATTAAGCACTTTAAATTATGACACTGAATAAAAAATGAAATCAAACATCGATCGCAACATGGTACAGGGATGGAAACCGAATCGTTCTTCCAAATCGTGAAGTCTCTGTTACTTCGTGTTCAGGCTATCTATTATCAAAATTCGTTGCTGAGTAGTTATTGATATTTTGATTAGGAAATGACTCTTGCTTCTGTATGCATGTTTGAAATTCTGCCTTTAATGTCTAACGTAAAATATTTATCCGATCTCTTAATCACCCGGAAAGGTCTTTGGGGAGGCGGCTCCCAAGACTTCTTAACACGATCAAGTCGTAAAAACACATGCGAACAAGAACAAAAACAGATCTAAAATTATTCATGCGACTTGCATGTGGTCGAAGTAGATCCCCCATAAAAGCTACTTTGTCAAGTCCCTCTTCACTAACAATAAGTACATTTGTGATTGAATCAGGAAGTTTTTCTAGACAGGACATTTTTAATGCTGTATCGGAAATATCAACTCCTGCCAAGAATTTCATTCTACGAAGAAGCTGACTAGGGTTCATATCACGTCATTCTAAATAAACCCGTTACTTTTCAATCTTATTTTCTTCACTATCTTTGAATATACAAAAAAAAAATTCTTAGCTCTAGTATATTAGTTCATGGCAGTTCCTTGAATTATATCCCAAATATTCTCAACATATTTTGGATCTATTTGTGATACCAGATAATTGAATTTTGTTTCTTCCGATGTAATTTATTAATATTAAATTGAGCTCCAATTTAATAAAACCATATTTCGGATTCCTCGGGCCAAAAAAGGAGGAATTCTTATACTGACCTTATTCACTTCTGACTCTTTTACATTACTCATGCGTACCCTTCTGCTAGGTTCACTTTCACTTTTTGAAGTTGTAGACATTTTCAACAAAAACTTCACTCATCAAACGTCGAGAGAGTCACTAATTTGTTGTTATCACGTTGATCAATCATGATAGGAGGATAAGACACTTCTTCACATATATTTCTATCAATAATAGGAAATATTGTTGGAAATGTTGCTTTCACAAATTTTCAAATTTCTTTTTTTTTTCTTTGCTTGCCAACCATGTTCACTAAAAATCATAGACCGCTACAATTATTTCGTACACAATTGTGAACTTTTTTAGTGGATAAGTTGGAATGCTTGGCAATTCTGAATATAAGTTAGTCATAGCATGATGATATTGAAAGTTTAGTAATACAACCATGAATAAACTAAGCTGTTGAATCACGGAATGTATGTTGTGCTGAGAAAATTAACAACCCTTAAGACATTCCAAAATATGTTGTTAGGAACCTGCTCAATGTTACTTGAAATGGGCTTAATAATTATCAAATTTGGAATGGAGTTCTGCTGAGTTCATGAAGGAGGAGGATATTACATAAATTGGAAGAAAGGTCTCAATTTTGCAATTTTTATAACCATATAAATATAAATAGGTCACACTAACACATATGCTTATCATTTTCGTCTTTACGTACGTTTCGGTCTCACGACCTTCATCAGAAGACGTCTCAATGTCTAAAACGGGATCTCTTAAAACTAATCCTATCAAGCACAAAGCCGCCATATTACACTTAGTTCGTTAACTTTCGTGTCTTGAATTAGTTGTTATCTCAGAAAATGTTTTCAAATTAAAACTTACCACTGCAGAACAAACAAATTTGTTTCGGCGTTCAAATCAATAATACGATACAGAACTTTGACTCCTTCTATATTAATTTTGGAAATAAGCCAATTTACGGCCATTTAAACAAATATTGAATACACTTCTGATTCAGCCATGAACAATAAATAATACAACAAGGCTTTGCTTGATTGGCGTTGAAACCTGTTGATTACAATTCAAATGTTACATTTGAATTCTTCTGTATTCCAGTCTATACTGTTAAGGTTAGCATAGTTTGTTTCCAAAATAATGCAATATAATTCCAAATGAGAACGGACAAGTGTGATATATTTAATGATAAAATGGGTCTGACATTGTACAATGTTTGAGGAAGCTGACCATTCTTTGACACTTGTTGGCTAGTTAAACGACATGAAGGTTGAACTTTAGTAATTGATTGTTTGGGTAATACCCAATTGGTGAACGCACGTTATATTCAGGGAATAGCAACTTAAATTTCACCAACATATTTGTATCTAAGCTAAATAAGGTAAATGTTTATGTCTTCATTTTGATATGAATCTAACATTCTTCCTATTTTAGGTGAAATTCATTGATTATTTGATTTGATACATTTGCTCCGTTTAGAAGCTATGAATATGAATGAAAATGTGTTCATCAAATTATTAACATGTTTTGTTTGTTTGGAGCTCCACACTATCACAATCAAATAATGACAGACAATTTGCGAATAGTGTAGTTAATACTCTCTCCGAAATGTGTCCACAACTGAATTTTAAATGGAGAGCCACAGTGATCTCAAGATCAGAATTCCCTTGAATGTATAATGATAGACGCTTTGGTATGTTGGATGCAGGATGAAAATCAAAATACAGAAAAACGAGCTAACATTAAGGTATTAGATGCCCGACGTATGAAGCCATGTTGGAGGTTCTAAAAGACATTCTCTGATTTTGTTGTTTATCCGAAGTTGTATTCCACTAATTTTTATAGAATCATTCGAGGTCTACTTTAATTCCTCTTATTGGATATTTCGTTCTTTTCAAGTTAATAATTGATTTAATTTTATAATTGTTTTATTAAAATTCAATTTATGTTACAAACCGATTTAAATTTATAATTGTTTTCTTAAAATTCCATTTATGCTATAAATTGATTTAATTTTATAATTGTTTTTCTACGAATTCAATATTATTTATATTTCCAATTGTTATTCTAAAAAATTTGTAATTTAATTTCCTTTACAATTCAAATTCTGATGGAATATACGAATTGTTAAGTTGAACTTGTATTGTTTTTCTGAATTTCCATCGACTGTTAAACCATCTCGTAGTGCTTGTATTCTTGAATGTGAATTCATTTAGTTTTATAGTTTTTTTCAAGCAGTTGGCGCTCGGGCAATTCACCAGTCTTGAATCACAAGGCACGTTTCACTACGAGCTCTGAGATTAATTAATTTAAATTGAGCTAGTTGGACCAAATAAAACCGACCCAAAGCGGGTCCGATTCACTGGCGCCCAGCATAGAAGGGCTGCCGTTTCACATCCGTTTTAATTTTCGGTAAGACAAGTCTAATTTTTCGAATGTTCATTATTAGTCTCTGGTATGTTGTGGATCCATGTTTCGTCGAAACGGCACAAAAAGTCCTTCTTAATACGCTTGTACATCGCCAAACACTCCTTTGAAGTTGTCACACGGTCGCGCTTATCTCAACAGAGAGCAAATGCAAATATGGCAGATAGCTTTCTCATATTCAAAAATTTACGCAAAATGTTCCGTACCACTTCGGTTGAGATGCCCGTAGCTTCAGCACTTCAATTCGCCGATCGTCAAATATCAATCTTAATTGAACTACCAGAACGTTCGGCGTCCTTTATGGTCATACTACCACAACGAAAATGGGTAAACCACTTGTGAATCTTTCCAATCGATGGCGAAGACTCCCCATAATGTTCAACAAGCGATGTTTTGGTTTGCGTAATGTTTTTCCCACTCAAGAAATAATGTTTAATGAAGACGAGTAATTCACTTTTGTCCATGTTCACAAAAATCTTCAAGGTTGCTTGCTTTCGGCTGGTGTCACAACAGAACTGAATGACATTTCAGTCTGAAAATTATAATGCGTTCTAGTTACAGATGGTACATTACAAATGTCACATGATATTTTCGATTGTGGATTGTGTTTTCTTTTTCAGGGACTCATGTTGCCTTCGTATGTGCTAAAATAAAAACTCAGAAGGAACTTCACTTTTCAATAGCTCACATGAGCTCTTGCATATGTGAAAATCAATCCAGAAGAAAATGTATTATAATAGAGTAGGTATATAAATATGTAAGTATTCGAGAAATAAGTTATATTCTAATTCATTATATACATATTCAAAGACCTAAGAAAGGATTAAAACAGTTATCAATATCTAGACGAAGAGAATATTGAGAGAAATGTCTTGTTTCCAACTTACGAATCAGATTGTCCATTTTTCTATATTGAATATGTCCATTTTTGTATTCATCTTATCTTATCATTGTCATTGTAGTTAATAGAAAGTTTCATAGTTTCATTAACTGCTAGAGTATAACAGTTCTATCACGCCACATTGTTCATCGCCCTGTCATTTGTAGCCGTTTTGTTCAAATTCATGGACTCAACACGGATTCGACTATAATTATGACTTTGTGCGAATTTCCAGAAAGTAAGCAGCTTTTAAATTGAGAAATTATCTTAGATTCCTTTGATGCTGTAATAATACCAAAATAGCTCAATAATTGAGACTAATTTGTCAAATTGCAAGTCGTGTAATTAAACACATCTTACATCTCGAGTTCAGTCGTCGCTTCGTGTTGCATGACGTATGAAGCTAATTTATCATTGACGACACCCGCCTTTAATTTGGAAGTTCATCGTTTACTCTCTCATGACAGTGAATGTATTTATAAAAGTATCACACTCTTCCTTTACACCTTAATTGAAATTGGGTTCACGTTGCATTCTTTTGTTATTAATACCGCTCGATCATCGTTAATGTATTATTAATTAAGCGTGGGGAGCAGCTTAACAAAATTATCAGATTAACGATTATCTTTAACGAAATACTCAAATTGGGTTTCAACTTAGGATGATGGTCTATATATTTATTTGATTAATAACATCAAACTACGTTACTAATCAATAAATATCACAATCTTCCGCAACAATAATTTGCTCTTTTAGGAAGTATGATGTTGTAAGTCTGCAATATCCGGTTATACTGAAACAGAATGGAAACGTATTGGATGGGAACATTTTCCAAATTTATGATGTATTTCAATTAATTTTTGTGAAACACATCGTATGTCTAAAGTGCATTTTCCGTTTTGTCGGTCTATGGACATTTTTGATATTGCAGATTTTTAGCCTACCTAAACTTTTCATAAAGTTGATATGAGTTTGAGATAGTGAACAGTCACCTATCTGGTGTCCATAGTAAACATAGAAATCTCAACGTCGCAGGAAATTGAGTAGGACGTTAATTCCAACAAATGTTACTATCGCTCAATATACACTTGAAAGACCTCAAAAGAAATTCGGAAGACTATGATTGTTCAGGTGCGATCTACGAACCTGGAACGTGAACTATTAAAATGGTAGATGAAAATCAGTTTCTGAAAGTAAGGATCGGTAAAAATATTTGGGCAGGTCTGCGAAAGAATGTAACTTGGTCAGAGATATCATCAGTATCATCAAAATTGGTCTTCCACAATTGAAATATGTGTGAACCAAAGATACCACGGAAATTTCTGATGTCACATACCAGTGAAAAAGTGGGCGCAGAGAAATGCCAAACCCGAGGCGCAAAGGTGATATTGATAAAGTAGCGAGGTAGTTGTGACTAGCTGGCAGCATTTCTCGAGAGAGAAACGTCTGACGGAAGAAGCTTCATGAAGACTAAGGCCAGCTAGGGCTGTAGCATTTAAATGGATGTTGATGATGATTGTAGTTGATACAACAATGAAAGAAATGAAGGATATCGGAAGATTTTATTGTTCTACGGACACCATAAGATACATCCTGTTTCAGGGGACTAATGGAAGATTCAAAAATAAATTTCTATCGCGTACCGGCAAGAATTCCACGCTCCGCCAGAATACAACAAAATAACTCTGATGTGTGTCTAAAGGACACTGTAGCATTGATGGCAACGAAAAAGCTGATTTTCCATCCAGAATGGGCATATCAACCTGACATATTGACCTGTAACTATGTATTCGTAGTGGCAAGACTACTCTCTGAAGATGCATACTGGGCTGGGGCGAACAACAACGGAGAAAGACTGAATTGAAGCCCCTCGCATGCACTAGAGCATTACTTTGGAGACCGGTCATGAACAGAACACAAATATACATCGACACATGAATCAAATAATTTTTACACTTTAGAAGCAAGTTAGTTTGATTCATTGTAATATACCTTTTACATAATCATAACGTGAATTCATATTACTTTTGTAATTTTCAATCAACCTTCCCATTTATAAACATCGATTGATGAAAATTAAATTCGCACATTTGTTCATAAAGTTGTAGCTGTTCATTTTCATACATGTATCTGACTGTATATTATTCACTTGTAAATACAAAAATATATGAGTGATGGGAGAAACAGTTTATTGAAATGCTTAGCACGCAATAATTGTTCTCGCCAAAAGGAAGGGTTTGGTTCACATATTTGGAGGAAAAGTCGCAGATTCACTGAATAAATGTCTACCAAACAGTCAAAAATTCTCACTGATTTTATATGGGCTTAAAAAAGATGAATCAAATATATGTTGCAGTTATCTGCCAACATCACTTTTTTCTTTGTTGTCATTGCTTAATCCCAATTCTTGAATTTTTCGTTGCTAAGATTGACCGAAATGAAATCAACAGTCACGTATTATCAAATCTTGAGTCCAGACTTCGCAGGCAACATTGTCGATAGCTAGTTCAAAATCTATCTACCTCTTTCCTCACAAATATTAATAATTATAATTGGAAACAGATTTTTATAAGTAGTTTTTTTAATGCTTATTTGACAGGAGACAATTCACAAGTGGAATATAATGCCTTTTTTACCTTGAATTATAAAAAATTGTATGTACCATCAAGAAATACCGTAGCACAGATATTTTAGAATGGAAGAGCACTATATTATTGACAAGAGTTTTCGCTTGTATTAGTTTCTAAATTATCCTATTTGCTTCCAACTTAAAACTTGATGTACTTCCAGTAGTGTCTTCGGTAACACCGGCAATGAAGAACGACGTGCATGGTGAATGTTCTTCACTTGTCAAACCTATCTCGGTCCAATTATCTTAATTCGCTCCTTATTAATCCGTACAGCTTCTCACATAAACTGTCAACAGCTACATTTCCATGTGCATCACAATTCATCTTCTTGGATAGAATGGTTGTGCTGTAAGAAAGGATTCTTCATCACTACGTCGTCATTCTCCATTGTTTACAGTTTTGCCTTACACCTGGTTTTTCGCGATATGATCAAGTCGAAACATGTTATTTTGCACAACTAGCAACTTTTTGCCTTCTTCACTCTAAATCTTAAAACTACGCATTTTAGAAATAAACTGCTGTAGGGTATAATTTAAACTTAATTTTATCCTTATTCCATCCCTAAATAAAAGCAGATACCCATAGTGGTAATCACATTACCCACTATCATTACGGCGTCTCCGGTCGAGGAGCTGGGATCTGTCTTCGTCCCGCTTTTCAGACATGATATCTTTTGAACATTTTACCTACCATCGAGCAACTCGAAGCTGACCTGAACAATAATATGTCTGCTCACTGATGACAGCCCAATAACCGAACACCCGTACAAAATGGAACTGTATGATGGAGATCTTTCTTGCAGACAAAGGGACAGACATAGTCAAACAAACACACATTCTAGGCCTAAGCTATCTCACAAAGAGAACAACAGCCAACCTGTTGACAGCCTGTACGACAAGAGACTATAGTTAAGGAGTGGATACTGTAAACTATCCAACTGGAAAGCACAAGAAGCCCAAGTGTATGAGCAAGTCAGAAGAAAAAAATAAAGAATGACGCTTCCGTTTTTATTTTGCTTAAATGTTATCGGAAGAGGGCGTAATATCTAAGTGAATGAATTCAGATGATGAAATATCATATCTTGTTCTGAAATTTTTCATTTCATAAACGATTCATTTAGACTTAATTTTTGATGTTTTTGCGATCCCAATCTTGCATTCAGTGATATCAATTGATAAAGAGAATTTCAATTATTTTGGAAGCCGTTCCAAGGCAATATGAGATTGAGATATCACATCATATGAACATGATGATGAAAAAATAATAATACGTGGGTTTGTCATTGAACATTGTGTGAGAATGAAGAAAATGAACATTTGACGCAACAATCCTTCGAGAAATATAATTTCGAACTGGAAATATGGAATTTCCCATATTCATATTTAATAAAAAATGTTCCGGAACATAATTCGTTCATCGTTATGCCAAGTGTATGAAATAGGTATAACGTATTGCTGGAGCATTATTAGCTTCCATTGGATCTATTGCGCGAGGGGTCGCTTCGCAAGTTAGACGTTTATTGTGAAACTTCAACATAGTGCTTCTAATTTTCCAGCGAATATAAACCTGATAAAGTTGACGACTAGTTTGAATGTTATTCAGCTGAATGAACTGTGATTAACATGTACCTTCCCTGTAGGTGAAATGAAATTCATTAGAAATGAGTTAAGTGAAAACTGCTAAAAGACATTCGAAGGAGTTGCTTCTGAAAATACCCTGATTCATTCAATATCGATTCAAACAAGATATTATAAAATTTGTTGGATAAATTATACAGATGAAATGTTAAGTGACAATTTGTACAAGAAAGGCTGAACAAAACTACTATAATCATCAATTAGGAAAACCAGTGATCGATTGATCACAGTTCGTTCAGTTTAGCAATGCTATTGCTTTAAAATGAATGTATGAAGATAGAAGCGGCACACGATTGTACTCGACCTACTTTGTGAGTTTGACGTTTATTATAAAACTTTAACAACGAGTTTCTAATTTTCCAGGGGAAATTAAACTGATAAGGCCCAAAGTGACATGTGTACATGCTGCGGTGCGAACGCTATTCACTTGAGCAGGAAATTAACATTCTTTTTTCCTTAGGATGTTTCGATTTATTGTGAGTTAACAAAAGATAGACAATAGAGTCTAACAACGGCAAAGAAACAGCTCCAACAGAATCAATCAGCTAATTACCTTTTTGTCGAATTTCTCATCAGATAAAGCGTAAGATTTATCTGCAGGATGATTTTTCAGGCTTCTCTCAAATTCCCACTGCAGATTAACTGACTCTGAGAGATAATTAATTGCATCTGTCTGTGCAGATAGTTCCATCTCAGGCACAATCCTAATAACGTACAATTTTAATTGGTATCAGTTTTTACTCTATTATGATGCGAGTTCACCAATTCCTGACATAGAATAATTCATCGGTACATTCCATTTTTTCGGCACATTCGCACTTACAACATTCATTATTTTATTGTTATATAGATGCATTGATGTTGAGTCTCTTCGTTTTCCATTGTTTCAATCCTCGTATTATTGATGTTATAAATCTATGTATTATAATATAACAATATAGTTAGAAACAACACAACACCTTTTTCAAATATGTTTTTTTAAATCTCATGCCCATTCCGTTAGCCGTGCTAACATCATCAGGGAATATACCTAATCAAAATTGTTCATTACTATCAAGATTCTGCAAATTGAACTATTGACAGGTGTAATTTTACGTATCTATGGTTTCGGCGTTTACGTAGTATTAAGTCATTTAAACTTCCGAAAGTTGGGCAATTGAACTCAAATTTTCACAAACTATTTGATTGATAATTAATACTGACAAATTGTTTCAGCACACTGGTATTCTCAAAACTAGGAGCTTATCAACTGAAACTGAATCGAAAATTATGTTCTTTAATATTAAAAATGAATCTGAATGTGGCATAAACGGTTCCAGGTAAGTTCTTCTTGAACAAGTCTTCGAAAACAATTCTCCGAAAGCAGTTCTTTGGAAAGCCATTTTTCACAAAAACGTTTTTTTATTCTTCATGCAGTTCTTCTAAGATAAAATTCTGACAACAAACTTTCAGGAAAAGCACACACTTGTGGGCAATTGCTTTTCCGGGAAGTATTAATACTAATTTATGGAAATACGAGTGTCAATAACAAGTGGATTATCTACCCCGATGACAATGAGTAATTATTTAATTTAATAACATCAAAGGTCATCAGAAATCATCACTCTACTTAGAATATTGTAAAGGACGAACAAATGGATACAAGAACCTATTGGAAGTGCGAGCAATTTCAAATGAGGAAGAGGAGTTGCAGAGGTCGAGCTATTACCGACGGAGGACAGTTATACAAGAAAATTGGGGAGCATAATCACGCTGAAAATGTTGTAGAGATATCAAAATAAATGGAGCGGATACGAGCTACAGCAGCTACTTCAAGAGATACTCCGCACGATATTGTGTCTTCATTGTCTGGCACAGTCTACAGCAGTTGTGCAGGAAAAAATTTTATTCGTTGGTTGCATAAAGAGGACAATAAGAAACGTACGAAAAAAGAACAATGCTGATGGAGCAGTTTTTCCCCAATCACGAACGAAGATAATTCTACCCGAGTTATATACCCAAACGATGAAGGGAGAAGATTGTATGATGCACGACTCAGGGTCTACTAAAGACTGAACATTTATTTTTTTGCAACTGCAAAGTTGGAAACTGGTTCATGGGTGGAACCTTCAAAAGCATACCACATCTGTCCGCCTAATTATATAAAGTTCATGATCCCCCTGATTTCACTATTGCCAGACAAGACTGACCATTCTCACTCTAGAGTTAAACAACAGATAACGGGAAGATGTCCAAACGCCAGATCATCCAGCATGATGATTGACTTTGGAAGAGCAGTGTTCAAGGCATCGACTACGACCCTCCAGGAAAGACGGGTTCGTGGACGGTTCTTCCATTTTTTTCAGTTTCTCTACAGAAACCTACAGTAATGAGGGACTTGAGAAAGAGTACAACAAAGATGCAAACTTTACTCTAGAAATGAGATTGTTAAACGCTTTAGCCTTTGTGCCATTACAATACCTGGAAGAAGTATGTCAATTGTCCACGCCGCCAAAACGTTTCAGCGACGTGGGCATTTTCAATTGAAATTTGTGCGATAAGGAAGCTTTATGCTAATAAGACTAGTTTTAAGAAATCCCGTTTTGGACATAATAAGTCTTCTGATGATGGTCGTGCGACCGGAACGTACGCAAAGACGAAAATATATAGCATAAGTGTTATTGTGACCTATTTTCCGAGAATTTATATATAACTCATTATTTGTACGTGAAATGGCCAGATCTAAAAAGTTTGAGGAGTTGTTATTTTCGGTCTCTGGGGTGAAATTCTATATTTGGATGTAAATTGTTAATACAGGTAGGAATTTAATTCATTTGTCGGGTACTACCTATAAAATAAGCGGTTGGGTCGTCAACATAGCTATACCATATACTAACATGGGCTAGAATTTTTAATTGATTATTTGACTCTCCAAGTAATCCATGAATATTTCTGCTGATGGGGAGCTAATGGCGAACCCATGGGGATCCGGGTGTTTCGTTTTTAATATTTATTGTTGACCGTGGAGTAATTTTGGTCTATGCCAAAGTATGATGAAATTGTGCTTTTTTCGGTAATGTATTATTGCGGATAGAAAGTTATTCAATTAGATTATTGGCGTGGAATACTTGGAAACAGGTTTTTGACATCAAATTATACACGTTTGGTATTTGTCGTTAACACTATATTTTTAAAGTTTTCTATTAACTGAAATGAATTTTTATACTGTTGTATAGGTGTTTCTAGATCGATCAGTGACTTCACAGATAAATAGCTCCAGACAGCTGGCTTGCCTTATATGGCTCTTCAGTTCGATATCGCTGTTGAAGTATACACAAATTCAATAACTTCAAGTGTAGAGAGATATAGAACAATCAAGTACATCGACTTGTCCAATCTGAATATTGACTGAAAGGGTCTTCCATACATAATAAAAATCACGAAGGGCAATGTAAGAACCTAGTGTGCCAGAGGGCAACACAAAACAATGCGAAGCTGTCTGGAGATATTTAGCTGTGGTGATTGATCTGGAGAGACTTAAGCTACCTTAGATTAATTGTAATTGTTCAAATACAGTATTTTTTATACTTATTATTCAGGGCTAAACATTGTATGATTTGATAAATATTGATTAATTTTCTCCCCATTTTTTGACTAAGGGGCATCAATATATGAGCAATCGGGTCTTATAGGAGTATTGCCTTTGTGAATTTTCAATAAGCCAAGGGGCATTATTACTTGAACAATCGGGCCTTATAGGAGTATTGTCTTTGTGAATTTTTATTAAGCCATATAGAAAATGTTGTTGAGGATGATACCCTATAAAACATACATTTCGAATTGTTCCGATTTTATACAATGAAATATATTTGACAGTAGCAAAAGTACATAGTATGTGTAAAACTTGCTCGAAATTGTCCATCTGGTGCTTGTTGTACCTATACTATTTGAAATAATCAATATGTCGAAAATATTTATTATAGGTAATTCGTGACAATTAACCTGGGCTTTTTATAGGTTTTCTTGATATAGTCCAGTCAATATGGTATAAAAAAAAGGTCGATTAATTGAAATTTTTGAATAACAACCGATCAGGCTGAAACAGGATGCATTCGTCGGTGAAAGATATGCAGACGAAAGGACCCCAAATTATTTTTGTTCGTAACTTTTTTCCGCCCCAATACCCTTAAATTAACCAATTTCTGGAGGAGCTCATGAGGCAATAAGTAATAATTGAGAAAATAATTGAATAATACTGCCGCATAGGCCTGAAAATGTCTACTCGAGGGTTTTCAGGGTCACTGATCACGATCCCGACGTCAGATTTCGCAAATTCCTCTTCCTCCCTTCTCTGATTCCTCCCCTACTCGGGCATCCAGCAATTTTAGAAAAAATTGATCAAAATTGGATGAAACGGTGGACCCGGAGTTTTCAGGGTCGCTGATTACGATCCCGACTTTAAATTTGTAAAATTTCCAATTCCCCCTCCTCTAACTCACCCCGTGCTGTTCATCCAGCATTTTGAATGAAACAATGGACTCGGGGGTTTCCAGGGTCGCTGATAACGATACCGACTTCAAAATTGAAAAATATCTCTCCCCCTCCTCTAATTAATCCTCCTGCTGTTCATCCAGCGTTTCTTGGAAAAATCCATCAGAATTACGATTCCGACTTCAGAATTGAAAAATTCCTCATCCCCCATCCTCTAATTAACCTTCCATGCTGTTCATCTCGATCTCATGAAAAAAAATGTGGATGAAATAATGTGAATGGAAAAAAATGCGGATGAAAAAATGTGAATAGAAAGAATGAGGATCAAAAAAATCTATGCTCGTATATTTTATGAAAATTTTTATATCAATCATTCAATCGAACAATACCAATATGAGGAGATGAAGTTCTAAATATCAGCAGGTAAGTCGATAAAAAAATTTCGTACACGCTTTTGTTTTGCTTTATACAAAAAATAATTTAATCTTTTATTCTAAAAAAAAAAACCCTAGTCCACCGTTTCATTCATAAATGTATAACTAGAGGAAATTGGTGATAAGCCTTCTGAGATTCGATGCTGGTTTTATAAAACTTCTATTCACAATATCGTTCTGATATATCATTTGATTGTAGACAAACATGTGAACATTTTATATTCTATTCCTCGTCTGAATAATAATTCTTCATTTTACATCCATTTTGTATTCTTTTAGCTTACAATTCAGTCAGTCGAAGAAAATAGATAAATCCAGCCATTATTCTCACTGACGGAACTTTCACGAAACTTTGATAGATTCTGGCACAGATACTGCAAATTATTGAAGGAGCTATCATGCCCATGATACTTTTAGCAAGTCGACATATAAGTTTGGCATATTTTTGAGTACATGTTTCAAACTTTACAATGTTTTCGGTACAATTCATGAAAAAAAATTTATCGGCAACTTTCGACTCCACTCACCGTTTCTGGGTAATGTTCTCAACGTAGATTTTACTGTGAAACGAACATTTGGCTATACCATTGTAGGATATAAAATGTGTTAGTTATTTGGCGATGAGCTCCCATTAAATTATGAATCGATTTCAAACACGAACAAAGATAATTTTCTCCAACTTCATTTGTTATCACTATATTGTTTCCGAATGAAAGCATATAAATTAAAATTATTTTCGTCTGAAAACATGGAGAGAACTCCGCGGAAGTAAAAGAAAGAACAAAGTAAACAAGTGTTTCTGACCCAAGTTTCTAATTAAAGTGTAGCTTCGTACTTTGTTGAATCAGGAGTTAAACTTTTGTAATTCAAATTAATTGAAGCGGGACCTCTATAAATTTATGTACTAAAAAGTTTCATTGACAGATTAAAATTCGTTGAAGTTCAAAAACCCAAATTGTATCCCCAAATCTAATTATTTATACGAATTGAAACGAACTCCATTACTATTCAATTCTGCTGGGCTGGTTCATTATTTATCATTTCAAACGAATTTACAGACAGTTGATCCCAAAGCATTTCAAGTTTATTGCACTGTCATAAACAGGATAATACCGAATTAGTCTCTATTGTCGATTTAATTTTTCAGTTAACTGATCAGCATAATGTTGAGTACTGAAATAATATTTTTCTGAAATATTGATCAAGTGCATTTCATATTACAATAAGTATTGATTTGACTACAATAATTAAGCTTTTTGTACTGCAGTTTACGACTAATACGTTCCACGTTTATCTCAACCAATCAGTGTCACTTATCTGTGGGCAGTAACCACGACGGGGCCCCTTTGTCCGGCAGTGTGCCGAGTTGAGTCGTGTGGTCACTTCCAATGGAAGTTGCGGCTGGTACCAAAGGGCACAAGGACACGAACCCACCACCAACAATCTGCCCACCACCATCAACGAGCTCATCCAACCACAGAAATAGATTCGCATGTAATTCAGTGCATTATCTTATTCTGCACGTCTAGCGCACGCAATGCTAATGCTCAAAACTATGTTCCAGAGAACATTCTGAAATGAACCTATTACAAGTTTGATTCGACTGACTACGGTTATCTTTGCCAAACGCGCTTATACTGTCGGCTTGGGGCACAAAGCGGCGTATCTCCAGTAAACGTCTTTATTTCATAGTGTAAACACTGTGTGTATTCAATTCAAAGACGTTTAGTCTGAAGTGAGCTTTTTAATTGGCCTTGATGACCTTGACGTCGGAAAATCCACGAATTCATGTAGGCTTAATCAACTTTGCAGCTGAATTAGATGCTGTGCTTGAAATACATATGAAAGGTTCGGGTTCACAAGTGTTCAGAGGCGTCTCAAAAACTATTCAGAACGAATTGCTAGATGCAATGTTGCAAATTTACAAGCAGGGGATATTAAAAAAAATTAAATATGCAAATTTCATTGCGTTAGAGGAGGATGAAACTACAGACACGTCTAATCATCAGCGAATGATTGTAATTATTCGATACGTGCTTAATGCACAAATTTTTGAAATCTTTTGGTATTATTTTGAGCCGGGTGGACATAATGCTGATGTATTAGCAAAAACATTGCTGAAAGAATTGCAAACCATTTTATATTCTTCTTCTGGGTCTGATAACAATTCGCTCAAAGTTACGATGGGGCGTCCGTGATCAGTGGTGAGGCGAATGGTGTTCTAGCCGTTATCAAAAGAACATTTTCACATGCACATTATATTCACTGTTACGAGCATCACTTCAATTTAATTATAGAACCAGCTGCATAGTACAATAAGAAATTTCAATTTCAATTTTTTTTCTCGATCGCCAAAGCGAAAGGTGTTTCTTGATGAAATAGTCAAACGTAGATTATCATGCGCTGTTCCTACACGCTAGATTTTCAAAAGTCGAACTGTGAACACATCATTTGAACACCAAGATTCTCTCAAAAAATGTTTAGACAAAATTATTGACGAAGATTGGATATATTCAGCTACTATTAGTAAAGCAAGTTGTTTATTGGAACATTTTAATGCCCAGTATTTCTCTACTGGTTGAAAATATTTTATTCCATCATGCCACATGTTGAACTGGTATTCAATCAGACTCGAATGCAAGGGGTCGATAGTGCTCAACTGCAAAAGGCAATTGAACAATTCCAACAGCAAATTATTCGGATTAGAAATTCTACTGACAGTAACAATGAAGAACGCAATAATGATGAACCTGCTGGGAAAAAACAAAAAAATGACAGCTGGAGATAATAGAGCTGTTATTGCAAAAGAAGAATGTGACACTATTTGTATAAAGTTAAAAAGTGAACTTCCAGCAATTTATGAGCGCCATGACCTGTGTGATGTAGGTGGTATTTTGCCACGTTTAGTGTTCATAACAGACAACAACCTAGAAATGTTTTGACGGAAACATACAAACTATTGGATATTTTTTGTACAACGCCTATGTCGACAGCAGAATGTGAACGATGTTTTTCCATCCTCAAATGAATTAAAACTCTACTGAAAAGCATGCCAGAAGATCGACTGAAGGCATTGGCGGTCCTATCAATATAAAAGAAGTTCGTCCAGTCTATCACGGATTCTGACAACAAAGTCATAGATGTTTTTTCCAGCATGAAAAACATTAGAATGAGTTTAATGTACATAAAATAGGTGAGTTTTCTCTTGTGCTCACCCTCTTCCATAACGCACGAGCCGCCACTAACTTCCATAACCTATTTGAGTCCGTAAAGGTCAACCGAAATGTGTACCAATTATCATAGGTAACAGAAAACAGAAATAACTCAAGAATATTGAATTGTATATGCTATGCAGTTTGAATAAAGTATGCTACAGTTGTCAAATCAAAAGTCAATTAAAGATTTTGTTGGATAGTAGTACCTAAATTAATCACTATAAGATTAGATTTTCAAACAGTGTAGTATAGATTGAACTCACGTCTTTCAGAGCTCTATACCCAGTTAACGTATGTACATTTACCAATAAAACATCCAGTATGACTTTCAAATTCTATATTTTAATAGAGAGTATCCTTTTATTCCAATAACATTAATTGAACACATAAGAGAACATAATATATTGAAAAGTGCTGAATGTGTAAAATCTTGGAATTATCATCAATGTTATAGTTTTCTATAATCAAATGTTCCCCAATTTATTATTAATGAAACTACGTCTACGATTTTTGATCCGTTTTTTAAGGTTTTTCCTGTCTGACCAATATATATTATAGGGCAAGACCCAGAAGTCAGCTTGTAAGCCTCACATTTGTCTTCGTCGGATAATTTATCAATATTATTTTTGATAAACATGGTCAAATTATTATGCATTTTAAACGCTACGTGAATATCTAAGTCACTACGAAAATTGCAGTAGTGGGTGGCCGGCCCCATATATGAACCAAAATTAAATTTTTCTAACGCAGTGATGAAATTTCAATTTGACTACTCATTATTGTGTTTTGTTAGAAATTCGAAATAAAATTCATTCAGAGGTACAATAATAATGAACAACAATCTAAATTGTGCAGTAAGCAATAACAATTCGAAAAGAAAAATTCTTGTATTTGTCTCGCGTACAGGAATTTTATTCTAATCTAGTATGAAAATGTGTGCAAGATAAAATTCAATCTCTCTCCCTCTATCTATCTCTCTCTTTCTCTCTCTTAGAGTCGACGTCGCAGTAAGATAATCCAGTGCAAAACTTTATTTATTTCTCGTGCTACACTGAAGAGGAATATTCTTATCAAGAAGGCGACTATCAATGTAATAATCAACAAATGATCGATACAGTTGAACAAATAGATATTATTCACGAAGGTTATTAGGTTTCTCCAGATCCACCAGTAACAATATTCCCCTGCGGTTTTCAAGTATGCATCTTACTGTAATTCCAATAAATAATAAAATATTAAAACATAAGTATGTTATCAAAAAATCATTACCTTCTTTTTCTTAGTTTTGAAGACCCTGCAGCGCAATTTTTTTTCAAAATTGTATCTCTTAAAAGTAGTTGAAAATCAAGATGGGGTAGTATCATCAAACTCATTCTTAATTTCGGCAAAGAAACTAAGAATGCAAAAATAGTTTGCGTGTTCTATTTAAAATAACAAAGTAGGTATCAAAGTCCGGTATAACCGGAAGCGAAGAGAGATTGAAAATATTTTAGAATTCTAGATCCTTTGCCAAAAACATTTTATCGAAAATTCAAAACGATATTCCTTTTGAGACAAGAGATACGTCTAGGGCGTAAGTCGAAAACGAACAGCATTAAAATATATTTGTATCAAGCTGAGCCAAATCGACTCTCCTCCTTGAAACTAGGACCTGCGGTATAGGGTTAATTAACATATTGAGTAACAATATCATTTATGATTAATTACTCATGAATTTTTCCTTCTTCAAGAGTTGGCAATCAAGGACTAATGATCACAAGAGTGTCTACAAATTAGTTTCATACACCTAAATATCCTTCTGTAACCTCCACGCTGTTGCCGGAAGCAGCTGCATTCCATTTTATTCAAATTATTCCACAATAGATGATATGGAAGTAGCTCAAAATGTTGCACATCAATGATAGTACATACTTACTATGAGGTTATCTTATTATGCATAGATTCGATACGGTGGCTCGAACCAACAGTTCCTGCATTTTTACCATACAAAATAGATTTGCATGGATATTGTTGTTTTCAAATTAAAATCATTCCTTTCAGCGAGCACTGACAACGATCTTTGCCTAATACAGTAATTTTATTTTTGCGGTAAGCGTATAATGTTCGCTCAGGGTGTCTTTAAGAATTAATAATATAATTACGAGAAGGCAGTAAAGTTTATATCTTCTTAGGCGTAAAATAGCTGTCATGTACCTGGCTTAAATTGTAAGCTGTAAACTGACAAAAACACTTTACTCTTTAAAGACTGATGGCATACAAGAGCTGTAAAAAGTTAGAGAGGATGTGAGCAATAAAGTAACTTGCCGCAGACGCCGTTTTATTATATTTAGACAAGTATATTTATTTGTTAACGTCTTCTCAGACATTTCTTTGTACTTCGCTATTACAATTTCAACATAAGTGCCTTCGCTGATTAAATTATTCAAATGTAAAACTTCCTAAGTTTTGGGGTAACGTCTAGGGATATATCATGTCATCAGCATAGTGCATAAATGTTATTCATGAACATCAACCGGGGATAAATAATTGAGATTAAGAAGGCTCATAACCGCGGACGACTTATATGGAACAATCCAGAAGAAACTGTTGAAACGTATCTGATGAAATATTTTTATATAGATCTTATTTGTTGAAGTATACTGGCCTATTATTAAATTGATGTAAATTCAATGTAAATTGAATAATTGAGTATGTTATATCATTCACTCTTTTCTAATTATCGGTTCTGTGAGTTTAACATGAAGAATAGAATCATCGCCATATCAGTATTTGCTTTGAAATAAATACTTGATGCATTTTCTATTTTCAAAATAGACGATTTTGGAAATTTCATCTATAATTTCTCTAAGATAACTATTATTATGCAAATCAATCGTCCAAAAACGATGGTGACATTATTTTCGGGCCCAACCCTGTGATTCATGACATAATCTTACTTTTTGTGTAAGAAAAACGAAATAAGAAGTACAAAATCATCGTTTATAAAGGTATCGACTTCAAACTTTTGTTGGTGATAGACAACAACAAAATACAAAACAGTTTTCCAAAAAAAAAACAATGCTCTTCTACAGTCACGTGATATTGGCAACAGAAATTTTATTTTTTTCATGTTTTTCTTTGGGGGAAAGTTATGAACCGAAATTACTTCTACAACACGTCAAGAACTACATGTTAGTTCTACAATATACACAACATTTTTAACTTGATACCTTCAAGGTGGCGCACAAATCTCACTTTCATTTTTTGACTTCAAAACCTTCTACAGTCTCTCAGGTTTTTCTGAACACTCTCTTTGGGAGACCTTATTCTATAATACCTTCATGAAGTGGGACAATTTTTTCTATATTTCCGCTCCGAGCGGTCATTATAGGTTAGGGTTGAAATTAGAACTTCAATATCTCGATTCTCGAAAGTCGAATCGAGTCGCGTTTTGGACCATTCGAATACATCTATTTTTCCCTTCAATTCTAGTAGAAGCAAACCTTGGTATGATGAGTAGATTAGGACGGCGGATTTTGTTTGCTTCGGGCCCCACATTGGGCCCTTTTTACTTATTGGATCCAAAACTCGATTCACATGAGTATCATTCCTCTTATAAGAAGTGGGTGTTTTTCCGATTTGGCCTACATATCCACCACAATAATTTGTAAAGGAATATTGAAAAAAGGGTGTGGGTAAGTTGATTACTAAAATTGAATTTTAATCAAATAAAGTTCAATAACTCCGTTGTTTTTGCTTTTACCGCAAAACTTCTGACAACAAAAAGTACTTAAAATATATTTCTGAGTACGATTTCATATTTCAGTATTTCATTTTTCTTTATTTTACCTGGGAAATTCGTAAATTCTTTTTTTAACACAAAAAGTGAGGTTATGGAATGAAGCACAGGATTTGGCCCAAAAATAATATCATTATCTTTCTAAGATGGCTAATTTACATAATAAAAGCCCCCTTAGAAAAATTATGTATGAAATGTCCTGGCCAAAAGTTAGTGCTTCTGAACTATCATCATTTCAAACATCTGAGATGATTATAAGGAAATAATCTAAAAATGGAAAATCTTGACTTCCGGGTGGATTCCGCGTCACAATAGCTCGACTTGATGCCGACGTTTCGCCAACTATTACAGGTGGCATCTTCAGGGCAGGCTTGAGGCTTGAATTGAAACTGATCAAGTCGAGCTATTGTGACGCGGAATCCATCCAGAAGCCAACATTTTTCAAGAATAGCTATCCGCGGAAGTCTACTATCTAAAAAATCTAAAAATGTCTCAAAGATAATACACACTCATCAAAATGATTCCCTTGCAGATTGAAATCTAAATTCCAAATTTGGCTAAGTTTCTCTCTGTGTTAAATTGAATTATTATATACTTTGGGGTTATAACATCCAACTTTTTCATTATAATCTGAAAAACATTCACTATTATTATTATACTCTTCGCAGACGAAGTCCGAAAAGTATATCGTATTTTCTCGTTAACCGTTAAAAAAATTTAAGCAACTTTGGAAAAGTCCGTCCGTATGGATGTTCATCACGAAATGCTCGTCTACATGATAACTTAGAAACGAGAGGTACTATCATATTCAAATTTTGACAAAAAATCGTGAGCTGTTCGTTGATGAACTCTTTTGTTTCAATGAGTTCGAATAATGAACACACCCTTTTCTGGAGGGTTGAAAATCAAAAAAATCGTCGTCGTGTAGTCCCCATTTCCAGGCTTTATTCGTCAATCGATCGTCATTCTATATAGTGACATGGGTTGGTTGTATGACTCAATGTATAGGGGCGAAGTAAGCGTCGATTAACCGCATTTCTAAGAGTAGCTGAAAGTTCAAGGATAAAGGGTCTGGCAGAGGTCAACGAGGAAAATTGTGATACAATAACTAACTCTTGAACGCAAAATAATTCACATATACCTGCAGAGGGTACAGCAATTGGAACATTCTGAAAATCCGTTGAACATCTCGGTAACGCTTTGCTTCAGCCGAAAAGAAAACGAGGGAGGCCTCGGAAGCTTTCGAACAGTTTAAACGGTACGCCGGGTGACGATTTCGATAGAGGGCATTCGTTGGTTGAGAGTAGTCTGAAACTTATGGAAGTGAAAATGGATGGGTTCGCAGGCAATAATTCGGACTGGAGCACCAGGAAAACGGACAAGGAGAACGACTACGACGCTGGCAAACTCAAAGAAGATCCAGAACCTGTAGCTGGTACGTCCAAAGATCAACTGTTCAATAACTCGGAATATTTAGATTTTCATTTCTCTCCCAAAGCAAATATTGGATCGATTCGAAACATTCACAGTGGATTTGCATTAATTTAAGACTGCTTTCACCCAAATTTCAACGAAATCGTTCAACTACTGCATTAACAAGAACAATTATTGAAAACATTTACACCGTACTTCAACAGCTTATAACTAACGGTGATGTGGTCTATTGGCTGGGATACTGACCCTCTACTAAGTATATTCGCGTTCGATTTCCAGAAATGAAAAATTGATTTTGGTACATTGTCTTTAAAACATTATTAATTCGAATATTATTTGGTTGTGTAGATACAATGAAATGAATAATTTATTTCATTATTTTCACACAAATGCCAAGAGTATCTTTAGTCGAGGAAATGAAGCAGAAAGGGTCTAAAAAAAAATCGGCAGAACCGATTTTGATGATTTTTTTTTTAAATCGATTCTAGAAGTCATTTAAGAAATGTTTACCAGTATATTTGTTATTAATATGCATTTTAGCATTTCTACAGAGAAAAATGCATCTTTTTAAATGCAGATTATATGAAAAACTCTTCTTACTCGGTAGCTTATGGGGTTGCTGATCACGATTTCAATGTCAGATTTGAACTACGAGGCACCTGGGGCTCAAAACATCTAGGTACTATCATCGTTACCTGCTACCGTCGTCTCCAGGGAATTCGAAAAATATTTTTTGCAATGGAGTGGAACTTATTGGGGAGGTACTCTTGAGGTTGCCGATCATAACCATGACACTTAATAATAACCTGGGTGTCAGGAAACCCTGACGACCTAGGTCATCTCCATGGATTGTTCTTTAATCACATGGCAAATATTTTGGTTATATGGCTTCATTGTGTTGACGAGTTTTTCTAAAAGATTAACAATATATGAAAAGGAGATGATGATGCTAGTACCTACACTAAGTCTTTACTGCATTTAATCACATCAGTAGAGTATGATTTGTGAATTTCATCTTAGATGACACAATCAACGCAGATATCAACAGAATTGTATAATTTGATTTGTAACGATCTAGCTTAATGTATTTGTGTTTTTTGGTACGCATATGCCATAACAAATTACCACGCTGCATCCACAACTGAAATTACTTTGACAGTAGCATAGCTACTAATCTCCTTGTTTTTGTACGGCACACAAAACATGTATTTTTACAAAGAGTGTTTCCGAATGGTTTTTAATTATCACAATTTACCTCAAACTATGCAAATTGGAATTAAACATTAACTTCATGCTGCTGCTGGAATTGCGCCATTTCTGATTATTAGGAGCACGGAGTCGCAGTGATAAAATTTGTAATTTCCAAATGCGTATGCAAAAATGTTTAATTAAAATTTGATAGTACAAAGTCGTGGAAATGAGTCTATATTGAGGCCTGTCGTATTAATGCAAACATAATATCACAGGATACAAGGTCCGTACGGGCTTTTTATAAAATAACGACTATTCCGGAAAGCTCTCAGAAAGCTAATTTAGCTCCGCACATGACAATCCCAGGTTTATGGAACGATTGACCTCATTTTGTCCTCTTGATGCAACTAAACGATATCATTTCTACCGTCCCGAGCGCAGCATATCCCCTTTTATAAATTCCACTTATTATACGTATCTACAAGCACGTCTGAACAAAGAATCATAGAATATTTCATAAGTTCACTCTTTCGAAAACTGTGAATTTTCTTATTTGTCCTAACGTAATAATTCATATTTTTCACTACCATCAACGTAAGCTCAGAATTTAATGGAATCTAACATTCATAACTACTGACGATAAGCCACCTGAATATATTTTCTAAACATATATTGGCTCAAAACTAGTTTTTATATTTTATACTAATCCTTACAGTTAGTATTGAACCACTATATAAGCTTTCAGAACTTTGGTTCAATGCTGAAGATAAAGCTAGCTTGCCCGGATTATAATTGTTGTATATAGGTTGCACCGGTCAACAAGATATGAAGAAAATTCCATTCACAAATCAATGATGAAATTAATGCTGCTCAAAATTCAGCGAGAAATTCATTCAATCAGACTACACCCGCTATACCTAATACTACAGGTCCAATTAATACCTTTAGTATTGAACGCATTGAGTACTCTTTCTAAGTAAGATCTCGGTTGCCGAACGTTTGAAGATCATGTAGGAGGTAGTAAGACTATGGACACATCCATCAAAACTAAGGCATCACCTATTGACAAAACCACGGCAGCAAGGTATTCCGAATTAATACAATTCGGGAGCCTTGTGAAGTTACAGGAGGTTCAAAAGACAGCGTAAACAAGAGAGTTCCAGATGAATCGCCACTTCATAAATTACAAAATGTCAACAAAAATTGGAAATTGTTGGCTACCCCAAAACTGTATCTGAAGCCTCTTAATCAAAATTGGATAGTGATCCACATGTAAACTGTGGTGGAACGAAACATTTTTACCAATTATTCTGAACACGAATTATTCATATCTGAGTTTGGTGAAGGTAAGTAAACTCAGGTACCTTTCGTGATATTTGAGTACTTTTATCTAACTGGTCGTATAGGGGTGCGCATTTGCCGTTTCGAATTTTTCCTTAAATGTCTTAAATATGGAGAACAACAATTTTTCTCACATGTTTGCTTATTACAGCCTAATAAATGATGAGATTTCAGAATTAATAAAGTTGATTTCCCATATGTTATGTACACATTCTTAGATCACTTCTTACCGGATCGAACTGAACAGCTTATGTCAAGTGAGGTTGAGTGTCAATAAAAAGTTTACAAAAGTCAATCATCCTTGGATATTACAGGCCAAAATTTGATAGGATGAGAGTAGAATAGACTGAATTATCTAGCCAACCAAAATAGTCCAAAGTAGTACTTCTCAATATAAAATATCCATTTCTTATGAAAGTTGTTCGCAATCGATGTACCCATACTCATCATTCAGTATGAAGGTGTAAAATAATACGATCTGGTATTGAATCCCGAACGTCAGCATGTTTGAAAGATGAGCCATTTGCCAAAGGGTATTTTCCATCCACATATGCTGCCTTTTGCTTTAGCGTGTAGAAACCATGCCGGTAATCCGAAATATTACAAAAAGTCAAGGACTTATGGATTGTAAACACAAAATATGAAACAAAATGCACAATGTTGGAATCATCAGGGAGAATATGTCACCAGGAAATTAAGAAACATGATAAACAAATCAAACTATATCAAAACATTTTTAACATACACAATCTAAAGGTACTATATACATACTCAATACGTACTCATCTCAATTATGGAATAAAATTCTGGGGAGGGATCACCGACAATCACCAGAAAACTCTTACAAACCACACAGAAAATTTCAAATTGGAAAATATACAGGTATCAAACAACTAATGTATTCCTATGTCGAAGTTATATATATATAAATTTTCGAGATATAGGTTCCACTAACACATATGCCTATTATTTTCGTCTTCACGTACGATTCGGTCTCATGATCACCATCAGAAGACGTATTATGTCTAAAACGGGATTTCCGAAATGAACAGAAACACGAATAATCGAAATTGTAACACATTAATAAGCATATGTGTTAGTGTGACTTATTTACCGAGAATTTATATATATTTCATACCTGGGACAAGAATTATTATTAACCTATGCCCAAGTGTTAGATTTGCGACAACTCTACTTCCAATCTCTAATTCTTCACCACCACAAACACAAAAATACCTGCCACCAGATTTAACACCAATATTTGACTAGCTTCAAGGCTAAAACCACCAAAATACCAAAAGTTACAACAACCAAAAATAAAAGATACCTTTACCTACGTCTGCCTTGTACTGTATTGGAAGTGCTCGACACCTTAAGAAATACCCATTCCTATAGAACTTTAAAAAATAGCTTACAATATGGAACCATCAAGTACCCCGAGAAAATATACATTTACTCATCAACCGAAATTCCTAAGTGAATTCTCCTGATAAAAAAACGAAAAAAAAACAATTATATGCATTTATCTTCATCACTTAATCCTATTTATATCTGTTACAACTGCATATGTTATGTCTTTCGTATCATCATAATCATTTAACTCACTTGTATTATAAGTAAATTCGTTTTTGTATATAGTCACAATCAAATAATTCACTTGCATAATAAATACTTTGGTTATATTTCATACCATCGTAATCAAATTATGACTATCAAAAGCCCATGTTCAAGAGTAACCTTCTTTTGGGCAGTATATCAATATTTGTCAACGATGCTTGCTAATATTAATAGAAGCTAATTTATAAAATGATGTTATTGGATGTTTGCTATATATGACAGACAAACAAATTAAATTGAAATGAATGGTCAAATTGGACGAAATATTGGTACTCCAATAAAGGAATATCTCGCACGGTTTAAGAAATAGGCAGTATTGCAACATAACTTTGGAACCCGGAGTACTCAAATCAGATAGTTCCAAACATTCAACGAATAGTATGAAAAATTGAAAAAAAGTATCAATTACATGGTGAAAATCCCAGTACTTTGTAATATCTATATGAAGTAGCTACAATGATATTGAAACTAGTTCCGAAATAAAAACAACACTGTTTCACCTATTTGTATTATAATAAAAATGAGAAACAATCACCCTTATCCACTACAAATACTGTTAAGTACTAAGGGTTTCTCAGTTACCAAGAAGCGACCATCAGAGTAAACTAAGAGTTTACTCTTGAATTAAACATTTGAACTTTTGGTCCATTGTTGTAATTCCCCTTGTAGCTTTATTCGGCATAATTATCTAACAAACTGTATGTACTATATGAAACGCGGGTATAACCAGCACTTAGGGAGACATTTTGCAACGCACTTTATAGTCACGACACTTTTATACACCCATATTCACAACAATAACAAAAATACACCTAAGGGGCCTATAATGTTTCTAACGGAATGGATATAACTTTGTTGAATTATACTATTTAACAACTGTCACACACAATACAGTCTACGCGCCATTAAAACACAACGTTACTGTCGTACTTGTCTCGTCTCAGCCTCTTGTTGATGACGTTCAGGCCTATACTATAGACAGTATTATCTGTAATCGGCTTCACTGTAGTAGAACCCCCATAGTAGAACCCCTATAGTAGAAGTCCTGGCTGCGGCCTTGGTCATATTATAAGCACATAACAATACAAGAACATAGGCAAATCACCGGCTGCGAATATTATATTAGTATTTATATTATAGAAGGGAACATCAAGATTGATGAGTTTTCCCGACACACAGAAGCTTGTAGTACATTACTCGTGAAACAGATGGTGAGAAGAGGGTACGATACTTGTGTGGATTTCTGTAAAAGGTTTTTTGTGTCAACCGTCCAATTAAGTTTTTATTTCAATTCCTATCGACGAGGTAGATGCTCTGAAATGTGTTTGGAAGGCTTTCCTTGTTAATCTGTTATTTATTACTCTTAAATTATCAATTTGTACCAATTAATTTTGAATGACAGGTAATTAATGACATAAGCTCGAATGTGGATAAAAATCGGTAAGAGCTCAAAGCGATTGGTCTCAACATACACATGAATAACTCGGACGATGAAACAACTCCGCAGAGATAATATTCTGATTTTCATTTAATTATCTCGAAGACGAATTCTATGATGTATCTCTGGTAATATTATGTTTAGTTTTGAACAAGAAAAATTAGATACGAGTCCAGGCATCGGCCAACATTCAAAATATTATAGCCTGCATTGTCGGAAGTGTGAGTCAGATCGAGCGGTGTAATTTCAGATAATAAGTGCGATAAAAAATCGACGCAGATGAGAATAGCATGTATCACCAATCTGTAACAAAATGAGCGTGATTTATAAGGCTCATGTCAGTACCCGTTAACTAACGACACAGACTAGTTTTTTTACTAGAGATGGGCAGAACTATGATTTCTAGAAACAAATTCTATAATCCTAACACCAAGTACAGGGTGTCCCATTTTAGGTACTTTTGCAGGTTATCTCCTTTATTTTTAAAGATAGAGAGTTGCAGTTTTCGCGACCCTGTGCTACTTTTTCGTAAAACTCAAGATGCCGTCAACAGAATTTTCATAGCCCTTTTAGTTTTTGAGATACAGGGCATTTCTGAAAATGTTGCATTTTGTGACCCCCCTCGTATCTCCGTTATCCTTTAACTTATCGAAAAGGTAAAATAACGTTCTAATAGTTTTTTTCCCGTAGAATGCAGTGGTGTAGATAACTTTTGTAACATATTTAGTGTTTTTGAGTTATAAAGCAAACTTATGTTTTTTTAAATGGAACACCCTGTATATTGATAGACTATAATATTTGTCTTTTTTTTACCTTTTCAAAAATATATGATAGTATGAACTTTTTTCCAGAAACACGCAAATAATTGACAATTTTCAGAAATTATATACATATTTTAATAGTAGGCCATTGATATTGTTTATGACAAGAAACAGAAATAAACGTCAAATCTCTATCGCATTCAAGCTGTTTATTTTCGTTCTTTTGGTATCATTATTCAATAGATATTTATCAATTTTTTTGAATAATGGCAGTTTACGAAAATTATGACAAATATGATATGATGGTATGTTTTATACAGAGTAATGAAAATTCTGAAGAAGCTTCGGAATTATATTTCCAAAGGTGAGTAAACTATTATGGCTATGAAAATCTCTATTATCATTTTAATTTTTGCCTGTTGGATATCCAGAAAGAAGGCAACCGTTTTTTGGGATATTTGCCCGTTCAAAAGCAAATTTAGTTGAGCACGGATCATTTGTGCACCCGCGCCCTAAAACATACAACAAAGAGAACAGGGAAAGAAAAGAGATAGATACTTTAGGATATATAGAAGCAACACCTTCGTCCTCATGTAGAAAAATTGAGAAGAAAATTGGTGTGCCAAAAACTAACGCTCAGAGGATCTTGAAGAAATATAAGTATCATCCATACAAATTTAATATACTACAACATTTGCATCCTGGCGATGTTGAGCGCCGGGCACTGTTTTGCCAGTGGTATTTGCAACAAATCGATGCTAACGATTTATATGGCAGACTTGTTATCTGGTCAGACGAATGCTTTATTTCAAGTGCTGGCATTTTCAATCGTCACAATACCAGGATATGGCATAGTGAAAATCAGCATTTAATGTTTGAAAGGGCACAACAAGGACGCTTTGGAGTTGGGGTTTCATGTTTTATTTTGGGTAGACATATAGTTTATAGGATTTTTGAAGGAGGTCTTACAGCACGTAGATACCTAGAAATTTTTGAGGAAGTTATTCCAGAACTGCTCGAAAACATTCCATTAGCCCAGTATAATGCTGTTTACCTACAGCAAGATGGTGCCCCAAGTCATAACTCTAGGCTCTTAAGGGCCTTTCTTAATAATAACTTTCCTCAAAGATGAATAGGTACCAACGGACCTGTTAGATGGCCTCCACGATCACCAGATCTCTCAATTTAAGATTTTTTTTATGGGGCTACATAAAAAATGAAGTATATAAAACTCGATATGACGGCATTGCAGAACTTCGAGAGGCAATTCATTTAGCTTTTCGAAATCTGCGAATGAGAACAATGGTTCTTTTGAACGCTATTCAAAGAATCTCAAAAATGGGCCAATTTTGCATTAGAGAAAATGGTAGTCAATTTGAACATCACATTTTATTTTTTTTAATAATGTTATTTTTTTGTGTTTTTGTTTTATTGTCACTTTACGCCACAAAACTGTTACAAACTTACTGTTAGAAAAAAGATCTATGGGAATTTTTTTTAATAGATACCTATATACAAGGTATCCAATTATTTGTTAGTAATAAGTAACTTGCACTTGTTTATTATTGTTATCCATAGCCTACTATTAAAATATGTATTTAATTTCTGAAAATTGTCAATTATTTGCGTGTTTCTGAAAAAAAGTTTATACTATCATATATTTTTGAAAATTAAAAAAAAAGACAAATTTTATAGTCTATAAATATACAGGGTGTTCCATTTAAAAAAACATAAGTTTACTTTATAACTAAAAAACAGTAGATATGTAACAAAAGTTATCTACACCACTGCATTCTGCGGAAAAAAATCTATTAATATGTTATTTTACCTTTTCGATAAGTTGAAGGATAACGGAGATACGAGGGGGGTCACAAAATGCAACATTTTCAGAAATGCCCTGTATCTTAAAAACTAAAAGGGCTATGAAAATTCTGTTGGCGGCGTCTTGAGTTTCACGAAAAAGTAGCACAGTGTCGCGAAAACCGCAACTCTCTATCTTTAAAAATAAAGGAGATACCCCGCAAAAGTACCCAAAATGGGACACCCTGTACTATTACTGGCATTTCTATCTCAAATCTCATAATAACTGTTGAATAAGAGGTACTAAATAGCAGTTGTTATTTGATAGTGGACAAATATGATACAGTCACTGAGTAGCTTTTATGACACAACAGTTGGTAAATAACAACGATCTGTCAATGTGATACATTGCTTGATTTCTTAGTGAGACATCTATTCATAGATGGCGTGATATATTTCAGTCTTTCTACCATGTTTAAAGTTGGTTATGACCACCTTCAACTGGAGACGTTGCAAACTTGCTCATTCCATTTTTCATTTTGTTCAATAATGACCTCTTGGCGGTCTTCCATCTCTCTCCATCTTTTGTATGCCGATGACCTCAAAATATATTTCAGGGTATCCGATCTCGGTGACTGTCTCAGACTTCAATCTGATCTGTCAAGTGTGAATGCATAGTGTTTGAAGAATATGTTGCCCTTAATGTTGGTAAGTATGCTGCCTTGACATTTTCACTGAAATCCAATGACATCCTATACGAATATACACTGGATGCCCGTGTCTTGAATAGACCGAAGACGTTCTGTGACCTTGGTGTTTTCATTGATCATATTAGTCATATGTGCGCCAAAGCGTCTAAAATGTTGTGGTTTGCTCTAGGGAGTTTTCCGAGATTCAGACATCTATTCTTCTCTTTAATACATTTGTAAGATCACGGTTGGAATATGCATCCTTGGTATGGTCTACATTCTCACAGATCCATGTTGTCTCTGTGGAAAGCATTCAACCCAGATTTCTCCGAAACGTTGCTATTAAATGTGACAATATCTACCCTGTTATTGGCTATCCGCATACCGATTTTTCGAGGCTTTCTTCCGCCAGCTCGGCTCACCGAAGATCCAGGTCGGGTATAGTATTACTGTTCAAACTTTTTCATTGTTCTGTGGAATGTTCGGAAATTTTGCAGGCTTTGTGTTTTCATGTGCCTAGATTTGAGTCCAGACTTACAATAACATACAAATGCGGGTCGATCTATTCACATGTAGTTTGACTTATCTTTTTTTGTGCAATCCTCAGTTCTCTATAGATTGCATTTTTTCTCATCATCATGTTCTGCTCTTAGAATGTTATGTTATCTCAGTTCAATTTTAATACCTGTTATAACATTTTCTTGAATATCTTATCTTGTGTTATTCCAAATTTTGTAATTGGGCTCTATGCCTGCTAAATGAGTGTAATGTGAATGAACAAAATAAATGAATAAATAAATTCCACTGATAAGCTCCAAGAGAAGAGGGAAACAGCTGCCTGGAACTTCAAGTTTTTGTCGTTACTGATCGACCTGGACTAGAAAGACTTTATCGATGTAGGTAGAATTTCCTCACATAAGATTGTTTCCCTACACATTCTTTCCAGAAAACCTGAAAACCTGCATGTGGCGATCTTCTATAATGGTATTTTTAGCAAAGATTTTCTTATTTCGTTCAGTAGCTCTTGGACAATTGAAATAACCTCAGTATTGTTATTGAAATAACTATGAAAAATATGTAGCTAGATTGGTATGTTGGAATAAGCATCATTTGTGAATTCCTGTGTCACGTTCGAATGCGAATGCCGTATTAAATTTAATCTAGTAGAAAATAATTGAAGCACTTAACGAGCGTTCGTTGTTCTGCTCGACCCAATTCGGCCATATGCATTTTAATATGTTCGGATTGACCATACAGTTTAATCAGATGTAATTAAAATATAATGTATAATAATTGGTACAATTTAATTGGCATCATCAAAAACAGTTTCACAAAGTTCTATAAATCATGGCATGATGTAATTTTAAATGATGCAGTCCTTAAAACGTTAAATGATCAGTTAATGATTATGTAAATATGATATTATTTCGAAATTACTTGAACTGATTTCCCTTTTTTTCTGCTAACGACATGATAATAATACCGTTGCTTAGCATGAAATATGTATTTGATAAACTGCCATGAGGTATTGAAAGTGAACATTCTTCAGGCATCAGAAATCACTGTATTCAAAATTAACCTTCTATTATATTCTTATAATATTTTATTACATTTTTGATTCATAATTTTTAACGAAACAACATTTCAATACATTATATCAGACCATCATATACTGGAAAGTAAGTAATAAGCAAACTATACAAGTGGTATCATTAAATGAAAGATAGTTAATTTTATTATACGTAGATTACTCACTTAACTATCTACAAAGAACATTCACAAATGTTTGTAATTACTAATTACAATCTGAATTGAAAATGAAAGTTATTGGTCATTCTGTTTTGAAATATCTTTTGAGGCTGTTGATACATCAAATTATACATTGAGGAAATTACAATTCAAACCTCCAACATGGCCCACAAACTCCACTCAATCAGAAGAAAATAAATAAAAATAGTGATTCCCTATATTCCAGTCAGTATAAATAGCAATTTATTGAATATCTCAGAAGAAATAAGTTGTTTCATGAAATTATGTACGCCGAAATAGTTTTTGTTTGAAAATTATTTTGATGTGCTGGAAGAGATTAAAATTCAACTTATTCACCACAACATCTCGAACACTTCAAGGCTTTTCGAATTATATTGAAAATACTCTATCATCATGTGAGAAATGGTGTGTTGAATATGAAAAAGACTATAAACCGTATGAATCATTGTAATAGAAACAAGATCTCTATGATTCTTGAACCAGAATGATCAACATCTGAAAATCTGGGGAAAATTAACCTGTGAATATCAGAATATCACTGATGATGACCATTACAGTTGATTCCAACTCGAAAAGTCAAATTTGAATCATCAATATTATAGAAGCAATAAACGTGACTATAGTTTTGCCCACTAATCATCTTCAAAACAATAGCACTGTGTGACCAAATATAGGAGATCTTAAGATAGTAATAATCAAATATAAGCTATGATCAACAAGTGGGATACAAGTGATTAAATAATGAGGAATTTTAATTTTATCCAATGATGTAGTGGGAGTGTAAGTGATCATTTCATTATTTTTCGAAGTTTTAAGAATTGTAAAAAATGTACGATGTGTTAGAATTGATAAATTTGGTACAACAAAGTCTAGATATTCACTAGATGTGAAAGAAGACTGGAAATAAGTAGATATTATCAAGCACAAACCAACCCGTACCACAGGACAACAAGAAACTGTTTTTTTGCTCCATTGAAAAAATCGATACCCAAAATATTCGACAACATCCAAGAGCAGCTCCCATTTATTCCAGAAAATTTGATAGAATCTTATATGAGCCTGAATCGATCTGAAAGTGATTATTATTACCTATTTTTGTATTTTTCTATTAATAAATATAGATTAATCCCATCTTAATTCTTCATCAATTCGAATGAAAAAGTAAATGGTTGTGCTCACTTTTAAATAACTCATCTGGCCCAAAAAATAAGTGATAAGGCTGACTCATAATTTTAAAATTGTTTTAATTGTCTGTGTATTGACGCAATTTCAGTTTAAACCGAAAAATTTGCAACAATGTTACTTCAACCCTTAATATCTCAAAATTATCAAGAAGTGGGTATAAACACTCAAACTGTTGCATTTCCATAGTAATTAATAGCCCTCCTGAAAAAAAAATTTTATACTTAACTTTCAGTTCCTTTCATAGTGTACTTAAAAATTGCAATCAACAGTATAATGAACATATTATTCATGATATAATGGAGAGGTCAGTGCAATTTTTGAAATATGTCTTGGTGTCTAGAATCTTCACCACCAATTATTCCGTTTCATATACTGATGTTTTAGGGGTAGCACGTTGTCAACTTTGTCCCAGTTTTTATATTTCCAACTCTGCATGTTCTTTCAAGTTTATTTTTATTATCATATAAAAAGCGAGGCAAACTGGTGTAACAAAATGTAATTTGAATGAAAATACCTTAAAACGGAATTACTTGTTCTCCGACGAAAATAAAACACTCAAATAGCCAAACCGACGCATGAGTACATGTCTTTCTAATAACTTGTGAAGCATATTCACTGGAAATTCCAGTTCCAAAACATGCTGACGTAATTTTGTTCAAGTATTCTGTGTCAAACAATTTAAAATGAGCTTCACGTTTTTCTTTTTTCACATACAATTCCTCTAAATGGATATCGAAGTGAGGCTTTGTGTGTCGTATGATGCGGAAAGTTCCAAACATATCTTTATATAATTCCGGGAAGGTTTTAAATTTCAGGGCGCAGTCGAAATGAAAAAAGTAAAACGACATAAAAGACGGAATAAAATTACAACAGAAAATTCAGTTTGAACACGTTATCGTGACTGTTGACAGCATTTCCTGCTTGTGGTTTGAAGGCGGCAGGGCAAATGTCAACAACTTCTTAAGCTGTCATCTACGCTTAGTAATTAACTTTCTCAACTCCAAATAAAAATTGTCACAACCATGGCACCCGGGAAATGACGATAAATGTGTTCTAATGCAATTAATCATCTGATGAGTAATTAAATAGAACTTCCTCAATGTGGCGACATCAAATAATATACATCTTATGAACAGAATACTTATTCTAGTTTCATGACACTTATTTACTAGAATATACCGCAAATTAATAATATTATTTCCTGATACATATTTATACAAACATATAATTCGGTTTGTGTTACTAGTAGCAGTTGTAACATTATCAGATTATATTATATTCTTCACTCCACTGCTTTCTGACATCGGAATGTCCGAATTGCCATGCGGCACAAACAGGCCCCAAGTGGATCGACGGAACGAAATGTCGACCGAATTGAGCGACGGTATAGGAAAGCGTCCAGGTAGTATTTTTTGGGAAAAACTGTAATTACAAAAATTGATTATGACCCACAGTTTTATTGGGTAAATCAAATATTGAAAAATTTTGACTTCCGGATGGATTCCGCGTCACAACAGCTCGACTTGATGCCGACGTTTGACCTACCCTTACAGGTGGCAAGGAAGGCTTGAGACTTGAACTGAAGTTGATTCTTCTGGTTTCTGTAGCTATAGTTATGATGAGACAAAAGCTCCACGATACACAGTTCACTGCCTTTATTCTGTTCTGGAACCTGAGTGATCATGTGCGAAGTCGAATTTTCGAGGATGGGTTTCCAAATGTTGGGAAGGTAATATCAATGGTTTAGATCATAAGAATGTTCTAGGACTTCTATTGCTTGGGGCTCGGGCTAGTATTATAGAAAAAAATTGATAGTGTCAAAAATGTTCCGCAGGTGCAGATCTACTGGTGTCATGAAGCCTTATACAGCGCTCATGTCCTTACACACGAGTAGCTACTGTACGACCTGTTTCACCAATGTTTCACCGCAAGAGCAGGGAATTCTATGAACACCTTCTAAATGAAAAGGTGGAAGAGATCGATCGTGAAACTGAGATAGCTTCGGAAGTGTGGAAAACCGAGTAGAAATATTATGTTTTTTAAGAATTTTGGGAATTCGATCTGTTATATTTTCAATATATGAAAGATAGGCAGCGGATAAAGCAGGTGGCGAGGGGGAGCTCAGGTTGATTTGAAAATTCAGGCGAAGTATATTTCTTTATGGCTTTTTGAATATTATAATGGGAGACATTATTTGATAATAGGATAGATGAAAGATGTTTCAATTCTGATTTCGGAGATTGGGGTGAGGATAAGCTATGTGGACCAATGAGCTCATGACAGATTGATTCTAGGGCATGGGAAGGCCATTGAGGTTATCCGTCGATGTGAGTGGTATTTTGATACACAGAATCTTCCAAAGTACCGTCAGTTTGTCGACTTACTAAAACATCTAGAAACGGGAGTAAACCATTCGATTCATCCTTCATGGGTAAAGGATATTGGGATGCAATGAATTTAAATGATTGAGGAATGGAACAAGATTTTCGCGGCCATGCTCCAAATAACAAAATTGTCGTCGACATATCTGAGCCAACATTTCGGCTTGAGAACATATAAGTTAATAGCATCTTCCTCAAAAGTTCCCATGAAGATATTAACTATGACTGGAAAAAGTGGAATACACATGGCTGCTCCCGAGGACTGCTCGTAAAACTTGCAATCGTATAGAAGATATGTGAAAGACAAACAAAAATCATTCAACGGTAGTAAATTCATCGAAATGTTTTTGGCAGGTAGCAGTTGAGAAATAATGGAAAGGGTGTCTGGAATGAAAACATTGGTAAAGAGTGATTTGACGACGAAGCTGACGAGCAAATCGCCTGGGTCAACTTTTAGCGTTTGGAGTTTTTCAACGAAATGGAAGAAAATTTGGATGAGATAAATACACATCTACACACGGATCGAATAATTTTTAAACTTTAGAAACAAGTTAGTTTGATTCATTGTGATATACCTTTTACATAATCATAACGTGAAATCATAATACCTACTTTATAATTTTCGATCAACTTTTCCATTTCCTATTACTATTACACATAGATTGAAAGATCTTGAATTTGTACTTTAATCCACAATGCCGTAGTTGTTCGTTTTCATATATGTATATATCTGTAAATTTTGTAATCGATGATCGGTATTACAAACATAATTTGGCCGACGGAAACAGTTCATTAAAATGGCCAATGAAACGCTTCGCACTCATATGTTCTTCTCGCCTGAAGAGAGTGTTGATCAAATAATATTTGTCCCGTGACTAGTATTTTCAAAAGCGTTATGGCGAAACATTCTGGACGCTTCTGGAACGCAACGACTCTGGAGATCGATTGTCTAGTTTGAGTATTGGTAGTGGAAACCACGCAACTCACTGAACGAAACCAGGCAGGATACAAACAAGCCGATGAACCTGAAAAATAGATTGGCTAAGGCGTAAATCTGTATGTCTGTGTGCAAGGATCAACCCTTAACCTTCGGCTGGAAAACATGGGCTATAAACAAGATATATAGGTTTTCCTACCCAATAGTCACATTTTTCTACAATTAAATTCATTTGTTTGGCCAAAATATTTTTCAAGTGTAGAGAGTATTACGTAACAGATATGTTTGCTACTGATAACGATCTTGTGGTTTTGAAATAGGAAGAAAACTATAATTTCATTCAATGTTGTTCATCGTGCTTTGACTAAACATATTTTGAGAGTCGAGAGTGTTGACGTAAGGGTTATTTTAGGCGAAGGATTACGAATTTGAAGTTTCAAAATGGGCACAAGACAAATTTTAGCCTCATGTATGTTTTTCTGCTTTAAGAAATCGATATTTTCGACATAAAGATTAGCTATGGTTGGCCAAAACATGTTTCTCACTGATCCGTACATCACTAACTATTATCACCCTTCCTTTTGTTACCAAAACTTTTCGCAAAATGGACCAATGAGTCTCTACATACGCACGCACACACATACATGATTTCAAAAATAGTCAGGCTCGATTCAAACAGGCTCTAAGCCATAGACCTATTATCCTTAGGAGACAGAATTGTTTACATTTAAACACGATCAGACATTGCCAAAATTTCGGGCCACTCAGACAGCTGTATATCACAAGTATGGCCGTATGGAATGTGCTGTTGCCGGATTAGTTGTTCTGTGTGCCGGATTCAGATTTGTAATTATTATAAGTACGTCCATAGCATTATGTATTCGTTATATTAGAGGCAATACTGTTGAAATGTCGTTTTCTCTAAAAAATATTCCATAATTTATGGTAACCTGGAATATACAATCGAATTATAGAATATTTAAATTTGTTCAGAAAGCGACAACGCCGCGCACCTTCTATGAATGGGAACTTGGTTCTGTACTACGCAATTTGACAGCTTCCGTACTTTTCATAGCTATTTTGAAGCGGTGTTGCCTTACAAGTGATACCAAGTTTTCAATCATAGTTACAGCGTTGCCAATAAAGAGTAATTATGACTTGGTGACAAAGAGTTCCATTGGTTTTCTTTGTCATGCTTCATGTAATCATTGCGATAAGTCAAATGGACTCCTATGAATGAGATGTTTCGTCTCCTTAGCTCTAAACCGATAATACCGCACCAATCCGGAATTGTTTTAGGCCTATTATAATATTTCCATTATCACTTACCACCTTACCACTAAAGACCATGAAAATATACCTCGTAAGGCATCAAGTGATTGCGAGATGTATCTGAGGAATATATTAGAGATTATCTTTCGACAATGATAATCTCACCTACCCACTAAGGGCTTTCTTGACCTCGAAATTTGAAACGAGACTGTTACTGGTCTAATATTTCCAAGGTTAGGGATAAACCTGCCTAGTACTGATATTCAATCAAATTTCATAACTTATTTGTAAAAATACTCAAACGGTTATTGTAGGACACAAATTTCTACAAAGTACTATTACGGATTATATGATTTGTGGCAGTCAAAGAACAATTCTACTGATCAAAATTGATACAATTTAGGATACCACGTTATGAAAACATCTCTTTTGTTTTCTAAACTGATTCGACAATGTGTCCTATTAACGGCCTCTTGGATCTTCTTTGAAGAGTTCATGAATATCTATAGAATACCCTCAAGTCTGCTCAAGATTTATGACAAATTTCAATAGTTTTACCTGTCAGGATTAATAACGCATTTTACATTGATAGCGGTTGTTATTTGTGGGGAACGATGTGCTAAAATATCCTTGGGCCTTCGCAAAGTAACCCAGCCAATCATAACTTAAACACGGGTGATTATTTCCGGCCATTATACTAGACGGATGACACCCTAACGAGAACTAAATAATGAGGACCTGATTAGGGGGAAATTAGACAAGCTGGCCATGTCTTTAATTTACTTAAATACGTTTTTAATTCAACAGACGCGATAACAAGCTAGTTGGGTTCATTCCAATACTCTGAATTAATTTGGAGTTGGGTTTAATCTAAGTTTACTGATAAAGAACAAGCCTTAATTGAATGAGAATGCAATAAAAATATCAACCGATTTAAATGCAGTTTTAATTAAATAAAACTTGGCTTCAACTGCAATGTCTTTTATACAGTATCTCGAATCATTGAATAGATCAAGAGTGTAACTTCTGACTTATTATTCCTTATCGAATGTTGATGATGGCCGATTGTTACATGAATG